>JAUNZM010000939.1:0-1200000 GCA_033459285.1 Clamator glandarius | reverse complement strand
AGCAGTAGAACAAGCTAAATCAGCCCAGCATGCTTTTAGTCAGAAATCAAAAGCTGTCAAGTGAGATGTGGAAACAGGATGCCTAAACTTGTGTTCTGTCAGCTATACAAGACAAGACAGAACCAATGAACTGTATGAAGTCATAAATGGAAAAACAATAACTCAGACCTACTAGGAGTAGATGAATCTGTTATTGTAAATTAATTATTAGTAAGATGTGCTTATAGGCAAGCTACAAGTCTGTGTGTACTAGTAGCTATTTCCTATTTCAGACCTACTCTATGCATCTGAGGAATCCTCTAGGTTGTTGCATAGCAGCCTATTCTAATGTTTTAACTTTTAGCATTTTTACAGCTAGGAACAATACAGTTTAGGTCAGCAGATGCACTTACAGTGACATTTATTTCTGTGGAAGAAACAGGACTGCTTTAGCAGGTCACTTCAAATTCTGCTGCTTTTTTCCTTTCAGAGTTATGTTGTTCAGTGTTTGCATAGTAAGATCAGGATGTTAGTGCTACCCTCTACCTATGCCCCAGTTCTCAAGGCTTAATGTGGTTTTTCTGAGGCACTGTGACTTCAAACCACTGTGGTTCTTTGAGTTATCACTGAACATCTTCCATAATCTTCTGATAATCATTGTGCTCTTTAGCTCATGACACTAACCAGGTGTGATGACTCAATAATTCTGTGAACACAGGGTATCAGGAGGCCTTCTCAATTGTGTGCTTGTGCTACAACATAAATATTGATGATTTTTAATGTTAAATTGAAACAGTTGATTGATTAGCTTTTCTTTAATTACACTAAAAATAACACATCCATCACTTCTCTACCAAAAAGACTTTTGCACTTGTTTCTGAGGAAACTAAGAAGAGAGAACTCCTTGGCCTGTAGAAATTCTCAGTCACCCTTTTTCTGTGGACTATGTTAACAATTACTGCTGCCAACATATGATGAGCTTTCAAACTACTGGCTTAACCTCAAAGGGACTTCAGGATTAAACCTAATCTATGTAGTGTGGTACTTCATACACTGCAAAAACGTTGAGTATTCTGAATAAGTTTCTCTGCCCAATAAAGAAAAACTGCATTAATCAAATGTAAACACTCAATAGTAAATACAGGGTTACAGATCGTGAGGCTAGCGGTACATAAAGGACACTTCTTACCTTATATTAACTGTGAGGGAAAGTAAAATGACTATTTAAAACATCCAGCATTCTGCTAAGATGGGGATATAAAAATAATGACGTTATCTTAGGCCTTCAGAAGTGTTTGATTTATTAGGAATTATTTGCTTTTCGATTTTCTCTGCTTTTTAACCAAGAACATTTGTTTATATATTTAAACTTGGGCTCTACGTTGGTAAATCATTCTGTTGAGGATAAATGTTACTGAAGCGTCTACATGAGATAAATATCCTCCTTCATCCTTCCAGAAATACACCTGCATGAAGATTACCTATCCTACAGTCACTGAAATAGTTCTGCTAGATTAGACCAAGAGCAGCTTCACTTTACATAATTTCTTTTGCTGTTTGTTTTTCCAATGCATTTGCTTTATTTATTCGTGTGGTGCTAGTATTATCTGAAGTTACTACGGCAACCTGTCACCCTCTGCTATTATAAACTATGCTGGGATTTCGTTGCTAGGTGTTGAAGTTTGTCATCTTACTCATATGACCTTAATGTTTTTTCAGTTGTTTCTTTTTCTGTGCATGGTGCATCCACAGCTAATATGCACTTTAACAGCAGTGGAAAAGATTCTGCATTCTTTCCCCTTGACCTTAAAAAGCCCTCTTTGTTTTGTAGAATATGTTTATGATCCTGTCTGATATACTTGGGATATACTCAACCAAATCAGCTTTTCTTTCACATTAGCCATTATTTTGCAGTGTTTATACTGAAGTTATCCAGCATTATAATAATTTAAATTCTTAATAATTCTGTTTGTATTATGTGGGCAAGGAGTTTCAATGTTTCATGAGACATTGCCTCCTCTGTCCTTTTCTTTGACTACCTGCTTACTCGTGTTCCTGCTGCTGATAGAAGTGCAGTGTTCATACTACTGATTTCTTTATTTCTTTACCTGTTTTTTGAAAGGTTGTCAGCCAACTGGTTAATTAAAAAATCTGAATTGAGTGTTATTTCTGTTCCAGGTTCTTTTACATTGAAGTGGAAATGAATGTTATGCTGGCAAGCATGCATTTTATTATGTCACTTTGTAGTAGTGCTGTGTTATTTCTGTTAGTTTCTCTGTTAGTATTCTCTTATCAATGAAGTATTTACCTTGATATAGTTATTTGTTATACATTTGACCTAATTGTAATCAAGCTGTTCTGCTGTAATTCCCAGGATAAATCCTCACAAGCTTCAGCACAGCGTGAGTGACTTGTTAGGATTCTTTCTTAAGAACTTCTCTGCCACAACTTGTTTTATACTGTTTGATCTCTATGTACAGTGCTTGACTTTAATGTAACAAATGTTTGAACCATAAACATTAGGCGATTAGGCTTTAGTCTGAATTTCTTCTGTCCATCTAGTGAGAATGCATCCTGCATTCTGAGTGTAATAGATCCTTCTTGTACAGAACTTGCTGTATTTTCAAGCTGTTCATGCTCCGTGCTTATTTTATAAGAGGTACTTTAACAGCATGGAAGAATTTCAGTGAATACATAGAGATATTTGGAGATTTGATCATGGTTCTTTATGGTCCTGTATTACACTTAAGTTCTGCCAGTGAGGATGCTGATGCTAAGGGCGCGTGAGTACTTGAAAGACCTGAGGCTGCATCTGGGAACCCAATCTTCATTGCTGGCATATGGGGATTAGGAAGGAGGGGCAAGATTTTACCCTATAAGGAAGCTGGCTGTTAATTTCTAATAGTTGAGCTTGTCGGCAAGAAAATTACTAAAGACAAAAGAGAGTGTCTTTTCCTGCTTTACAGTGATGTGGACATGATGGAGGAAGTTTTTCTAGCAAACTAGCTGCACTGTCACCTTCTTTTTCTTGTATCACTCAGTCCCACTGATGTGAACTTGACAGGTTTGGTGTGAGGTACTGGCCAGCAATATGTGATCTTTGCTTATGGCTCTTTTCAATAATCAAGCCATATCATCTGTTAATTTTAGAATCACCATACCCAGTTACTAAAAATAGGCACTTATGCTCTACCTTTGTCACAGATATAGCTAGACATATTTTAGAAGTTGGTTTCAACAAAAGAAATAACCGCCTTTAAGAAACATAATAAATCTACTCAATGATTCTGAAGAAATGCTGCTTATTTCAAGAAGTGATTATTTAACATGAGTATAGGAAGGCATTCTGTGGTAAATGTTTAACTACTAAAAATACAAGCTGGTTTTCATGTACAATTCTCTAACTTCAGTCAGTAATTTTTTTCAAAATCAAGACATCAGAAGAAAACCCCCCTTACAATTTCATTAATGAAACCTTTGCAATTCATTATCACTTTCAGCTATACATTTAACATCACAAAAAAGGTTTGCCTGATCCGTAACTCTCAAAGTGAACTATTACAGTAGGAAACCCAGTATTTCTTTTTAGAAGAGCATCAGTACCCGAGAACACACAAATCCTTACCTGAAAGCTTTAGGTTTACCTGCAGAAAACGTGTCTTCTTAATCTTAAAAAGTAGGCAAGCCTCTCACTAGTACTAATGTACTCCAAAATAGGGTAAAATAGGTCCTTTATATCGTCATTTTCACGGTTTATGTGCAAGAAGTGTGTTGAGTCTGTTCACGTAGGAATAAATAAATAAAAAAAGGCAGTACAAACTGAACAGCAGCTAACATATGAAAGTAAAAGACCTCTAGTGGCCATAACATGAAATTAAAGAAGGTTTCCCTTGTCTAAGGGGTTGACAAAATGGTTGAGTATGATAAACTGCAGCTGATACTTTGGTGCTCTGTGTCTTTGTTCCCTTTCTGATGTAACAGTAAGTATAAAGTGAATTAGAAGTATAAAGCGAATCTGACCAGGTGGAAATTAAATTTTGATCTGAGAGGCTCGGGAGTCACGTTTATCAATTTTTAACCAGATTGATGAGAAGGTCCAAGTAAATTTTGAAAATTATTTTGCCTGCTTATCTACTGTATAGTCTTTTATTTTAATAAAATGAAAGCAGTTAAGGCAGTCTCACTTTTGAAACAATATATTAACTTCAACAAATTATAAGGCATCACTAAGCAGGAGTCTTCTCTGTCTTAAAGGAAAACTGCAAATTATTAACTCACTAGTACTGCGTGAGAAATAAGTAGCTTTGTGACTTTGAGTAAATTCCAGAGAAAGCCTAGGATTATAAATCATTTTATATCTTTTAATATTTGTGCTTTAGAAATTGATAAAAATATTTCCTTTGGAGAAGTCTGAGAAGTTTTGCAAGACGAAAGTGACAGTATTTCTGCAGAAGACGCCATTCTAAAACTCTATAAAGCACCTACAGAATGTCAAAAATGTCCTTTCTTGCAGTACTTCTTCCTATGAACAGCCTGTTTCCAGAAAATGTTGATGCTAATATATTTTTTTCCTATGAATTCGTAATAGAAGAATCCTGGGGAACGTCGCGCATCTTTTAGGAGTCTTAAGTAATTTATCTAAAAGGTTTGCTATTCACTACATGTATTTCCATGCAGCATTTCATAAATAAGGCAGCTTTCTCACCAGAGCCTGTTACTTGTTGGGTTAGCTTTTGAATTACCCTTTTTGAGTTCTTAGTATGTTTCTTTCATCTGGGCTTGAAAAACTCAAATACTGTTTTGGTTTTACATATGTAAAAGGCATGTAGAGTATTTCAACTTGAGGAAAAAATACAATCCAGTATCTAAAGCAATCTGCATGTGTTGAGTTCTCTCTGATTTTCTTTCAGAGTCATTTTGTGGCATGCATGACAGCTATCTTAAACCAGATGAACAACCAGCATTATTCAGTTTACATTGAAACTTTCCAGACAAGTTCAGAACTAGTGGTGAGTACTGAGTAATCATGGAGCTGATAAATGGTTTTACATCTTTTATTTCTCATGAAAAACCTCTAGTATTCTTTTGGAATTCTTGTCTGACTCCTCCTAGAGTAAAGTCCGTTTCTCTCTGTTTTCTGCCTCTAAGTCATTGTGTTGCCCCCACTCTTCCAAGGGTGACCTTGGACAATACTGTAATCAGAAATTTGGAAAGATATTAATGTCACTGTTGTTCCCTCTGGCACTGAGGTAGAAATGTAACAATTGGGAGTAAGTAATGGTATCTTGTGTTACACTGTTCTGAGGAGAAAAAAAAACCAACAAAAAGCAAAGAAACCAAAGCTCAACTAACTTAACCCTCACTCTGCACTTTACCCGAGGTGACCTATTCCCACATTTCATTTTCATTTTTGAGTCTGCTCCTGGTCCAGGTTATGTTGTATGCTAAAAGCTGTAAATGCCTTATTATTGCAATCCAATACTTTATGCCAGTTGTTTCTGGCATAGTTCAATAATACTTGGGGTATTTTCTAGTCTGCACCAGTGATCACTGTGTTCTCAAAGGTTTCAGTCTGTCCTTTTATACTCCTGACATAACTCTGAAATATGTCTCTATATTGGCAAAGATTTTGAGACCTCATTGCTCTCTATAACTACCTGAGGGGAGGTTGTAGAGTGGAGGGTAATGGCCTCTTCTCCCAAGTGACAGGGGACAGGACAACAGGGAATGGCCTCAAGCTCCAACAGGGGAGATTTAAGCTGAACATTAGGAAAAAAAATTTCACAGAAAGGGTCATTGGGCACTGGCAGAGGCTGCCCAGGGAGGTGGTTGAATCACCTTCCCTGGAGATATTTAAGGCACGGGTGGACGAGGTGCTGAGGGACATGGTTTAGTGTTTGATAGGAATGGTTGGACTCGATGATCCAGTGGGTCTCTTCCAACCTGGTTATTCTGTGATCCTGTGATTACACCATCTACAGTTAGTCCATGGAGGCAATATTTTCAGTGGGCAGGATTTGTCTGTTTTCCTTTCTTTCTTCAAGTCAGAGTGGTGCCATAAAACAAATACTAGAAATCAAACCTCAGGTCACTTTTGTAATTCTTCGTGTGCTTTTGTTTAGTTGAAAATGTAGCAGTATTTTAACATAATTTCAGTTTCCGAACAGATCGAGTTCTTGGTCCTAGAAGTTTTAGTAGTCCTTAAACTACTGCAACAGTTCTGCAGAAGAAAAAAATGAATAAAAAAGACAATATATTGATATATTCAATGGATTTTGCTGTTTTTAAAGGCATTGCTTTGTTGTCTTCTCTTATTTTCCTACCCTGCAAGTATATATCAGTGAAGATGACAAAGATTTATTTTTGAATGATACCATTGAGAGCTATCATTCACTTCGTTCTCTGTAGATAATATGACAAGAAGTAGTACAAACTTGGCAGAGAGCTGCTTGTGAGATTTTGATAATAGATGATGACATTTCAACTTGCCAGTCTGGCAGACTTCGAGGTGACTTGCTTAGAAGTTCAAGGGTAAAACCGCATATGTGTGCTTTACGTGAAGTAGACCCGAAATGATTGTGTTCATTTTATTTAAGTTCACTAAACAGTGATCTATAAAATTTCTAGGAGAAGAAATAGTGTTTGTTTTGTTTGAAAACTTTATTGTCACTGCCATCAATTTTTAATTTAGAATACTGAGTTTGGATTAAATGGACTAAGCAAAACATGACATGTTTTTTTAAGCTTATTCATTCTTTATGCATAGCGAGACTGTTTTGCTAATTAATAAAAAATTCAGCGACTGTACTCCAAAGTACTATACTTTTTTTCTTGGCATTCATCTATGTCTTATCTTTTCTTAAGAGACTAGTATAATGACTTTTAGCTTTCATTTGAAATCAGACTGCTGTTTTACAGGACTTCAGGTCCAACCTCAGGCTTACTGATCTCACTAGGAATTTTTTCATTGTCTTCACTGGGAGCAGAGTGGAGCCCACCATCGTAGTTCTTTAATCATAGTAGGGACTCTTTAACTTCATGTCACATAGTCACAGACTTCCTGTATTTTGTTTTTCTAGGATTTCTTGATGGAAACATTCATTATGTTCAAAGATCTCATTGGAAAAAATGTTTATCCTTCAGACTGGATGGCAATGAGCATGGTGCAGAACAGGTAAAATGGGGCTGGAGGATGAGTGCTTATATTTTGTGTGCCTGTGAGAAGTGAACTTGTTTCATATCCTACAAAAAGGTTTTCTGTGCAGTTTAAGATGATTACATGATTCCAGTTTGGTGAATGCCAACAAGGTCACCATGTGAAGTAATTTACTGACAACACATGAAATACCTACCTGCGTCTGCTTTAAGTCCACCTAGAATGAAAAGGGGGAAAAAAGTTTTATTTATCAGTATGGTCTCCATGTTGACAGTCAGCAGAAGCCAAATTGTAAGAGACTTGCTGCATCTTAAATGTACAATTTCTGCAGAGGTTTAGAATTTCCTCACTAATATGTCAGCAAGTTTGTTGTGATTCAAGGATTATCAAACATAGTTTTCTTTACAAAGATATATGGTTGCTTGGATTGCTAAAAGGTCAGATGATAAAGACCAAATCTTTGATCACAATGCAGGCCTCATCCACAATAGTTACTGTAGCTCGTACCATTGAGGAAATGTATTATTATGTTACAGAACATTTGGGGTTTCATCATGACTGGTTACTTCAAACTCAAGTACATTGCCTCTGTAGAAAAAGAAAGCATCAAAGGAAAAGTTTGTATAATCACATTTACTCTGCTTCCCTGTCGTTTGCTCTGTGAGAGCTTGTTGAGTACTCTTATATTATAAAACTGACTGAAGGAAATATCTTTTGGACATGAGCTGTGCAGATCACACACAGTTACCCACAGCTATAATCTATCCAGTTTGGAGTCACCATAAATGATGGGAGGGATAAACAAAGTATTGATTGATCTCTGCTAAGCCACAGGACCACTGCTGTCTTGATGTCAGGATTGCAAGTAGTGTAAGTGGAGTTTCACATCATACAGATTTTGCTGCCATTCGAGCTCTTTTAAATTTATCATTTCTGTATCATGTGATACTGAATTGGAAAGAAAAGAGAGGTGATCTTTGTTCACTTCCACTGTTGGTAATGGATTTAGACAGCTGGCTTAGGCCAGCGTATCCCAGATTCCTTCAGCGTATCTTTGAAATATTGCTTGTTTGAAGAAGAAGGAAATGTTCTTCCCTTGAGGTGTGTGTTGTTTTTTTATTGTGGGCATCAGTTAGAAATGAATGGGTTTGGCAACAAGGAACAGCCAGTATGTAGGGCACAGACAGGCTATGTAAGGATTCAGTTCCTAATAATTGTTCATAGCCATTCTGACATACCGTCTTTTCTTTTTTGTCTCTAGCCTGTAACAGAGGAAAGCAGGAGAGAGTTAGTCTGAGAATGCAGAGTAAAACAAATAGCTACTCTAAGAAAATTAACTTGGTTCAGTTTGTTTTCTTGTTTAAATTGTCGGTGAGACAGATTTTCCTCAAAATTTGAACAGAGAGGTTTTACAGGCATCTGCACATATAAAAATTTGATGAAAAAGTAGCTGTGAGCATGTGACCTCTTTACCATTTGGATATTTTTTATTTGCTAGATTTCCTTCTTTTCATACTTAGTGGAAATCATAGCTAAAAATCTTGTTGAAAGGCATCTGGTTTTGGGGAAGAAAATACACTTCGAAATGGAAATGAATATGCTTTTTGGATTTTTATCACCTGTACTGTCACTATTTTAGTTTTGTAGAAATAGCAGTAACATGGAGTTTTCTAGAAGTCAGTCATGGTCAGACTGGTCTAAGAATTAAGTCTCAAAGATGCATAGGTTCCAGTTCACTTGAAGTCCACAGATGATGTTTACTTGAAATGTAACAGTTATGTAATTTTGATCTTCCAGTTTTAGAATATTGTAAAGGAGAGAGCAGAGGATACTTAGTGAAGTTGTTCATCTCCTGGGAGTGTTTGATCTTGAGGACAAGATTTGCTAAGAAAATTTACAATGTCATGATATCACACTTTGGTAATGGATGTATTTTCATCTAGGATTTGAGTAGAATGATGTTAAATGAAAAGGTTTTCTTTTCTGTGTTCCATAGTTCATATTGGGGATTATGTTTCTAGTGGGTGGTGATGATGGCAGTGAGGTCTCAGGTACCTAAATCTCACTCGCTGTCACTTGTGGACACTAGTGTTGGTGTAGAGAGATCATTAATCCCTCTTCTGAGGTGGGCAGGTGCATTTATAGTGGTGGATGTGTTAATTCCAGGTAAGATTTTGTAAATCGTAGTATTTTCATCCTACTTCTATCTGACCCAGTCTTTGGCCTATGAAGGTAAATTTTCGTTTAATAGAATCACAGAATCACCAGGTTGGAAGAGACCCACTGGATCATCGAGTCCAACCATTCCCATCAATCACTAAACCGTGTCCCTCAGCACCTTGTCCACCCGTCCCTTAAACCCCTCCAGGAAAGGTGACTCAACCCCCTCCCTGGGCAGCCTCTGCCAGTGCCCAATGACCCTTTCTGTGAAAAATTTTTTCCTAATGTTCAGCCTAAACCTCCCCTGGTGGAGCTTGAGGCCATTCCCTCTCGTCCTGTCCCCTGTCACTTGGGAGAAGAGGCCAGCTCCCTCCTCTCCACAACCTCCTTTCAGGTAGTTGTAGAGAGCAATGAGGTCTCCCCTCAGCCTCCTCTTCTCCAGGCTAAACACCCCCAGCTCTCTCGGCCGTTCCTCGTAAGGCCTGTTCTGTTGCTGCTGCAGCAAATGCAATTGTTTTTAGTATAGCAAGGATTACTCTTAAAGCTATCAAGCCTTTCTTATGTAAAACTATTTCTCATATCTAGAAGATGCTACTAGCATTTGCATTATTCGCAAGGACAGGAATGTTTTCTATTCTGTGGGGGCAGGGAAGTGTCAGGGTTCCAAAAAGATGCTGTTGGAGTGTGGGGGGGTTCACCTGGTGGTATCTATATTGCCTCAACTACTGAGCACAGAAATTCATTTGTGGTACTGTGCATTTCTTGGTAACGCCTCCCAGTGACTCTGAACTTTGTGGGACTATTTGGTCCAAGCAGGCTTTGTAGCTCTAAACCTTATTGTGTGTTGGGCAAGTCAAAGTGAAATATATAAAGAAAGAAGTCAGCATTAAAAAAAAGTGTTTAGCAGCTATTTAACAGTGCGTCTGTAAACACATGGCTTATCTAAATTGATTTGGCACTGTTCATGCACACTGATTATGTAGCTGTTCCCAAGATTGCATAAGGAAATGAGTTATTGATCTTACTTTAATGTCTTAATTTTATGTAATATCGAAAAATAGGAGGGGGGATTTTTGTTGTTGGTCTTTATAGAAATTTAGTGTTTGTTTTGTTTTTTTTTTTCCCCTGTGTGTTTGGGCTTTTGGGGATGTGGGTCTTCTGTGAAATAAATTGAAAAATAATTTTGATTTCTAGATTTGCTTTATTGACATGCTGTTACTCCAAATCAGAGAAGTAGCAAAGTCTTAAGGGGTCAGGCTGAGGTCTTTTATAACTGCTTTGAGAGAATAAATAAATAAGAACTACAAAAAGTAGTAGCACAGCTAAGCTTTTGCATTATTATCTCACCTTTTCTGAGTAGGAGGCTACATGCAGGCCTTTTTTATGTCCTGAAGAATATATTTTACATGAAGAGTCTCCCCTTTCTGAATTTGCAGCGATGTTAGTCACAGGCTGTAGGGCACGTCTGCTGTGTCACCCTGCCAATGGCAGAATGTGGCTGGCACTTCTCCCCTGCGGGCACTCAGTGGAGCCTGACAGGCTCCCCCAGATCTCTCTTCTGTTTTGTACCGAGCAAAGAATGTGGGCAATGAACAAATTTTGCAGTAGGATGTACTGCAGTACGGAGATGGAAAATCAGAGTACGTTTACTTGAAGACAGAGGAAACACAAGAGCTTAACTAGCACTGCAGGTTGGTCCTGTTTGTGGGTTAAAGGTTTTCTTAATGAGCAAGGCACTCTAATTACCGTCCTACATAAAGCCAGACAGCGAGCGCATGGTATCTGTAATATTTCTACTATATGTCAGATGTCTGGCATAGATAAAGGGAAAGGAATGAGAGACTGATGGATTATAATGTCCTGAGAAACTTAATTTTTTTTCAATTAGAGAGAGCAAGTTTGCACATGATGTCTCAGAAGTGAGACACCTCTGTCCAAAGGCAGGGAGAAAGGATGCATTCATGTCCTGGAGAAACTGTGCTAGGAGAGTTGAAAGAATGGGAGTAGAAGCTTAATTTACTAAGCTTACTTAGCTTTGCCTGTGTCAAGATGGAATGGATTAACTCAAATTACATTAAATCATTATAATAAATACAGCTCTGTTTGCTCTCAAAGCATTTTCTGATTCCTAAGGCCCATTTGAAGGAGGCAGAGACTGTGTGTTCTGCTGTTGCTGGGCTGGGAGTGTTCTAGTACTAACTGAGAATCACAAAGTGGAATGCATTATTTCCCCTCTGCCATCTCTTCCAATTCTTTTCTCCATCTTCCATGAACAACAAGATTGGAAGAACACTTTTTGTAGCATGCTGGATGGGCCACTTCACTTTGGGAAATAGTAAAATCCTCACTGAGGTCATGAGGATATAATACCCCAGTTATTTTTTGTGATCCTCCATGGTAGATTTAATTAACTTTTGTTCTAATGAAGGTTGCTTACTGCACACTTCCTACAAGTTGTTACTGCCTGTTTGTGCACTTTATTCCACTTATGGTACTTAGCCCATAAGCTAATAGCTTATTAAAACCAGTAATTCATTGGTACATGGCATTGAGGGGAAATGCTTTGCTGGTTTAGGTAATACCATGTAGTCTGCTTATCTCTCAGCTGTTCATAATTTTAATTTAGAAGCACATAATTCCTCCCAGGAAATTCCCAAACCTTATTGTCATCATGAAGTGCACAGGGAGTCAGATTTGCTGAATAAAAACATGGTTAGGGGGTTTAGCAACTAGAGGGATGTATTTACATTTCTCCTTTCTGTTCCTTTGGGCTTTGAAATGGTAATTGCTTAGATAGGATTTGAAAGTACTTGATCTTGTAATTAGCGCCTGGAATCTGTTTGTGTTGATGTCCAGTCTAAATTGACTCGGTGAGCACTTTCATTGTTTGTGTGTCTGAGTTGTTTATTGAACCTTGTTGACATGATACTTAGTATCTCAAGATAAAAATGAACAGTTGCTCACAAGTACGTTTCAAGGTCAAATCTATTTTCTGAAAAACTCATGTGAGATACCACTGTAGGGTATTTCCTAACACCAGTGGAGAGGCTTTTTCTAAAATATGTTTTCATTACCTCTATATCTGTGTGTTTTCAGACATCTGTCAGAGCCAAGTGTTCCCCAGCCCTTTTCAAGTCTAACTTGAAAGGTTCAGCACTGCAGGTATTTGGCAAAACAGCTGGAAATGCTGCCAATTTTCTTTCATTATACATACTAAAAATACCTGCTTATTTGCTGATGTACTGCTTTGTAACACCCTCAAGACGTGCTTGTCATGTAGCTCACATGTTGTAGCATCATTATTAATTCAGAAAAATCTCATTATGGCTTCAAATCAGAGCCATCTGCATCCTCAAGTGCCTCACGGTTTCTCAAACTGCCACAAACTATAGATTCTGTTGTTATCATTAGGTCCTGGCCTACAAAATGAGGCAGAATAAGTTCCTTTGTGCCATCTAGGAAGAGATTGTAGGGATTTCTTTTTAAGGAAGGAAGGGTGGGGATTCCAGACCTTGGTTCCTTCATAGATCATCTCTGAATGACTCTGTTGAACAAGGCTTCTCAAACCCACGGTTTCCATACTATCCATATGCATGGTTCTGAACAGCTCTACCTTTGAGCAGAAAAAGTCTTTTCAGAACAACTAAGCTGCTTGTACAATTCTCCTGTGGAAGCTGGCAAAATGTTTCTTCATGTATTATGAGGAGGTAGCATTTTAAAGTTGGAGTCTCAATCTTTAAGTCAAAAGCACACATAATAAATTCAGTGACTGCTGGGCTTTGTATTTTAAATTTTCTGCAGAGTAAACCTGAACAGCTGGTAGTCACAATTTAAGTGGATTATTCAAGAATAATAATACAGGAGAGAAGGGAAACTGAACACAGTTTGCAGAATGTAGGGAAACACGCCTTCTTCAAGCAAGAAGCTAAAGTATTTGTGGGAGTGTTGCTACAAACTGTATTGCTGCTACCAGCTCACTAGATTGTATAGAATCATAGAATATCTGAAGTTGGAAGGGAAGAAGAGCCCCAGATTGATTCAAATATGAGAACTTCTTCTCAGTCTTCCATCTATCTGCTGGTGGAAATGAAAAATTGACCAGTTATGGTTGTAGAAATATTTGATGCTGTGATGCAGGTATTGATGCTAGTGGGTATTGTGGTGGTTCACAGACACTAATGACTACGCAAGGTACACAAGTTCTGTTGATAAGAGCATGTATTATACTTTAACCTGTGCTGTCATAGTGTTATGACAGTTATGATGAGATTTTCAAGTCAAGAATACAATTTTAATTACAAAAATAAGAAATTCCTTTACTTTAATTCTTTGATTATTCATAGGCATTGTAGAAGAAAAATGAGATTTATTCTATGCACCCATGCTTTTAGCAGTTTGCCTAAAATGTGGTCTGGCTCCTTGTCTTGCAGAGTATTAAAAGGGGCACTTTTTTTTTTTCCCCTAAAAGAAAAATGTAGAAATACTTCAGGTAATTTTAACTCTTGTTTTTTCAAAGATGTATTGGGAGTTAAGATTTAATTTGGGTGACTTAGGTTGGATGGCAGCGTTGCAGTTTATTTTGCACAAATAAGGCAGAATTGAGGAGGCCAATCTATTGTATGCAAGTAACTCCTCTCTTTGATCTCATTTTCCTCTGGCAACTTTTGACTGGCTTAGGCATACTTGACAAGAAATGCAGTTGTTTTACTGAAGGGCTTGAATTTACACAGAGGCTTAGGGCATATTGCAGAACTTTGTCATTTTAATGATATGAAAAAAGTATTTTAAGCAACCAATAAGTAATTTATGCATACATGAACAAAAGAGTAAATGAAGTATTATAACAGGTTTAAACAGTTTGTAGTGTTCAGCCTTTGCTTTGACCATGTATAGGAATAAAATGTGTCCTTGGACAGGTTTTCTTGCTGTAAGACTCAAAATGTCCTTGCTGAAATGCAATTTCCCTGTCTATATGAAGTCCCTTTCAGAGGCAAAGGCCTTTGTATTTGTTTATTTATTTATTGTTCTTCTTGCTGAGGTATTTCGTACGTAGTGTCTCAGTATTCTCACATTTGTTTCCTTTCAATTAAGGTGAGGTAGCTCTGTCTCCTAATTGTCTTTCCCAGTCACTACAAAAGCCAGTACTTTTAATAGGGCTAATAGCAAAATGGAGTAAGAAAGATAGAGCGAAGAGACAGTTGTTTCACCATGGGTTGTAAATTGATTTCCATGGAGAGTTACACTTCCAGCTGTGGGTGATATGTCTGACTGAGTCGTTTAGTGCTTCACTATCATTTATAAGCCTTGCAGAGAACATCTCTCCCCTCTGTAGGTGTTTCAGTCAGTTTGTGCCTGCTGTAACCCTACTTTTGAATCACTTGCTTCTTGCTAGCGCCAAATACTACAGGATGCTTTCTCTGCACTGACTCTGCGTGTTGCTCATCGTTACCCATGTTGTTGAGTTATCTGCTTACTGAGAACCTGAAGACTTGATTGTGTGATGACTGCTCCAGATTGTCTGCTCAGCAAGATAAGTTCTTGCATATTGTGGTTGTTGTACACAATGGATGCCTATTAAGTTTTGACTGCAATCATTTATTCTTTTATCTAAAATGCAAAGGGAAAACATGCTGTGAGGCTTCTCGTTTTTCCACTCGTTGCACAGTTTCTCATCTTTCTTGGTATCAAGTGCTAGGATGCTCCTGATTCTAGAGTATAAGGTCTCCTGAACTAAAAGCTAAGTCTTCAGTGGAAAGAACAACTCGGCACAGAAGAACAGCTTGTTCCTTTGATGTTTTCAGAAAGTCAGTAAGAGAAACTGTTATTTTTTTCTGATAGTACTCTGACTTGCATATAGAAATCATTAAGGTTCTTTGCTATATGGCGTATTAAAATATATATTTTGTATGTTTTCATGAATATTATTTTAGTAAAGCATTTGGGTATTAAGACCATTCTCATCCTATCCCCGCACTACCTGACCAAGAGCCCCTCCCCAGCTTTCCTGAAGTCCCTTTCAGCACTGAAAGCTGCTGTAAGCTCTCCCTGGAACCTTTGCTTCTCCAGGCTGAACAACCCAAACTCTCTCAGCTTGCCCTCTTAAGGGAGGTGGTACTGCCCTTGGATCATCTTCATGGCTTCCTCTGGACCCACTCTTACATGTCCATGTCCTTGCTCTGCTGAGGACTCCAGAACTGAAGGCACAGTGATGAAGAGGTTACCCACACAATCTGTTGTAAATACGTCACTACTGACAAGACTGAAAATACAAATTAAGTATTCATACTTTCCATCAGATGTTGTAGATGCTATTGAGCGATCTTTTTGTGTCTCCCTTTCTGATGATTTACTTTGGCCAGCACTAAATATCTTAAGAATTTTTCATGAAATTAAAAATATACAATATTATCATATTTAAGATTTTGGACAGTTATTTTAATTTTAAACAGAAGCATCATGAAATAGCCCTGCTGGTGTATTATGCATTTGCTCCATAATGATCTTTTTTAAAGTCATAATCTGCTGAATTTGATGCAACTTCTTCTGTATTGATACAGTTTTGGCTGTAAAGTAGTACGCTCAAGTGAGCAGCAGTTAGACATGTGGCAGATGCAAAGTTGTCTGTACCTGTAATTATGGATTGTATTTTTAACTTCAAAAAAGCTAGTCTTCCCTGAAAGTTAACAAATTTTGTCTTCTAGACAAAAGATGTTCACTTGCTAAATATTTTCAACAAGAATATCTGAAAAATCAAAAGTACAGGTACTGTGTTAAAATACAATGTGTGTACAGAGAAGGAATTGTAAATATAGAAAGCCTAAGTAACAAGGGAAAGAACAAGCAATGCCCAAATATTACATTTTATCTTTAAAGTTTTATGGTGGAATCATGAACAAAATAGATCTTCTTTGAAAAGACACAAACAAAAAAAAACCCTGTACAAACAAAAAACCAAAACCCCGCCATAACATTATTCATAGCATTATACATTGGTTTTATGTAAATATTCAATTTTAAATTTGATGTGTAAAATAATACAATTATTTGTAAAAACAAGACTTAGAAACTTCATGAAAACCTGTTTGACTGTCAAAGCATCACCTCTGCACCATTCTTATACTTACACAGGATTTAGCCTTCATTTCTACATAAATGTTACAGCAAGGGTAAATAGTATCAACATGTTAAAAATAAAGATCCATTGAAGAATGGAGAAGTAATTTCCATTTGAATATCAATTCAAATTTCCTTCCCAAATGAAGATCAGGAGAGTTTTTGTTAGTATACCACATCCTGATCCAATTGTATTGTCTTTACATTCATGCATGATAACTGAGTTTCAGCTTCATATCCTATTCCCAGGCTTGATCTAGCATAAAGGACACAGTATGAATGTTAATTTTATTTATTTTTTTAATTCAGGATATTTCTACTTGGCAAAATATTAGCTGGAAGGCATAAAAAAGGAGAGTAGACTGAAGTGAGACAATACTCACAATGTAAAGAAAATTAGTTAAAATACCTTTCAAATTAGATTATTTATATCAAATCCATTATTACAGCTTTTTTTACACTTGGTTTTCAAGCTATGAAATTTCCTAATACATGCTATACGTCACATTTCAAAGGTTTGACAAAGATGTGTACCTAATATGCCGTTGTCAGAATGTATTTTGATTGCTAAGTGGGAGATAAGTAGTCTTTGAAACACACTTCTGGAAGATGCTGAAGGAAAAGCTACAGACAAAGAGACTATTGGCAAAGTCAAGAGATCTTGCATGAAGCTTGGGTTGCAGAATGTCAAAGCAATTGCTTATTCTGGTCTTCCTCTAGGTGTTGCTTTTGTCCTGCTGTCAAATTACCTTTGATACATTATGGCATGTATTATTTTTGTACACTTGGCGTAGCAATTCAATGTAAATTTTCAAATAATACTAAGAAAGAAAATGAATCGTACATAACAAAACTTATAAATGAGACAAAAGGAGCTGTAGAACACTTGTTTTTAAACAGTTATTGTCTGACTGTGGCATTGGGATAGACTTTCTGGCTGTACATTGATAAAGAGTTTAGGGATGCAACAATTGCTTTATCATTAGAATTCAATATGAAGGGTACAAAAATTATTCTTCAGTCTATAGTGATATTGAGTTGACAGGGGAGAAAAATGACTAATTGTACTACAATTTTTTCACCACTGGCCGTATTTTTCCAGTTTCCATGGAAGTGGATTGCTTCGGAAGTGTTGCTGTTGTTGTGCTCTTAATAACTAGGTTTCTCATAGCTACAAGGTTTTTAAATAGTGTTTCCATCTTGCATTGCTGTAATTTCTAAATTAATGATACCTTGCCACATTATTAGGCGATAGCATCTGCTGTTGTTCATTATCTTTTCACCTTTTTTTCAGACTTTCTCCTGCTGCTCCATTTTGGTCACTGAAATACTAAATGTATATTTTTAATCTCTCCTGTCACGCTGATCACTTGTCAGGTCTCTCTTCTGTGTATTTTATATTTTCCAGGTTTGGTTTATAATTTCTGATCATTGTTTCAGTCATTGATAATGACCAACATTTGGGATTGGCTCTAGACAATTGGCTCTAGTCTCCTCTTTATTTAATGTGCGTTGTTCTAGCTTTGCGAGCAAGAAGGTAGAGGAAAGATGACAGCCTAAAAGAGAAACAACTGACTTCAGCTGCTCTTCCTTTGTGCTTACTTCGTGTTAAAGTACATCTTGGGTGCCTTCTGCAAAGCATTTATGAGAATGGTACTATCAAGTCAACATAAATGATATGGAATTATTATTTCAGCTCTGCTATTCTCTACTCTGTATTTCATGTAATTGGCGTACTGGCAAGACCATGTCTGTCGGAGGCCTTCGAAACAGTGGTTGGTGCTGCTTCTGGATTTTGAAAAAAAATCCCTCACATTCGTCATGTGCCTAAACAGAGGATTCAGTGGTGAAAATATAGACAGATCAGCCTTTGAGGATTAGAAAAATACCCAAAATGCCTGCCAAACTGAAGTTAATGTAACCCCTGACTTCAGTTTGTGGACCAAATTTTTTGAAGGAAAAGCAGTTAAGGTTTGTGGGAAGAAGTTGAGTTTTAAAAACTGTCCATGCCTTCACTGGTTTTCAGACAGAATTTTGAAAAAAACCCCAAACATGTATTCTGGCCTTTTAATGGCTTCCTCCAGTGAAAGCTTTCAGAAAAACACAGGAAATCATATTCTTTTAAAGCTTCTGTGTCTGATTCTCAAGTAGAAGGTTGTACTCAATTAATTTTTTCCACCTGTCATTACATCAGTGTAATCACAGCTTTAAAAGACATAGCAAACATGAGTGTGAGTTGATGCGTGTAAGTGCCTAAGTGACTAATTGTAGCCTTCTCTTCGTTGTCTGGATTACTCGCTTCAAAACTGAATGAATAAACTCCCAAAGTTTAGGCTCTTGTAAACTTGAAAAAGACAGTGAAGAGGGTCTCACTGCTGTTGGACCACTGCTTTGAAAGAATTCATGTGTAAGAGTAAGGAAAGGTCAATTCATCATTTTGGAAGGGTTCATACTAGTGTACCTGATTTAGATACCTTACTCAAAATAATTTTGTGGACCTGGATGTGTTCTGTGTCTGAAACTATGTGTAGAGAAAGGCCAGCTTTTCCAAAGCTGCCTAAGAACAGCAATGCAAATTTAAGTTTTTGAGGTTTGGTATTTTTTTTATTTTTTTTATTTCCCCTGCAAAAAACTCTTTGCCTTATGCTGCAAGGTGCGGATGCACTAATTTGAACTTGTTTGCTAAAAATAGCTTTAAGTTCCAGATCTGTATTTGAGGTTCATCAGCTATTTGCACTTCAAAAGCAAGGACAACGCACAGACCTATTTTACTGTTAAATAGAGTCGTCATCTTCGAAGGAATAGCCTTGAAATCCAACTTTGATTAACATGTTGTTTATGAATACAAAATTGTTTCCTTGCTCCATCTCAGCCTCTCTACTTTATTTTACTTGAGAGGGAATCAGTTTGAAATCAAATTTTTATCTTCAGATGACATAAATTTTCAGCTTTGTCTGTCTTAAATTATTTATAAGTTACTTCCAGTACTGTTGTATCCCTATTTAGAACATACATCTAAGCATTTGGAATTTATTACAGTTGCACAGGATTCTGTTCATTGGGATTTCTTTCAAGCCAAAATTTGAAAGAACTTTCTCTGCCAATACAATAAACTAAAGCATTAGAATTTAGAAAGGTAAAGAAGACAGCAACAATTGAAAGACGGGGGTTCTACTGCTGTCCTAAGCCACATCTTGCCTTTATATATGCAGATTAAGCTCAGAGACTTTGGCCTTTGAAGATCATCCATACATCTTTGGGCCCAAGCGGTTGGTATAAACTGTAAATTAGAAGCACCAGTCGCCATGAACACAGGAAATGTCATGAAAATTATTATGGGTAAAGGAACTTCAAAAATTTTATATCACGGTTATTTAAACTGTTGAGAAATCAATTCCATATTAAGTAACTGTAGAAAAGTTATCATAATAAACACCTGAATGAACATATTTGTAGCCCTGTGTAATGATTAAAATTAAGGGAAAATATGACAAGAGGAGAAGTTTAAACAAAAAAAAAAACCTCCTAATGACGTTATCTATGTGAGAAATCAAGATCCTGTTCTTTGGTCAGCCTAGATCAGTACAAACTTGCAAAGCAAAATGGAACAGCAATCCTCAAGTTCAGAGGAAAGGTAAGCTCCAGCGATCTCTTGTACAAGCAAGAGAAATTAAGTTATGTTACACTCTGACAAGATAATCCCTTCCGGTAATTTATCTCAGTAACTTCTGAAGAAATCAAGACAGTACATATTGTGTTTCTCTGAGCTGTTCTGGGGCATGATTTTTTTACCATCTCTTTTTTAGCTGTATTGTCTCCATTATGTCAGGTGTAATTGATAACTGATGATATGAATATTTGTGTAAGGAATGATCGCTTCTCCGGTCAAATGACTTTCAATGCCTCCTCTTGGAACAATGTTTAATTCTTTAAATAGGAATATGCCTTTACTAATAATAAGAATTATATTTTCTCTTGTTTTCATCAAAATCGTCTTTTATAAGTATCCGTTTAGCTTTGTACTTATAGCTAGTTAATTAATAAACCTTTTTAGTGAAAAGGGGAGACTGAGTCATATAGTAATGAAATAATTGTGGTAGGACAGCATGGCATTGGCAGGAGCCAGGAATAGAATTCAAACCTACTGTCTAAGTGACTTCCAGTGACAGAAATAGATACCCGCTTCAGGCAAAATACAAATGCATGAAAATATTTGGAACTTGACAGCCTGGAAGTATTGCATGCTTCCTGCAAATGTGTCATGCCCATATGTCAGCCAGAAATATCTGTGAGACTGAAAAGGATCTTCACAGAAGATAGGGTACATGTAATTCTATTGTATAGAATCCTGTAAATAGTTTAATATTAGCAGTAATTTTTACTGGATATTAAGTACCTCAGTATTTCTCTGGTGTCCTTGGGGCTTTTTATGTCTGGTAAGCATTAAAATACAAGGTCTTCACAAAAAAATGTAATAGGACACGCAAGAAATATGTCCGTATTATGAAATTGTTTTCCCCTAATATACTGCATGTGTATTTAAATTATGATTTTTCTGCTATAACTCACGTGATATTTCTATGCCAAAAGACAAGGTACCTTAAAGTGCGGGGGTTTCTGATGCAAGATAAATTATCAACACTGTGTCTGACTCTGCCCAAACACAAATCAGACTCAGAAATGGAGGACACCCCCTCCCACTCCAACAAAAGGCTCTGAGTGAAGGGAAATGCTACCCTCGAAGCAGCTGGAGAACTTGATTATGTGAGCTGGCAAGAAATATACTTTGTAAAGTGAAGGAGAATCTAGAGCAATATAGTTCTACAGAAAAGATGTGACGCTAGAAAAGACTTGACCTTAAACTCCTGCTCAGAAGAGTAATGGGGATGCTGACAGACAGAATAACATGTGAGCATCTGTGATTCTGCCTAGCTATGTATAATTTTGTGCTGTCTAAAGTAAAGCGTTCTTTTTAGAATCTTCCTTTTTTAAAAAAAAACTTATGGTTTTTTTTTTCCAAAATGTTAAACCACTTGTGTCAAGCATCAGGCAGTTTTGTGGAGATAAATGTACCCGTGTGAATGAAGCATTAGGGAGGAATGTGTTTATTTTCTTGTGGATAGTGTAGGGCAGCTTGCAGAGGAAATCACATTTTCTGGAAGAAGAACTGATCGCATAAAAAGGTTGAGAAGAAAGTACAATAGCCTGTTCAGACCAACGTAGGCTAAAGTTGCAGTGGATACACAGGGTGATTCTGTGATTGTAGAGAAGTTGTTTAGGAGAGTGGTGATAGCCTAAAAGAACAGTGTTGAGCAAAATTAGGTTTCCTGAACTTGAGATCAGACCCTTAATTCAGGCAAGATCAGCTGAGTTAGTTTCAGAAGATCAGAGTGTGTTCTAGACCACTGGAAAAAAGCTCATAGAGTACAGGATGATGCAGGAGAGCAACACAGCAGCCTTAGAAGTCTGTTACAGTTGCTGCAGTAGTTATAAATGTTCTGTCCCTCTGATAAGGATAAAAAGGACATAGGAAGATGTAGCACCATGTATAAATTGCTTTATTTCTTTGATCGTGTCAACATTACAGAGGAATGATACATGGATGGAAAGAAAATAAATGTTAGGTTTTCACCAAAATTTTTTTTCCTTGTGAAAAACTATAATTGTAACGAAGAATTTCAATTTAGCCAGTCAGGTTGTTGACCTAATGAAGCCATGTGCTTCTTTGGACTACTGCTTAGTGGTTAAACATAATTCCTTGTCATAGGCTTGATCTTCTGCTTTACCTCCCTCATTAAGAGATTGAATTTATCCCTTGCTAAGGATTTTTTTGGTGGTGAGACTAGAATTCATTTCAGTGACTGTTTTGTTTCTGGTAGTGGCTCATAAATGGCTGCCTAGGGAACAGTAAAACACCAGAGAGGGGAAGCAGGAGCACTGCTTGCTGTGTTCTCCCAGCCTCCAGTGACAGTTAGCAGTCCTCCTTTTCTTTTTGTCTTTGATTGCTCTAATAACTTCTGAGCCAGTATAAAATTTAGGTGTTCGCAGCATCCTGTAGAAATGAGTTGCATATCTGAGCAATACTAGCACAAAAGCTGTCTTATTTTCCTTATTTTGAATGCACGTTCTGATTGTTTTCAGTGCTTTGTTTGCTTGTATGAGAAACAGTGAACAGCAAGTTCCTCATCTCCATGGTACTTCCAGTTTTATAGATTCTACCACATCCCTCCTCAGTCACATGCCATCCCCCAATTAAAGAAACCAGGTTTGGGGAACAATCCATTAAATATACTTGATAATTTCTTTGTCACATTTTTTGCTTTTTTTTCTTTTATCTTTTTTTCCTTTTTGTATTTGTTTATCTCTTTGAGATGAGAGACCAGAACACAACACAGACATTCAACATTCCTTTGACAATAACATAGGGATATCCTGTGGTCTCCAAATCTGCTAATAATTCTAAATATAGGATTATTTCTTTTACTGATAATACTAAACACTTAAGATGGTGGAGGTTTTGTGGGCCTGTCAGTTTTAACTGTTAGGGCTTTCTCCTGATTGGCAATAGTGAGTTGACAGTCAGTTACTGTATTTGAACAGCTAGGATTGTTTTTCCCTTGTATTCATCTCTTTCTGGTTGCAATACATTTGCCCTCACAGTGTTTTTCATATTTTAACTGAAAACTTTTACAAACTTGTTTTCAAAACAGTAAATTGAATGAAACTGAATTAATTAAAGCACTTTTGTAAATACTTAGAGATACAATTGATTTTTCATTTACAAATGTGCTGTGCTAGAGAAGTTAGACAAATAAACTAGCTTTAAAAATGTGTCTTAATCTTAACTGTGTCACTAATGAGCATAAGTAGGTGCTACTTTTCGAGCTAGAGGGATAACGGTCACACTCTCCCTCTTGGAAGATATATCTGTATATTAACTCAGCTTTGACTGTGGATTATAATTATATATATATTTTATAATCAACCTGAGGCAGAAGAAGGGCAGAGGTGCCATCCTTCCATCATGTTCTGTGAGAAAACTGAAGAGTTGCACTACATATCTTTTAATTGGGAAAATGCAGTGGCAGGTCCTAACTAATCATATAAGTGCAAGAGAGTCTTATAGCTGTCAAACCCATGAGGAGATGGCAATAACACTATTGTAAGTGGCATGGTTTTGTCACTTAGAAGGTAAAATTGTGATTGAAAGAATTGCTCTGTGTGCTTTTTCAAGAATGCAAGGTGTGCAGCAGAGGAAAATGAATTCTATTGTCTCAGTTTTTCCATCGAGATCAAAAAAATTTTTGATGATCATGTGCTTAATATTTTTATGTACAACAGACTATAAACAACTTATACAGAATTGTATCTGCTGTGTTTATATATGGCTGAACTTTGCTTCCTCTTGAGTGTTCAATGGTCCAGCATGTTTCCATTAGTATCGCACATGACTGGAAGGCATTCCCAGAGATTATATTCATTTACCTGTACCATTGATTTTCTCTTTTAGGGTGTTCCTGAGAGCCATCAACAAATTTGCAGAGACAATGAACCAGAAATTTCTGGAGAACATGAATTTTGAAGTCCAAGTAAGTGTTGAGGCTTTTTAGCTAAGGGATATATTCAGATATGAGCATTATGGTCTGTAAGAGGCCCTGCTGCTGCTTTATATCAGAATAAAAATGACTGTTGATTTGAGTTTGGCAGGATTAGGCCATCTTTGATATGACATGAGAATCGTACTTTGATTATTTATGATAAGGCACTGGAACAGAGTATTTTGCACTGATGTTCTCTTGGAGCTAGGAAGCGGAATACTCATCTTTTTTTCTTAGGCAGCCAAGTGTATTCAGAAAGGCAATCTTTGATGTAATGCACGTAGCCTTTGCAATGTCACTTCTATGTATGTAGGGCAGAAAGAGCTTAACTTCATTTGATTCCTAGAGTATTTAGCGCTTAGAATTATTTTTATTTTTGACTTGTAGTCTTCCCTTATAAGCCTATTCTATTTATTTTTTTATTTTCCTTTATTTTTATTAGTTCTTTCTGAACTAAAATCAGGGTTGTCTTTTTTTTTCTCAATATCCTCCTTTCTATCCTAAGTCATTGGCCATGCATTTTACCAGCTATTTATTTGGCTTGCTTCAGATAAAAATGAAAATGTCTGTAGCTTTCTGATTTATTAAATTGTTATTAGAATGTAAATACAGTTTTAGAATCAGGATTATTAGAATCCTGCATGGTTTTGGTATATGCTACAGATAGTAAATGCACTAATCAAGTATAGTACAAAAAAATTATTCAGTTTCACTCTTTATATTAACTGTAACCAAGAATAAATGCTTTAAGTTAAAAAATGCTTCCAGGATACAAAAATCTAATCTATCCAGTAGGTAATAACTTATTGACCTCAGCCATGAAGTTCGTTGTTAGTTCAGGGCTCTGGTCTCCTGATTTCTTGGGGTTTATATTTTATGTTTAATCTTGCATCTTGCAATTTGATTTAAGTGATTCTACTCTACAGCATGCAAATGGTCAGTTTTGCTATGCTAGAAAAACTATTTGGACACTGGCTTCCCAGTCAGTAACATAAAATACCAGGGTCACACATAGCTACAGAGCAGCCCTGTGGTTACACAGCAAGAGTTTAAAAGACAGTAGTAAAAATAAGGGCCAAAAATTCAGGTCATACTTGGTTACAGTGGCCTCCATGTATGAAATGTAGAGCTTTTTCCTCATTTCTCATTAAAAATTTTGTACCTTCAAAAGCAGTGACTTTACAAAGATATGTGTGTACAATGTTAATGAAGATTTTTGAATTATAAGGAAAGATGTTTCTTCTGCGAAACTAAAAACTCCTTTTTAGTGAATATCCCAGCTGGAAACTAAGTCCATGACATATTTATGAAATAATGTGTCTCAGGCTATTTCAGTTTATTAACAACCGATTTGTAATCTATCAGTTCTATAACACAGGATGATTTTTATTGCACTGTGTGCCAGGAATTTTTAAAAGCAAATAAAATAGGTCTGGTGGCCATCAGTACATGTAGGCTACCAAAACATGTGCAAACTATTATAAAGACTATCTATTTGTCAAAGTGCATCTTTCAAATGTTAAATATGCAGCCTTAACCTGGAACTTTTATTTTTGGATAAGTTTCTTGTGGCAATTCTGTGCATTCCAGAATGTTATGAAACAACTAGAGATGATGTAGATCAACAGTGAACCTTATAGTTCAAGGGAATGGATTCATGCTTGCTCTTTTATTCATGACTTGCCAGGTATCTGGAGGCTTGGTGTGAGCTAAGCAATGTTATAGTACATGGGTAGTGCTCTCTGAAGAATTGTAGCACTGCTATAGTTTTTACAAAAGACTTAAAAATACAAGCCAGGGTGATACCTTACTTTTCCTCCATGAATAAAAGCTCTGAAAACCTTCTAACAGTTCCCTAAATGTACCTGTTGTAGAAGCTGCTACCGGACTAATGAAGGTCTGAATAATGCAAATCATATTTTATAATTTTTTGAATTAAAAATTAAAAATCTATTTCCCACTGTTATCTGTACAAATTGAGATTATTGATAACTAAAGATTTTTGTGTTTTAAAGAGGTTTTTTCCTGATTTTCATACTTACATAAAAAAAAAAAAATCTATAAATTAGTGTCCTGAAACTATTCGAGTGAAAACTTGAGTTTGGAGGAGCATTTAAAAGCAACACATACTAACTGAAATGAGAAACTTGAGAGGTCCTTTAGTGGGCCCACTTCATACTCGGAGGATCAGCTCTATACAAATAATTTATAACAAGAATTTTGCCTAACTATTCTAGAGGTTTTTATGGTAAGTAGTAGTCTGTGTCTTCCCTAAACATACTTTTTTCAACTAATTTTTCTAAAGAAAACTTTTGTCTTTTAAAACTATACCTTAAATCTTCTTATTGTGCAGCATAAATCCACATCTCTTTGTCCTGTCCTTTTTGGCTATGGAAAACTTGGACTTATGGGTGTAATTTTTGACATGGATTGCACTTTCCTGACTTGTTCTCTGATGGCAGGGATGCTGAAGTCAGTTGCTATAGTCTAAGAACATTTTTCGGCACTTTCTAGAAAATGAGCAAATGACAGAAAAAGACACTATCTATCTTTCTAATATCAGTATATTTAGGCTGTAAGCAACTATGAACAGTAATCAACTCAAAGTAAATGAAGAACTTACATACTTTATAAAAAGTAATTCACTTCCCCAGTTTCAGCCTCTGGGGCTGTTATTCTTTTTAGATTTAATATTTGATTTTCCTCAGTTGTTTTGGAGTACTTTTAGTTAATAAACAAAAAAAACCAATCCTTTTTGCAGCTGTTGCAGTGCTTCTGTGTTTGTATTTTAACAATTAATGTACCAACAGAGTAATATCATGAAGTAGCTTTTGTTTTAGCAGCTGTTTTGCAGAGGGAAACTTTGAATCAAGCTCAATTCCACTCTTTCAATGTTAGGTCTTTCGGATACAGAATAGTGATTGGAAACTGAAGCAAAATATTGAGATGCAGTTTCCCTCAAAAATGAGTAAATCTTTGGTATTTCTTTGAAGTGTCTGTATTTAAAAGAAATTTAGGTGTTTGAAAGCAACGTTTACTTTAATGAAAATAAGCTACATATTCATATTCCACAGGGAATGCAGTAATTTCCCAAACCTATACAATAACTCTGAAGATGGAAACAAATACTCCTATGTTATTTCTTTAGTATTCACTACAAACTACTTAATAACAAATGTTTCACTGCAAGAAAAACTTCAGTGGGACAAAACTGGGAATTACTGAAGCTCAACATCATTAAGGTGGATTATAAACTTCTAACCAGTTTGGAATCTGTTTGTTTAGCTATATTCTATATATATATATATATATAAAAATTACAAATTGGGATCAAAGAACATGCTTTTGTTATTTTGATCTGGGAGAAAATTTGGAAGTAGCATAACTTTCCATTTTGTTAAGAGCTATAACTTAATAGCCACATGACCTGTTCGTTTCCATAGTCCACAAAGCGAGGGCACCCACCACACGTTCCTGCGCTCAGGTACCTTTTGGTCAGGTCCCTTAGGCTGTCACAGGAGATGTTGAGTATTCGTTTAAGAGAGTCATAGTATACACACCATTGGGTTCCCTTGTGCCCATAAGCGGTGGGCCAGATATTGATTACAGTGAATCTAGAATATGCTTCCTAAAACCAGAGTTTAGGGGGGTCACATACCATGAGTGCAACTTAACTTCAACTCTTTACATTGGGCTCTTTATTCCAAATTGAAAAAGTCATCTTGAAATGTGTTTCTGTCACTGGTGAATCTGATAGAGATATTAGTGAGCTCCTTTGCTTATGGCTATTTCACTAGGAGTGAAAACCAGGGAGTTTGGCATCTAAATTTAATCTAACTTTTGAAAGATACTGTGTGTCTCTGTTACATAAGTGACTAATACGCATCTAAAAGCTTAAGCCAATAATTAGTTTCTGTGAAACACATGGGTTTTTGTTAAAAAAAACCCCAAGAACCGCTTATTTAAGGGTCAATCCTTCAGTCTGCAGCAGCCTTCAGGCAATCTACCTTCTTGTTAGGGGTATGTGTACTGTTGATACTGTTGGTTTCAGAGAAAAAAGGATGAGTAAAATTCAGATAATTACTGAGCATACGCAGCAAGTACAATGTCTCAACAATCTGGAAGCTAAACCAGAGGCAACTATTTAAATATTCCTGATTAAGGGTAATTTAAAGTAGAGAAGTAGAACGCATTTTAGCATCACAAACAGGACTGCACAACTTTTATTTTTAAACTTTTGGTTAGAAACTCCAAAATCAAAAGGTTCACTGTATTACAAGTATTCAGGGAAAAATATGCACCACATTTTGCAAAAATATGTATGTGAGAGTCATAGACATTGTTGAAAGCGCTAGGAGAGGTCTGATGCAGAAATTAGTAGATAACATCAGAAAATTTAGCTAGCCGCATTAACAATCGCAGCAGTATTAGAAATTACTTTTTTGTATGTTACATATGGTATTGTACATTTGAAAATTATCAGACTTCAGAGTTTGAAATTCATCTTTGATCCTTCTACCAAGAAACAGCTGAGTCTTCCTAGAGTGACCTATGGCTAGTAACTGATTTTTTGATGTTCATCTGTGATTTCCTTTGGATTTTGAAATACACAAGACTGTGGAAGATTTTGCATACAGGAAGCTAAATTTCACTGGGTTTGGGAGTGTCTTATTTCAGGTGTTTGGGATGGTTTTCAACATAGGAATGGTAGATGTCTGGAGTAGGGACTACTCGCAAGTATTTTTATTAAGTTGCATCATTAAACAAGCAGTACAGGGAAAACCAAGGAAAGAATGGGATTATGACATATTACTCTCTACAATTACCTGAAGGGAGGTTGTGGAGAGGAGGGTGCTGGCCTCTTCTCCCAAGTGACAGGGGGCAGGATGAGAGGGAATGGCCTCAAGCTCCATCAGGGGAGATTTAGGCTTGAGATAAGGAAAAAATTCTTCATGGAGAGGGTGGTTAGGCATTGGAATGGTCTGCCCAGGCGGGTGGTTGACTCACCTTCCCTGGAGGTGTTTAAGATGAGGGTGGATGAGGTACTTAGGGGCATGGTTTAGGGATTGGTGGGAATGGTTGGACTCGACGATCTGGTGGGTCTCTTCCAACCTGGTTATTCTGTGATTCTGTGAGATGAAAATCTTTGAAGACTAAAAATGAATAAAACAAATATTTGTTGGTTTATATAATGTGCTGTGTTTCTTCAAAGCTTCTGTAAACCTATTTTCATTAACCTGACTATTTTCTAACTTTGTTCTATTCTTTTGAAGTACATAACCAATGCAAGCAAATTGTGGCAGAGGTCCCAAAGGATTTTCACAATTCTTTCCTTGGAGATGCTTAATACTTTCTCATCTACCTCAAAGAAAACACTGTATCTGTCACAAACTAGGCTGCATACCATAGGAATAAGCCCTAAATATTGTAACTTCTGGAATTTAGCAATGAATTGTGACTGAAAATTATGCTTGTTAGGACTCCACTTAAACAGAATGCAATGCTTTGCTTAGCTTCTAAAGTTTATCGCTTCATGGGTTATTCTGAATTTTGGCCTTCACATTCTACTTCTCCATCTGTTGAACAGTTTGTGTTTTTTTTCTAGTGTGATACCCTGAAAGATAATGCAGAGCAATTTTCATGAATGTTGGTTCAGAATTTTAAGACTGCATAGTGCAGCCGTGTGTGCTATCTTTTTTTACTGTCGAGATTAATGCAAACATATTCTGCCGCCTCCACAGTCAAATAATTTCTTCTCTTTATTAAAGTATAATTTTAGTTTTCTTCGAGCAGCATTTACATGGAAAGTTGGTTCATATCCTTCTAATCAAAACTTGGAATGTATAGTAATTTACCTTCTCTGGAGCAACAAAGAAGGTGAAATCGAATTTCAGTATTGATTGATCCAATTAAGCAATTTATTTAAAGCACAAGATCTATTAATTCATTTAGAGTTGTTTGTACTCAAAAGGTTCGGGAAGGTTATTTATAGCAGACCTAGCTCAATAGCTACTTAGCATTTATACATGCAGAAAGTTTCTAAGTGCCATTTTTCTCCAAAACCAAATTAATGAACCCAGTACCTCTCTGCAATGTGTTGTGTCTGCTTAAGTCATGGGGCTGAGCATGTTTTCATTTATTATTCCAAGAAAAAAAAGAACAAAACTGTTACATTGTCTGTTAGGTTTTATGAAATGCTTGAGTATATTTAGTATCTGCAATAATTTGTCAGAAACTCTTCTGACAAAAGTCTTCATAGACTTCACGTTTCTTCTACTTTATCAAACAGAACTGAGCAGAGATGTCTGTAGAGAAACCGATAGCTATAAGGCAGGCAGCAGTGCAAAATCGGTGTTGGTTTCCAAAGCGTGTGTGCAGGAGGAGCAGGCAGCGTTCCCTTTTCATGCTTATCCTGAATAGTCAGCCAGATCTCCTCCTCTTTGTGAGATGGCTTGAAATGCCTTACTACGTTATTTCCAGATTTTCGAGTACAGCAGCTGTCACATTTTCTAGGGGAAGGTCTTGTTTTTCTGAAAAAAAACCCCACCAAAATGACAGATCCTACTCTTTTCCCCTGCCCTTATCTTGCTGGATCTGAAGACTCTTCAGCACGTGTGATTAAACCCATGCTCAGCCAAGCCACTCACCGTCTTTTGAGGTGTTCAAACACGGAGCCAGCCTCTGCTGCTACTCTCAGATGCTGCATCTCAGTAGGCGTTTGTAGTGAATAATTGATGGCTAATTGCAGAAAAGGGTCACTTCTCAGTTCTAGCTTTGTCTCCTGGTGCTCTGTCCCCAGCTGATGACTCAGCACTGGAGTTCAGGTGAATAAGCAGCAAGGCAGGAGTATCGCACAAAGCAGCTGGAGACCTCCAGTCCTCTCCCATCATGGTGCTACTTTGCTTCTGCCCTACCACCTGCTAGATAACTGAATGTTTAAATGCAAAACGTCTTGGAATGTTATTGTGGACTTCAGAGACAAAACCCAACAAACGCACCAGGTCTCATAAGCATATTTTTTTCTTCATTTTAATAATCTGTTTCTATAGGCTTTTGCTATGTTATCTTACTTTTCAGGGACTATTTTCCCTCAAAGCGTTATCAAGTTATCTTTGGAGCTTAAAAGGTTTCAATTCCTTAACTTGAATATGATGTGGAAATCTGTACTCGGCACTGGTGAGACCGCACCTCGAATCCTGTGTTCAGTTCTGGGCCCCTCACCACAAGAAGGATGTTGAGGCTCTGGAGCGAGTCCAGAGAAGAGCAACGAAGCTGGTGAAGGGGCTGGAGAACAGGCCTGATGAGGAGCGGCTGAGAGAGCTGGGGGTGTTCAGCCTGGAGAAGAGGAGGCTGAGGGGAGACCTTATTACTCTCTACAAATACCTGAAAGGAGGTTGTGGAGAGGAGGGAGCTGGGCTCTTCTCCCAAGTGACAGGGGACAGGACGAGAGGGAATGGCCTCAAGCTCCACCAGGGGAGATTCAGGCTGAACATTAGGAAAAAATTTTTCACAGAAAGGGTCACTGGGCAGTGGCAGAGGCTGCCCAGGGAGGGGGTTGAGTCACCTTCCCTGGAGGGGTTTGAGGCACGGGTGGACGAGATGCTGAGGGGCATGGTTTAGAGTTTGATAGGAATGGTTGGACTTGATGATCCGGTGGGTCTCTTCCAACCTGGTGATTCTATGATTCTATGATTTTTTCAGCCATCATAGGGTACACTGGGGATGAAAGGAAGTGTATTTTACAAATAAGGATATGGAGTTGTTAGGGTGCTTCTTTGGCAAAGATGGCATTGAACTTGGAAATATCAAGTGAATAAATAGTAATAAGGCTTCATTTTTCTCCCCATAATTTAGAATGATTTGAAAAATCTTTCATTTTACTGGTGTAATTGACATATGCAAAGTATATTCCCTACACATCAATAAATACAGCTTCTCAAGAGACTGAAACCTCAAAATTGGTCTTATTAATCTTTTAAAATATTTGATAAGGGGGAAAACAGGACTTTAAGGGCATGAATAACATGTAGCCTGGGGAAATATGCTCTGAATTAATATGTACCATTATTATACTGTAAAAAATTAGATATGCATATAATTTAAATATTTATATTAAGGGAGCTGCTGCCTTACTAGTGTTCATCTTCAAATGCAGGTTTTAATAAGGCTGTGATTGGTTTGAGTGAATTCAGAGCATGTTTGAATGGTATAATATGTAACCGATGAGTAACTCTCTCCAGTGGAACGCTACATGAGCCCCTGTATCTGCAGCAGTGATAACCCTGGTCTCTGGACTGTAAACACTTAAAGACAGAAACAGTCCTCTTAAGGGCTTTTCAGTGAGCCAGTCTGCTAAGGAGAGCTTTAGTTGGGTCTCGAAGGGAGGAAGAAATTAAATGCAGGATCTTCTTCATGTTATACTGGACGTTTGACAGTTTTATTTATTTTATGAAATATCTGGTTTTGTGCATCTTTCTGTGTGTTGGTATCTATTTTTCCTGGTTATTTGTGCACAAGAGAGTTTTTCAGGTTATCAAGGACAGAGATCACTTAAGTTTTTGATTGTATTTCTCGGTCATTTAGTGTGACTTCCCAAGCTGGTGTGGTATTTCAGCATATGAGCTCTCTAATAACTATATTTCATTTCCATTCTTTCAGCTATTACTGAATACAGTTACTCTTGCCTTCCTACAGTCTCACTGATACCTACCATGCCCATTTTTAGATTCAGCTTCAGTTTTGAAAGAAGTGTCTAAAGCCATTGCTGACTGCTTAGAAGCTTCTGAAAACAGTATTTACTTCCTTGTTTTTGTAATTCCTAGTGAAGTTTCTTTTTCCCCTTTCCACCTCTAGCATGTGAGAGAAACATTTCATTTTGATCTTCTGGAGAACAAGTCATTTGCTTCAGAAAGGAAGGGCTGCACATGGGAAACACAAGGAGTTTTCTTCTCATTAAAGTACATGACTCAGTACTAAGAGTAGTTATTTAGGGATGGATTTTATCCTTATTTCATACAGACAGCTCTTAACAAAATATATTGAAATTTCATACAAATAATTTTTTACTTAGAATCTGAGGAGAAGCGAGTAGAAGCTTTTTGAAGCAGTTCGCAAATACAGTATAATTATATTGGATGCCTTTGGCTCCAAGTTGTTAAGATTCACTGGCATGTAATGTATTTCACTTGTCCTGCTATGGTTCATGGTTTAATGTTGTTAGCTAGGGAATCACATACGAATCTTTTTTTAGCAATATTTATTCAGTCTCTCTGTTATTAAGAACAAATCTGTAGTAGTGGTTATTAAAATTCATCTTCCTTGGTTTTCTGCTAATTCCATAATACTAATGATGAACACCTCATAAAAATCTCATGTTGCTTGCATCATTTGGTTTCAGAACTTATTCAGCATTATGCACAGCTTAATATTATTTCTGCTTTTATTGAAACTGTTATAATTTCCTTATATTCAATTTACAGCTGTGGAACAACTATTTTCATTTGGCTGTGGCTTTTATTACCCAAGATTCACTACAGCTTGAAAATTTTTCTCATGCAAAATACAACAAAATCCAGAACAAGTAAGCAAAACTATATACTTCAGCTTACATCTTAAATTTGGTACTGAGATGATGATAGAGTTAATGATAGTTACCTTTCATATTTTTTTTTCTAGATACGGAGATATGAGACGTTTAGTAGGCTTTGCTATCCGTGATATGTGGTACAAACTTGGTGAGTAGGCAAATGAGCTTCATTGTAACTGAAACCATAGTGTATTGCTCATTACACTGAAAAACCTCCAGGACAAAGTGTTTTTGTAAATATTTCTATTTTCACCCCATGATTAAGCTTGGAATGATATGGTTACTGTTTGACTACTGCCTGTTTCTTATTTCTAATAGAACTCACAGCCTTCTCTCAGATTTCAGAGATGGATGAAATCAGATTTCAGAAACCTTCCTTTGTTGAAATTAAGAAGCAGATACTAAATTCTATTTATGTATTTATTCATTTATTTTAAGTCATGTGCTAAGCTCTTTTGGGATTAATTGTAATGCTAGTCTCTTGGCCAAGCAATAGATATTGCTGTCAGGTAGCTGAAAGATTCTATCCTCTTTTTTTCCAATCACCTAAGAGGATTTCTTGGGAGAGTGAACATTTTTAGACGTGAATGGCTACCTACTTAAAGTATGGATTTCTGTTGTTTTCAGAAATTACAATGCCATAAGGTCTAATATGTACAGCTACTGGAAGTTATTCAATTGCCGTAAGATCCTTTTCAATCTTATTGACATTACTGATTTAACTAGGATTAATAATGATTTTCATAACATGAGTGGAACAAAAAATAATCCTGCACAAGCTGTAGAAGTTGTAGTTCAGTTATGCTTAGAGCTGCACCAGCGTGGCACCCATATGAAAGTAAAATCAGATTCAGATTACCTTTTAGTTCTGAAGCAAGGCTAACCATGTTTGGTTGTAGGAGTATTTTACCTCCTTACAAGCCGTAGGCTGTATTGACACGCTTATGTGGGTCATTGGATTTTGGTATTGGTCTGTTCCACATATCCCTTGCTTTTCTTCTCCAACGAAAAAGCAACATTTGAAGAACTTGGACTCAGCTGAGTTCTTTGCAGTTCTTTGGATGTTTGTTAGCAGTCAATGCTAACATTTGTGCTGCGAGATAATTTTATGTGGTTTTATGAGTTGTGTATTGATTGCAATATTTGATGTTAAGAAATGAAAGCAAGTATTGTTTTTCTCCTTCATAAGTTAGAAAGGTTGCACTATGTGGCACTCTCCTACTGGGGATTTTTAGGACTCCAAGTATTTAAAAGGACAGTCAAAAACTAAACCTCCAAAACGTTCATTGAAAACACCAACTCATCTGGTGTACGTACTTATTTCTGGCACTGAATTCTAGCATCTTTGAATGAGGTTATATCTGTTCACATGCTTTCAGCTTCTGGGAAGGAACAGAGGTGAGTGACCAAGTTCTAAGACTTTACCAACCTATTTGGTTTCAAACATTGCTTTAAACAGTTTTACATCCAAAATATTTTCCTAAAAAAAAAAAAAAATCAATAACCAACCTTCTGTCTTCTGAAATACCCTATTTGCATTTCTGTTTCAGGTCAGAATAAAATTTGCTTTATTCCGGGGATGGTTGGACCCATATTGGAAATGACTCTTATTCCAGAAGTTGAATTACGAAAAGCCACAATCCCAATTTTTTTTGACATGATGCTGTGTGAATATCAAAGGACTGGCGAATTCAGAAAGGTATTTAAAAATACTCTGTGAAAATTCATTAAAAGGTCATGTGGTCACCTCCCACTGGATCAGGGGCTCCAAGCCCCATCCAACCTGGCCTTGAACACCTCCAGAGATGGGGCAGCCACCACTGCTCTGGGCAGCCTGGGCCAGGACCTCTCCACTCTCACAGGAAAACATTTCCATTTCCACGCTTTCAGTTTAAATTATCAAACTTCTCAGGAAACTCATAGATTTTGTAAATATTTATTGTGAGAAAAATATAACCACAGGAAGAACTAACATTCCTGAAATGTTTTTTACAGTACTTTTGAAAAAGTAAGGATTTTTAAATCAGAAGTATTAAATATTTTTAAATCAGAAGTATTATAGATTTGATAGAATAAAGATAGGGATGGTAGAGCAGCACATTTGGGCATGTATTCTAACTCTCCTGCCACTTCTTTCTGTGTCTGCCTGGACAGCAGGTAACCGTCACTCTTTCCTGGCTGACTTTTTCCAATCTGTGCAAGCTCTCTGAGCATGGACTTATCTTATTCTATGTTTACACACTGCCTCTCACAGCGAATTTTAAATTGAATATTCAAGCTTTGTAGTTACACAAATAATTAATTTAGAACAATGTGTAATGATCAGTGGCAAACAAAGAGTCATAATCATAGACATTTATAGGAAGGTAAATTCAAATTTCATTCATATACCCAGTTATGTTTAATAGTTTGAATCGTGTGGGGCATTTCTGTGTCAACTAAGTGTAGAACAGAGAAGCAGATGGAATTTCCATTTTGGTCTGTATTCCACAGTGCAAAGCTTTTGATTCGAGGCCAAGATTAAAAACCGCTTTGCTTCTGTGCATCTGTTCCCTCCATGTCCTAATACTCCTATATTTGCCTTCTTAAAACTGTTTTTCTGCTCTTGGCTTATACTTCATCTCTTGGGAAAGATGCAGAGATCTGTACACCAAAAAGCCTGAAATCTCATCAGTCATACTGACTGATTAACAGGAACAACAGCTTAGGAGCAGGAAGATGCCAGATACTTAGGTGACCCTTAAAGCACTTTTGTTAGTATAGGTAAGTTTCGGATGATACTTTTTCAGTGCTGAGCATCAAGGCCTTCTTTGTATTGCAACTTAAAAAGAAGAGGTAATGTATATCAGATGACGCCGAAACTATTTCATAACTGAGCAGCTGAGTGTGATTGAATTCTAATATTCTGCTTTAGAAAGTGCAATCATTTACTGATGAAGAATTGTGGTTTTTATTCTTTCCTTTCCTATGGATGAGGTACCTGATGTAAAGTTCTTAAACTTGCATCTATAAGATTGGTAATTCTGTCAAGTTTTTAAAAAATCAAAGGGAGGGTATGTTAGATTTTATTACTTGAAATTGTTACCATCTTGATTAGAACAGACAAAGAAATAATATGAATGGAAAAAATATTTGATAAACAAACATATATTCTAACTTATGCTAGTGAACAATATTCATATGCAAATTGGCATTTAGTGCTGTAAAGGATATTTTCTTAAAGGCTTAATATAAAATGTTGAGAATGATAAAATGTTATTTCAAGACTGCCTTAGGCACTCAGAAGCCTAGATTGACATTAAATTAACACATAATTGTGCTGAACTCTAAAAATAACTAATTAATTTATTACCTAATCCTTTCTAATAAGAGAGGGGAAAAAAGCAGAAACAGAGACATCTTTACTAGCTGGTCTGCACTTGCACTGGGACTACCATTTGCTTGCTACCTGCTGCATGACTTAATCAACTCTACCAGAAAAATTGTTTTTTGTTAACTTGATGTGGAGCTGTGCTGAGACACCCGCATAGCAGTGCTCTGTGCTGGATGGACGTACTTGTTATGTTGGTGCTGCTTCGAGAGGCTGTGTCCTGCTTTAGGCATGCAATATATGTGCAGTAACGATATAAAGTTATTAAAATTTATCGAGCAGGAATTTTATTTTATTTTATTTAAGTTATCTATTTCCAGGAAATAAAATATTTGCAGAGAAAACAGAATTCTGCCTCTTTTAATCTGAAGAATAGCAGACTATATGTATATTTAACGGAATGGAATATTTACTTAGGTGTATGGTGTACTAAGGCATTTTCGTCATTATCCTTCCTTTTATTTTGCACATGCGACTTCCATTTGACCAGAAGTAATGTGATATAAGCTTGTAATTTTAACTCTAATTGAAGATGTAGAGAGGAAGCCATCAAAATCTACTAATTTTAGCCATCTATCAATCATTAGCTCAGAGAGTTAAGAACCTTGGAAAGGCAATTTATCCAACTTGGGTTCCGTGTCTGTGGGTAGAGTTAATCCTGCAAACGTATTGCTGCCTTCTTCAAGCATAAAGGGAAGGTAGTTGTGTATGTGTTGGAAACATGTTAAAAGCATCCTATCCTCCAGATGCTGAAACCTCATCTTTCCTTGAATGATCAGGTTGTACATTTTGTTAGGACTTCACAAAGAAAAATACATCATCAACCAACCTAGCTCTGTTTGTTCTGACTACTAATCTGAGGCCAAAAGCTTGAAAAGACGTGCGTATAAAAAAAAATAAGATTAGCTCTGTGCAGAGTAAATGAAAATATCATTGAAATAAACATGGATTCAAGTTATGTTAAGGATTTAACTTGGCTTAGGAAAGATTAATCCATCTGTGTTTATATTTTTGTTCAAGCGAGTAATTCTATTTGTATTATGTATTTTCGATTTAGTATCTCTCATTGGTTCCAGCAATTGCTGAAACCATCTGGAGAACTTTATTTGCTTTCCTTATTACTGTAGCTGGGCTGTGTCAGAAAATAACGCTGCCTGAAGATGTGTTCTTTGACTTACATAGCTAGTGATAGGGTTAGAGGGCAGATGTTTATTCTTGGTGTACCTTTTGGGGTCTCCTACATCTCTGAGCTGTAAAAGGCTACTGAATTAATGATTTATAGGTGAATGACTTATGCTCCTCTGGTGCATGTGATTTATAATTGCTGTAAATACCTAAGCATGTATGACTTGATACTTCAGAGAGATGCATGCAGAAAAAAATGAGATACTTTGTGCTTTGATACTGAAGTATGTTGAGAGATGTGGAAACATCTTAGATCAATTAGATGGATAAATAGGTGGTTTTAAAGCTACATTGGTACCAATGACAATTAGGCACACTCTGTTTAAGCTGGAGAAGAAATACCCTATCCAAGGCTTTTGGCACAGCCACATGAAGACTTGACTCTATATTTCTGCCGGCTTTTTTATTTATTTATTTATTTTAAGTCAAGAAACTGGCTTATTTACAGCTTCTTGAGTAACTGCAGGAAAGATGCTTAGGAAGAGGTTTTTTGTTCAGATCCAGCACCTGTGAAATTATTGCCTCTTAGAGAAGTAATCGATTCTGTACCTGCTGAATAGGAAGGATTTAAGAAATGAATGATTCTTGACTGGTGCTTGACTTACACTATGTTCACAGATTTCTGACTCACTGGAGGATGTCCACATCATCTCTAGAAAATGACCAGATTGGGTGATTTTTGCTTAATATTGCCTTGTCCTGAAGCTGCTTGTACCTATGTTACCCGTGTTAGTAATATGCATATATACACTAATACACTCACTACTTACGTGTAGAAATTAATCCTGAGCCCTTTAAACCTATTTTTCTGACTGGAGCAACCACAGTACTTTTTTTTTTTTTTTTCTTTCAACAACAGCTCTTTATTCTGTAGTATTGGTATAGTATGTTCTGTTCCACTGGTAATCATTAATTTGTATTCTAATTACAGAGAAAAAGCTAATATCAGAGAAACAAAACCTGCAAGTAACAGGAGGAAGAATTGTTTTGGATCAGAGTGTTGGTACTCCTAACAAACCAAAATTCTTTGTGGTCTCTGAAGAAAAAATGATGTTCCCTCTTATGTAACACACCTGTTAAAAGATAATTAAGAATTAGTACTAATGCAGTAGCCCTTTCCTTCTACTTAAATCAGAAAATGGGATTGCTGCTTCTCCAGAACAATTTATAGTTTTCTCTGATAACATTATAGAAGGTATCTCATCTTAAATGGAGACTCTGAGATCCTAAGTCATTAAGTAATTTGAAGAGCAGTGAAAGCCTATTCTGTATGTCACAGAGGTGAAATATTTACAGCCAGCTTCTGCTAAAACGCTGGATGACAACAGGCTGCTCAGTTCTGCTGGAGTTAGACCTATACTACCATTAATGTTTCTTATATGTGTACTTGCTAGGTTTGCAAATTCACATTCAGCAGTGACCTTTTATAGGCAGGCATCTCTCTGATAATAAATGACAATGTATTTTCTCAATTCCCTCCTTCATCCAGACAGCAGAATATTTTAACCATTCTCTGTCCGTTTAAAAGTGTTATTCATGTTTTCATGGATGCTGCTTTCCTACCCAGTCATGATGTATCTATATTTGATGTCATCTTGAAATGTTTGTCCTCTGGATATATGCTCAACATTTAAATTTTTCTTTATTTGTTAGTTTGAAAATGAAATCATTCTGAAGCTGGACCATGAGGTGGAAGGAGGACGTGGGGATGAACACTACATGCAGTTGTTTGAGTCCATGTGAGTACTGCATGAGACTAAATATCTTTAGGATGCGTTGTTATCTTACTGTTCCCACTTCTGAAGTTGGTAATTTCGCTTAAAAATAAAATAGAATCTTAGCAGCTTTATTTATGATGGGTGTGGAAATAACGTCCTGTTTCCATAAACGTGATTTGAATTAAGTTTTGCTCATTGAAACTGTTCCTGGTTGCTTTTCAGTATTTTGTGCTCCAGCTAAATGATGAAGAAAGTATACCCAACCTGCATTTCTCTACCCAGCTTTCAAGCCAAGATAATCAAATACCTTGGGTTTTTGCCTTGCCTTATTTTTCTTTATAACCTTTCTTGGTTTTATTACGCATTAATAAGAAAGTACTTTAAAATGTCTTATTTGCTTTTATCAATGTCTAGATTGGACACCAAGAGGTTGTTCTTTGAACTTATTTAAGGCAGCTATCCTGGAATGAGAATTTCTAACAAAGCCTGCAATAGCATCTCCCTCTCTCCTCGACTGCTGACATTCAGTTTTATTCTCAGAGTTACTAGCTGTGTCTTTGCTTGTGGCAGATTGCATGTGATGTATTGGGCAGTGGTGGGATCCTAGTGCTGCCTCTGATAATTTGTCCTGAGCTTTGTGCTTTAGGCTTTGACAGCGATGAAGATCATTGCTCATCATATGCTTTCTCAAATATTGATAACCTAGTAGTGATTAAGCATAGAAATTCTGTAGCGCTTTGGCTACATGACGAAATTGATATTGTGGTATTGAGTGTGTATGTTTTTACATTCTCAAAGACTACTTCATTGTATATGTTGTATTTTTGTGTAGAGGGTAACAGTCTTTGCAAAGGTACATCCCTCACCAGATGAAGCATAAAATCTCTGTAAACCACAATGGCAAAATAATTACTTTCAGTGAAAAAATAATTTTGTAAAAAATAATTATATAATTGAATATGAATATGTAAATGTCATTTATCTTATGTAAACACTGTGTAACGCTCTTATAATTAAATAGTATCATTTAAAAGAAACATTTACACATAATTTAAATGTGACAAGAACAGGTGAAGTTATAAAACTGTTTCAATTCCTTACAGGCAATGACTGCGTAAACGAAGAGCAGTAGATTAATTTTTCAGTATTGCATGTTCAGTGTTTGGCTTCAGATCTTAGGGTAGCTAAGAGGTGATGCAGAGGTGTTCAGGCTAGCTCTTGCGATGACCAAAACCAGCCCTGCAAGTACATAGTTTTCTTAATCACATTGCTGCAAAGCCTAAACTGAGATGCCTGCCTGAATTGGTGCTACAATTCATCTTCTCTAATACTGAGGATTCGGCTGACACAGTGACATTTATTGCAGTATTAAACTTTCCTTCCTGTGAATAACTTTTTTTTCCCCCAATATGCATGCTAAATCTTCCTTGCCTCACTTTAAGCCAATTATTTCTTGCTTTATCCACAGGAGACATATAGAATCATTTATTCTGTTTCTCTTTGTGGCAGCTTTTAACAAATTTGAATGTTGCTGTCAAGTTCCTTTTGGTCTTTTCTTTAGGGTAAACAATCCCAGTATTTCAGTTTATATTATGCAGTGTTTTATAGACATTCCTACCATGTCTACATCTATTTTGAAATGCAACATTGCCTTTCAGCTGGAGGAAGTATTCAAGCTGAGGCTTTATCGATGCAAAGAGGAAAGCTTCCTTCAGATCTTACATGTGAAACTCTTTAAAGTTGACTTTTTCTACACTGTGTAACACTGTTTGATTGTCTTGTTTGCCGTTTACTCATGCATTCAAATATTTTCCTAGAGAACTGGTGTCTATACAGTTAATCCCCATCTTTCAGCAGTGCACTTAGTCTCATCAAACGTAACACCTAGTGTTTGATCTTCCTGCCTTTCCAAGGTACCCTTCTTTCTTTGAGATATATTTTTTTTTTCCCTCGACACTCTCCCATGTTACACAACACTTCAAGGTGAGGGTTTCACTTTTCTAGAGATGTCTCTTCATGTTATCGCCAGATAATATTTGTTGTTCCACCCTTGAAGTTGTTTAATAATGCCTGTACAGGGCCAGTAGAAGCACAGGCTATTGACTTATCTGTGGTAGGACTGTTCTCTCGCTTGTTTTTGTTGGTTTGTTTTGTTTTAAATCCTCCTACCTTTACACCTTTCAAACCAGTGATGTGAAGCCTGTGTGCCCAACAATGTGTTCCAGCTGGATAGAGACCCAGTTGTATTTGGCTCCAGATTTATTAATTTGATCATGCTTTCATGAACTAATTTCCTATAATTGTCTGCATTCTGCACAGTTCCAGATGCCACCAGAATGCAGATATTTAGCAGTAGTCAGTGACTGTCTTGTGTGGTGATGCTCACCTCTGCAACCAACACTACCTACACTTGTTGCCTGCTAGGAACTTCCCCATGCAGAAATAAAATAAATAGGATCAGCAGAAGTTGAAGCACAGCTTTGCTGTTGTCTATAGTCCTAAAAGCTGACATTCACCGTGGCAGGGTTATGACCTGTGCTAGTGAATGCTGTCTCAGACAAGAGCAAGAAGAGTTGGGGTAGTATGGATCAGATGAGAGGCTGTTCTCAACAAGGAAAACAGCCAAGGGTAGCCTGTTCTGGGAAATGGAGGAGAACCCAGCTATATGAATGCAAGTTGTGCTATGCTGCTTTTCCTCAGGCTCAGAAAATGAATTCTGGCATGTTTTAGTTACTAATACAGGCACAACAGAAAAGAACATTTGGAAGCTTTCCAGTTCCCCATCTTTGCAGTTGCCTATGTTATGCAGTTCTTTTCTCAGGACTTATTGAAAATGATTTTTTCTTTTTTTTTTCAAGCTCTGTTTAAAAATTCAAAGGTTTCCTGCTCCCTCCTGGGAGAAAAAAAATATCTTCTGAAGTTTTATGGGTTCTTTTTATTTGGATTATTGTATAAAGCTGAGTGAGACAACTTTTTAAATGTTACCTCATGAGACAGGTATTCCTCTCCCCTGCTCATTTTGTAGTTCTCCTCTATGTGCACTCCAGTTCATCCTTCTTTAGTAACTGGAGTTATGTACTGCATCCTGGGTGAGATCTAGCAATAGTTTTGTTTTATGTCACTGTTTTTCTGCTTGTATTGGAAAGAAATGTGATGCCTCGGTGAGTCACAGTCAAGTAACTTTCATACATCTGCCTTGCTTGCTGTCACTCCAAGTGAACCTAGGGCAAAAATCCATAACAGGCACTTAAATGGTGAGTGTAATTTACTTTATTTATCTTATCCTGTTTCTGACACTTATATATGTAAAAGAAACCCATTTGTCCTGTATAATGCTCCATTCTCCTGTACAATTCTGAGGCTTCCTTATTTCCTTTTCCACAAATATAATTTCATGTGCTTCAGCCTATTCTGTTGGTTCTCTGATTTTCAGATCCTTTAGTATATAGCATTCAATTTGCAATACATTTAATGTCCTAAGCTACCTTTCAATAATTAAAGATTTCAAGTATTTCTTCAGAGTGGTCAGATGGCAGCAATTCAATCATTCTGAATTTATCTGTTAGTCTCTGTCTGTCACATATATACAATATAAATGTTTTTTCAGACACACATATACATGCTCCCTCTATCTCAGCAAAATAACTCTGTTGGACCTGTATAATCCAAAGAATAAATTGAGGTGCTGGTTCTACTTTGCTTGAGTTAGAACTTTGAGGCTGGTCACTTTGTTGAGGTTCCATTCTAGGGTGAAGTTCCAGCATTTCTTTGCAGTTGAAGCTAACATGAATATGTATTTTCTGAGGAACGTTTAAGTAATTCTGAGGAGTAAAAAATTGTTTTTGCAATTAATTAAAATGTAATACTTTATAATGAAGTTTTTAAAAATAATGATGTGCTTAAAGTTTAATAAGTTATTCAATGTATTTGCATATAAATTGAGCGCAGTTAATGAAACACTAAGAGGTCAGAAATGAATAATAATGCAGCACTGAATCTGCTTAGCTTAAGCACACGATATAGTTTCAGGGATAATATTGCAATTGCTAGTTTGATTTCACTGTTTTCCTGTGAGATAGATAGTGATTTATGTGCTACTAATAAAATACACATGTAATTACTTTGTGTGTTGCGCTGGGTTAACCTTGTCTAGATGTCAGGTACCCACCAAGCTGTTCTGTCACTCTTCTTCCTTAGTAGAACAGAAGAGGAAGAAGATAAGATGGAAAAGAACTCATAGGTCAAGAGAAGAGCAACATAATAAAGCTTAAGCCATGTGTGAATTAGAAGGGAAGTAAAGATTTATTCCCAACTTCCCATCAGCAGGTGATGTCCAGCCACTTCCGAGGAATCAGGGCTTCCATACATGTAGCTGTTGCTCCAGAAGACAAATGTTGCAATAATGCATGCCCCTTGCTCCTTCTCCTTCCTCTTAGTTTTTATTTCTGAGCAGATACCATATGGTATAGAACATCCCTTTGGTCACTTCGGGTCGGCTGTGTCCTCTCCCAAGATCTTGGCCACCCCCAGCCTATTGGCTTTTGGGGCTGAGGGGGAGAACATCGGAGAGGCATTCTCCAATGGCAGCCTGAACACTCCTGTGTTATCGGTGCCTTTCTAGCTACCAATTGAAAGCACAGCACTATGAAGGCTGCTAAGGGAAAAATTAACTCCACCTGAGCCAGACCCAATACATGCATACAGAAATTTATACATAATAAACATGCAGTTTATCAGAGAGAATCCTAATGGAAAACCAGAATGCTAGGAGGAGGAAACATGTTCTTAAGCAAAGAAAGAATCTATCATTAATGAGGTGCTGGTAATCATTTCATAACATTTAAATGGTTAAACTTTGAAAGCAAAGCTATAATGGTGATGTGAAATATCTACTCCTGATATTCTTCAGCACTTCATAGAATCACAGTATGCTAATATTTTATTAATGTAAATTGGAAACTCACTTTCCTATATTTTTGTCAAAAGAGAACTGACTGCTCTTTTTAATCTGCAAAATATTTATTGTTTGTTTTTCCTGATTTCTGAAGGGTATGTTCCTCTGGTGATGCCTTATTCATGAATGTGGGTTTTGACTTACTGTTATTTGCGTTAGTGTGAACTTTCTACTCACATGTAACTGTGCTCAGAGAAAGAAATTATTCCATTTTCTGCTGTGTGGTAACAGAGGAAAGGGAGCACTAATGTTTATTCCAACATTGTGGCTTTCCAGAGCCTTGAGTTCATTATAACGCAGATGCAGGTTGCCCAGTTCTGAAATTGGGGGGATACCCTTGAATATGAAGTAAATTTCAGGCAGGAAAAGAATTCAGTATTTGTTTCCAGGTCCAAACAGTTTTGCAGCTGATGAGAGACTAATTTTTGCAGTCTTGTAAAGACATTTGTGTGTGTTGCAGTCTCCTGGAATGTGCGTGTCAGTATCCCGGCATTCATAACTTGGTCAAAAGCTTTGTCAGCCTAGTTAAGGGCCTCTTGGAGAAACTGCTGGATTACCGGACTGTAATGAGTGATGAAAGCAAGGACAATCGCATGAGCTGCACTGTGAACCTACTGGTATGTTCTCTATTGTAATTCTTGTGTAAGAACGGGGAAGAGCTTTAGAATCCATTTACTGAAGATGAAGGTAAATCTTCCTGGGGACGAAAGTGGCTGAAAATGCTCAGTAGATATTTAAACTCTGAGGCAAGAGATTTTTACATCTATTTGTATGGATATATGCACAAACATGAAAGCAATGCCCACTCAGTTCTTTGGTTTTTCTTTATGTTTTATCCACCTTGATTCTGTGGATAAATAAGGGTATCTACTGCTCGTATACCTTTACCTTTTGATAGCCTTAACATAACAAAGAGCTTTTGTCAGAGTCAAGTTCTACATGAGGAATTAACCCACGTGCTGCTCAGCAGCTCAACAAAAATGTGGGGAGGAAACCTGGAAGATACACTTGAAGGAAGGTGCCAAGAAGATTTGATTCTCTGATCTGGTTCTAGGCCACCCCATCCTTTTTTCTCTTCTATATTACATGTAGAGATTCCTCTGCCAGGAAACTCTTCGAAGCTGAAAAGAAACTTTCAGGATTGGCAAGAGTGCATGGTTAATTTGTATTGCACTCACTCTTTTCCTCAGTAATCGCTGCACAATGTGATTTAAATTTCTGCAGCACTTCAGGAGGTAATTCTCATCATACATTTTGCACAGCCTTAGCAACTCACACTCCAACCAATTATCATAGTGACAAAAAAGGGTTATTCCTGGAATTAGCCCCTTTGGAGGTATTCTACCGCAGTGTGACATATCAACAGTGTTACTTATCAGCTTCCATAAATACTATCTTTTTCTGGCCATCAAGAGTAGTCAGAGCATGGTGTTTAAGTTGATAACAATTGCATGATCATGCTTTCCTCTAACAGGAAAACTTTCACTTGTGATTTCAGTACACAACTAGGAGAAATATGCATATGTATATATTACAATAACATAGACTGATAAGTAATTAAAATAGGAATTGAAGCTGTAGTGCCAGGTTTAAACTCAGATAAAAAAAAGAATTTCTCATGCTGTCCAGATAGCCAGAAAAGGAAACTCTCAGCATATTTATTTTTATCTTGTGTTTTACTAAGAGAAATTAGCAGCTAACTTAAATGTTTGTCTCTCTAGAATTTCTACAAGGACATTAACCGTGAAGAGATGTATATCAGGTATGACAGTTGTTCTGTTGGATCTGTTTTGGAGAGGGTAATAATATTCTCTTATGAATCCGTTTTTATCAGTGTGCTTGGATGTCTGTTACTTAATGTTAGATTCCCATCCATTCCACAGTGACTCTGTTGTAGTCCCAGCCTCATTTTTTAGTCTTAATCCATTGTTTGCTTAGCCTTCAGTGGTTTGTAATCTGTCATACGTATTCACCAGCAGCAATTTTCTTCCCAAGGATCGACTGTTAGATGATTGTCACTCAACATTCATTTTCTATTTTTTTAAATAGGGAAAACGCAGCTAGATTTGAGGTTTGCTAAGGGGTGTATCATACATTCAATATGGCAAGAAAAACATTTGAGTTCTGTAGAATCATACAGTCTGCTAAGTCTCTCTACTATGCAACACTACATGCAATGGAGAATTACTAGTAAAGGATTTTTCTGTAAGAGCTATAGCTATACTGGCAAATCCTTTCAGGTGTGCCTGGCCTCTTACTGTCTCCAAGGATTTTGCACATGAGCTGCAGCAAATTTTGCTGTTCAAAAGCTCACTGTTTCCTGCCTGTCCTCTCATTCTGCAAAATCTGCAAAACCACCTGCAGTACGATGCACAGGATCTCAGCTGAGGTGAGCAGTGTAAGGTGATTCAAAGCTAAACTTGGAGCTGTGGCTGGAGTGACCAAGGGGAAACAAAGCTCTCTCCGTGGGCATTGTTGAGGGGGACACGTTTTCATTTGGTTTGACAACTGGGAATAGTATTTCCTTGAACTGCTACAGCAGGATGTCAGTGTTAGTATGTCAAAAGCTCTGTTGTGTTTAAAAGATGGGATGCGTTTTTTCCTTCTGGCTGAGGAAAAGATGTGGCTTATGTCACGTAATGGGCAGTGGTTGTGCTGGTAGCAGCGATGCTGCCCTAGGCATCAAGTAGGACGTTGGCAACTTGACTTAGAACAACCCTTCTGCCCCTACCACCTTCCAAATTGTACAGGACTTGCTTTGCCTTTCTGGGTTGACATTTTCTGTTCTCTCCTCTACATTGTGTTTCCTGATGTGCTTGCATATATTTATATGGGGAATGCTTATATGCAATCAAAAAGTGCTACAGAAAAAAAACCATGTTTCTTTAGCAACAGAAATAATGGACTTGCAGGTATGACTTAGATGTTGAGTCTAGTAGTTCCTCCTCTTAGAGGTGGAGCTGACAGCAATTCACAGGAGAATATCTCTTTCTCCTCCTTTGTGCACATCGCTTTAGCATACAGCAGGAACACAGAAGTGTGAACAAATGCACAAAGCCTGAACCCTTCTCAGAGTGTCCTTAAGGACTCTTTGGGTAGTGACTCTGCATCACACCTGTGCAGTTTCCATTACAGAATTTACCTAGAACTCAATATCTAATTCTTATTCTTTCCTCTAACAGGTATTTGTATAAATTGCGAGATCTTCATTTGGACTGTGAAAATTACATAGAGGCAGCATACACCCTTCTACTTCATACGTGGCTCTTGAAGGTTAGACTTTCTAAACTCTCTATATAAATAAGCTTTTGAAATTTCCAAATGTATAAGATAAAAAGTGATTGTCCTAATCTCTGATTTTACAGCATGTCAGTTAATTTCCATAGGGGTATTCAAGTTTCTAGTTAAAAAGACTGCAGTAGATCATACAAAGTTAACATTAGTTGTTGAAGCTGAGTTTTCAGTAAGGATTAAAAGCCACAAATTGATAAAACTAACTATTGTAGTAAAAGTAGTTTTACTTCATAGTAAGAATATGATGTGCAAATTCTGAAGGCATTTAGCTTCCATTTGGTTTTCATTTTACTGATTTCTTACTATTTGCAAACACAACAAAGGTCAAAATGAAATGCAACTTTTTCCACTACTGTAGGATGACCTCTGACTTTTTATGTTAAATATCACTCTGCCTAGTTAGGTTTCCTTTCTTCTGTAGTTGGCCATAATTTTTTACTACAACAAATGTTTATTCTCTTAGTAACTCACTTTATCAATAGAAATGGTCAGTAAGAGGTATTTCCATTTAAAGGGAAAAATTCAAGTTTAGATATTCTCCAGCAAAAAAATGAGATTTCTTATGGAATCTCTTTTCATGTAGAACCATAGAAATGTGGCTTTTTGCAGTGCTGCATTACTTGAACTTCATTTTGATTTTTATGATCATACAAAAATATGAGATACATTGTGTGTGTTGGAATAGACAAAGATAACATTATGGGCAGATAATTTAATACAAAAAAATAAAAACCATATCAGTCAAGATGACACCACTGAAGTGGAATGTAGCCCTTGTTTGAAGAGGTCATGAAAACATTACCAGTGCCTTTCTCAGTTCTGGGGGTTTTTTGGAAGGGTAAAAAAGACAGGGTGGGAGGAGTGTGCAGGGAAACACTTAGAAGAGCCTAAAGGATTAGCCCTTGGGGAGAGGTGTTGTGTGTGGGAAATAAAGAAGTCCAAAATCATGGTTTTTTTCATTTGCTTTTATTCCCAGTGGTCAGATGAACAGTGTGCACCCCAAGTCATGTCGACAGAGTTCCAGTGTTCACAGACCTACCGACACTTGAAAGAGAATTTGTATGAGAAGATCATAGAATACTTTGACAAAGGAAAGGTAGGTTTGTAGAGTTTTTCTCCCTGCCTAATTATCTTTTTACTGTGTTACTTTGGATAGTTGTATTTAATGAATAATCTCTAAATGAAACCTTTGTGTGGGAAATCCTCTTTGAAATGTGGATCAAGTAAAAATTATGTTCTGAAGGCTTATTCACAGAGTATACTTGTTTTATATGGACTTACTGTTTCAATAACCACATTCACAAAGATATTGGGCTGGTGTTTGTCCTGGTCACAAGCATCTCTGTCAGGCAGTAATAAAATAATAAAAGCCACTGAATGTACTTTCCTTTACTAGGAGAAGAATATGGATTATGCAGGTTGCATTTCTAAACCTTTTGGTCGTTATGTCCACAAAAATCAAACAATTGAAAATGGATGTAACAGTTTCAGAGAAGCCTGAGAATTGCAGAAAGAGTAGTACTTTGATATTCTGTGCCTGGGTTTAGTTCAGCTGCTTCAAAAAATGTGTTAATAAAATTGCCTGTCAATGCAATGAGAATAAAGATGAGGTTTTTGGAAATTAAGCAAAGGACTAGGAACATGGGAAAAATTTTGCAGTGCTGGGTAATAAATATTTTGACCCAATAAAGCCTTTGAAGTCATTATATCTTGTTCAACTGTAGCCAAAGGTGTGAAGCTGGAAGGCAATTCATTACTGCTTCGTGCAAAATAGAGGCATAACTCTCCCACAAAAGTCTGTTCTGTAATTCAGAAGACAAAGGTTTTGGTGTAGGAGAATGCAGTACTGTTTATAATTTCTCAAGGATTTTGATTGGCTTCTGAAGTAACTATGATGTAGCAGTTTCCACTCACTGCATCAGAGTAATCAAATCCTCATGATTTCTGATCTACCTAGAGTTTAGGTTCTGCCTAGATGCATCAGAGAGGTTTGCAGGCAGCAGAATGCGGCTGTCTGGTTCAGAACTACCAGGTCTAGAAAAATGTGGCACCCTGTAAAAATGGTCATAATGCCTGTGACCTCCAGTGTCCTTCCAGAAGTAGAGAATCACTCTCAGAAAATCCCTTTTGTCTCTGTTCTAAGTAGAAAACAAGACTGACAGAATTTGAGAAGAAATAGCCTCAAGAGAGGGTAATTCTATCAGCTTTAAGACTACTTTTGTGCTGCATGCATTAAGTGCCTGTAGCAGGTGAGGAAAGCTGTCCTAGTCTTTCCAGTGCAGCTCTGCAATTCCTCACCATAATTTTCAGAGGTGGCTATTAAGCTGTGTGGAAAGAAACCAGCTGCTGCTGCGGGTGAGCGGCAATTTAGGTCTTGAAATTTTTTAGCTGACTAGGAGAGCTGCCATGCGCAAGGCTACCTATGATTATGTCTGCTTCAGAATTGCTTGTAGAAGGAAATGTGTTTGTTTTAAGGAGAAGCAGGTGTCAGTCCCCTCATGCACTGCTCCTGCGCTCAGGATGTATTCTGGATGTTATGCACCTTTGTGATTTACTCTTCTTTTTTAATGTATCTGAAAGGTGATTTTTTTATTATCTTATTGTAAGAATAAAGTAGGTTTGCTTATTCCATCCTATAATGAACCATAAACCACTTTTATGTCTCACATTAAACTGCTTTCCTAAAGTTTATGGTTGCTTTAAGTCTTCCATTCTAAATATGCAGTTAATAGATTACTGCAATTTAAAGATAGCGTAATCAGTAAGAGTAGTTAAACAGTGATGCGTTAAAAACGTGTTTGTTGGATCTGGATTTAGTTACCAAATATGTTGTTACATTGCAGATGTGGGAAGAAGCCATATCTTTATGCAAAGAACTTGCAGAGCAATATGAAAAGGAAGTTTTTGACTATGAACTTCTAAGTCAAAATCTGGTAAGTTTATATAGAGGTTTTCAGATTATTCTAGTCACAGAAATTAATACTTTGAGCTATCAAATGATAGAGCTGCTTATGAGATTGTTGTCTGTGATTGATTTTTAATTAATTTGTCACAGAGTTTATATGTTGTATTGTAACAATCATAAAGAACTGTTTTCTTTGAAGCTGCATAGACATCTGCTGATTGAGATATTTTGAAACTTCCATAGATGAGATAAACATATTCTCACTAAGCACAGTTTAACAGGCATGTAGTAAAAAAATATAACAGATTTTTGAGGCTCTTTTAGTGCTTTAAGTTAGGAAAAGCACCTGGACACATTTTTATGCTCTGGATTTTTCTTTAAATTTTAGGAACTTGGCAGCCTGATCCAGTGGGAGGTGTCCCTGCCCATGGCAGGGGATTGGAACTAGATGATCTTTAAGGTCCTTTCCAACCCAAACTATCTTATGATTCTGTGATTCTAACTTGAATCATGTATATATCTAAAGAATTCTGTCTCAATCAAGGACTGGGGAAATAATACATCACCAGGAGTTTAAACTAGGTCCAAAAGGTAGAAGGAAGATTAAATGTACCATTATTTGTTTCCATTATAATTGAATTATTCCAAAAAGAATCCTCTCCCCAAAATACCTTCCTGTTTTCCCACCTCCGAGATGCTACACTGGCATGATCTTTAACAAACGTTTAAGACTGATTCTAAAGATATCCCTGAGTCTTCCACAAAGAAACCACGGGAATTAAAACATGATGACCTTGGAGAGTGTTGTGTATAAAGAAAGCTGCTTTTCCTTCCAATCAGTTCTGCTTTTATCATAAACTAGAATATAGAGACAAGATTTTTGCCCATTTCGGTTGCAGTGTTGCGTGTCTCGTAGGTTTAAATCAGGTCATAAAAATGGTAAACCTAAAGGACGCTTAGTATTTTATGGAAGACATTACTCTAAGCCCTTGACATGCTGTGTGTCCTTAGTGTGATGGCAAGGTAAAAGCTTGAGTTTATCCATACCTCAGAAAACATTTCAGGCAGAGTATTTTTCCAAATGTATTATTTCAGTAATGCTATCAGTTAAGAGTTTAAAGTGCCAAATGTAACTTCAATGGTTGCTTTTTTTTCTTTTCATAACAGTAAATTAAGGGTGAGCCCAATTCTGAGGTCAAATAATTGAAGTTGAAGCCGTACACATTTTGCTATGTATTATTTTTGTATAGAAGTGTGAACAGTATTTAGTGTAGTACGGCAGTGTTGTGTACATGCTGATAATTGCTATAGCTTACCAACTATGTGTGTATATATATATATAATTGATGGCTCCTGAATATCCACTTATAGCTATACTAGTCAAGAAATAAATGGGGAAAAAAACTCAAACAGGAGTAATTGCAGTTGGTTTTGCTTTCAGATTCAACAAGCAAAGTTCTATGAAAATATCATGAAAATTCTGAGACCTAAACCGGACTACTTTGCTGTTGGGTATTATGGCCAAGGATTCCCCACTTTTCTAAGGGTAAATGTGTTTAAATTCTTATTTTCTTCATCTATTTTCATATGCTTTTGAAAATCTGAGTGTCGACTACTAAAGTGAGTGAGTATCTAGGGATATTTGACATGGATTTAGTTTTGCCTGGATGCAGGACCTGAATTGTCACTTGTTAAAATATGCATAAAATGTTTTCAGATGCATTTCAGTTGCTTCTTTCTCTTACTTTGAGTGTGGAAACTGGAATATATGATATAGTGAAAGTGATATATGAATGCCAAGTGCAGCAATATGATGTAACTTGGTATGGACAGCTCTTATGATATGTATTTCTCAATGAATTCCCACAGAGGTTATTGATAACAAGTAGAATATCATTAACTTACTTATGTTCAAGTTAAATCCAAAATTCTGTTTCATGTGAGCCTGGTATTTCTAGTGGACCTTGTCACGGACTGACGAGTTTCAGATTGATATTGCCTCTCAGCTACTATTGAAATACACTATGAATGTAGAAACAGCATCTATTTCAGAACAATGCACTCTATAGCCCAAAATTGTCTCGACATAAATGAGAAATAATAGATAAGTAGGGTAGGGAAGAGTATAATATAGAGTAGGTGTGTGGTGATATCAACCAAGTTGCCTTGAAAACAATGGGATAATTACAGGAAATATCTTTTAATGCTACACCAAGGGAAGCATGCACCTTTTGTTTCGGTGTTATAGAAGTATCCTGTTAAGTGAAGCAAACTGAACCACAAATGAGCATGCTTGGCATTAGACTGTACTGTAAATGAGGCCATTTCATCATACCAAGGAGAAGGAGACAGTAGAGCAAGCCTACCTGTCGGTATTAGAAAGCTCTGAAAGCTGGACTCAGAATGTAATTGAAAGCAATTCCTTTTACTTGATAGACAAGAAGAAAAGGAATTTCAGTACTTTTTCTTTCTGATTTTGTTCTGCCCTACAGGAGCATACATAGTGGTGATAGCACTTTATCTTCATTCTGGGTAACAGCATCAAGTACAGCCTCTGGAGAGTCAGTGCTGCATTCCAGCACTGGTCAAAGTAGTGTCTTGCTTTACAGTTAATTCAGAAAACAGTAACACTTATTCCAAAATCTGGAGATCCCAGTATGTATTTGAATGAACATGTATCTATGGGTTCTGCCTCAGATCGTATATAGCCCAAGAAATCAGCTATTTATTCCTTACAGAACAAGATATTCATCTACCGTGGGAAGGAATATGAGAGGCGAGAGGATTTCCAGGCACAGCTCATGAGCCAGTTTCCCAGTGCAGAGAGGATGAACACCACCTCAGCACCTGGAGAGGATGTGAAAAACTCTCCTGGTCAATGTATCCTTGAATATGTGGGAGATGGCAGAATGAAGGTAGCTAGAGGAAACTTTTGTAGCAAGAGTTCATCAGTTGTGGATCAATCGTTGCCTAAAAAGGTTGAAAGTTTACTAATACGGCAGCTCAGTTTGCAGTTTTACTTATATGCCCTGCATATGTCTTTTATGGTTTGTTCATAAGGTGTTTGCTCCTGTCTACAAATCTTTTAAATACCTCCATGGATGATACCTCCAACCCTTCCCTGGGCAGCCTGTACTAATGCTTGACAACCCTTTCTCTGAAGAAAATTGATTCAAGTTTCTACATGGTTTATATCTCCATGTTCTTCAAACGCCAAAAGCAGTGCTGAACACTTGAATTGGCTAAGTTTAAAGCAGCAAATTATCTGTTACCTCACATTCCTAGTTGTTGTGTCTTGATGTTAAATTCACGTCTTCCTTAAGCATTGTTCTGACTAGTGCAACATTTGGTAATCATCTATATTTCTCAGCAACATAAATATATACCTTATGTTACTCTCAAAAGTTTTCCTAGGAAAATTAACTCAAAAACATTGTTAACTACTTTTCAGAATGCCCTAAATTTTCCTTGTTTCAAAGTACTCTAACAGTTGCTTGCATGCATTATCTTTTTCTTCGTGTTCTGATATAAATCATTACTGGCAGAGCAGATACGAGATCACCTCATTGTATCAGGCATTTTTTTTCATGAGTTTATTTTCCATTAGTGATTTTCAGGGTGATACTGTAACACTTCAGATGCTTTCTCCAGTCTGTTGTGGTGGAACCTCTTGGAGGAGAATAGGAATACTGCTTTCTTTTCGCACTGTTGGGAATGAAGTGGAGGGTATTACAAGCTTGTTCATCAAGATTGAGAGCCAAGCTCTCCTAAGTCTGTCTTGTGTCTTACCTATTTTTTTTCATCATATGCTTCAGTTCTCTCTTAAAGTAGAATTTGCTCACATCTATTTGCAACTAACAGGAGGTGCACTACTTGTGCACTTAAGAGTAATCTGCACAATCTAACCTGAGGAGAGGAGTTTCAAATATACTGAAATATGCAAGAGTACTATATATTTACATAAAAATACAGTGCTCAGATATAAAAATAACAGTTACATAGAAAAGGGAAGTCTCAGGGAAAAGAGCTGCTCAGTTACAGATTTCAAAGATGAAATGCTAGACAGCATGACATTATGCTTGCCTGAAGCTAAATAGTGAAACTGTTAACATGAGATGTTGTTGATGTTATTTTTCTAAGTTGACTTGGCCTAAAAATTTAATGAATGATTCAGTGCAATAAATTCAGCTGCAGATATTTAAGCTCAGTAAATAATAAAAATATGCAGTCACTGCTTACTAGTGGCAGATTTTCCCTGTTTTGGCCAGGAAAGTTCCACAAATGAAACCTTGACCCCTACAGATTTTTTCATCAGGAAATGTCTTTTTTAATTCCCCCCACAGCCTACAGTGTTTCATACTAATAGCTAATAGCATGCCCTTAACTTTCACAATTTCAGATATCCAGTGTTTTACAGTGCAGCCAGTCCTGGAGGAGCAACCTAGATTCAAAAATAAGGCAGTACCTGATCAAATAATAAAGTAAGTGCCTTTCTGTAACGCAATGAAATTGGGTCCATATTCCTAAACTGACAACTATTATTTTGTGAAGTTGGCCATTTGCCAGTGAATCTTAGGGCTTTTGTTGTTGAGATACTTTCGAGATTTTGCAGAGGAATAAATTAAATTAATTGTCCAAAGTATTTTGAGGACAAACTGGCCAACATTTCCGAACTGCTTACCCAATGTGGAACAAGTGGAACTTATCACATGCTCCTAATTAAGGGCTCTGACTACCTGTGTGGGAAGTGATGGCTCATTCTAGTAGCTGATGTCACAACTGCATGCAGTACCTACTGGAATGTTGACTGACTTCAAGCTTGTGAGATTTTTGGCTCCAAAGCCATCAATAGATAAAGGGAGATTATAGTAAAGGTGGAGAGAGACTCCTTACCAAGATCTGTAGTGACAGGATGGGGGGCAACAGTTTTGAACTTAAAGAGGGTAGAGTTAGTTTGATATGAAGAAGAAATCCTTTAATATTAGGGTGATGAGGCACTGGAAGAAGTTGCCCAGAGGAGTTGTGGATGCTTGATTATTGGGAGGTTTCAAGGCCAGGTTTGCAGGGGCTCTGAGCAGCCTGATCCAGTGAAAGATGTCCCTGCAGAGGAGGGTTGGAGCTAGGTGATCTTTAAAGGTCCCTTCTATCTTGAGCCATTCTATGACTTATATGGTTGCAAACAAGGTCAATACGAGCTATTGCTTATCACTGACACCTCAATGAGAAATTTCAAGGTAGTATTTGTTAGCTTGTAACTTAAGGACAGCAAAGAGTACAAGCACCATCAGATCAGACAGGCCATGTTTTCTCCCTGTTCTTGTCAGTGCCTGACGAAAGCACAAGGTGTGACTTTATCTTCTGAATTGAAACAGGCATCCTAAGCAAAAATTTCTCCAGGTAAGCTCTCATTGTTCATGTAAGAGAGACTTTGTGATGCCTCTACACTTCAACAAACAAAAACTCTGACTAAACCCCTGAACCACACCTGTGTTATGACTTTCCAAAAAGAAACTGAAGATAGACAGTTTCTTTTTATCAGCTGAGATGTGTTCATTTCAAACTGTTCTGCAGCTGGATTCAAAGTAGGTGTCACCTTTGCCTGTAGCCTTCTGCATAGAATCTTTCCTGAAATTGCAGTTGATTCAGAGTGGAAAATAGGAATCACCTCCCCACATACAACAAAATAAAGCAAGCCAATACAAGAACAGATCTTGTACTACAAGATTAAAAAAGAAAAAAAAACCAACCAAACAAAAGAAAACAACTGCTGTCCCAGTTACAACTTGAATTCATTTTAAAATCCGTATGTGAAAGTCAGCCTCTCAGCCTATAAATCTGGTCCTCTTTGAATAGTTAGCAGTGTAGTTCCAGCTGCAAATTTTGCATTTGTAACAGTTTTATGCTCTCTACAATCTCTTATCATATGGGAGCTTTCAGAATTATGTCTTAGCTGCAAAGTTCAACTAAACTGCTCGTTTCATCTGGTCTGAGACGTTTGCTGTTATGAGTGTACTTTATTGGGCATTTAATTTTTAGTTACATTAGTTGATGGCAATGCATTTATTCTAGCAAAGAACTTAAAATATCTGTCCTTTCGGACTGAACTGTATAGAGCCATCTGATTGGGTGTGGCGGTATTTTCCACTTTCTTGTCTTTACTGATGAGGATAATCCTAGTAGTCTGGAGCATAAATCATAGGTTCCTATGAACTAATGTACAAGAAGCTTGCCTAGCTCAATTGTTTGGGTTCTCTCCATTTATTCGTCTTTCTACGTTTCCAAAAAGTCGCTTGGTTTTACTATAAGATTTTCCTGAGATTTTTATTTTTGCTCTGCAAAATTAGCTGCTTCTTAACATGGTTTTAAGTTTATTTATCTTTCAAACAAAATCTCAAAACTAAAAGGACAGGTTTTTCTGTAGACAGCAAAATACTTAGCCAAAATTGTGCAATCTCTGTTCTTTCAAATTAGCCAGCACTAAAACCCAACTGGTTCAGAGTGTGTAGGAAATATGTGCTCACAGTGATTGAGAATGATTCATTAGCTAAATATAATAGACTGTAACATGAATTTGCAATAGATTTCTCTACACTGATGTGCCCCTTTACAATTATTTACAGTCATTTTCTTATCTGTCTCACGAGATGTTTATGAATAGCTTGACTCGTTCAGTTTATTGAATAACTGTTGTTCTGCTTTGTAAGCAGATTTGTTAGATGTGATTAGACTGATTTTCATGCACTGTGGATGAATAAACACGTATATCAGTCCAGGTGAATATGTCTGCTCTATTCTGTCCGTTAGTTTTAACAAAATCTACTCCTTTTCTATTCCGTTATAAAGCAGGCAAGCAGTGTGCATGCTACAGGAAGAATATAGGAAAGCCAAAGTATTTTCTAAACGTTCTTCTCTAGGTTTTAACATTAATCTATATTTTTTTTATACCTGGAAATTGCACCCAGTTACAAGCTGAAACTTAATACTCATAAAATACTACGTGTTGACTCTGATTTATAGATTAAGTAGTTCTCTCCTGAGTTTTCGGTAAAGTGCTTTTTCCCCTGAGCAGTAAATTTACTTTTAATTATAAACTCAACTGACTCAAAAAGAAATATTTCACTGTGATAACAAGGTCCATGAATTTGAGTTCTGTATTTTACAAGAATTTTTTTCACAATCTTGCAGTTTTTATAAGTCCAACAATGTGCACCGGTTCCACTATTCGAGACCAGTCAGAAAAGGATCCATTGACCCTGAAAATGAATTTGCTGTAAGTAAATGCATAACAGAATGATAGATGCAGTTCTGGTAGCTGTGACTGAATTTTGATCTAGACCCATTCTTAATCACAGATGACTCATAGCAGACATCCTAACTTTAGGATAAACACAACATTTCTCTATTTCAGCACCGCGCCTCTGTGCTTACTCGATGATACATCACTGTTTCCATTGCCAGTAAACATTATGGAGTTGAGATGTTGAAAGCATATGTGTTAAGCAGTAACATTTTCTGGTACAGATTTTCATTGTAAAACAAGATGACATGTAAATAAATATCAAATTATTTGCCTCCTATCGTTTACAACATTACTGTCAGCTGCCAGCTTGGCAATGAGAGGTGTGTGTTGCCTGCTTTCATCAGTCCTGTGAAATCTTGACAGACTAGAGTACCACTGGTGTCATTTTTATTCCCATTCATAATGGGAAGCATTCATTGTTGTTCAAATATTATAGGAAATCTTCAGCACTATACATTTTTCCAGTCTCATGTATAAAAATACGGTGAGTTTCTGTGTTTTAATTTTACAGATGTCTATAATATTTTGTAGTTTGTCGTGAAAACCGTGCTACTCAGTTTTGACGGCTATAGCTGTGCTCTTGGGATACTGATGTGATAAACCACTTATTTAAAAAAACATTCAATTTCAGTTATGTGCATACTGATCTGTAGTGTCAACACCTTCATGTCAGGAACTTCTTACCTGCTGTTAAATTAAGTGCTTCAGATGCAAATTCTACCCCGACATCCCAGCTTTGCACTATATTATCAAGACGTATGAGTCACACTGGCTTCCCTTGCAAACTGGAGTTTTTAAACCATTTATGGATGTACCTAGGAGTGGTTTTATGAAAATTAAATAATTAATATTTTCACTATTGATGACAATAGATAATATGTGTATTTACTTAATATAAGTGGAAACTGGGAGAGTTGGAGTGTGTCTCAATTGAGTTCATTATTATGCTGCTCAGTTCTGGCAGTTTAGATAGGCTGATATTGATAAAATAAGCAGTAGGGTAAATGAACAAGTGGCATTTTAAAATACCAACATCTAGTCTTGTTCAGAAGAGGAAAAAGAAAGGAAAAAGAAATTAAGGATGCTGGTAAGTTGCTATAGGCCTAGTACTTCTTTTAATCATAGAAATATGTTTCAAAAGTGAAGGGATGGAATGTAATCTGGATAGAGGAGAGAGCAGGTCATTCAGTCACAGTCATTCAAACTGTAATGGCGAATAAAAGGAATAGATACTAAAAGATTCAAGGGTAATGTACTTTTTCCTTCTGCTTTGTGCAGGCTTAGTGCCTGAAGATGACCTAATCTGAAACCAGAGAAATGATTTGTGCAAATCACTGTATTAGATTCATTTTGTGGTGTCTTTTTATCCAAAGATGTGCATATGTTTTCCGTCTACATTCATTTCACTCTGACATTTCAGAAGGCAGAAAAGATTAAAGTTTAAATCCTGATGTATAATTTTCTCCCTGCTGTCTTTTTTTTTTAATAGTCCATGTGGATTGAGAGAACATCGTTTGTTACAGCATACAAACTTCCTGGAATTTTACGATGGTTTGAGGTTGTGTCCATGTCCCAGGTGTGTATTAACCTGCTAAGAACCCATAAAGCATATATACATATGAATCCTCATTTACAAACTAGTTTGCAAATTTATCATACAAGACTATTGTCATTTACTTATTTTTATGCATACAAAACTGTTACTAGTTACATTTTCTCTTTCTGCTGGTGGAATCTATATATCTTGCATATGATTTATAGTTTCAGGACCAAGTCCTAGGAGAATTGAACAGATCTCTGTGCTTTTGCTGAATTGTAAGAAATTTGTTCACATAGCCAAAGTTTGATAAAACCAAAAAGACCTTTTTATCTCTTTATAAACCTTAGAAGTCTTTTGCTTCTTTATAGACTACAATTAGTCCGCTAGAGAATGCTATTGAGACTATGTCCATGACAAATGAAAAAATTTTGATGATGATTAACCAGTATCAGAGTGATGAGAACCTTCCTATAAATCCACTTTCTATGCTTCTGAATGGAATCGTGGATCCTGCTGTAATGGGTGGCTTTGCTAAATATGAGAAGGTAAGAGCTTTTATGTCAATGCAAAGGACATATACAGATATATTACTTCATAATCTTTCTACGTCCTTTGTTCAAAGTGATAGTGGAATGTGGGGTGGGAATGTGCAAGCCATAACTCCAACAGGTAAAAGATCCTCATATTCTGGTGACATCTGTCTTTCAGCGCAGAAACTAGCAAAGTAGAGTAACTGATGCTCACTATTAATTGCAGTTCTGAGAGTTTTTATATACAAGATACCCCATTTGTAATGAAGTGGGCTCTCATGCACTGAAAGGTTTTGTTTGGAGTAAAGGAATCGGGTTTATCCTACAGGTCTGAACTTTTGTCAAACTGGTATAATCCTCTCAGATGTACCTGAAGCATTTGGTTAAGGGTTGTCAATTAAACCATAGTCAGGTTTTCTCAGCAACAGCAGCCATTCTGCATAGCAGGTCATGTTAAAAAATGAGAATGCAAATGAAACCTGAAAATTTGTCCCCAAGGCCACTTTGTGAAGGCAGAGGTGGGAGAGGGCAAGAATGTTAAAACCTCAAATAAATTTAAATTTTAAATTACTAATTATTACAGTTTGGGGGGAAAATGAATGCAGGGTTCCCCCACAGCTGTAAAGCTCCATTATTTCTGTGTGCTCTTTTCTGCTGAAAAGCATGGGCCGTGCTCAGTAGTCTCAGCATGTCAGGCAGATGCAGATAGTGCTGAGAAGATGCCCTGTATATATGTAAACAGATAAATTGTATGTGGTAAATATGACGTATTCTGGAGGAGTATGACATGCTATGCTAGTCCTAAAGAATTATTTGTTAAGATATTTGACAGTTATAGATAAATAGCTCTATTCTTCTTTTGTGCCTGGGGGAATAAAAATCTTTGCGCAGTACAAGGTGGTACGCATGTAATATTTGGCTCCGGTTATCTGTGAAAGAGATCAATTCCTTTATTGTATAACACTGGCTAATGTCAGTAATTAGGGTAGTTTGATCCTTTTATTCATGGATGTCCTGATACTCCAAATTTGTGAATTTTTAGTTTCAATGCAAGCTTAAAAAAGCCAAATGATAATTTGGTTTCATAATAAGGGTCTCAAATTCAGAAACATTGGATAATGACTGAATATAATTTAACAAAAAACCAGTGCCTTAATTCTCAACAGATATAATAAAGAATTATTACTAGGAGCATCTGGTTAAGGATTGTATTTGTGTCTCTCTTGCTTGATAACTAATATTGTGGTCACCAGCAGGAGTAAATGGAGTAATCACTGATGTCTTTACCTGTTGGAATGATGGAGTGTGGGTTTTTTGGCTTTTGGGTTTTGTTTTTTTTATTTTTGTGGGTTTTTTTTTTTCTTTCTAAGGCATTCTTTACAGAAGAATATATCAGAGAGCATCCTGAGGATCAAGAAAAGTTGAACAGACTGAAAGATCTAATTGCTTGGCAGGTAACTTCTTACTAACAATAGTCATCTGAGGCTTCATCAGCTATTCTTTTTTTCTGTTTTTATGTTCTTTTCTGACAACATAACAGCATTTATGTCATTGTTTCCAGTTTTTTCTTCACCAAAGGATGGGTGGTAGAGGGATGATAAGATTCTCATTACAAACTTTCTTTTTCTGTGATGAATTTGTAGTATTTCTTTGAACAGGGACTCATAGTGAAAAATTCTCTCTTAGACTGTTCTAAGCCTTCTGTTCCAGAGTATGCACAGCTGTAAAAGGACTATCTATTTATTATCTTATGTAGATATTGATAGTTTCCCTTAAGTAGAAGGACTTTTTCCATTTTAATGTGCTGAAGAATAAGCATGTATTCCATCAGTAACCCACTAAGATCACTGACTGAACAGCATAGCAATAATTCCTTACCCTCTGATGTGGATTCCTGGGTATCTAAGCGATTCTGCCCTTCAGGACTTTTAAAATTTCTGCCTAAACTGAAGAAATGGCTTAATTACAAAAATTATATTTTCTGAGGAATATCATCATTACAGCATCCTTATAATATATTATATAGTAGAATGTTCTCCTTCCTTTATTTACTTGTCACTGACCCCAGACTAAAGGATGAGCAGCAAAACCCTTGGGTAAAATGGAGCCTAGTCAGACTGGTTGGCGCAAGCTGCCTCTGCTCATGGCTTGAGTTGTTCGCTTTTGCCTTGAAATTACGTTACTGAACTTTTCTTGAGATGTGGGGAGTACAGAGGAAGCCTGCAGAGTAAGGCTGAGGAGAAAGGAAGAGCCAGGCATTAACGTATTGAACTGCTGCAGCAATTGTTGAAGTGATCATATGAGTGAGTCCCCAATAAGTTCCATTTGAGAGAGAAAAGTTTGAAGCCTGGAATACACTTGGGTGTTTTTTTCATCCCTTTATCATCTTGTAAATGATGACAGGAACCTTTATAAGCAAGTGGACTAGGAGTTTAGGAGTTTTTTAAACTCATGCCTGATATGTTTAATCTCATAATCTCAAGGGGTTAACATTAAAATACATATCAGAAGGTGAACAGTTACTATGAGGCAGCCAAAATCTTCAAAAATTTACTGGGTAAGCTCGTTTTTCAGGAGCCCTTTCCATCTTGTAGTTACTGGTAAAAGTTGTATCATATAGCTATCACACTGACCGATATCATATTTCAATATCTGTTTGCCAGTCACAGTAAGAGTTTTGCAGTTAACTTAGCAGATACTTTAGTTGCAGTTACAGGGATTGTTAGACCCAGTTTAATACTTAATATTTTTTTTCCCCCCTCTTCAAGATACCTTTCCTTGGGGCAGGAATTAAAATTCACGAAAGAAGAGTTTCTGAAAATCTTCGTCCTTTCCATGACCGTATGGAGGAATGTTTCAAGCATTTAAAAGTTAAAGTGGAAAAACAATACGGAGCCAGAGAATTGGTATTGCTGTCCTTTTAACCTCTCCAGCACTTGCTCTTTTCTTAATATACATCTTATTCTTCTAAATGAAAACACTTACTAAACTTCCCTTGTCTGTGGATTTTCCTGTGATCTGAAGGTAGCAAGTTTTACACTCAAAGAGATGATTCAATTCTCTGACCTGTCGATTATTCCTCTTTCAAGATTTGGGGAACTTTATTATTTTTATTGAAATTGCAATACTTTTCCACCTTATTAAGGACATAATAGCAAACTCTCATGTTTCTTCTCTTTGTAGTTTTTTTTTTTTTTTTTGTGATTTAGGGCTTTCATCTTCAATTGATGTCTCCCTGTGCTAGCCACTTCCAGCTGTGTTGTGAAGTAAAACCTATCATGTGTACAATACTATAAATGTTAGTTGAGACCAAATTGAAATATATAGGAATTGAAGGATAACTTCTAAAGACAAACTGTCCAGACAGTTCTTGAACAAAACAGTCTAGTTCAGCTTGTGCAGACTAGCAAGAGTGGTGTTGCCTGATTTGGGGAATTAAACAGCAGTTGCTTTGGAAATCATGTTCTTTCTTTCAGAATTGATGGCTTTATAAGAGGATTTATTTCTTCCGTTATGGAGGAAAACGTAGCAAGATGCTAACCTAAATTTTGGATATTTTGCTGTGTTACATGCCTCTGTAATGAAAATTTTACATTTTTATCTCAGTATAGTTTTCATATTTTCAGTCTCATGCCACCATCCTTACAATAATACACAGGCTATAATTCAGAATTAGTGATTTTGCCAAGTGCTTGAACTCTTCACCACTCTTACAGATCAGTACTTAAACAAACCCAATCTATTTAAATTTGCAAGAACAGAGAATGTACTTTGTGAATGGCACTACTGCCATTTTACAATGTCTCTCTTTGGTGACTGACCCTCTCTGAAGCAGCACACTGGGGGAGACATGCTCGGCAGCCTCGGCAGAAGAGAGAACAGCTGATGCACTCAGCAATTTTAGATTCTTCCAGTCATCTCTGAAGAAAGAAAACAGTTCTAGCATTAGTCAAGGAACATGATCTTTGTCCCTGCTGTATTAACAAGAGTAACAGGAAAGCATTTGGAAAGAATTTGGAAAGAATTCAGATTGTTTCAGTTAACTTTGTACTAGAGAATCTACCTGTTCTTTCCCATCTGGCTATTATGGAAATATTAATATTGTCCAGCACTTGCAAAGATGTAATTAAAAAAGGCTTTATTAATGTATAGAGCTGGCAGAACGTGTTGTATTGAAGATGCAGCATGATTAGTCTCTTGGAGCATGGACAAACCAAATCTATTTGTCTAAGCAAATGTTTTATTTGCATGCCTCAGGTCTGCTGGAAATAAGATCAGCAGACACTGTTTCTTTTAATTCATTTTTCAAACATAAAGTTAAATTTTTCAATTGTAGTTTATTTACTTATTCGGTGTATCATTGAGTTTGAGAAGTCTTAGAGTGTGTCCAGACAGAAGAAAGTCACAGTGGTAGCAAATGACTTCTTCCACGCCAGATGTAAAAATATCTGTGCTATCTTCAAGACTTATTGCAAAAGCATGAAATGTGGTTCACACAAAGTTGTTTGGTGGAATCTGTTTCTCTTTTCCATTCTGTAGCCAGATTTTGATGACAAGAGAGTAGGACGGCCAAGATCAATGCTGAGATCCTATCGTCAGTTGTCAGTTATCTCATTGAGTTCCATGAATTCAGACTGCAGTACTCCAAACAAAATTGCTTCAGAAAGGTTGGTATATAGTACAAGTTTTCTTTCAGTCCTGTTATTTCACCAGTTTTGTCAGAATCCACTAATTTTTTTTTCACAAAGGCATTCACGGATAAAAAATCATTAGCAATCTCTCCAGACTATGCCATGCCAAAGATACTTTAATTGTAGCCTTCACCTCCTCCAGGCTTAAATCTATGGTATTTCAGCCTTAATAGACAAAGCTCAATTCTTGCTGATAAACATTTACTTTCAAGAAACAAGTATTTCTTCATTTAAATGATTAAAAAAAAACCCCACAAGTTATTCACAAGTTTCTATTTATAACAGCTTGCTTATCATCTTCCTGCTTGTAAAACCTGGAGAGGACAAGGAAAGCCTTTACAAACTTACAAGTAAGGAGGCGGAACGTTTTAGTAAAGCCCATAGAATTGTAAAATGCTTTGTTTAATATGATTTCTTAACTGCACTGCTGGGAAACATAAACACCTTTAAGTGTTGGAGAACAGTTACAGGTGTACTGATTAGCTTTTTCATCCACAAATTGTTCCAATCACTTCAAAACCTGTCTTCTGGGCACACAGGACTTTTTCCCAAACAAGGCACAAATAAAATTAATCTGACTGAGCAGTGTTTGATTTTTTTTTTTAAAAAAATCTAATCTCCCTTTTTTAGTAATTCTCTTGTAGAAAATAAGAAGTCCAAAAGTGTGTCACCCTAACTTGGAAATGTTTCTTCCTAAGATACCCCCTTCTAGATCAAGTTTGACTGCCAAATCATTGTTTAACACTACTTAATTAAATATTACTTTGTCTAACAAAGATGTGAAGTATCATATGTTATTGGATTCCCCAGGCTGCTCTTTCTTGCCCTTCAGCTTCCACTCAAGCACACACTGGATTTGTCTCCTACCTGCCAGCCCTATCTATTAAAGCAGGGCAACAGCTGTAGAACCAGGCAACTACACTTAAGCAGCTGAATCACGCAGCTACCTCTAATTCTTATTATGCCAATTTGTATCTAGGAAGGACGTTGGTCAGCAAATTCACTGCATTATTTGCTTTATCATATCTTGTTGCAAAATAAGTTCAACCTAATGTTCAATAGGCCAAATACCTCAGCAGATAAGGGAGTAAAGCCAGAAGCAATTTTGTTTTCTAAAGATGAAAAATAGCCTAAGAAGAGAGGTTTTATTTTTTTTTAATCACTAGGTATGTGCATTGTTGTCCAATATGGTGAAATAAATAGAAGGATGCATTTAAGACAAGAGAATAAATAGTAATTCTCTGTTCCACTCTTTTGATTTAACAATCAAAACAATGTGTCTTGCTTTCAGCACCATGATCACCGTGCATAAACTTGCCAAATGAGCTCCAAATCAGTTTAGTTTAAGGGTACTTAAGCTAATACACGAATCTTCTAAAAGGGATTTGCACTTATGTTAATATCTTACATTCTTTATTTTTAAGATGATGTCATACTTCCTGAAGGTGTCTTATTTCTATCTAGAGTCGTGAGCTGAAGCACATCATATACTTTTTGTGAAGAGTTTGCCACACTTCGTTGAAAGTTGAAGGAAAGGATGACCTGCATTTGTATTTCTTGGGGAAATGACATCACAATACCAGTGACTTTTAAAATCTCACTCAGCAACTTGAACTTTTTTCTTGTACTCCTGCAGCTTTGATCTGGACGTAGTGCTCCCAAAGCCAGTGAAAGCAGACTCAGAGGAGACTGCTCTGCAAATTAATCCTCACCCTGAAGTAAAGATGAGAAAGTCCAAAAAAAGAACAAAAAGAAGCAGTGTGGTGTTTGCTGATGAGAAGATGGCGCCTGATGTTTCTATTCCTGACGTGAAATGTGTATGTTACTAATTTAGAGTAGTATCTTGTAATCAAAAAAAAAAAGGACATTACTTCTTTGTGTAGGAAAAGAAAAACATATCACATGGAACTCTAGGGAAGTATGCAGGATGTAGATGAGCTGTCTGGCCATGAGTGAAACCTGAAGGATGCTGAGGAGGAAACAAAGCAATGGAAACATCAGAACATCTCTACTTGCTAATGATGACAGATCATATAGCCCTGAAGCTTGGTTAGCTTAAAATCGAGTACTGCATTGGGAGGGTTAAGCTTGCTTTCCTGTGGGGAGGCAATTGACTGTGCTGACAGTTTATGGCAGCTCCTTGCAGCCAGGGCTATTTCAGAAGTGATGAGCCCTGTAGGTTTTGTGCCTTGTTATGGAACATGCAGCTGTTAGGAAATTGCGAGACTGCAAACAGTGCTCCTGAAATGGTGCCAGACTGAAGTTTGGAAGCATTGGAATCCCTCGCTCCATAGATCATCTGAGTGCTTTTATTGCACTGCTAGATCGTTAAAATAACTTGTATAACTTACATCATCCTGGTTTGTTTGGGGTTTTTTGTTGTTGTTGTTGTTTTTTCTTTTTTGGTAGTTTAATTCTCTGGAGACTTTTCAACTTCTACTATAAAAAAATCTGGAATATGTCCTTCAGATAAACCAGCCCTATCTAAATTAAAATGTCAGGCAATAACAGATTGTTGAATTACAAGAAGAGGGCTTAAGTCATTTGAGCAAAAATTTTTGGAGGAGTTGTCAAAGGCAAAGTGAATTCAATAGAATGCTAAGATTCTTCTGGGAAACAAGGAGGAGTGTGTGGAGGGTTATGGTTATCTTATACAAATGTTCTCATGCAAGGGAGATACAAAGCGCAGTCATGATCTGAGCAGCATTAATACACAAACACAAGGAACACCTTTGTCTTTTGATTTGGATAACACACACCCTTAACTGTTGGAATCTCACCATTTACTGACTTACCAGATTTTCTTTTGCTTTACTAAAACAGTGATAAGCCTTGTGACACCTGAGCTGGCAATGTTACTGCAATAGGAAAAAGCGTTATCAGAACTTCATTTTACTTTGTGTATGACAGTCAGAGCTGGCTGATGGTCTTATTCCAAATATATGGTAGGGATACCATTGTATAGCTGCAGATTACAGAATCTGCAGAATTCCAGCTAGCTTTATTAATGTTTTTTATATTTGGCCTGAGAAGTGTGCATCTAACCATAAATTGTCTGCAAAATCATGCATGGTTTTAGCTAGTGTATAGTATTGTATGTTACTTTTATTGTTTACTCAGCAAACAATCCCATAAGGAACCCAGGTTAGGCATGATAAGGTTTTTTATTAAATATTTTCTTTTATACTTTTCACAAAACATTTTTTTGCTTAGAGCTTTGTTGCCCATAGCTCAGTTCATCATTAATGGCATTAATTTTTTTTATTATTAAAAAGCTGTCAAGGAAACATGAGTTCATGAGTGACACCAACCTCTCAGAGCACGTAGTGGCACCTCAGAAAACATCTGTCCTGAAGCAGATGAGCTCTGTCAGTCGTTCCATGCCAACTATCCCAGGTGAGTTGCTTACTGTAAGATAAGAGTTCTGCACTTCTTTATTGCTGTGTCAAGGAAACAAAGCAATAAAGGGCTTGCTCTAAGTAGAGCAGGTAGCTGTCTCTGTGAGGCTTTGTGCCTCTGAGACAAAGATTACAATTTAAGCACATATTGGGCTTGTGAGACTGGGCTGCTACTACTGGTCGATAAGCTGTCTGGATGCTAAAACGCAGATTCTGAATCTGCCCCTTCTGGAGCTGCAGCTTTTGCTTTCTTGTGCAGTGTGGGCATTCCCCCTACCTTGAAAGAGGCAAGGGTTATTCATCTTGCCTTGCGGGGTCTCACTTGCAGAAATACGGGCTTCTGCAGCCTGCCCTCACAGCTGAAGGCAGCATCTGAGATAGGAAGAAATGCTCTGTACTTTGCTTTTACAGATGAATATCCCTAAAAGTTGCCCAATAACTGTGTTTCACTTCTGCTTTTGATGTTAGAGAAGAATCTCACAGCAAGAGGAAGGGGAAACAAGAAAAGTGCACACGAAAAAGCCTGACAATTGCTTGATAGAGAAGGGGAGTGTGTAGCTGAAGATGGTACTCATTTCTAGGCCAAGGTGTATAGAGAAAATATGCCCTTTTTCATTACACTTTACCCCCTGTTTCTATAGCTAATCCCATTTCTTAGTCTGCAACTCATCTGCCCCTCTCATTGTCCTTCTCTTTCCAGATAATAGACATTTCACACGCACAACAGCTTGTCATACCCGTTCTTTTTCGTGTATTTATGTATCTATTTTTAATTCTTTGACCAGCTTGTTTCATTTATATCACTATTCAGTTTCAATGTAATGAAGTTTGGTGCTTCCCCATTAACAAATGAGGAATTTCTTGCTTATTTTTGTATTCTAAGCATCTAGGTAGATTTAAAAAATCCCTTATTTATTGCTAGCAATTGCAGTAGATAATTATTTTTAATTCTCCTTTATCTTATGCTCTGACTCTTTTTTTTTTGTTGGTTTTGTTTTGTATAACCACCATGGTTCAATTCTAAGGGTTAACTCTGTCCGTCAGCCTTGCAACACCCGATGAAACAGTCACATCGCATAGGTTGAGTCAGCCAGTGTTTCCTTCCACCTCTGATGGTGACAAGAAAATCTTCAAAAAAAAGAAAGTGAATCAGTTATTTAAAACAATGGTAAGTTCTCTGTGTCGATGGGGGGAGGGAGAGAAGAAAGATTTACCTCTTTAAAAATTCTGTGCTATGAAATTAAAGTATTTTCGAAATTCCATAGGACTATAAGTCAAACTCTATAAGGAAGCTCTATAGGGAGGCAAAACTGTGCCTCTGGCTGTGCTCTCTGGAGTTTGGATGTCCAGCTCTGTGGGTGTTTTATTATAAAACAGGCTGAGATGCGCAGTTCTGTGACCGCACCACAAGAGGTCTCGTATGACCGACTGATGTCCTCTGGTTTGCTTTATAGAATGCTTATTAGCAAAAGAAGAAAACAATTATTTCTTGTTCGGTTTAATTGCACAGGGAAGCTAGCAGTAGCATCAGAGGCAGGTAAGCGCAGTGTGCGTGGTGAAAGATGCACAGCGTCAGCCACTTTCTGATGTCTGAGATGCCGACTTGAAAGGAGACATGGGCTTACGCTGCAGTCATTAATGTTGCTTAAAACAACCTTTCTTTAAAGCAGTAAACTTTTCATTGATTTCTGTGGAAACTTCTCAAAATGTAATGTGGTGTTTGAAAGTAAAAAAAAAAAAAAAAAAAAAACTATCCAATGCAGATGTTAACATTCATAAGTTTTAAAGTTTCCGTATTTTTTCAAGTAGTGGGAGAGTGAAGTTTAATGCAGATTGTGGTAGCTACTGATATGCATAGTGCATAAGCATTCAGTGACACGTGATATTGTATATTTCAACTCTTTGCTGATCTTTCAAAGAGAATGAACAGGCGTGATTTTCATCAATTAGTTTCTACAGTATTTTAAAAGGTGTAGATAGTGCCTGCAGGGAGCAGAGAGCAACATTTTGGAAAACTCTGCTTTTAGGTGTGCTCATAATCATACTTTTGGTCGGAACAAGAATAACCTATTAATTTGAAGTCTGTAGCATTTCACTTATATTCAGTTTTTCATAAGTTCTTTTAAGACTCAGGAGTAACGGCTTTTCAGCATGATCTCATCCGCTCACATTTAAACTGAAATAGGATATAAAACAAGGAGAACGAATGTCTGGTTAGCGAGTCTGAAAAAGAACTGAGTAAAGGTAAAAATCCATTTGCATAGTGCTTAACAGCATGATTGGAACCATGTGGACAAGTTTATGGTTTTGCAGGATATTGAAAATAATTCAAAACATCCAGGATTTGGTTTATGGCTTTCTCTTTAGCCACCGCTTACAGACACAACCTAGTAATAAACACATGATGCCCAAATCCAATACAACAGACATTTTAACATATGGCACTCTGTTTCTTTGGTTTTTTGCAGCGCATTTCCAGAGTTCTAGAAGATGGAAAGCAGTCTGTGGAGCACCATTTTAAATCTTCATCTACAGATCTGTAATTCGTTCCATTACAGGATGACTTCTCAACCGAAAATAATGATATTTACATATATATCCTACTTGGGACTACTGTCTACTCAAAAGAAAGGCACTGATAACACAGATGGCTAATAGAGAATATGAACAATGGTATTCATAGGCTCTGATAAGTTACTTGTGATACAGATATAGGGATAAAGTTTGAAGCAAATCCTGGAGGGTATTCCCACCAGGATATGGAACAAAAGCTTAATGAGGCTCTGGTTACACCGGACAAAGGACACTGCGTATTCCCTGGTGACAAAACTTCTTTCTGGGAAGAAAGATGTCCTTAAAAGGCCACCTGCAATTCTTACTGTATAATTTTAGTCAGATCCTGTTCTTTACAAAGAGCATACAAGTTATTTTTTTGTGTAGCTTGTATAGATGTGCTCCAGCCATCTTTAACGGATTGCCAGCCCTGTAGTCAAGGCCACAGGCAGCTCGGCACAAAACAGCTACTGACCATTAACTCTGTGGCTATAGCTGGATTTCCAGCCCTCAGGTCCCTCTGCTGCTCCCAGTGCTCTGCTCTGTATCCTCACTCTTACGCAGGGTGACGTCTGTGCCTGTGACACCGTATGCCTGAGTTATTTTCAGAACAGCAGCTATTCTGTTGAAAACATGTGCAAAAGTTCATTTACACATGTATAAATTGATACTACATCCAGCAGTATGATAAACAAAGATGCATTTTCTGCTGTTCATCATAAAAATATTAAAAAATTATTTTATTTGGCTTGAAATTTTCTCCCTGAAATCTCTAGATATCATCATATGTAAGTTTATAGTTTCTTATAGACAGAATTCTACAAGTTGAAGTCTTCTGCTTTCCAAACTAATTTTCTATGTCTGAGACTCATAAGGTAGAGTTGGAAGGTAATGCCTTATTGCCATGAAGCTAGACAGTGCTGCAGGTCTCAGCATCTTGATGTTTTTTACAGTATGACAGCTCTTTCTCGAGGCAAAATTATGAAAATGTTATCAAAATATAAAGATTTCTAAAAGGCAAATAGTTGATTTCCTTTGCTTGTACTTTATGTTTCAGACACCTACCTAGGTTTATATTCATTAATTAAATATATGACTGTGTATAGCATTGTAGATGGGAAGGACTGGCCTTGTTGCCATTTATATGGGTATGAGGTTAAATTATTCCTTGCTGAGTGGTTGAATCAATGGGAAGACATCTTCGACTTGTTCTAAGCCTAAATATTTCTATAAACACTTTCATGTTCAGCATGAGTACTTTATTTAATGAATTTAGACTCTCTATGCAAGTTGTTAGTGTGAGGCTGTCTTCTACAGAAATAATTGGATGTTTTTTCCTGTGAGAAGTTTGAAACACCGTTGGAACCAATACTGTGCCAAGAAATACTTCTCCCTAGATAGTAAAATAAAACGGGCCCAGTTTTAACACTAACTACAGCACTTGTTGGCATGGACACTGATAGACTTTTTGTTTCATTTGCTTTGGACAGCAACTTGAAACTGCTTCTGAGGAAGCATTGAGGAAGAACAAGGCTTTGCTAGAAACACTATCAATTGGACAGAGTAATAAGTGGAAGAAAGTGAAAAGTTGAGAGGTGCATGTTTTACAGCTTAGTAACCTGAGGGAAGAAGAGGAAGGGTGCCCAGGTTAGCCTTCAATATTATTTGCAGATAGATTGAAGAAATATTGATATCACAAAATAAAAAGCATTTCAAATTAAAAGTTTGGTTCTCCCAGGAATAAGTAAGAAAAGGATGACTTGGTAACAGTTTATTCTTTGTAAAGATACTTGTCGAATATTATATTTTGCTTATTGTATCTTGCAGCTATATTTTTTTGTGAGTGGAATACAAGAGTTTTAGATCAAGCTGTTATTATGATTTAAAGTACTGTGATTCAACATGAAAAAGTACAAAGAAGGGAAGGAATAGCTCAGAAACAAATACCAGGAATACAGGAGTCAAACTACCTTTGCTGTTGAGCAATTCAGCAGCTGAGGGCTGGGAAATCACATATAAGCCTATACCCCATGTCATAATGAGGTTTTACATTGATTGCATTAATGAACATAAATTTCTGTTTTGGACTAGGATAAATCCATAATTTTTTTGTTGTACTTACAGTTACGGATTCTGAATCAAATCTGCTTACTAAGGTCACGATATTGCACAGCTATATCATGTCTGGCTGATTTTCAAGGGTGTTTTTTTCTTTTGTTTCAATCCTGAGATCCAGGATTTATGTTTAAAGCCACCTAATTGCATAATTCTTTATGCTAATTTTCTCTTCCATTTTGAAGAATTTTAGCTTAACTGTTATGAAAGAATCAAAAGACACTTTCTTGTTCCAGCTTCAGAGCAATGCTATTTAACAGAAGCAAGATCCAAGGAAATATTTCTGTATAAGCCATTCTCAATGGGAATCATTTGGATGTAGGGCACTTGGTTTAAAACAGTAGCACAGATCAGTTCTCCAGTGTATACGAAAATAAAAGGAATAACTTAGCCAAACACAAAATCCTTCTTATGCAGAAATCAAGAGAATTCAGCCAATTTAAAGCCAAATTGTCTTTGCGTCATGCCTTTTTTAAACCATTTCTGAGGAGGGAGCTTACATTTTAAATTAATTTAGCCTCATTAATTTTTGGAGGTGGGTAAGTCCATCTTTTCTTCTAAGGAATATGGAAGCCACCATGAAAAAAAACTTGCAGTCATCTCCTGTCCTGGATGCCCTGGAGCAGTCGCTAGAATTATAGTGTTTACTTATTTCCTTCTCAGAACTGAGTTCCTACTTGATCTGAGGCATTCAAGGTCCTTCTGAGAGGGAACACAGCGACATTCCAGGGGCTGCCCTCAGTAGTTAGAACTTCAGCATTGGCAATATTTACTGCTGTGGGGTGAGGAAAGTAGTCGTTCTTTATTGACTCAGCCTGTAATTTTCTGTTCTGATTTGCTATCATGATGCAGGGTGCGCTAAAGATTAACACTGTAAACGAATAATTGCTCTGCAAACAAACCTCCGGTAGGCCATGGATTTCATAAACTTTAAAATGTTAGATAAATTTGATCATGGTTTTAAAGGAGGGATAGTTTGATCTGATTGATTTTTTTTTTTGATAGAATTATTGCTTTTCTATGTAGTTTTCTCTCTGCCAGCCCCACTGTGCCTGAGTGACCTTTCATATTGCTGACCTGAGAATTAGGCACCACTGTGAGAGTCTGGGCTGCAAGAACTATGATTTCTGTGTTAATGATTTTTTTTCATGAGTATTCCAGTGTTCTGCTGCTCTATATATTTCATTATGCATGTGGGTATTCAATCTGCATTTACTAACAGGTTAATGTGAGAGGCATGGACAGTTTCTCATTCCCAGTTTAGACTTCATAGCATTCCCATTAACGTGGATTAGTTGAGCTGATTAGGTGGCTGTTATGGTACTACAATGGGGTTAAGTGGTGATTGGTTCAAAAGGCACAGGAAAGGTGATGGGGATCAGAAAATAGTCATTTAAGATATGTATGCCCTGAGTTTGTGGGCTGGTAGACAAAAAAAAAAAAGAGATTTGTCTAGGGGTAGTAGTAGGAATCTTGCACTATTGTAACTAGAAAAAGTCTAAAAAAATTCCATGTGTGCCCAGTATTTTGAGAGAAAATTTTCCCATCAATGTTTGCTCCTATGTTTTTTATACATAAGGAAACAACCCTGCATAGAGTAGTTTTAGATGCAGCTATTTTAGGCAGGAATATTGTATCTAATTATATATTAAGGCATTTTGTTGTTAGATACCTGGTTTCTACAAATATTGAGGAGTGTGAAGCCTTTACTATATGACTTCAGTTGCTTTGACATGCTTAGTGGTACTAATGCAGGGTGCTTGAATTTGTACAATCTCTCTTAACAACTGCATTTAGGCTTCTTTCACAAGATAATAAAACAGTGCTATTGGAGACCAGAACACTGGAAAATAAAAGAGTGAAGGAAACAAACGAAAAAGAAAGACATAAGTCTCTAAACTTACCAGAATTTCTGCACTGGAGCTCATATCAAATGAAGGATTATAATATGAAAAAGATAAAAATATTTGCATACACTGCTAGTTAGTTTTACAGATCCCAGAGCTGCACATCTAGATCTATGTAACATTACAAAGGGAAGGGGATCATGCCAGTATAAAAACTTATTACCAACAAAGTTCTCTCTCAGGCAGACCTGGACTAGTTCAGTATGTTTCAATTGCTGTCACTAGGAGGAGAAAGGGAATCACAATCCTTCACCCATGTAATAGAGCTCAAGCCGCTGATCTGTGCACCTAGATACCTGGAAAACCAAAGTGGAGCAACTGGAAGTGCAAGGATTATTAACACTGTAAATCGTCCTATTCACAGGCTAGATGATTCTACTTTACTGCAGTTAAACCCTGGTTACATTAAAACAACGTTAAGTTTATCTATGACTGGGTGTGTTCACGGAGAAGTTCACTGCACTTTCTTGTACCAATTCACTTAGCAGTTTTAGCTGCTAATTAATTTTCCCCAACAGTTTTTGTTGTGCAGATACCAAACTGTGTAGAACACTGTGAGCAAAACTTTAAAAAAAGGAAGTTATTTTTGGAAGAATTCTTGGTTCTAAAAGGTCTCTTCAGTGAGATTTAAATTGTGAAACGGGAGATTCAGTTTATCCATGTGAGCAAATACCTTGATGCTGAAATCTAACTGAAACAGAAGTATTATGAGGTTACTATTTTTTATTTGTATAGCTCCTGTTATGCATCTCATTGAAATGCATGGGAATTTAAAGTCTGAAGGGTTTTGGAGAGGTGTACAAATTAATTTCCTTTGTAAACACAATTGGTGATCATACATCATCTCATTTGATTTTAGCACTGCTTATTTCTAGGGTAAACAAACATCTAGTGGTAGGCATAGAAAAATAGGCTCATAATCTGAAATCGGAAAGCTTTCTGCTGTTTGGAAGGTGGTAGCAGCAGTGAGGTATGCTTGTCAAAGTCTGATTGATTGAAGTATCTATATTTGTACTAGTTTCCCATAACTGAGAGAAGCCTCAGATTCTAGCATGAGAGGAATCTGTTGCAGAATCACTCCATGTCTGGGCCCCTCACCACAAGAAGAATGTTGAGGCTCTGGAGCGAGTCCAGAGAAGAGCAACGAAGCTGGTGAGGGGGCTGGAGAACAAATCTTACGAGGAACGGATGAGAGAGCTGGGGGTGTTTATCCTGGAGAAGAGGAGGCTGAGGGGAGACCTCGTTGCTCTCTACAACTACCTGAAGGGAGGTTGTGGAGAGGAGGGAGCTGGGCTCTTCTCCCAAGTGACAGGGGACAGGACGAGAGGGAACGGCCTCAAGCTCCACCAGGGGAGGTTTAGGCTGAATGTCAGGAAAAAACATTTCACAGAAAGGGTCATTGGTCCCTGGCAGAGGCTGCCCAGGGAGTGGGTTGAGTCACCTTCCCTGGAGGGGTTTAAGGGACAGATGGACGAGGCGCTGAGGGACATGGGTTAGTGTTTGATAGGAGTAGTTGGACTCAATGATCCGGTGGTCTCTTCCAACCTGGTGATTCTATGATTCTATGTCAGGTTTAGACTTGAGCTATCCCTCCAGGGCTGGACATGCCTGCGTATCTAAATGCAGCATCTCCCATGGGAGCCATAGGCAGCCGAATGGAAGCTGGAGATTTCTTGCCTGCCCACAGCCTGTCATGACTAATACATGACTTGGGGGAAGCCTAATCCCCTTCGCCATATTAGATGTTGGCAGGATGGTGCAAGGCCTTTGTTGAATCAGAAGTCATGACTACTTTTATTATCATAGTTCTCATGGTCAGAAAGCAGCTACCAGCCCTTACAAGGTTTTAAAGCTTTCTAAATCCCCAGTTATAAAGTTGCTTTAAAAATCTACAGTGATTTTCTCCTGAAAGATTTAAAATGTTTAAGGGCATTCTAGCATTGCAGCATTTATGGCACAGATCCAAATTATATTGTCTTTTCCATTATTTTAATGTTCAACCTGCATTTCTAGAAATAAAGCTCAGTTCCTTTGTTTTGCAATACTGTATTTTGCATTTCATATGCTTTTGTAATGACCTTGAGATGACTTTGGTTTACTTGCTCCACCTTGTTCCTTCTGATGGTGGTTTATTATGGGCAGATGATTATTGGAATAAGACATAAAGATTTATACAAGTAATCTACTAGACAACTGAGATAATGTGTCAGTATGTGAAAATGTCTTCTCAATGGCTGCTGAAATGTTTCTGTATTCAGTGTGGGAATTGCTTGAAACAAAGTGAGTTGCTTGGTGTACTGAGGTGTAGATGAACGTTTTTCATTTATAAACATTTTTTCTCTCTTCTTTGTGGCCACGTGAATAGCTTTTATGAACTTTTCTTCAGTGAGGTTTTACACTGTGATAATATGCCAGGACTGGGGTTATATAGAATGTCGCCAGTACAGCCCAAAGCTTCATATTAATTAAAAATAGATCTCTGCACCGTGGGATTATCTGGCAATACGTATCACGATCTGGATCAAGTGTAAAAAGTCAATTTAATTTCTGACTAATTAATCAAAGTACATGATGCAGAGTCCTTTATGTTGGCTATATGGGAGACAAATGGTGTGCAGTATATTACAAGGTTTGCCAGTATGAAGTTACTACAACAAACTTTTGAACCTGTTTGAGCCATTAGAGCTGGTTTGTGTTTTGTTGTACTTTGCGTCTTGCAGGCATGGTATTTCTGATCTAAGCTGAAACAGCATGATAGCCTAAAGGTGCTTGTGAGACTAGCAGGTATCACCCTTTATTTTGCTTTATCATTTCAAAAGATCCATTTTAGAAGGTAGTAAGAAATATCTCAGCCAAAACATAACAAAAGCGTACTGAGTTAACTGTACTGTTCTCTAGGCTTTGACCTCTGTGCTTTTGCTGCCTACTGTGTGCTTGTGTGCGCCAGTCACTGCCTTTCAAAAATACTGAATGTACTTTGGAGTAGAAATGAAAATGCTGAGGAACCCCTATTTTAATGAAATCTGTTTGAAATTTTCATAACCCAATGTTTCAGACATTTTTGGCTTCTCTTTTAAAAGGGCAATTAATGAGAAGAAATGTTATTGCTGGGTGGAGTAGAGGGGTACATAGGAGATGACCTAATAAAACCTATGGAGAACATCTATTTTGGAGGGGCTTGGCCTCAACCTTGTTGATTTTTGATCTTTTCTTAAGAAAATAAGAGGAACATCGAATGTGTAATACAAGATACATAATAAAAGAGTTGACAACAGTCTTTGGTTTGACAGTAGTCGGTGGTTGATCAGGCTTCTAGCTGGTATAGATGTGCACCCAGGGCTGTACGGTGCTGAACTATAGTCAAAAAAATGTTAAAAACGTGATGCATTCTGCTGACAAATACTTCACCAAACCCAATGCATTACGATCTTTGGAAGTAACTATAACTAAACTGTGATTCCAGCATCAGCTTCCATTTTATTTCTAGAGTTTTTCACCCCTAAACATGATCTGTTAGCATAGCTTTGTCAGCATATTGCCTTCTCCCAGCTTCTTTATACAGAAGCCTCACCATTTTGCCTTATCTTTTCTCCACTTTTTTGATTCTCACCTTCTCCTTCCCACCTTGCCAAGAACAGGAGCCTCAGTGGTGACGACAGCAGGGCAATATTCCTGTCCAGACTCAATTAACTCCAGTTCTGAGCAGTTCTGCTTGGCAATCACAGCCTGAGCAAAGTTTATTCTTTTCTTCCTGCCTTTTGGCTGTGTATGAGCATCTGCACCTCAAGTGCTTTACAGGAACATGGATTGCAATGATTCTCCAGCAGTGAGGTGTGCCACAGCCCTGACAAAGTCCCATTTTTACTGGCATTACTTATACTCTGAGTGGAATATTTCAGGCAGAGTCAGTTGGAAGAAAAGTGTTGCTCATCGTCTATGTCTATGCCAGAAGCCGTGCCAGCACACACATGCCAGGGAGGGATCGGACCTTTGCACTCTCTTTTAGAGCAGCGCAGAAGCCTACGGTTGTCTTTGTGCTTCTTTGCTCTAAAAGCAGTTCTTGCTGTTCTGTGCTTCAGCCCTTGCTTTATTTAGTTCTCCATGAAACTTTGCTCAAACGTCACTCAAGGTAGGTCTGGTAGTAACACACCTTCTCAGAGCAGAGCATTGGCCTTGCTGAAATCCACTGCACCAAAACATTGGAGAGACTCATTCATGGAGGAAGTTTTACAATCTTCATTAATTTCTGGTTGCAGAAGTAATATTATTTTCCTTTGTAAAGGCTGGCACGTTTTCAAAGCAGGTATTCCCTCAGCACCCATTTTGGTGTATTTTAACTGTAACTATGCACATAGAGCACTTGAGGAAGTAAATATTTATATGCCATCTAAGTCCATGATGCAGTTAGCTGAACTTCTACTTCTTGGAATCATAGAATCACCAGGCTGGAAAAGACCCATCGGATCATCGAGTGCAACCATTCCTATGAATGAAAGAACCTTAAGTAGTTCAGTTGTTTAGTTTGGGTTTTGTTTTGCTTTTTTTTTTTTTTTAATTTGCAAGTTTTTCTTGTTTTCACGGAGATTTTTGGCAAAAAAAGTGATATGTTGAAAGGATCAAACATATTGTGTTTTCATTTCATACTATATTATGGGTTGTAGTTCATTGTAAAACTGACTCTTCTTTTCACATTTGAGCATTTAAACTTTTTGGTCCATTGACTTTTCTGTAAATACCTGTGGGTTTTGTTAATCATATTTGTAACATTAATATTTGTAGGACTACAGATACACTTTTAAAATATATCTGTATGTCATAAAACTAATTAGGAAGCTTTAGGCAGTGCTGCTTGGCTTTGCACAGGTTCATAACTCAGATACTTAGAGAGAATAAGATTATTTCAGATAGCTTTTGTGAGGAGGGACATACTGACATTATTGTTACCTGAAAATGAATCTTTTGGGTTGATGTCCAAGTCACCTTTTGCACAACACTTGTCACTTGCGAAATAAGCCAGCCCCACTATGTTCCACTTAACTTTTGTCAGTTTAATGTGTATTTCCACATAAGCTAGTTAGCATTTACAAACTCTGTCATTCAAATTAAAGTAGCATCTTGTTTGTCCATAGTTGTAATACAAATGATTTTGTGTGCAGTGAAAACATGTATCATTTAAAATAACATCTGTAGGGGTGCATTTCTGAGCTGGCAAATTAGCTGGCTTTGTCAGTCTATACTCAATATTACAGTTATATTTCCAGGGAATCTTTTTTCCTCTCTTTCAAAGCAGTAACAATATAAATATGACATTGGTGAATCGCTAATGCCTAGAGGGAGGGGGTAAGTCTTAGTGGTGCCGCAGCACACAAGATTATATGAATTGATTAATATGTGACAAAGCAAAACATCTTAGGTTCAGCCATGAATTCAGATCTACAGGCCAAACCCCATGTTTCTGCAGAAATACGAAGAACAGAACCATCTTAAAGGCCTCGTCATATCAGGACTTTCTTTAATTGCATAGGTTGTTAAGGCTGAGTCAAGTTCCAAATTTATGCACGTGCCTTAAACATAAAAAAAATATGCAAATACCGCTTCTGATGGGAACTGCAGCTCTGCTTCTAACTGCAGTGCAGTTTGTTATGCAGTGACACAATCCTAAGAGCCGTCCTCATTCTTAGACAGGGGTTGGGGAGATTGCAGCCCCACTTTTTCCTCCTGTCAAAGTGCAGACTGCCATGCAAGGCAGTAACCTTTCGTCCGAGTCATCAAAAGTTTTTCATTGTTACTTAATTTTAAGGATTTCAATTTGTCTCTATAGGTATAAAGGAAGTGATTGGAAAATAGCTGCAAAGAGGTATGCTGAACGCTGTCTCTTTCCTGTTTGGAAATTCTGCTAAGAGGTTTTACAAGCTCTCTGTGCCAATCCTGCGGCAAAGAGGAAGCAGCAAATGATTTCCCATTTCTGTTCACCAGTTTAAGCTCTACAGAAAGGTTTGATGATTAAGCTTGAATTTTTTTCCCCCCAAGATTAATCCTTACTTTAGGGATTAATTCCATTTATATCAGTGAGATTACTCACGTGAGTAACCAGCTGCAGAGTTTGCCTGCAGTACTGTGATTGCCTAGGGGGAAGTACAAGCAACTCTGCAATTAAAATCACAGAAGGAAAAGGAGGGCTGACCTTTTTTCTTTTCCTTCTCTTTTTTTTTAAAGCGTTATATATGCTTACAGTTTCATTGACTGGCTTTTGCATTTGGAGGTGTTACTAGCAGCACAAAATGGCTTTATTAAAACGAAAGAACTACTATATGCTAAAGCTTCATTGTCAAAGGTAGAGAGAGGAGGATCTGTGATTATGGGTTTCAACTTCAAGGCACCTTAGGCTTTCTTCACATGCATCATATTAGTGGAAAATTCCTTCATTCATTTAAGAAGATCAACAGTTGTAACTTTCACATTCAGTTAATGTGACATCAATGACTGGGTGGGACTGCCAGCATTCCAAAAAGGATATCTGTCCTCATCTGCAGCCACTCAGGGCTCTGGGGTGGAGCCTGTCACACAGGCTGAAACCTTTACAAGTGCATAAGTAGGTAGGGAAGGGCACAGGTGATGCACCTGTCTGAGGGAAGGAGCACCAGCGCAGGTGTGTCGTAACTCAACAGCTGCCAGTGGTAGAGCATGAGCTCCTTCGACTCTCAAACGCACTCTCCACAACGCTGCAGCCCGCAATTTCCAAATATTGGTCAAGAACCTCCAGAGATGAGTATCTACTATGAGAACTTTTTCCATCCACAGAATATCCCTAGTCCACAGCGACCAAGCACCTTTGAGATGACGGATTACACCACCACTCCCAATCCTTACCTCTGGCTAAACGGACCTTCCATTACCCCACCACCATATCTCCCAGGATCCAATGCCAGCCCCTTCATTCCTCAGTCTTACGGGATGCAAAGGCAGCTCTTGCCTAACATGCATGGCTTGGGAGGAACTGACCTTGGCTGGCTTCCTCTTCCGTCCCAAGAAGAGCTTATGAAGTTGGTTAGACCACCTTATTCCTACTCTGCACTTATCGCCATGGCTATCCATGGGGCACCCGAAAAGAGACTGACACTCAGTCAGATCTACCAGTATGTGGCTGACAACTTCCCATTCTATAACAAAAGCAAAGCTGGCTGGCAGAACTCCATACGGCACAACTTGTCTCTCAATGACTGCTTCAAGAAGGTGCCCCGAGATGAAGATGATCCAGGTATATATCTCTAACCCTATTTTTTCGTCTTTCTAATTAAACCTGATTAATTTAAAAATGCCTAATGCATTGTAAAGAGACACAATAGCCCAGATACAGGACATACAGGTAGTAGCTGGTCTGGTTTCATAGGTGTGAACTAGCAACTAGCTATCCATTGCTGAGGTCTGAATAGGTGTTGCTATTAATCTCTGCAGGGAAGGGAATTCACTGCCGCTCTAGGTCTTCCTGAGCACTGATCAATGTGTCGAGCATGAGGCTCAGCAGGCACAGGAGCAGCCTCACTGAGCAAGTCCCATTCAAAACCCATTTGGTGTAATGCATGTGACTTATGTCAAACTTAACTGGGAATTAATGGAAGGGGATAATGCAAACTCAGATATGTCAAAGAAATGCAGTAGCTTAAGGGACGTGAACAAGAATTCTCAAGGGGAGAGCAGGCTGTTTTGATTTTCTTTGTTTCAAATGGTGTTTTTCTTGGTATCACACCTCCATTTTTTCCAACACCTTGGCTGACATGCTGTCAGATTTTTTTACTTGCTTATTGTTTTCTATCAACAGCTGTTGAGAACCATTGGGAGCACTTAAAATCCTTTCAGTCATGCTGCTACGGAGGACCAAAAATCTGGTTCAATCTTAGAAATCTGTCCTGCCCCACTGAATCTGCAGGAGCAGCCCAGTATGGGATATGGTTACTCTCTGCTGTAAATTTAGATGACCAGCTATGTACTGGAAACCTCCTTCCCTCACCAAGACAAACAAAACAAAAAGCCCTCCTGCCATGGCTTGTGGTTTTACCAGTGTGAAGGGTCAGGACTAAAGGATACAGCCCAAAATTTTATGTTGTTTTTCTGAATTCAACAGACTTTTGCTTTTGTGTGATTAAAAAATACATATGTTTTTGCTTGTGCCATTGGTCTGTTTATGTGAAATGAGAGAAACCTTGTAAAGCCCTAGGTGACTGCTCTTTGCTGTCTGTGTGCATATTTTCAAACTAAGAATGTGCTTTTCCCCCCTTCAATAGGAAAAGGGAATTACTGGACTCTGGATCCAAACTGTGAAAAGATGTTTGACAATGGAAACTTTCGGAGGAAGAGGAAAAGGAAGTCTGACATTGGGGCTGGTGCTGCCACTCTCTCATCTGAGAAATCAGAGGATAGTGCCCTGACTGGCAGCCCCAAAGCAGTAGAGCATCAGGATATCCTGGAAAACTCATCGCCTGGGACTGACAATTCACCTGAGAAAGGTTCTCCACCTCCATCTTCCAGCAGCCCGTGCCTCAGTAATTTCCTTTCCAGTATGACTGCGTATGTTAACAGCTCTAACCCAGGGAGTCGCTCTGTGCCTTTGGGACTCAACAATGAACCCACTGACAAAATGGGACAGAACATGGTAGGCTTTAACTCCTACTCTCCGCTCTCTAATGTTCCCAGTCACGGTGTGGGAGAGTGGTCCAATTCTATGCCATCCAGCCACTTTGGCTACAGCAACTCTGTGCTCAACCAGTGTAACACCCATTTTTACAGCAGTATCGGCACAACCAACACGCTCTATTCCAGGGAAGGGACAGAGGTTTAAATGAAGGATTCAAAGACACCAAAGGATAGCTCTTCACCAAAGGAAGTGGCCTGTGGGCAGATGACTAACATTAGCCAGTTGTCTCTGGGACCCCAGTGTATCCACACAGCCACAGACTTGTTACCCATTGTACTTGTTCAAATCACAAACACTCCACATTTGGCAGCTCCACATAAAAAATTAGGGATCATCCCAGCAACAGCAGTGTAGAGCTCTCCTGAGACACTGTGATTGTATTGCTGCAAACCACAGTCCTCTACAGACATCCTTGAGAAATTATTGCTTTCCTTAGGCAAGAAGCATTTTCTGCCATGGTACTAATACTGCCGTGATTTAAAATACTGATAGAAATGTGGTTCTATCTCTAAACACTCTCTCTTGCTGATATAAGTTGTCTGTACTAGACATGATTAGCAAGTTTTGCATTTGGCCAAAGCTGTTCTGTAATAAAAACTTCCGTACAGTGGGTAATAACCAACACTTGAATGGTGAGTGCTGTCTTTGGTTTTTCCCTAATGCCAGTGCAGGCATTGCCTGAATTTTGATCCCCCTTCAGTCCCAAGGGGCATATGGCTGTCAAGCAAGCTGGCGTCATCATGGACTCAACATTCATTTTGAAACTGAAGGGAAGCATAACAAAATGTAATGGACTTGCCTTCTGCTGGTGCAGTCAGTTCTTAATGTTTTCAGTACTAATTACAGGGTCAACCTTTTTTTTTATTGTCTTACATATGCAAATCTATTCACATAAGGAATACAAGAACTGTTATGAGTGGGTATATATGTATTAAATACGTGTATTTTCTAACATGAAAACACATTTATTCTGTCTTAACAGTCTACATAAATCATTTCTACTGAGTAAAGAATTTGAATTTCAGAGTGGAGGAAGAGGGAAGAAAAAAGGAAGCAGAGAGTTTAACTATTAACTGTCTCTCAGTTTCAACTCCAAATGCTGGCTCTTTCAAAGCATCACTTGCTTAAAATACCCTGAACTGTACTTTTTTTTTTATTTTGTGAAAGTCCATGCTGTTTGTCCTTGTTTAAATATTATAAATAATGCTTTTTTTTCCCTTACACTCTACTGTGGTGACAAAAAATAATCAAAATATATATGAAGTTTTTTCAAACCAAGACTTGATTGATTGAAGTTCCACATGTGCACAAAGTAGTATTTTGAACTGACTAGCCTGTAGCACTGACCCGACTTGGAATGATAGAAAACATATTAATGTGTTGTAATAGTTACTGCTTTGTCTTGGTTGTTTTTTTTGTGGTTTTTTGGGTTTTTTTAACCCTACAAGGGTATAGTTTTGTTACAGGCTGACCCAGAAGTGTTTTTAATAAAGCATTTGTATAGAAGAGTGTGTACATTTGTGTGTATGTGTACTGTAATACTTACATCTTTAAAAGTCTCCTTAATACTTTGACTTTAGCAATTTGGCTGAGGAAGGAGCAGTATAACCATCACAGAAGGTCAGAGACTGAGACAGCATATGTCTAGGCAATCAAAATTTGCTTCCCTGAGGAATATAATTGATTTCTCTTACACAAAATATTATCACTAAATACAAATCATCGTCAGAGTTTGCCTGCTGGACCTTGGTGGTGCCAATGATCTGAAATTTCAGAAACTATATATTTTAATAGGTCAAATAGCCAATATAACCACAATCTGTGTTATTATTTATTATTTTAATTTTTACGTTTAAACTTTTTCATTGCCAAGGCTGCCCTGGCTCTTCTTGGTTTTGTACCCACTACAATAAGTTCTCACTCAGAAGCTGAAAGCTAACTACACTGCTAACGTTATTACTGAAGGAAAAAATAAAATGCCCTTCTGGTGGTGTCTTTCTGCCATGACTGCGAGTTCCTCTGAAGTCAGGTGCATGCTGAGGCCTGAGCTCCTGCTAGCAGAATTTTACAGCCCTTCCAAGAATCTCAGCCTCTAGGTGGGCTGTCACATGCCCTGCAACCCAGCAGCTGCCAGCGTTTGTTAGAGAGAGACTGGCTTCTCTGACAGGTGAGAAATGCATTCAGTCAGTGCCACTGGGCTTTGGATTCAGCAGAAATACAATAAAATTGCCCAGAAATAAGGTTCCTGTGGAGTACGCAGTTCACAGAACTGAGAGGAAATTGATTTCTTGGGTGCTAAAATGGAAAATGTTCTGTTATGGACTTGGAGAACAGAAGTGTAGGAAAAATAAGATGCAAATCACACTAAGAAGAGAAGAATGATGTTGCTAAACAACGGCAGACAGTAAAAGCAACTTTTTTGTCACTCAGCATTTTGTTGAACTTTCCTAGTTCCCTGTCCCAAAACCGAAAAGGAAACCCACACAGGTATGTGACAGGGAAAGCGGTCGTGCTTCGTGGCTTCCCAGATGCTGTCAACCAAAGAACCCTTTCGGCTTACGTGTACTGAGGAAGGGCTGGCACGTGCCAGTGCTTCATCGACCAAGGTATGTTTTCTGGTGAGTTCTCTGACCCCAGAGGGAAATCAGCTCCCCTGTGACCCTACAGCTGGCCTGACACAGCAGCTCAGCTAAGGGAGGTCCTGTTCAAGGTGGTTCTGTGGGACCTAATCCTATTTCTCCTCAAAAGAGAACTACTTTGTAGCAAAACAGATTATGAGCGCTCTTCTTCATCTGTATTTTTGTGTTTTTCAGAGGGTTTTGATAACCAGCCATATTATTAGGTTCCTGGAACACATCAGCCTAGTACCTGCAGGGAAACCCGACCACTGTTCTTGCATGACCAACAACTCTGCTTTGTTGAAGGTAATGCTCCTATTCCTGTATTTGAAAAATATGGTAACCATATGCTTTTTGAAAAGAAAAAGCATCTAGGATCTAGGGATGGTTTTTTTTAAACTTTATTTTTTATTGTTTTCAAGTCTGCTATTAAAGAAGATATTAAAATAGAATGTTTCACAGAGACATATTTAAAACACTGCTGATCTTTACATACCTACAGTCTGATTTATAAACATATTTACTGAGCGATGCTCCTTGAAAAGAGAATTTGGGCCACAAGAACTGCTAGTATTTTTGCCTGTAAAGATTCTTGATTATTTCATATTTAGATTGTTTTGTGTTGAGATGCAGCTATCTTTGTGTGCCACTGCAGAGGCTGTGTTCCAGGACTCATCAATTATTTGTTCCTGGTTTAAATGTAGAGTTAACCCTTAAAGACTGCTCCCATCTTACCACAAACGCATCCTGCCCTGAAGTGGTCAGAATAGCTCACCACTGGCTTTCCTTCTGCCATAGTAAAACTGGTTCTGTCCCGTAGTCTGTCTTTACTAATGAGTTCTTCCTTAGCTGAGCTATTCTGCTGCTGAATGCCTGAGGCAGGTTCACTGTCACTGACCTTGTCAGAAGCACTTTCCCTGTGTTCTCATTCCACAATTTCATGGTTAAGCATCTTGGCTCTGCAGCAGTGAAGTCTGTGGCTGTTCAGCCCTAGCTCCAGGACCGAGGAGGGTGTTGGAACCCAAACCATGGCAGTAATCTGGGGTTTCACAGCAGAGATCTGGGCAGCCAGGGTTCCTTTGTACTGCAGCTTCACGGTTGTCCCACTTAGTCATGGGATTGGTTGCAAACCCCGGAGTCCTGCCATACAAGGTCCTACTTTAGCTGAGAACACAGTTTTCAGGATCCCTTGTGCCCCAGCAGTCCTAGCAGAGCCCCAAATACAATTGAAGAAATTTTGCTAAAGCCATTACTCTGTGAAGCAAACGTTTGGCAACCAACAATCTTTATCTACAAAAAAACCCCACAAACAAAACAAAACAAAAAATCCCCACTAGATTTAAGCAAAATGAATCCCAGAGAATAACATAAATATTGGACTCACTTATCTGCCAAACCCAAACCAATCTGCTGATCAGACAATTGGTGGCAGCTTATGAGAAAAATACAGAGAAGTAATATTAGATGCAAAGCTTGCACTAATGATGAGGGCACAATGAAGGGCTGTTAGTAGTAAAAGCTGCTAAATCTCTTGTTGCAGTCAATGTGCATTATAAATATAATTAATCCTTATGGCAATTTAATCTTTGCTTCACACTTATTTTAAGGGCCAAGCTTGTTGTGGAGCTTGTTACTGGATTAGGCAAGTAGTCAAACATGGTTCTGTGCTGGTATTTATTTTATCAATGGTAATAGTTTGCATGGTTAAGGAAGTTAGTGTTTGATATTCACTTTGAAGCTGCTGCTTCTGGATGCATATGAACTTTGTGGTACTTATCACCCCTTCCTGTAGGTGATTGTTGCTTTTCGCATTCTGATAACTCCACCTGCACAAATGCTTAAGTCATCAGTTCTTACTTTGATTCAGTCAGAGTGAACCAGATTCAGGAGAAATGTTAAGACTTGCTGACATTCGCCTAAGTAGTATGTGCTGAATCGGTTTTGGGTTGATTATGATGACAGACTTTGCTGAGCAGATGCATTATATTTTGTGACAGACTTCTCCACTTTATGACACGGGACAGCCAGCGCACGCCGCCCTCTGAAACAGTTTGGTAAGAGAAAGGATAATTTTGGTATGACTATTGCAAACCATCATTGCGTTCTATAAACAACAAGAGTGTTCTAAAGCACAAACCAAAACAGCCTGAAACGCTGCAGCCTATTGATGCAGTGATGAAAACACTTTAAATGCTCAGTAAAAAATTAGTGATGTTAGTGCTTGGTTATGACTTACTAAGTTTTCCAGATACAATATGGCCTTAGTTCTTTCATCACATATGAAAAGATATTAGAAAAAGAAATTATGAGACACTGTGGAATGTCAAAAAGTTTGCAAACACCTGTCTTATCTAAGACTGTAATACTCTTACAAAGTTGAAGAAGAGTAAGGATAGACAATGAAGTTTAACCATTTGTATTAAACTGTGAGATTCTGGAATGCCTGACCTTCTGGATGGTAAACTGATGAGATCTTAAATATTATTTCCTTTTAAAGATAATACCAAGAGGTGTGGTGCAGGTATCTGTTAAGGAAAATCACATTCCAGTCCTGCCAGTATTTAATTTTCCAGTGAATGGCAATAAGTACTTAGCCAGATTCACTGTGAATTACAATGCACTAACGTTTCTCTTGTGATGGTATGCATTATGAAATTCTTCACTCTTTACTAACGTCAATAGTTTCTTTGTTGCTTCAGGAGAAAATGTCCCCAAGTGAAGAAAATAATGAGCAATTCAATAGGTTTGCCAGTTCGTAACACTGCCAGTTTATGGCAGTTCCTGGCAATCCTTACAACTGTTTCAAATGGAACTTGGAAAGAGCTGACTCAGACCTGTGTGATTTTTTGCCTTAACACCCACACCTCAAAGCATGAACCAAGAACTTGTAGCATGCTTATCGCAGCCTCTAGTTTGCCTTGGTTTAGGTGCTGACAGCTGCAGGAATCTACATTGCTGTAGTCCTGGAGACTTAACTGCTGTTAAGTACATCCTGATTGGCACTTGTCACGTGTTAGAAACCTGCAGGGCTGTCAGTACCTGGAAAGAAAGACACTTAACATTCTATTACTTACATTGTGGATCTAGTTGTAAGGTGGTATGGACTTTCATCTACCCAAATATCCCTTCCTGAGTGGACTTGCACAATACACTGTCTGCTGATATCCTGTGCCAACGGATTTTCAGAATACCTCTCTAAAACTAACTTTTGCGTGTCTTATGTTGACTAATGCAATACAAATTATGCTTTACCTCATCTTGATTCTGATTTTCCTTAAATCCTGAAACCATTACTTTCCAAATCTCTTTGTAGCAAACTACAGTTTTAGGCTGGTGGAGCATACGATATCCATTACTTTTTAAGAACTGAGGTGGCAAATCAAGCTGACTCTAAAGTAGCTAATCCTGATTTGTAATCTGCATGTTACTCATTTCCTATTTAATTTAAGGGGTTGATTAATTGGTTATTAATTTCTCTTCTGACAAAGATTCCTGATAAATTCTTCTCTCAAGGAGTGGTCTTGCAAAGTACCAAGAACCTCACCTCCCCTCTGTTTACACCGAAGCAGGAGAGCTCAGCTCCCTGCCTGTTTAAGCCAGCACTGACTGCCTGATGCATCTCACCCTGCAAAGCTCCAGCATGTGGGCATCAGAGCCCTGTCGTGCTCTTTGGCTTTGGAAGGCCTCTGGAATTACACAGTGGTTTACTGGATTGGGACCAGAGGCAGCGTTAACTGATGGGGGTTTTTTTTCTGACTTTTCTTTTCCAGTGCTCTTTGTATGCTTCCCTGCTCACTGAAATTTTTCGCTGCTCAGAGAGATCAACACTGTCTTTTGTCAGAAATTACCACCAGATGAGTGAAATTTGAACCAGTTGACTGCTAAGTCCTTACCCAACTCTGTTGGAAATTGTATGTGGGATTCAGATACTTGATTTTCTACTCGTAGCAGCAAAAGCAAAATGAACACAGAGTTGAACAATCTTCGCAGGTCTCTAAAACGCTTGTAGGACGTGGGTGTGTGCAGCGGAGCATATTCATAATCCTGTTTTACATTAATGAGATCTTATTTTCAACTTCTTTTGCTCTTTCTTTTTCTTCTCGTGTTCCAGCAATTTCACAACCAGCTTTTTAGTTGATGTTAGGCATTGGATATTCTTAGCACACCAATGAATCAAGAAGGCCATCTACCTGCTTTGATTTAAATAGGTAGCACAAATATCAATCCAGAGTTGATCTAATTTTTTTTTAATCCTTTTTAAACCTAATAAACCTAATTTTATTTTTACATATTGTCATCACCGAAACAGTCAACAGAACATTTGAATAACATAAGCCTGAGTCAATTTTTCAGATTAGCACATGAATAAACATAATGTGCCAGGAAAAGAAAAATTCTGCAAACACCTTTTTGGTCCATGCCACAATCCTTTCATTTTCTCTGAAATTATTTGTATGTGTCCCTCATCTGTCCCTCTGATTGTTCTTTTTCTCTTACTGTTGAGTTTCAGCCTTAGGTTTGGCATAGAGTGGAGGACAGTTGCTAACCTGCTCCTTTTAATTCAAAGCAGCAAGACAGTTGGTGGTACATAAGCTCTTAGATGGTGCTTAGGAAATGAGTGGGTTTTATGCTGCATAATTGCCTTTCTGCTAGAACAGATGTACATATGTTACTTGTAATCCCGTGGATTCACATGTCTTTGACAACCGTGTAAAAGTAGGTATTATTGCTATACATTCTTCTCTGAGACATAAAGATCACTGTGAGCAGGTAGTGACGCAATCTTAGACTACTAGAAAACCATGTAACTGAGATCCTAATAATTTTTCTCCCAGTTACAAGTTTGTGATCCATATAATTTTATTGCTTATATTGTCCTGGCCATATCTTAATTTACCTAACAGTATTCTAGCTCCCTGAATGGGTTTCCAAATTTAAGTGTAGGTGTTTATTAACGTTTTGTCCTTAAAACATAACATGGCATTGTATTCACCTGTTAAATGTTCATTTCATACCAGGTGCAACTGCCGTTCGGTGACAGATGAAGTGAGGAACATGGGTGGTATTTAAATGTTATTGCGGGCACATAGGATTGCCAGAGTAGCCTCTATCAGATCTGACCCCTAGGCGGTAGGGTCATACATCCACAGAAAAGCCAGAGTCCAAATGAGGAGAGGTACTGAGGTAGTGCAAAATCAGCTACCTCAGTTCATACCATCGTAGAATCAGGAGCCTAGAAAATTCTGTATCTATGTGTTTTGCTCGTAGGAAAAGAAATAGCTTATGCAGTGTAAGCTGAGTGCATTTAAATGGAAATTGTTGCCAAAAAAAAATAACCTGTTTGCTTTGCAGTTTCCTAATGTTGGAAGTGGTCCTTCATTTCTGCTGAAGGTTTCAGAGGCAATCTGAAGAGAGCATCCTAATCCTAGGATGATGGAAGCTTTCTATGCCTAATGTCTTATTAATTTTTTTAAATGTACTTTCACTTCCTGGCAAAACCTGCCAGAAAGATTCTTCAAATGTGAGGCATGCTTGGGCTAGGGAACCGTTATTATTGCTCTCACTCAGCCCTTTTCAGCCAAAAACCTCTTCTATTGCCTCCAAGTTACTAGTGATGAGCTACAGCAATCAGTTCCCCTTGCTTCTGTCCCTGTGACAGAGCCAAACCTTGGCACGCTGATCCTTTCCACGAAGAGCTGTCACAAGCTATGATGTAGCTACGCACCATGTTTTTCTCCACATCTGAAATTGTTCAGGTGACCTATGATACCAGCGCATCCAGCTGGACCAGCAACAATGCCACCAGTTGCAGAAGTGATCTGCTCAGCACTGTAATATCAGAAGTTTCATGGCAATGTTACACAGATAATATCTAAATAAATAAATAATAAATCGCCCAACAAACAAACTGATCTTTGCTTCCCAGCAGCACAGTGAAAGAGAGGAATAACACTGTCTTTAGGAAAAGATTTTTACACATTCTACACGCAGGTTCATCAAGGACTTAGAATTTCTCTCCTGTCAGGATGTCCCACAAAGGTCTGGAGGTTGTTTGGTCTGGAGCACAATGTGAGATACAAAACACCTGCATTTATTTCTTTTTGTTGCCTTTGTAGAGGTGGAGGTTTCTGAGGTAATACTGATGTGCCTTACCACTTAGCAGCTATTTTTTATCCTGTTGTTTGAACAATGTGTTCTGACATGAGCAGCTTATTGTTTGCTAGTTCATAACAAAAGATTTGTGTATGCAAACTTGCATGCAAATCAGGCTTAATTTATTATGTTTTCGTCCAATGAGAGTGGAGGGGGAAAAATCCCTCACCTTTTAGCTTCAGCAATAAGTTTTCCTATGAACAGAGCAACTATTAAATGATTTATAGAAAGAATGCTGAGAATGCCAGAAGTCCAAAGAAGGTGGAAAGATTTCTTTTTTTCCTTGTCAGCTGGGAACTCAGGTATATAATGATGATAATGCTGTCATCCAACTCGATTTAAACCACCATGCCCATAAGACACATTGCATCTGTATCAGAAGTGGGCAGATCTTTTATTTTAAAAATTAAGAAACCACAGTTCTTGCATGGAAGAAGAAAGAATGAGGGAGGGGGGTTGGTATTTATTCAGTCTCCCTGTCTCTTATTTTATAGGATTCTGTAGGGGTCAGTGTTCCTGTTCTGCTTGGAAGTGGCAAATATGAGCTAACTCTGGCTAGTTATGGAGCAAGATACTCTTCAAACCTGGATTTATATAATCCTATCCCCATGTACCTTAAATAGATATGTGATAAGCAAGCATGCAGAGCAGTCATTGTTTTCCTGGTATGCCGAGCGTATCCATTAGTATTTTTAAACCACTTTGATATAAAATGAATGCAGCCAAAGAACATAACAACCTGCAATCTTATCCCAACCAGCAAAGACAGGATAATGCAAGTCACCTGCTGGTTTGCTTGCAACATATTATTTCTGTTTTTCATGGCAAATATTAAAAATGTTTGCAATTTTTTATGTTGGTATTTATGCAAATAAATATGCAAACAGACATGGCCTTTTATCGCCTGACAAGTTAATAAAGTAGCCCTTAAATGTTGAAATCCTTCAGACTACTGTCTCTCAGGACTTCCTCCCCCACACACCACTGAAGTGTATTTAACATTCCTGAGCCTGTGTAGATTGGGAGAAAGAAGTTCATAGCTGTGGAAAGACCTTCTGATGATAACTGATAATATGAAAACGAAGCAGTCAGGCAGGCTGTGGATAGCACAGACCAGGTCTGCTTAAACAAATGCGAAGTTAGAAATGCAGAGACGGAAACATGAAAATTCTGGAGCATGAGTGAAACAAAAGCCATCAGCTGTGGTCAGATTAATCCTTTAACATTACTGTTACTCGCTTGTTGCCTGGTGGAATGGGCACTGGCGGGAATGTCCTGTTATCTCAAATAACTGCTTAGAGGGGGAATAACATCAATAAATGTTGCATTCTATCTGTCTCACCCAAGCTTAAAAGCATATAGAGTCAATTTGAACGAATGAGTGAAAAGATGCCACTAACAGAGGGGAAGACTGAATCAGCTTTCCTCATTCTGTGAAAACACAGAATCCATTTAATAAAGCCCAACGGTTGATTCTCTTGCCCAGATACACAAGCTTGTCATTAATATCTCACAAAATGCCTGGTTTGTGTTGAAAGGGACTGAAGCAGGACACGTCCTGAACTTGGCAGAACAGCACAGTTAAGGTCAAGGAGCCTACAAGAGGTCCATTTGCCTGGTAAAACTGCAGTGAGAACAATCAATCTCTCACAGCAATTACGTAATTACTTGGATTGGCTTTGCAAACTTGTTGCTTTGTCTGTTTTACACTTACATTTGAATACTGTTAATATGTGACAGAGAAACACTGTGTATTACATACAGTCTGATATTTTCCTTTGTGTGTGCAATGCATGTTTTTCTTCCAAAGGAAGGAAAAGTTTTTATAAAATAGTCTTCACTAGGCTTCTCTATAAAATATTGATTTTCTGTAAATTATGCATTTATTTGCGTTTTTTTTATTTGAAAACTGAGATTTGCAATGAATGAATATATCCAAGGTGAGAAAGTCACAGCCTGCATGAACGACATCTGAAATTTAATGTGAGAATTAACAAGGTTCTTTCTTAAGCTATTGGTGTTTTTTTAAAGGCCCAGATGAGGCTTCTCCAGTCTGTTCAATAATGTGGCTTGGGGAAAGCATAGGGAAATCCATCAGTTTTCTGTTGCTTACTATCTAGAAATGTTCAAGGCCATCAACAGCAGAAGACTAAAGTCTTCCAGTCATCATTGTGAGTTCTAAAAACCATTCACTTCATAGTAGTGTTCAGCTAGGTATAATAAAGAACTCAGCATTATAACAGTCCCAAATTAGACTAGCTTCCTATTAGTGGAACACTAATACACTAGTGTGGTCTGTATGGGTGGTACAGCAGGGTTTATATTGCACCACGGGGAGTAGCAGGATCGCAAGAGAAAGATCAGCTAATATTAAAGTACTATTTCTTCTTCACTCATGATTTGACTCAACATGCGTGTGGGACAGAAATGGGACTGAAAGAAATTTACATTTGAGATATCTAAATGTGACAGGTAATGGCAGCAGCCATTCTGAGCAATAAGTGTGTCTTCTGGGAAAGGTAAAGACGTGCTGTGATCTGACTAACACTCCTCTGAAGGATTATTTCAACTTCAAAAGCTATAGCAAGGAAGCTATCACTAATGTTACAGATTCTGATTAACTTATACCATTCTTCTGAAGAATTCAACATTCATTCATTCATTTATTCAAGTTTTTTAACTTTATTATGAACCCAGTATCTAAATACTTCACCGAGCAGTAATCTAAAACTAAGAACAATTCTCAGTGACTTCTTTGATTATTAAGACTGTGTTAGAGATCTTAAAGATTTCAAAATTTCCATGCCGGCTTCTGATTTTGGGATCCCTTTATCCCAAAACACATCCCCTGAGACCTGCCTGTTTATTCCCCCCATTTAATAAACTTTAAAATCCCTTCCCCTTTAGTCTGTACTGCAAAGTTGTTGCCATGACAGCTGACAGTCAGAAAGGACAAGAAGGACATAATGCCCCTGGATTATTATCTGCTTGGTTAAAAGTTACAAAGCAGTGTAGTTCCCTATACTGCACTCAAAAGTACTAGCAGAAACATCATCATCCTGCTTTGCCCTGGACTCCTTATTGTACCTGTGCGATTATCTCTTACAGCCTGTAATTATCTCCTCGGTGGAGCCCCGTAAAGAAACAATAATCCCTCCTCACGTTTTCTGCAGAAAGGAGTTAACGTGTTTCCCTTGAACAGACCTACTTAAAATTGAATTGTGATGGCTGTTTAAAGAATTACAAGATCAGAATTTTAATTACATAATAGGTATACATATTTTAACCTCATTATGCAAATTTTTAGACTCAGCAGGAGCTGCCTTCTCTTTAACCTTCTGCATCTGTCATTGTTTAGTTAGGAAGCACTCTTACAATGGGCTAGAATTTAAACGGCACTAATCATTCTGTGCTTATTTCTGATTAGTGCTGGTAAACAGCTGCACCCTACACCTGCCATGGAATAACAGCTGCATTTGTGAGACATCTAGTCCTTAATTCAACATGTTTTACACAAAGCAGAAGAGCTATGGAATAGCTGAGCCCTTTTAAGACATTCCTCACATGTTGCTGATGCATATTTATGAAGAGGCTTCCCACTGTCTGAGATGGTGGTAGAAACATAACTGTCTGTGCAAATTCCCAGTGTCTACAGCACGTAGTTCATGACTGCATCAATTCTGTTACTACGCAATTTGTAGCATTTCTGTAACAGAAGATCACTTAAGTAAGTGCAAGCGAAGACCTTTTATACCGCTGAAAATGCAAACAGCACATGAAAGTATCCAGGCACAGAAAATATATGATCATGCTTATTAACGATCTTTCAATATAGTAAAATACAATGAAATACCCCAAAATGAACATTCTTTTAGTTAAGTATTATTTTAATCATGAAAATTTCTTTATAAATCTGTAAAGTTCTGTTCTGAAGTAATGTACTTCTGTTTAGATTGATTTTAGCAGTTTAATATTGACTGAACAACCGCAAACCATTTAGAAGTTAATTTTTGGTGTGTTCAGTTCTACTTTTTGTTTCCTTTCTTGAAATGGGTTCACAAGGCAAATTTGAATTGAAATTATTGTAGATGTTGAAGTCTCTGACCTTCTCATAATAATATGCAAAGAAGAACATGATATCAGACTCCAATATGTCCTGTTAATGAAAAGCAAACATGAAAAGGGGTTTTTTAGTGTCCAAGGATACAAACAGAAGAGCAAACTCTTGTACACGGCTGCAACTGCAACACTGCTGTTAGCTTTTGCAGCTAAACTGGAAACAAAATTTGAAAGCCGCTTGAAAGAAAAAAACTCAACAGTGCCATAATGATTCTGATTCTTGTGCAATTTAAGGTTGGAAAGAAATGCAAATGTGTCTCATAAACTTACCTTTCTCATTTGCCTGCAAGTGCTTTTTTTTTATCCTGTAGAAAGCCCACAAAGACATTCAAATTCAAGGTTTTACTGGTATTTTTTTAGGAACTAAATCAACAAATTTTATGTTAAAAAAAATGTTTTTTCTACAAATTAGTAGTTCAAATCTCCCCCCTCCAGTTCCTTTTGAGTATCACTCAAGACAAAAGAGCCTCTGTTGTGTGATTTAACTCATTTTACAGGAACTTAAGAATTTATGTGAATGGTACAAAATGTTAATGCTATGAATAAGAAAACACAATCACATATCTTGTATATTCTATTTCATGTGCGATGTGACAATACTGAAATTACCTCATAAAATCCTGGGCAGATTGAGACAATGTGGAGAACGATCCATGCAGAAATAGTAGCTCTGTGATGATGAACTCTGAATCTGTAGAAGATAAAACAATGGGAAAGAATATCAGTGTTAAGAGTCATTTAAATAGAGGCATTTTTAGGAAAAATCCACAACTCACTAATGTACAGAACAGGAAAAAAAAAGAAGTAGTAATTCACATAAAAATATCCTGTTCATTATACGGTATTGATACATAGTGAGACATTGAATGTGAAAATACCGAAATGGATATATTATATTAATCATTTATGTTTGCATCTTGCTGAAAAATTAACCAGACATTTTTTAATAAAATAGTTTATATTGTGTTAAACAAAACCCACAAGTAATACCAGTGCTTTTGCAAAGCAAACCAGAGTTTTACTCTAATTTTGTGCAAGTGTAAGTCAGAAGTTGCCGCTATATGCACTTAAGACTGGTAATAGTGAGATCAGAATTAGGCCCAAACCACAATTCTTAGGGGGGAAAGAATCATAAATCTATGTTTATAATATTTAGAGATAAAATTTACTGCTCTGTTATCTGCTGGCTATGCAAAACCAAACACTTGTACAGGTGGAGTGTGCCACATGTTTATATGTAAACAAATGGCCTAATCCTGCCTTAGGGCACTGTAATGCTATAGCACACACAGCCGGTGAGATAGCTTTGGTTCAGAGAAACCAGCCAGCACAGGAGAAAGTTAATTTGTTCAAACCACCCAGAGGCAAGGCAAGGTGAAGTTCCATTCAAAGCTAAAGTTCATATATACAAACAAACTGTTGACTGGGAATAGACCAGAGCTGAGTGAATGAGTAAAGCAGAAATGACAGCCTGCCCAAAGCATCTGCACTGAAGTTCTGTTTCAGGAGAGCTGCACAAGGCTTAGAATCATAGAATCATAGAATAATCAGGTTGGAAGAGACCCACCGGATGGTGGAGTCCAACCATTCCTATCAAACACCAAACCATGCCCCTTAGCACATCGTCCACCAGTGCCTTAAACCCCTCCAGGGAAGGTGAATCGACCCTCTCCCTGGGCAGCCTCTGCCAGTGCCCAATGACCCTTTCTGTGAAAAACTTTTTCCTAATGTCCAGCCTAAACCTCCCCTGGTGGAGCTTGTGGCCATTCCCTCTTGTCCTGTCCCCTGTCACTTGGGAGAAGAGCCCAGCTCCCTCCTGCTGCCAGCGTGCCTGTGCAGAGCAAGGTTTGTTCCATATGCCTTCCTCTCAGGTGTCGCTACCACTGGTGGCCTCTTTGTGCTGCTTTCCAGTAGTGAGGAGCAGGTAAGACTCTTCAGACAAGCTGGTTTCATCTAGGATGTCCTCTCTCTGGGATCTCCCAAACAAAATAGAATCACAGAATGCTCTGTGTTGGAAGAGACATTTACAGGTCATCTAGTCCAACCCCAGCACAAAGAGGTGAAGGTCGTGGAAGGTTCTCTGTTTCTGATACTGTTCTGAAAAGTTGTTTCAAGTCATTCATTAAATGCGGAACACTATTTATACTGCACATAGCATGGTCCAACAGTATTTTTAAATATAATAGATAATGCTTCCATTTACCTTTTCCAGTCACAGTTAGTGAGCTTAATAATGAAATTTAAATTCAAGCTTTACTGGCAGTCAGGCAGTTTTTCTTGATATGGCTCATCTGGTTCAGAGGAAACTAAGTCAAATGAACGTTACCATTCCTGGAAAGCCAGTTTGTGACAGCTTGACAGGCTTTCAGCAGCCTGAGTTTATCTTCACTCAAGAGAAGGCTGTCTTTCTGCTATGAATTTTGAGATTGCTGTGGGTCAGGCATCTATTGTGCTACACTACAAGATGTAGGGAAGTGACTGTCACTAGGGGACAGGATGGCGATAGTGAACTATGAAGCTGTGTCTTCTCTGCAGAGTGGATTTGCTTCCTATGTAGATCAAAGCATCTCATCATAGCCTTACCCTGCAGGCAGGAGGAGGCAGCCAGCAAACCTTGTAAAGCTTATATGAGATGTATTTTGGTGCCTCGTAGAAAACTTATGATTAAATCCCACATTTATTGTGAAAATTATCCCTTTGGTAGAAGTTCTCAGTCAGACCGAGGTAATCTAGACCTTAATCAAAGTAAGAATTAATTGTATGAGGCACCTCAAGCCTTTCTTTACTGCCATAAGAAAGAAGTCGTTTGAGTCATTCTGTGTCTAAGATACATGGCTTCCATGCAACAGGTACATTGTTTTGCCATAAGGCAAGAGGCAATTTTATTCTGTGGTAAAACTTCAGCATTTTTTATCACTGGGTTTTTGGGTTTTGATGTTTTTATGTTCCTGTTGGTGGCTGGTGTTTTTCTTTTAACTTTGTGTGGTTGACGCCCTAAGTATATCAACATAAAGGACACACCACTTCCAGCTCTGAAAGCTTTTTTTTCCCAGTAGTACTGGATGGGACCTTTACCCTAAACCAGGACTCGAGAGGAGAAATGGGTCATGAACAGTACTTACAAACAAGTTTGTGAGCCTCATTGTCTAAGGCCGTGGCTTTACTTAAAATGAAGTCATGATATCAGTTCCGTACCACAGAATGAAGCCTTAAGTGAAAAGACAAGTGTTTTTTTTGCTGGGATTTCATTTATAGTATGGATTTTTCTGCTTTTGTTCGGCATGCATGGCTCTGTAGTGGTTTTACTGCTTATCTGCAGTGCTGACTTCCTCAAGGCAAATCAAAACTGACCCAATGTATGTCCAAGCTTTCAAAGTATTTGTGACTCCCATCCAATTTATCTTAGCCTAGCCAGTCTTTGAAGATCCCTTTCCTCCACCACTGGCCACAGCAAAGCATAGATGAGCAAACCTAAACCTAAAGTCAGTAAAATTTTACTGCAACATAGAAAAGATGTACATGTCAGCAGCTGCCAATCTGAAAGTATCAGAGCTCTTTTTTCTACTACATTATCCAGTTTATGTAGGGCACATAAACAGGTCTGTCTGTCTCTCTGCAAACGTTTGGATTCTGTGTGGTAATGCTGAAGAAAGACATTAATTTAAGAGAGAAATCAATCAGTATTTTGGGAAATGTACAGCCTGACTTTCAACTGTTTTGACCTAAACAGCAGGTGGTCAGCTGCTGCAGATCAGGTATAACAAGAAAAATTACTAGTTGGAGACTTCCTCCTGGTCCTGTTATGCTTTAGGTATATTATGCTGTTCTTACTTTAACTCTCATTTCTGCCAGTTCTCCAGCTTTCAACAAATAATTTATATCCCATGTTTGTAATTCTACTGCTGATATTATCAGTCCATAAACAAAATAGAATTGTCTCTTGAACAAAGGAGATTTCCCTACTTGCCATTCTGAAGATTTCTGACTTCTGCATAGAGGGCAACCACACAGCCAGAAGATAATTCTGCAAAACTGTAACTGTAAGCTAGAACCAAGGCGTTGCAGAGTCTCTCTGTCTTCTCTTCATATGGCTTTGAGGGAAACACGTGCTAGCAAATGCATACCTTTAAGTGGCAAGAAACTTTAAAGTGAAAGTAACAGCTAACTTGAATTTGTCAGGAATAGAAATCATGCCAAACCAGTCTAACTGCCCTCTTCTTGACAGGGCACCGTTAGCATTGCAGTGAGATGCAGTTACTGCCCCAGAAACAGCAGTAATTGCCCCATATCTGGACTGCAGCGAGGCTTTGGGGACTGCGAGTGCTGTGGAAGCCAGACTTCACACCTGGCCAGATGGAGATGAGGGCAGAGGGGTAAGATCTCACCTGAAACATTGTTGATCTTTAGGTGCCATTCTGCGAGGAATTAAGTGTTAAGAGATGCTGTACTCCAATATATATAAAACCCATGTACTTTATATATTGTATAAGTAAAATGACAAGAGTAGCAAACATATAGAACAGATTTCCAGGAAGGTTCTGGTATCTCTGTCGCTGTAGTTCCAAAGAAAATTTAACCCAAGAGGTGTTAGTGACACGGGTGCTGTCCATCTGCCCTGAGGTGGAGTGTACCGGTGCCTCTGATGAGGGACTTGGATCCCCCTCCCTGCCAGCTCCAGACGCTGGAGGCATAAGGCTTCTGAGGAAAATGAACAGGCCACAGCTGATGCCCCACAGCACGGCAATGCCAGCTGTGCAACTGGTTGGATTCTCGCTGAGGGCACCCCCAGCATCATCCGTCCTGTCCAGCCATTCTGCCCTCAGCATTCCTTCCTCAGGCTGCACCAGGGGATGTGCAGACTGGGTACTAAGAAATATTACTTCACAGAAAGGGTTGTCAAGCATTAGACCAGGCTGCTCAGGGAAGTGGTGGAGTTTCTATCCCTGGAGGGTTTTAAAAAATGTGTAGATGTGGTGCCTTATTGGTGAACTCGGCAGCGGTAGGTTTACGGTTGGACTCAATCTTTAAGGTCTTTTTGAAGCTAAATGATTCTACAACTTGCACCGAGGGCGGGCGCACGCCCCATCCCATTGCTCCCCGCTCCTGGGCTGTGGCTGGTTCCTGTCAGAGAGCCGAGGTGCTGCCCCGGCACCCCGACTGCATCCCCAACTCTGGTTTTAGAATAAAATAAAGCCAGCTCTGACCCTTGGAGCCTAACTGTGTACACTGAGGTAAAACACCAGCCCCGTCTTCTGCCAGGGCCTTACAGGAGCCTTTCAATGCCCCTGAAACCTCTGAAAGCACGCCAGTGCCTTAGAGAACGGTGTGATTATTTGACATGGCAGTCCCTGGCTGGAGGGGAAAATGGGCAAGTTGGAGATGGGAAAAGAAAAGTATATTTGTGCTGCTGGCTGGGTGATGAGTGGCACAACACTGTGCAGATCGTTCTGGGTGCCCCTAAGCTGCATTTCTTTCTGCAGCTGCGTCTTGGTTCCAGTTATTTCCTCACAGGTGAGGAAGCCTCCTCCAGGCACCGTCCTCCCTCCCATCGTAAAACTCATCTGTTGGGAACTAAGAGCTCCTGTGCTCCTGGGACACAGATTTTCATTTCAGAACTGTGCCTGCATCGCGCTCTTTAAGCTATAGATCTGCACTGTTTTAATATTGCACTGTTCTTACAAAGTTAATGAAACATTTGAATTCTTCACTGCTTACTTTGGTACAGGAGGCATGAGCAAAGCCTGGGATTTGCTCTAAGGGGTCTTAAGTTGAGTTGAGCAGTGCTTTTCAAGTGCAATTACTGCTGTCAAATTCTTCTTTAACAAAAAATCAGCAACTGCATATCTCTGCTTTTTCGAGCTCCTGGTTTAAATTTAGATTGAAAATCTTGTGACGGTATCAACCAAAGTTGCAGAGCTAGCTCTCAAAGCTGAGAACACAGGAGATATTAATAAGGAATTCATTCTGCCCAGAAAAATTAAAAAAACAAAATCAAAGGCAAACCTAAACTCTCCCCAGTTCGTTATATCTAACAGCAATGTCACCTCCAGCACTGCAGAAGCTGTAGATTGCCCTAAACCTGCACTTTTAGTAGATTGGAAGAGTCATAATATGGGGGAAAGATTCTTAAGTCTTATTTCCTTGTCTTGTACAGTTTGCCAGTTTCAACATTAAGTGCTAATTTGCAAATACGAGTCACTATCTCAGCTCTGTGATTAGATCTTAATATACCTACTAGAAAGGCATAAAGTTTAGCACAGTACAGTAGACACTCCTCATTTTGATGCAAAAACCCAAACTGATATATTTTGAAATGCCAAGGTACCACAGTGTAAAGTGACTTGTTACAGAGGAAGGATCATGTCAGCTCCTGTGTAAGGGCAGTGCTACATGTCATTTTCTACTGTGAAAAGGAGCAGCAAGTACTAGTATGTTCCTCTGTGTCTTAAAGTGCTCTGAGATATGGTATTTAGCATAAATGAAGTACTTCCACCTCTTTATTTGTTGCCAGGGCCAGTCATTAAGACTCTGGAAGGATGATTCTCTGGATTTAGAAGAATAAAAAAGGAGGAGCTGGGAGGAAGGTCTTTAAATTCCATTAAGCTTTTGTAAAACTTTGCCTTGCACATTAGGACAAGGTGCTGCAAACATGGAAAACTGCTATACTTCATTTCAGAAACTCTTATATGAGAACATTTTTAACATTTTTGAAATGAGAGGCAGTTTCTGAGCTCCAGGCTTAGTTATTTAACAAACACTTTTCCTTCTTTAAAGTCTTAAAGCTAAACAAGCTTGGAGAAGCCTTGAGAATTTGAACTTCTGTGGCAAACCACAGAACTGAAGAATTGAAATATGGCCATATTTATCAATTAATTTTTCTCTACTATCCTCCTTTGTATTCATATAGGCTTGTGATCTGTGCTTTTTTGCCAAAAGCAGTGATACACTTGGTTTGTGTAAATAGAGAGCAACAACTTTAATAATGATTTAATCTCATTTGAGTGGGGATATTACGGAAAGTTGAATGTGCATGCATATTGGAAGTGACATGAAAGAGTTTTAAGTATGTCAAGTCCTACCTGCCTCTTCTGCCAACCTCCTTGTGTTCAGAGACCATGTAATATAGCTGCCATAATGCTGAATATGGGCAGAGCTGGATGGTCTTGAGGGGTTGCCTTGAATTTTACTGCCTACAGCAACATCTCTCAGTGATGGGAGAGATAATAGTGAGAAACCCAGCTGTTTCTGAGGAGGTTGCACCCCTCTTCTGAGCCATTTGATTGTCTTGTTTTTAAGGGAGTAAGGTTTTACAACACATATAATAAGTTTTTCCACCTAAAGTTAACAATGAGGCATGACTTAGATTTTTGAAATAAGGAGACAGGATTCCTGAAATACTTACATGTAAATATTGTGCCTGCGATTGTTTTTTAGGGCAAGAGAAGCATTATTTTCACTGTTGGTAGTCATAAGACATTTTAGAGTTCCTGCATGTCCTGGGGTGCTAAGCAGACTTCCAGTGTGGTCTTCATGCACAGGACAACTCACAGGAAACAAACCTGAGCTGCAGTTTTAATCTGCCTGTCCAGAAAAAACAGAAACTTATAGAAAATACGTAAATCTCAGGAAGGTGAAACATTTTGGGGTACTTGATGTTTTTTCCCCCTTTTCAGCCATTAGCACATCTTTTCTTGACCCAGGTGAATATAAGTTCCAACAATTTATTTTATCCTCCAAGCCCTTCAATCCTTTGTTTTCACTCTGCTGTAATAAAGATAGGTATAGCCACACTCTAAAAGCAACCCAGCAAGCAGAAAACAAACTCTTGAGAACAAAACATGAAAACTAGGGATTATAAGTTATGAAAGAATAATAATACCTCCAGCCTCATGATTGTGATGGAGTAATTATTGGGCAAAGAATGTAAAGGCAAAAGAAAGGCCAAGACATCACCTGGAAAACAAAAAGCTTTAATATTATGGCTTTAAAAGGGGTTTCTGTGAGTAAGACTTAAGATTTGCTATGGCATTCTTTCAGAACAAGTATTTTGTTTTAATTAGCAGGGTGGTATCTTGGTTAATGGCATTCCTTGAATTCTTCAGTGGCTGTGAAATGCTGAGGCCTTATTAAGAAAGAACACAGAGATAAAAAGAGCCATGAGAGATGAACGCTTTCCTATCTTCCCAAATTGAACGTTCCTAGTATACATGTTCGTGGTTTTCAACTTTAAAATATATTGTTACTTGAAAGAACAAAATGAATGTTTATGGAAATGCAGTGGCGCATTCAGGGGTGTAGCCCGTCTCCTCCGGTAGTGGATATGCTGAGACCAGCACTACTGTGAGCTTTGTTACAGCTGTGCAGCCCCTTGTGCACACTCTCCAGCTGATCAGAGAGTACTTTTTACGGGATTACCCTGCTAGAACTACTTTATGCTTTTGTGAGTTTATCAAACAAACAAGCAGAAGATACTTCTAAGCAAGCCTAAGTGTGTTGTGCTTGGAGAGGCAACAGAGATTCATCTCATAATTCCAACTCACTGAGCCACTTAATAACACTTCTGTGGCTCCAGTGATTTTTTGGCAAATGGAGAATATTCAGTGTGAAGCCATGTCCTGCTACTACAGTGTGTAAATATCTTATATGGTTTCTATATGTGAAACACATATCTTATAAGCCACCCAGAGTCAGACTGGTGGTGCCTGTCTCTAACAGTGGCCATAAATAGCCAAGAAAAGAGTAAAAAGTGAGCAGTCACCTCAGAGATGTTAAAGGAGGCTACATTCTTCCAGCCTGGTTATTCTGTGATTCTGTGTGATTTGATATGCAAAATACTCAAACCACTCTAATAGCCCTGCATAAAGCTGAGCCAACCACATATTAAGGTGACTCCCAGTTCCTGGTAATGCAAATATCAATATAACTCAAAACTACAGTCTTCTGGAATTAACTGATTAATCTGTTTAAATGAATAAGAAATCATCTCATGTTACCCTTAACAGTAACGCATTTAGTATTTGCATACGATTTGTATGAAGATTGTCGAAGACACGCAAACTAGAGGTTGAGAAATAAAGTTTCTAAACAGATAGAGATCTTGTAATATAAAAGGTGATAAAGACTTGGTCTTTGTTGGCAACCAAACTGAATTTACACATTTCTCTGTTTAGCTCCCCATCACCACGCTTTCGCAATCCCTTCAGAAAACCTTTACCTAACCCATACAGAACTTCCAGTATCATGTTCCCTTAGTCTTCAGAAACAAACTTGTATCACCCATGACATCTAGTTCTTATGTTATGTATACACTCAAAACACACACTGTAAACTGAACAGAATAAATATCTCTATTACAAACTTTAAGTGGTCACAGATGGCACCGTGGTCTTAAAAGAGGTCATGTCTACTCTTTTTTTCTTTTTTTTTAATAAAGAAATAATGTATTGTATGATTTATAATTTTGAGATGGTTCAAAAGAATTTAGTCACAGTGAATTCCAGCGAGAGGTAACACCTAAATGCTTAAAAATAGCCATTGCACACAGTTCCATTTTTCTCTCCAGTGCTGTCTGTAATAGTTAAGTTTGAAGTCTCTGTAATGTGTTCATGTTGGAACCAAGTCCTAGAAAAAGATTTTTAAAATTAATTTTGCATCTTGAAAAGTGCTGTGACTTTGTATTAGGGAAAATAGAATAAAAAAAAATTTTGAAAAGGAAAAATACAGCAAAAAGTTGAACTTAAAGTGTCTAAGACTTTGTTTGGCTTATTTCTGTCTCTCCACCCACACATTTAAATCTAGTAAGCACTCTGTCCTCCTGCTGCCAACCTCATCTCCCTGATATCCTTCAATATTTGCAGTCTAAAAAGCACTGAAATTGCAGAATTTTTAAAACCCAGCAAAGAGTTAATTAGTATCCATACAAGAACATTAACTCCAGGTACAAACCAATTCACTTCAATAAGCAGAATATTCCTTTATCCTTGTGGCCAAATAAATCCTCCTTTGTTTATGTTTGAATCAAGTTAGATCTGTGCTATGGCTGCATTCCTAATTTTATAAACTAAGGCTGTAACTAATTTGCTAAACTGGGATTTTGGAGACATAAAGCATTTAAAACCCATAGCAACTGGTGAGAACAGAATACCTTTAAAATCTCATTCTTGGTTTTTAACTGAAATATAAAACAGTATATAACTTTACTGAAATACTCTAAATTTTTGTAGGAAAACCTGAAACATTAAAGATATTCAGAGTTCTGAACAAAATAAATTTGTGCATTCAGTGCTAGCTTAAAAAAAAAAGATGCCAATTAAAAGACTGGTCTTTTCTTTGATGTCAGACTCCATTGTCTGAAGCAGATATTCTCAGAGTCTTCCTCAAGAGAAGGGACTCTTACCATTCTTTGGAAGAACCACTACATAGGAAAAAAACAAGAAAGGGAAAAAACCGAAGTACTTTATCCCTTTATTCTTAGTAACTGTTAGACTAGACTTACAAGTGTTGGAGAGTGATTGTCTGTGAATCATTTGCCTCACAAAACGAAGGAGCAATTATTTTTTTTGGCATAGCCTGCTTTCAAGATAGTATAAAATATTGTCTTACTATTACATTACTATGTCCTGGTTTAGAGAAAGAAACAAACTCGATACATTCAGACTTTCAGCAAGTTATTCCCAAGAGCCTGCTTGGGTAATCTTCCCTTTGCTGACACTGACTTTTCACCATCCTCTTCACAATTCCTGTTTCTCTGAGGGGTTTGATTTTGGACAGAGCTCTTAGCTTAACAGATCTACTTCCTGAAAGACTCTAATTAACCCAGCAACTCTCCTTCCTTGCCCTATCCATCTTTAAGGGACTGAGTGTGTTTCAAAGGCTATTAACCCCCTTTTTACAAGGCTTCATATGTGTTTTCTGGGTTTGTATACAAGCTGTGCTCTCTGTTTTCAGGAGTTTACGCTTTGGGAACACTGTGCTTTCAGGGGAAAAATTCTGCAAATGCAGAAAGTTTTGTACAAGTTAAGGCAGTAATGGTATTATCCAAAGAGTGCTGAATAATGTGCTGAATTCTTCAGCACAAGGACAGAACACTGTAATGGAAAAAGCCAGCATATATATATATATATATATATATATATGCTGGCTTTTATATACCAATTCACTTCAATAAGCAGAATATTCCTTTATCTTTGTGTATATATATATATATATACACAAAGGGTGCCTACAGGAAAGCTGGGGAGGGCTCTTTATCAGGGAATGCGTAGACAGGATGAGGGGCAACTGTTATAAGCCAAAAGAGGGGAGAATTAGATTAGGTACTAGGAAGAAATTTGTTACTGTGAGGGTGGGGAGGCCCTGGCACAGGTTGCCCAGAGAAGTTGTGACTGCTCCATCCCAGGAGGTGTTCAGAGCCAGGCTGGATGGGGCTTGGAGCCCCTGACCCAGTGGGAGGTGTCCCTGCCCATGGCGGGGGTGCTGGAACTGGAGTATCTTTAAGGTCCCAAGTGTTCTATGATTTTCTGATTCTATATTAATTACACTAAGTCAAAAAACTGAAAGGAATTCCTGTGGCATTAGGCTCACTAAATATGGTCCTGTAAGCAAAACAGATAAAACTGCTTTTCTCCCGAAAGTACCAACAGGCTTCGCTAAGAAATTTCCTGCGTCCTGCCTTGCAAACACAGTATATGTGAAAATGATTCTTGGCTTAGTAGAGTTGATGCTTTCCTTTATCCTTTTGCCATTTATCTTTAAATGTTCTTCAACCTCAGATATTTTACAGAAGCAATTTTTTTATGAGAAAGGCATAAAAGCAGTGTTGAGGTTCCATGACATCAACACTTGGATAATCAAGGTAGGTGAAGCAGTCAGAGAGAAAGCATACAGTGACTAAATCCTTATATAAAACACACAGTCTTGAGCACCTTTTGATTTTAGGGCTTTTGCTAGTTTACAGATTCTATTTAAAGCCATGGAAGCCACACTGAACCCAAGTCTATATAATAGCTGGGCTGATAGGCAAAGGCATCTGCACTTTTCTCTGACATCAGTAGCAGGCTGCACTAGGTCTCTGTCAATGAGACTGAACACTGCTTTGCAAGAAATGAGGCTGAAAACCATACTCAGAAGGAAAGACGTGTGCTTGCAGCCTCAGCTTTGAGTGAGGCTGGTTGCTGATTGCATCGCTCTTGGCAAATGCCAGAAGGTGGACCTGGGGTCCTGGAGCAGGAGCACAGAAACAGGCATCAGCAATTTAAGACTCTCTCTCTTCTTGTTTAATTAATGAAGTTCTTGCTAAGTTCCCTTTAGGGAAGGAGAAGATACAGGGAAAGAAAGATTTCCTTATGCAGAGGTCAGTTATTAAGACAAAATTTTCAAATTTGCTTGTCTACAATTCAAGGGAGCAGTGCTAGAAAATTCTAGGAGATCAGGATAATTTGGGGAGCCAGAAGGATCCAGGGGCTTCCCCATTAACAGAAAAATCAGAAAATTTGACTGCTACAATGCATAATAAATAAATTAATAACTACAGAATCAGGCCCAGCCTTTGGGCACCACATTGTGAAGTCAGATTGTTTGGACTCCTTGGTGTGCATTCATTGGAATTAGGTTCCAGGGTGAATGAATCTATTGATCTCTCAAATCCTTTTTGATGCTATTTGCATGCAGAACTTTCTAGTATCTTCTGGGACTTGCAGGAAGTTGTTGATTAAGGTGAAATATTTTTTTGTGAATACTTGTATGTGGAACCTATGGCTTTTAGTGTATGTTAAATATCACTATGGTTAAGTCAAAATGAGGAACAGGCAGGCTGCATCATTTTGTTATTTGCTGTGTAGTGATTTAACAAATGTTTGAACAGCTGTTGCTGAGTAGACCCTGTTGATATAAGTGGTGGAATCACCAGAGCTGGTGTTTTGGTTATTTACAGTGGAAAACGACTAACCAAATAATTTTCTGCTTGGGTAAAGGACTCTATATAAATGTAATAGAGTTAATGTAATTCATGATAAAGTCTGTCAAATCCAGATTTGCATGTATAGTGAGTTTTATTAAAGATGCCCTTTCTGATCTGCTGGAAAAGGTGATAAGCAGTCAAGACAGGAAAATTGCCTTGAAGAAGTCAAGACACTTGCAGATCTTTATATTACTAAACACGATTATTTTAGTTCCAGAAATGAACAGTCTCTGAACCATAATTATAGGTGGAAAAAACAAAGCAACAGCCAAAAAGACTGATCATTTGTAGCAGAGAAAAAACACCTGCATAGATAGCACCATTTGCCATGGGAGGGTTCTGCAGTGCTCTGATGCTCACTCACCAGTGAGTTTCAGTAGTAATGTGGTAGGGCAAAGAAATATAGTTTGTATACAGTAATGAGTGGTATTAAATGAACTGCTAGCATTTCTGGCATACCACAAACTCACCAAACAGGAAAAGGAATTAAGGGTAGAATATTTTAATGGTTTTTACTCCTAAAATATCCAGATCCCAAAGACCCCACTTGAACTTTCTGCTTGTGGTCGGACTTCTGATAAGAAGTAATTTGTAAAGACAGATTTGATAGGGGGCAGCCAGGGATAGCGGAATGTGGGTTTTCACTGTGCAGTAAAACGTATCAAGGAAAAGCCTTGGATTTTAGCATGGCGATGATTTTTTTTGGAATTCTGAATGCTAATTGTGGTGTCTGAGTTGATCCTCTCCGAGTATCTGATTGGCAGGACCCGAGTTTGCCAGAGATGCCTCAAAAGGATGTGGAGGTGGCAAACATGGTGAGTTGTCTGCAAGAAATGTACATTTGTGGTTGGCAAAAAAGTCTTGGAGGGGGGTAGGACCAGCTGTAATGCAGCGAATCCATCACCCCATCCCTTTTTCCTTTGTGCTGCTGTTCTCCAGGAAAGGCAACAGTAGAAACACCTTAGGAAATGAGTTGCTTTCTTATGGGCTTAATGGAAGGGAAAGCTGAGGTGCGATGCCAGAGAGCTCTTAGTGTTTAGTCTGTACTTCCTTGGATGATAAAGGAAGTTAACATGCGCATTGAAACACTTTTTTTCACTCTTCCCCCTCTTCACTTTGCAGTACGATGTATTGCTTTGCCCTGGCCTCTGAACAAAAGAGGCCTCGGGCTTTGTACAAAGAAGAAAACATGCAGTGGAACATAAAAAGGACTTTTTTATATTGAGGAAAATGGCATACTGAGTTATGCTTGCTGCCAGGCTGATTTTACAAGGAGACAATGCTTTCCAGGAGAGTAAAGAGTGACTAAGATGCCTTTATTGCAGGGAATACTATGTAACTATAAAACATATAGTAAAGTTTATGTTGCTGCCACTGTAACTGAGACATGATATTTAAATATTATATAAAAGCACTGCTTTGATGAGTGCACACAGTGATATGCTTTATCAACAAAAAAGAAGAAGATTTTACCAGGATTTTATTTCTTCTGAAGGATAAAAGCTGTCAGAGGGCATACTGATAGCTGCAAGGGTAGCTGATTACTCACAAATAAGCAGTGGCTGCGGGTGTAAAGGCATTGCATCGCAGCTCCACTAGTGATATGCGATGTGTTTTCATAGTTATTCTGCTTTGGAGGGCAACTTTATGCTTTGAATTACTTGTATTTATCTCTGAAGCCTAGAAAGAGACATAGTCAAGATAGCCCCAAGCTCACTGTGAAGGCAAAGCCATGGTGGATGTCAGGGTGGGCTTAAATACAGTCAGCGGGGAAGCTTGTGCTCCAAATCTCTTAATGATATCCCACTTGGCTAGTTTAAAAATGTCTGTGTGTGCTCTTTTTTTGCAGTATAAGTAAATGACAGATTGGAAACATAATGAGATTTGATCTTTGACTTTATCACTTTAACCACTGCCTTTTTCAGTCTGTTAAAGATGTCTGTAATTTTCTTTTAATGTTGGCAGTACAACCTTTCCTATTTCGCCTTTCTTTTGATGACTGTATTTAAGATAAATTATTTTAATTAACACTTGGTCTTTCTAATGAACCACAAAACTTGTCAACTAGAGAGTCAGTGGAGAAATGAGTAATATTAAGGTAAGTGGTGATGTCCATATCTTGATGAACTTTAATGGTAGCAAATTCAATAATTTATGCACTGATAGGTAAAAGCTGGCCTTCAGATAATAAATCTGCCTTCAGGAAAAGAAGAGAAGTAGCAGACTGAGAAAAGCAGTTGTCTTAATTATGGTAATTATGTTAATTTAGACTTAATAATAGGAGACACATTTTATATCACAGAATCACAGAATAACCAGGTTGGAAGAGACCCACTGGATCGTCGAGTCCAACCATTCCCACCAATCCCTAAATCATGCCTCTAAGTACCTCATCCAACCTCACTTTAAACACCTCCAGGGATGGTGACTCAACCACCTCCCTTGGCAGACCGTTCCAATGCCTAACCACCCTCTCCGTGAAGAACTTTTTCCTAATCTCAAGCTTAAATCTCCCCTGGCGGAGCTTGAGGCCATATATTTAATATTTCAGTTAACTATGGGCATTAAGGAAAATGGGACATCTCAAAGATACAGATTCAATCTGGTTTATCATGTAAAAAAAGAAAAAAAGCTTCCCGGTAAAACCAGCAGTATGAAGAAATGAAGCACTGGGGGAAATGAGCTCTTATATCTATCTCTCTTGCAAACATACAATGCCTTAACCAGAGGAGGAAAAATCATATTTCAGGTAGAGCACTGAAGCCTGTCTGCTTAAAGTAGCTGAGGACCTGACCAATTAATCCATTAGAGACTGTATCTTCCACTGATTCCAGCTTGGAACCAGTTGTCTTAGCTTCTACCCTGTCAAGTGACGTGAATCAGTGGCTTATTGTACTGAATCTCCCTGGCAGGGTCAGGGCAAGCTCCAGGCTATTTCCTTTAAAACCAGCCTATAAACAGACCTTTGTTAGCAGTGAAATCTTAAGCCTTTATGAATTCAGAAAGAAGGAAATCATAATCCTGTGTGACTCTGTATATAGAGACGTTCCTAAGTATTCTGGAAATCATTGTATATTTTGCTCCATGGGTAGTAATGATATCTGCTCAGTTATATACTTTCCAAAACTTCTTTCTCAAACCAAGCAAAAGAATCTTCACATTCATGTTTGTTTCCTGCACAAAACGTAATGAATGTTGAACTGTAACACGTAAACTCTTTGGCTACTTGACTGACTAAAGATACCAGATTCCATCCAGAAACCTTTATTTCCTTAGTGAAAATACAGCCTTATTCTGTAAGTATAAAATACACTTAAAATATGTGTAGACTCTGTGCTTGGGGATATCGTTTAGTGGTGGAATTGATAGTGTTAGGTTAACAGTTGGACTCATTGGTCTTAAGGGTTCTTTCCAACCTAAATGTTTCTGTGATAGCTATTACGGAAATAAAGCCCCAGAGAGGTGTGATAGCTATTACAGAAATAAAGCCATGATCCCCCAAACCCAAAAGCAGATATTTCTGCATGAAGTGGCTAGTCCTGTAGAGTCTGAAATGCACTATGGTTGCATTTCTGTTACTCACTGAAAACACCATGCTTTACTCATAAGTTCTTTTTTAAATTTGTTTGTTTGTCTGTTTGGGGGCTTATGTTGGGTTTTTTTTGGAGGGGGCGGAGTGTGGGGAGTGGTAAGATTACTTCGCTTTTTACCTGGGCAAACAATGGTCTTTGAAGCATCAACTTCATGCAAGGTAACTTTTGCATATGACATTAAAAGATGATACTTGTTACTGTATTATTGCTCCAAACTATAGTAGGTAGGTAGTGCCTTGGTTCCTAGGAGTGCAAAAGTTGAGGACTATGAAGAATGGTGTGGCTATTGAAAGGTGAAATGCAATTACCAGTGTCCCAGCAAAGAGATTCCTGAGCTAAGTTTCATTTTTGGATGCCTTGACTGACAAGTATGTGGTATCTGACCCTGCATATGAAATGAGTTTCTTGTTATGGGAACGCCAAAAACAAACAAATGAAAGCTGAATTGCCTTTGACACTCCTGCACTAGGAGCCAGGCCATGTTTGGGGTTCATGCTGTACGGGAATTGAAGCTCAGACTCTCTATTGATTTCAAAACCTTTATTCCTGGAGGTAGCAGGTGTATGTGAGAGGTGAAACATACTGACTGGAGAGGAAAGAGTGCGTTGTGGCTGCAGTGCAACATGAAATAAAGAGAAAATAACTTTAAAACCAGTTTGTTTTTCTAGCCTTGCCCAATGAATCAAGCAATTTACTCAGAATTTTTAAAACAAAGGGAAAACGAGTCCTGGATGCTTTTAACAATGGTCCAGAAAAGAAGAAAGAAAGAAAAGAAAGCAAGAATAAAAGGTGGCAAAACTGTATGCCAACATTCTCTGAAATGCTGCCAGTAACTGTCTGGAGAAGAACAAGGAGAACACTGAATCTGTGCCTGAATTGAACAGGTACTTCATTCTAGATATCTTGATATTTGATGGTACATTAGCCTGAACCGTCAGGTAAGGGAAGAAAAGAGGAAATGTGCGAATAACAGCATGTATTACTTTTATGTTGAAGAGACTGTAGCTTATGTAAGGTATAAAGTAAGTAAGTAAAAATATGAATTGGAAATTGCTGGAAAAGACCTTGATTTATACATCTTTTAATTGCTGAGATTTAGATGGCTCACTGTAACACCACGCCTGTTGGTTATTAGGATCATTACTTGATTTTATCCTTACCACTACCCTATATACAATACTATTTAATTTTGCAAATGATGAACTATGAAAGTATGTGACTTAAATGACCAAAGTCACAAAAGAAATCTAGGTTTAAGGCAGCAATTGATCAGGTACTCTGAGACCACACTCCACCAGGAGGACTTGCCATGCCTTCGGCATTCTTGCTTCCAATTAGGTTGCCTTCAGTAGAAAGGCAACTTGAGACTTGCACTGTCTTTTTGGTATCTTGCCTGGAAGTGTATTTCATGTTGCTGTTCTTTGGAGACAAATTGGATTAAGTCTGGCTGTTTCTATAGTGGAGAAAGGAGATATTATGTGTTGCAATTTGTGCCCTTTCCCAGCTATCTTTAAATTTGCTAGTTGCAACACCGTTAACCGTATAGCCACAGCACCATGGAATTTCAAACCGCTGGGGACTGCTTTCAAACACACCACTAATAGTGCCTGTGTTGCTGCAGCTTATCTGGGTGAGTCTAAATTTATTATACCACGTGTGCTGCCACAAATCATTTTTAGGGAAGGAGCTGAAACTACAACAAATGAGGCTCAGGTGCATGATCAGCTGTGCAGGAAAGCAGCAAGGATGGTCTGTGCAGTGACTGAGCAGCTGCAGAGCTGTGATGGTAGCAGAGAATGTCATGAGTTTAATTCTCTACCAGTACTATAGCTTCAGCTACCACACCAAGACCAAGGCTGCCTTACATTTCTCTGCCTCCACTGCTGCCTGATTCCCTGATACATTCTTCCTGGAGGAAACCCTCCAGTTCCCCTTAGAGGGCTTCTCCTCCACAGCCAGCTGCTATCTATCTTAGTCTCTAATCTGAACTATAAAGCAGGCCTATTTTTCAGGCAGTGTTTACTGAAAACAGAGGAGCGTGCCTGGCTCCCTTAGCCATATCTCCTCCTTCCCTCCCAGTCCCTGGCAGGCAGCGAGGAGGTGGAGGTCAGGCTGCACGACTCCCCTCCTGCCTTGGAGAGAGTGTGGCGTGAAATCACCAGCCTGGAAGACCATTAAACCTGACAGTTTACTGTTGCTTCCTCCGAGGTTCAAGGAGTTCATTGTGCTTATAGATAGTGTCCAAGTGGTTGACAGTAAAGCAAAGAGTAACATGATTGAAATCTTCATTAGAGAGAAAATTGGTGCACTAAGGGAAAGATTTAGGATAGGAGAACACAGTGCAAGATCAAGGCTTTCGGTGAGATCAGTAATTTTAAAATGACATTTCTAAAAAAGCAGAAAAGAGGTAATGAAAAGGGTCAAACCCAAATAATATGAGATAATTATGAGGTTGATGTTACTAACATGGCACTAGGGAGCTGAATAGAAGAAATTGGGTCTGGCTGTTGTGCTTAGTACTAAGACATGTTCAAATCTTTAATGAAAAGAACATTTGAAATGGAAACTTATTATATTTGCTCCGGCAGATGAATTATGGCTAGGACCCAAATATTCTGTAGTTACTTTTCTATTTCTGTGGGGATGCAGTAAGTTTTGGGAAGTAGAAACCATCCAGTGCTGCCTTAAGCAGCCCTATTATCCCTATTTGCTGACCAAGAGAGATTGTGGCAAGGTAGTTATGGACTTTGTTTGAATAAAGTATTTCTAAATTTCTTTGCAGTTTTTCTGAGCTAATCTACCTGTTCTTATCTATCCTGACAGGTAACCTTGACTTATTCTGGGGTTGAGAAGAGCTATGTTCTCTGCTTTTTCTGTACTGCATGATCAGACTGTCAAGTGGTCTGGCATGTCCCAAAAGGCACCTATCACCAGCATAAGTCATGCTGACTTTTCTTGGCCACTGTTTTTTTCCTTGGGACTTTGAAGGGAGTAGAAAAGAAGTGGGCTGTATGGATTTTTTTCTCAATAATTCCTTCCTTTCTTGCCTGGTGCAGCCACTAACGTTCCATGGGCAGTTCAAATACTATTATAATGGGGCTTTACTCAGCCTGTGACATGTAGGATGGGAATTTGTGTTTTAAAAGAGAGACTTTTAGGAGCCTACCCTACTCTTGTTAAAGCCAGTGAGGATCCCTGCACGTCAGTGGAAGTGAGATAAGATTTCAAGTCACATCTTGTATTCCAGGTGTTTTCCTGTGTGTCCAGCAAATCAGTTAACTCCACTCATGACTAGAGATTATGATAGCTGTTTGAATTTTTGGTTAAAAAAGACAAATACACCTCCGTTCTCTCTAGTTATATATTTATTCAGTGATCAACTCTACTTTAAAGTTCACAAACTTGTTATTTGCTTCTTTAAATGTTTGACTTAGAGGTTAGGAACATTGATCTCCAATGGAGATGAAGAGCTACAGGAGGGGTCAGTCTCTCGTTCAGAACAGCTGGGAGCAGCTCCAGAGTCCCACAGGAGTGCCAAGGCTCTTTCTCTGTACAAACCTATCTGATATCTGGTATTTTAATAGTGTTGGGCACTAACGGTGTATTTTTATGTATGTTAGTAAGTTTGGATTTTCTATCAATAAATGCAGAGACAATGTATTTTCCACTTAGAATTTTGTTTTCTTATCAGCAGTTTAGCACAAGGAAGAGCTCTTGTTCAAAAAAACCCTTAAAATGTCTTCAGCAGTAACCTGTCACAACTCTAATCCTCGGCTGTGTTTCTTGGGCTGCAGTGTGAATACAGACTAGTGCCTCGTCTGGGTTTCAGCTCTAAATTGCTCCAGTTAGGAAGTATCATGGCTTTTCGACATGTCTCTGGCAATGAGAAGAGGCAACCCCCCTGTCCTTCTGCATGACTAAAGGAAAAATCTGGTAATCTGTTTTGATTTGCTATAGATGTTAACAAAAGGCTCAGAGGAAGCTGATTTACAGCCACAGTGAAAGCTGGTATGCAGATCAAGAATATGGACAATTTTATTTGAAAGCAACTAAGATATTTAAATATTGGTTAAAATTTATATCAGAAGAACTATGAAACCTGGTTTTATTACTGATGTATTAAGAAAAAGAAACATTTATAAACAATTTTGAGAAAATGTAGAATTTTAAAACACAATTACCTACAAAACAAGATCACTGATCTGGAAACAAACTAATACTTAACTGGAAAGTGGCTGCAAGCGTTTTATTCCATGAATTAATTTTAACGCATTCTGTATTGGAAACTTATGCAATACAGCTGAACAGTTTGTTCCTTTTTTTGTCAGGAGTTACAATAATAAATAACAAGAACTGGGATGTGCAGTGTTTATCCTCCCTAGGGGGGGTTTCAGAGTTAAGAACTTTTGGCAACTATTCTTTCCTTTCTGTCTGAAGCATCTTTAGAAGGATGAAATAATAATTCACTTAAACAGCAAAGTATCTGGAAGATATTCCACTCCTATTACTAAAACGATTGGATCTTGAATGAGATGCTGGGAGAAAACTCATTCAACATTCCTATCACCCATGATGATGTTTGCTTCTCCTGCCTGTCTCTTCCGTTTCTTCTTTCCCTGGTTTACAGCATAATGTATTGATAGAGTCGGAGCTACGTTTTTCTTTAGACAGAAGAAATTTACAGTTGGGCAGAGCAAGCTACAAACTGCCCCACACCTCTGAAAACCATTTAACTGATTAACTGCTCCAATATCTGGCAGTCTGATGTGGCTCAGCTGAACATTTGCCAGTAATATCCGTGGAAGTCTTGGAAATGACAATATAAACATTAAAAATTATATTGTTTGTATCCAATTTAAATTTCTGAAATACGAAGAAAACCATTCTGTGGTTCAGCTTTCTGTTGTATTCAAATTCAGAGCTTTGTGTGCTTTTTACTGCATTTTGTCCAGAACTTTATTTAATCATTAAACAATTCTTTATTTAAAACAAAATCACAAGTACCTTCCTAGGACAGGAGGTTATCTTCCACTTAACGTGTTTCTCATTCAAGTGGAGCATGAATCATAAGGTTTGCCCTTGCTGTAGGATGATGAACACACAGCATAATGCTGAAAGTAATTGAAAGCAATTTGTGAAATAGATTTATGAGGCGTTGGAAGCATTAAATATTTTGTCAGTGTTTGCTCCTTAGAGATCGCTACATGTTCTGAAACATGCCTGACATGGGAAGGTCTGTGGAACGGTATAAAGCTGAGGTGATGCCCCATTAGGAGCTGCTTCTGTGCCCCCTCCAGTGCATAACAACTCCCTCTAGCTTACAAAGATAGAGAGCTGGATCTCTTTACTTCTCTGAAATCAGTTCTTAGGAAGAGAAACTTTTACTATCTGATACCATACCTGAAGCAAAGTTGCATGATGCACTGATATTAATGCACATGTAGTATTTATTACTGCAGGGAGAAGAGGTGGAGTTAAAGGATTTTTCATTTCCATTTCTTTGAATAGTGCATTAGTCGGATACTTTTGTATATATATGTTATTTTACAGTTTGTGGTTTCCCCTGAGATATGCATTATTTCAATTTCAAGCTTTTGGATAAGCTCAAAAGATAAAGTGCAGTTGTTTTAGAGAGATAAAAAGATAGATGACTTTGCTTTATACCTTTGCTGTACAAAATGGTACTTAAAAATCATGCTGTGAAAAATGCCAATAATAGACTCCCCGAACTGTTATTCAGAGGTAAAAAAGTAAATGATAAGCCTGTTGGCCACCAGAAATCTATTTCAGCAGCTTCTGAAGTGTGTCACAAACAAGTCTGCAAAGGCATTTCGTAACATCGCTGATAAAGATCAGGTAGTGTTGAACTGATCTGCAAACATGCAAATGCAAACTGAGTTTGTGTGTGTTATTCTCTGTACATATTCATCCAGATTTGTGAGCAACTGGAAGGACAACTTTTCAAAAATTTTGTGCTAAAGTAAGGGGAGTTTATTGCTTATTAACTGTTTTACAATTGCCCTTTTCTTTTGGCTCTGGTTTTCATTTTCAGTGTATGAAAATGAATGAGATATTAGCAGAAATGTTTCTGACTCACCAATACAGCCAGGACATCACAGAGAAGCAAATAATTAGCATTTCCAGCTTTTAGTGTTAATACTTTGTAAAGGTGAGAGTACAAAAGATGGCACAGCGATTGTGCTTGATTTCCTTTTTCACTGTCGGTGCGTTATTCTAGAATCTGTATGTCGTTAGAGCAGCTGACTAACTTATTCAGTGGCTATTTGAAAGTCAGAAAATATTTTCTCTGAATTTAAAAGCAATTATCAATAATATAGGAGTGGATATCATGGTGACAGGATGTTTTCTCCACTTAAAACAAGGTCCACTCTCCCAGAGCTCACGTGTAATCCTCCTTAACATTTCTAAGGCACCGGCCATTCTGCCCTCTTGGAAAAACTGTGACTTTTCACATTCGTGGTAACAGTACCTTGGATGTAAACCTGCTTCCTTCTTGAGAATGCTTCCTCTTGCCTAGCACAGAATAGACTTTCACAGGAGAGAAAGAGGATCATAAGGAAACAGGATGCAGCAAAGCAAGAACTTAATGGTTTGCTAAGAAAATCTACTTAAAATTTTAAAGTCTGAAAATAGCAGATTGTACTTTTTCCTTCCACAGCACCCGTGTGAAGGGTCCTATCATTTAGTCTGTGACCCTGACATGTTTAGTCTGTGCCATCATCTCCAAGAATAACCAAGAATTTGATGTAGTTTTAATTGCATGTTTGTGGTGTGAAATAAAATACAGGTTAATTGGGATGAAAATGGTCCTATTATTTTGTTTTAGACTCAGACACGTTTAGTCTGTGCCGTCATCACCAAGAATAACCAAGAATTTGGGGTAATTTTAATTGCATATTTGTGGTATGTAATAAAATACAGGTTAATTGGGATACTGTTTATTGAGCAGAATTGAGTAAATCTGACAACACCCAGCTAAGCTTTGTACAGGAGACTAAGTGTTGTGGCCTGCATGTGATTACACTGTCATTTATGGGAAGAGAGGCCGTGGTACCAAAAGAGCTTCCTGGGCACTGCCTCTGTTGTGAACTCAGGAGCAGGGTTGTCTTATAGGGACCTGCAGCTTAAGGGAGGGAAATTTTTTCCCTGATTTCCAGCATCTTGCGTAGGTTGGATCTGCCTTTTCAGCCCTGAAATCAAATTCAGCTGCTAGGTCTTCTTTCAAAAAAAGGTTAGTGGAACCAATAGTAGCTAAGTGCCCCTATTGAAGTCAGATCTGAGATGTTAAATATGCCTGTCAGAATTTTCTTGGAAGAATGCAAAATTACAGTAAATGCAGCACTGAAAGCAGAAGTATTGTTCTCTAAGACATTTCTGCATAGGGCAGCAGATAAAGCAGATACATTGTGCAAGCCTGGCAGCAGAGACAGTCTGTCTCATAGGCATTTTATTAATTTTCCAGGAATATAAATCAAGGTGATTTCATGTTGAATAAAGAATAAAATAGTTTTGTTCTCATTTCCTGACTTTCAGTAATCATTGAATAAAGTAAAAGGACTGAAAGGGAATTGGCTTTTTTACCCAATGTTCACCAACAGTAGATTCTGCTAACAGTGGGAAGAGTCTTAATGAGCGATTTGCAAGAGAAAGATTTATGTGTTTTTCATTATACGTAGATTTTGTAAGATTTTTAACTTTGCGGCCTGAATGGAAGCTTTGAGGCAGTTACTAAGAAAACAGCAAGACTGACTATGGTACCTGAAGAGATAAAATGCCCTAGAGAAACGGAAATGTGTTTTGCTTCCAGGCCTTAGTGTTGAGTTTCTTCAGAAGGTGTCATCTTGCACTTGCATGCATTTTGAGGGATCCCTTCTCCTCCTGTAAGATCAGCAGAGAGGAGGTGAGCAACAGCCTTTCAGAGCTGAGACAGGAGGTGGATGTTAATGCAAAAGATTTTATATATATATTCAATGCTTTCTGACTCCTCTCCATAGTTCCATGTTTCCAGACTACTGAGCCTGCGAAGCATTTACTGTACAACCGTTTGATTGTTTTATCTTGCTCTGGGCACCACCTGGAAATAATCAGTTTAGGCTTATCCCTGACCTGTCTTTGCATAGGAAAAGGAGGAAGGGAAAGGTAAGGATGAGGTAATGCACTGCTGCAGTTGTGGAGTGAACATCCTACAGGGACTTAATCTCAAAAGCCAAAAGCTGAGAACAATAAGTAACTTGATGCTAACAAGAGAAATGCTTGGCAGTCCTCCTCCACCAGGAATCAAACTTTTCTATATAGCTGTCTCAAGATTTAACACATGGGAACACCTCCTTTGCATAACCTTAACCTCCCCTCAGCTGAGTAGAAACATCCCATTCGAGAAGATAAATACTTCTGTTCTGCCTCAGCAGGGGCTGCCTCTTGTCCTGGCTGGAGATCATCATGACAGAGATCAGGTCCGGGGAGGTTATTCTCCCTCTGTACTCAGCACTGGTGAGACCGCACCTCGAGTCCTGTGTTCAGTTCTGGGCCCCTCACCACAAGAAGGATGTTGAGGCTCTGGAGCGAGTCCAGAGAAGAGCAACGAAGCTGGTGAAGGGGCTGGAGAACAAATCTTATGAGGAGCGGCTGAGAGAGCTGGGGGTGTTTAGCCTGGAGAAGAGGAGGCTGAGGGGAGACCTCATTGCTCTCTACAACTACCTGAAGGGAGGTTGTGGAGAGGAGGGAGCTGGGCTCTTCTCCCAAGTGACAGGGGACAGGACGAGAGGGAATGGCCTCAAGCTCCGCCAGGGGAGATTTAGGCTTGAGATTAGGAAAAAATTCTTCACAGAGAGGGTGGTTAGGCATTGGAACGGTCTGCCCAGGGAGGTGGTTGAGTCGCCGTCCCTGGAGGTGTTTAAGGTGAGGGTGGATGAGGTACTTAGGAGAATAATTTAGAGATTGGTGGGAATGGTTGGACTTGACAATCCAGTGGGTCTCTTCCAACCTGGTTATTCTGTGATTCTGTGATATGTTTGAACTATTCTAAGAGAAGTGCTGTGCAACATCTGCATAGACAGGCAGGACATGAGCTTAGATTCCATGAGCATTAATTCTGGGTTCTATTCAACAGGAATTTCTATTATTAACCACACTGGAAATTATGTTTCCTGAATGCTGAGTCATGCTTACTATATGCCTACTCCTTTAAGAGTTTTGTATTAAGACCAGTAACATACCTCTTAAAGAAAAGCATTTGATTTTTAATAAGAGAATTTAAATAATCTACTACAATAAAGCTAGTCTGCAAAGGCAAAACACGTTCCATTGAAGAATCGTCAGTGAGGCTTCACTGAAATTCCAGAGTGTGGCCACTTTTCATGACCTGCCTTATGTCTGTGTTTTCTTTAACAGAATATTCTGTTAACATGGCCAACACAGACTCAGTAACATAACAGGAAACTAATTTTATTTAAATTTAAAAAGCTCTGAAATATCAAGAGGAGCTTTGTAAAGAGAGTTTTGCCCCTGAGTCCTGGGAAGACGGGCTGTGTCTGCTTTACTCAATGGAAAATTAGAAATGTAGGAATTTCTCTTAGGACTAATTTTGTGATTATTCTGTGATTCTGTGACTTATCACAGTACATTTGGCTTCCTGAACTTGAAGCAAACTCATGCTGCTAGAGAAAATCTAAGGAATGACTGGAAAAGAATCAATGACACTCCTAAATCACTTAAACCAAAATTTTTCTTTCATGTTAGAGCAAAACAGTGCTACAACTTGAGTCATAATAAATTGCTGCCTAATAAGGCCAGAAGTAAGTCATCCCTTTTCAGCTAATTCCTGTTCAGCTTCCCCAGCAATAAAACACTTATTAAAGAAAGTTTAGCAGCTGTGCTGTTCTCTGAGGCATGAAAATTCTTGATTACGGTCTCTATACTGGAGTCAATGAAGCTTAAAACTTGATATACTGGGACACGGGAGGGGCCAATCTAGCTTTATACTGCACAGTGTCCTGCTGACCAATCCACAGAGGAGTGTTTGTTTTGGGCTCCAAAAAGCAGCTTGCCAAACCTCCTGCCTGTGAGATAAGCATCCTGTGTTATCTATGCCTAACTGCAAGGTTAAGAGCAACCTGCAAAAAGCTGTGGTCACAGAAGAAAAGGGCAGGATAGTTTAAGCAGCCTTTGAGGTTCAGCTTCTGGCATTCCTGCTTTTGAGAAAGAAGGTTGTGTCTGTTTGTGGAAAAAAAATCAAGTTTTTTAGACTTCAGATGTTGGATTTCAGGAATATATTTCAGCTGCTATAGTAACTCTAAGGGAAGCTGCACCTTGCCTTATTATTTCAGTCACCATTGGAAATATACTTGAATGCAACTTTAAAAGTGTTAATGCAAGGTCATTAGTGATTGATGCTAATTGATGCAAACTGGTCATGCAGAACTTGACTCAAGTTTTGCTCTGAACCACACAGGTAAAAAACTTAATAAATTAATCATCCTTCATGGACAGTTTGGGCTTTCACTTGTGTAATAGGACAAAGTTTTGACTGTATGTTCTTTTCTCCAGTTATTACAGAAATGACAGCTGAGCTGAGTATATAGAGAAGTTTTGCACAGGATTAAGATTAGCATTGTAAGGCTCTTTCCACTGTTAATTCCAGGGGTTCTCATTAGGCCTTGAACCTTCATTTCTATCTAGAGCTTTTCTAAGCAATAAGACAGGTTTCTTGGAAGAAATGCCTGGTTTTGCTGGACCCGATTCACAGAATCACAGAATAACCAGGTTGGAAGAGACCCACTGGATAGTCGAGTCCAACCATTCCCACCAATCCCTAAATCATGCTCCTAAGCACCTCGTCTACCCTCACCTTAAACACCTCCAGGGATGGTGACTCAACCACCTCCCTTGGCAGACTGTTCCAATGCCTAACCACCCTCTCCGTGAAGAATTTTTTCCTAATCTCAAGCCTAAATCTCCCCTGGTGGAGCTTGAGGCCATATATTTAATATTTCAGTTAACTATGGGCATTAAGGAAAATGGGACATCTCAAAGATACAGATTCAGTCTGGTTTATCATGTAAAACCTCCCTTCAGGTAGTTGTAGAGAGTAATAAGGTCTCCCCTCAGCCTCCTCTTCTCCAGGCTAAACACCCCCAGCTCTCTCAGTCGCTCCTCATAAGGCCTGTTCTCCAGCCCCTTCACCAGCTTTGTTGCCCTTCTCTGGACTCGCTCCAGAGCCTCAACATCCTTCTTGTGGTGAGGGGCACAGAACTGAACACAGAACTCGAGGTGCGGTCTCACCAGTGCCGAGTACAGAGGGAGAAGAACCTCCCTGGACCTGCTGGCCATGCCGTTCCTGATACAAGCCAAGATGCCATTGGCCTTTTTGGCCACCTGGGCCACTGCTGGCTCATGTTCAGTCGCTGTCAACCAACACCCCCAGGTCCTTCTCCTCCTGGCAGCTTTCCAGCCAGGTTTCTCCTAGTTTGTACCTCTGCTTAGGGTTGTTGTGCCCCAAGTGCAGGACCCGGCATTTGGCCTTGTTAAACCTCATGCCGTTGGTCTCAGCCCAGCAGTCCAGCCTGTTCAGGTCCCTTTGGAGCCTCCCGACCCTCCAGCAGATCGACACTTCCACCCAGCTTAGTGTCATCTGCAAACTTGCTAAGGGAGGACTCGATGCCTTCATCTAGGTCGTTGATAAAGACATTAAACAGGACTGGACCCAGGATTCTGTTCTCAGCTACACACTATAACTCCATGGACAAGTAAAAGTGACTAAGAGTGACACAAGAGGGGTTATACTTGTATAAACTGGCAGTGCAGCTGCTGGCAGAGGATCACAGCCCAGCCTGACTTTGTGGTGTTCTCCGTGCAGTTCATTAGTCCTGCTTCCAGACTGCCTGATCACATCACACCAACCTGTTTCCAATCACGGGTGTCAGAGCAGGGAGGATTTTTCGCCCTCTGTAATGTGTCGGCTTCCCTGCCCTTTGGGAGAGGGTGTTTCTCCAGCTGCCATGGGTGTTAGCACCTTGAAAGGCTTTTCCATGAGGCTGCAGAAAAGTTATTCAGAGGTGTGAAGTTTCTGATGCCAATCCTCTGCAGCAGCTCTCGTGAGATCTAGGCTTTCCTGGGGCTGTAGCCACCTCTGTTGTCTGAGTGGAGGGTATGAGGCTGGAGAAGGAAGATCTGACATACTCCTAGAATTATTATTTCCATTTGTTTTTGTTTTCTTTTAGACGTTTCTGCAATAAAATTATGGCCTGATTATATTACTCTACCTGCCTCAATTTAGTGCATTTACTTCTAGAATGAATAACAAATAAGACACATTTTTTTTTCTGGATAAATTGATGGGTTGTCATCCTGAAAACATAGAAGTTACCAGTTTTGTCACTTGCCAGGCTGTATCTTCTGTAGTTGTGTTCACAGACAGGTACAACTGCAAAGGAATTGCAATGACCAGGATACAGACACAGGTAAAAATGATACCCCCAGCATGAGCACTGATCACCGCTGTGATTTGCGTGCAGATAGTATGTGCAGGTTTTGCTCCTGATTTTGTTTTTTATGACTTTAATGATTATACATTCCTTTCCTTTCTTCAATATCTCTCCTAGAAGTATTGATTCCATTGTATACAAAGAGGCTTGAGTAGTATCATGTGACTGAAAGGAATAAAACCTGGCCCAAACTTGGAATGCAGCTGCTACAGAAGCCGTGGTATCACAGTCACAGGATTCATTGTATTTTGATTCTTGCATATTTACTATTAATATTTTTCCATTTATTCTGGGATGCGATGTATAGGACCTTGAATTAGATCTGAAGGATGGGGGGAATTCTTTGTGTTGAATTTGATTTTTGCTTTTGCTCATTTTTTTGTTCATCAGTCCTTGCAACAAACAGAATATATTTAGTTGCTTTTTTTGCTTTCATTTTGTACTTATCTTGGAAAGTGTTATAAAACACATTGTTGTAGGTAATGAAGTACTCTAAATGTTCTGATGAAAAGTTTATAGAATATAGTTTGTTTTATTCATAGGTAAGTAAAAACTTTTCTCATGCCTGATTATAAAATTTAAGGTTAACCTTCCTCCTCGAAATGCTGAGATTAACTTGGAAGAGATTTCATCATTGTGTGAGCTTAGACCCTCTTTCTATAACTCTCACTCATTGGCTGCTATTGCAAAATACCTTAGTAAGGAAAGAAGGAATTGTAGTTGGACCGAGGCCACCTGAGCAAAGCACTGATTGGGAGATTGGAGTTATAGAATCATATAAAAACATTTTTATGATTAATGAAGATCAGTTAATGAGTAACCGGCGAAGAACAGTTCGCACCTCTGTATTGTGTTTTCCTAGATGTAATTTGCTTTAGTGAAATCACACGGCTATTGTATTTTATTTGTACAACCTTGTCTGCATTACTAAAAATCACTTGAGTGTTTTTACAAGTTTGTTTCTTTTTTATTAAAGCAGAGAAGCTGAGTCATTGTTCTTAATCCATCTGTACCCAGCCAGCCTCTGATGTGCACGCCAGCGTCTGTATAAGGAAAGGTTCAGAAAGATCGAGAGGAGATGTTTTCTGTGAGTGTAAATGGAAGCAAATTCAGGCTTTTAGTGTCATGCTAGGCATAACAGTTTTTTTCTGATGTCTGTTCTAATTACAAATTAACTAGTGTTCCAATGCGTTGTCTTGGCTTAACGGTATAAATGGTTCAAGGCATCACTGATTGTAAATGTCAGTCACAAGTGGGGTCTTACTGCTGATAACAAGATCGAAGCACGGCATCACGAAAGTGAAGCTGTTTTCCTCTGGACTGTTGTCCTGCTTTGTGCCTGGGCATTGTGATTGTATCATACATCCCAAAATGCTGCAGAACAGAGTGTTCCTTGATAGCTTTTTTCAATGAGGTCTGCCCCAAAAGCCAATGCTCGTGATGGTTAGCTGGGTAACTTTCATCCTGGCCATTCCTTTACCCTTATTTATTGTTTTGCTGCCGACACCTCTTTGCTATTTTGACACTTACAAGTCCACTAGATCATCTTACTTGCAAAAGTCATCAGTAGTTATAGATCACGACAACTTAGCAGTTCTGCAGTTGCGACGGGTAAGACATATGGTGACATTTGCACATTTACTGATCCAGCCATCCTGTATTTTTATGACAAAATAATTCAACCAAGTATGGATTTTCCCAGCTGTGTCTGCCTGCATATGAGTAAAGGTGAAAAACAAAGGAAAAAAATTAAGCAGCTTTACCATGAAAGTATCAGGCAATTCAGTTAGGAAGTAATTTTTACACGTACATTGTAATAATTAAGGATGCAATGCTTACAGATACAGTACAAAAGAGCTGAAAAACCATTAAGTTTGGGTTATTTCCTGGAAGAGAAAGCTAACATCTAAGCTGATTTGGCAGACCTACTGATAACCTGATTTCACTCTCTCTCTTGCCTGACCTCTCTTCCCTTTCTCCAAACACGTTATAGGATTTAAGTTACTTCCAAGGACTACAAACAGCCTGCTGTAAAATAATAGCCTTGCTTTTTGTTTTGTAATTTTGTTATCAGTATGTTTTATAAACAAGTAAGTATATTTACATGAGGTTTGCTGGAGAAGCCAAGCTTAAATTGTCTCCCAGTTATAGTCTAACACAAACAGAAATTAATAACCCATTCCTTTTATCCCAAATATGCATTGATATATACTAAAGTTAAATTTTGGTGGCTTCAATGAACTTAGATATGCCCTGTATTTAAAATGTATCCTCCCAAGAAGCTACAGCAATAGTAGAGCTAACATTTTGAGAATCCAGAAAATATCAAAGCTAGGACTTTGAATGTTGAAACAATCCTTGCTTAAGGCACATTGATGCTTCCAAACTCTTTAAGCATGCAGAATACAATATATTTTTTTAATTTTACTACTTGAGGTACACTAATATTAGCTAGTATCAACAATAAATAGATTTACCTGCCCTAAATGAGCAAAGAGAAGTGACAGCAGGCATAGAGACAATGTCTGCCTTAAGTCATAGAAATGTTTTTGTTAGTCTAAAATCTAATTCACTGACCTTTTTCCATAAGTATGTTTAAGCTTTTTAGGTATGATTTAGGAAAAAAATAACACACTTGTTGTGATTTGATATGAAGCAATTTCTTTAGCATTGAGATCAGTAAATAAGGAAATGTTTGGTTTCAGTGGGAAATGTGGCAATATTGGTTTAAACATTGTTAAGGAATTGCTTTATAATTGCTCCCAATTACTTTCCTATGATCACAGGAACAAAAAAGAAAAAGAATCAGTATTCTAGCATGTGTATTCATCTGGGATATCTTGTTTGCAGTCATACAGATATTAAATCATTCATGTAGAAAAAAACCCCAAAGCAAAATATAATTATTCTAGGATCTGCAGCTGTCACTATCTTTCATTTAATAAATACTGTTCACAATAAACTTACACCTTTAGGGCGAACCTCCAGGACAGAGGAAACCTAAAAGATAATTTGAGGAATAATGTACTTAGAGGTTGCACACAAATTCATGCAAAACCAAGCTGGACTAATCCAGTTCTTACTGGAAGACACCTGTTTCAGGCAGGAGAAAGCAGTATCTACTGGAGAGATATGAACTTAACTGCCAAGCAGGTACAATTAACAAGTTCTCCATTTTTCCATTAATCAGGAAATCTATTGCTAAGGCGTCTACAATGAGAAACTGAAATTTGTGCCATGAGAACTGAGAGGTACCTTCTAGCACTGTTCTCTTTCTGTGACATCTCACCAGTGATTCTTCGGCTGAGGCAATTCTCTGCTGCTCTACTCATGTGGTCAAAGAAAGAGCAAGTGTGAATAAAACTAGATATAGCTGAGAGACCTCTTCCCAAGTAGACCAGAGCAAAGATAATTTACCTGGTATGTTTATAGGTTGCACTGAATTCATTACAGAGACTAATGAAGATGTGCATTCAAATGATTTCTCCTAGGGCTGATTTAAGAAAGCAATTTGGAAGCAAGGCTTAGAAGAGGGGGGAGCAATGCCTAATTCAGTACCATAAAGTATTCTGTATAATAGAGCTTTTTGTGGCAATTTGTTCTTTGTAGGCAAGCATGAGCAGACCTCCCCGAAGGACATCTTATCATCTCCTTTGTTATACTCAACTCTTAGAATAATTTTCCATAACTCTGCAGCACAAATGATTTGATCATCAGCCAGGCACATCTTTCTGTTTAACCTAAAGTATACGATAATTGAGGCACGAGGAGGATTGTATTTATCATTGGTGTCTCCACTGAGTTTAATAGATTGATCGCAGGTTTTTTTTTATGTTGCAGGAGATAAAGAAACTATATATCAATAACAGGGTATTTGATCAGTAAAACATTTTTAAAGTAGCCTGTACTTGATGGTCCCTTCAGTCTTGGATTGGTACCTCCACAGCTGCAGGAACTGCATGTCTGTGATTTATTCTTTTTCCTTGGAAATATGGTCAAAGCTTTGAATGTGAGGATATGAGAAAAAAAAGGTTATCATTATCACCTGCAGTACTGCAGCTTTGATGAAGAGAGCTTTGTTAAAGGTAGTCTAAACCCATTACCTCACCTAAAGGGTGCCATTCCACCTTCTGGAGAGGTCACCACAGGTACAGTGCTGTAATTCTGCCAGGCACAAATTAGCAGAAGTGCAATGACTCTCAATGTTTGGAGCTCCTAGGTACAGTACTGAGCTGCAAACACTTTCTGTCAAAACAGTGTGTGCGGGGTAGCTTGCTCTTAAGAGAGAAGGTTGTCCAGAAGAGCCATTATTTACATACCCCATAAACTAGGAGTGGGGGAAAGAAGTGGGCTGGTTAGATCTCTGGTAGGCTGTGCACTTACACACCCCTCATATTATCCTATAACAAGACGTGAAAGCGAATGTGACAGTGGTTATACGTTTATGAAGTTTACATATGGCACGTGCACAAGGAATTCCCAAATGCCTTACAGGGATTTAGCACATAGTTTTTTGAGTGCTGTGATATAGCTGTGAATGACAGGAGTCAGTAGAGTTAAGCTGTTGTTCTTACCACTATTTTGTGAAAACTAGCAACTGGATCAAGGTGGCAATCTTCCTTCTCAAAAGCATCCAAGCATCTGTCACACATTATTTGTACTTATTACCACAAGTGGAATTCTAAATCAGAAGCCAGATGGGTGTTTTCAAATCTGACTAGAATACACACTATGCCTCCAGCCTTAGAGCAGAAACATAGTGTTGCATAGAAATCCAGTGTATTAGGGGATTCTACGTTATCTACGGGGTTAACAGGAAAGCAGCAGGCTTTATTTATGTGTAGTACAAGAGCTGACAAAGCAGCAGAAATATTGTTTTCTTTCAATGATTAATGTGCTCAATATAAGTGTAGCATCTGCTGCCAGTTTTCATTAACAAATAAATGAAAAACAAACCCGCGTGGTAGGCAGTGTGTCTGGGGACAGCTTAAACAGGACTGAGCTGCTTTAGATTTCAGCTATTTTCTTTAGCACAACAGTGTGGAGCACTTTCTTGTTTATAGGATAAACACACGGGACTGAAGTGATCTGTGTAGTACACAGGAGTGGTTGCCAACCCATAACATTCTGTGGAATGCAAAAATTCCATAGCTACTCCCTTGGGAGTCATAGGCTGCAATCTTCCTTCATGTTGGTTTCAGTGTAAATAACAGTTAAATCATCAGAACACAGAAGCTGCCAGTAAAACTTTGAATAAAGTATTAATTAGTTCATTTTCCTTCTTTCGTAATACAGGTTCAGCAGACTGAGAGCTTGGCTCTTGCATTGGTTCAGGAGACAAAGTATTTCACACTACACAATGTAAGTGATGCATACATGTAAGACTGTAAATGTGTGCCTTTTTTTGTTTCCTCATGAAAAAATAGTCTCTCCAAAATACAATAGATAACTTTATTTTTAGTCTTATTTTCTATGGAAAAATGGTGTCTTTCTCCTCCAACTTTTATCCTTGTAACTTCTGAACTTCATTGGTCAGTTCCACTCTCTCTGACAAAGACAAAAAGGAAAAGAAGGTGTTGTGGTTTAACCCAGCAGGCAGCTAAAGCACCTACGCAGCTGTTTGCTCACTCCCCACTCAGTGGGATGGGGGAGAAATGAAAGGTAAAAGGTTGAGATAAAGACAGGACAGAACAGGGAGATGATGATGATGACAGTGGTAGTGGTAGAAGTGGTAGTAGTATTAATAACAATAGACCATACAAAATGAGTGATGCACAGCACAATTGCTCACTACCCACCAACCAATACCCAGCTAATTCCTGAGTAGTGGCAACTCCCAGTGAACTCCTAGTTTATACTGAGTAGAGAATACGTCTTACAAGGAACGGCTGAAGGAGCTGGGGTTGTTTAGCCTTAAGAAGAGGAGGCTGAAGGGAGATCTTATTGCTCTCTATAACTACCTGGTAGGAGGTTGTAGAGAGGAGGGAGCTGGGCTCTTCTCCCAAGTGACAGGGGACAGGACAAGAGGGAACGGCCTCAAGCTCCGCCAGGGGAGGATATTAGAAATAAATTTTTCACTGAAAGGGTTATTGGGCAGTGACAGAGGCTGCCCAGGGAGATGATGGAGTCACCGTCCCTGAAGGTGTTTAAAAGACAGGTAGACAAGGTGCTCAGGGACATGTTTTAGTGGCTGATAGGAATGGTTGGACTCGATGGTCCAAGAGGTCTTTTCCAAGCTGGTGATTCTGTGAATTTGTTCTAAAACCCAAGGAGTTCTCTAAGCTTAGTACAGAGAAACTAGCTGTGCCTTCAACTGTACCTGTGAGCTATGCTGAAACCAAGGAAAAAAGCATCAAAAAGTGTGTACATACCAAACAGAGGGAATTAGATATATGGTTATCTTGTACAACTTTGATGCTCATGTAACTTGTACGGTTGCACACAGGAGAGAATTTCATGGTACAGAGAACAGAACCTAGTCCTCAATCATGATGTACTGTAACTATCATCACCATGCAAGAGTAATTATTTTCTAATGAACAGACATCCCTTCATACTTCAATTGCATTACACTTTTCCATCTTATGTTCTGGTGATTATGTTCCTCGTCTAGCATGAGTCATCAGACTCTTCAGGAGTGTACAGCATGTGCTAAGCAAAATGATGCTTTGTGCAGGTGTTGCAAAGGACAGGACAGTTGAAGTAAAAGGAAATTGAAATATATTTTTAAAGAGACTGTACAAATACCTTAGTGTTTGATTTCCAGGGTGGTGATTAATTGCAAACTGTAAGATAAGAACATACAGGACAAATAAGAGCAATAGCCATTTGTTATATCATATAGTCGATTCACCGCTGGTTTAAGCTGGCTTTTGGTGGTATGAACCAGAAAGCCGGGATTCTGGCAGTGTAATGAGAAGCAAAAGCCTGAATTCCCCCTCTCCAGTGAATTCTTGGGGCTGGCAAGCTGTACACAGAGGGCACTGGTCTCAGCAGTCTGTGTGGGCTCTGATTTTCTGGCAGTCTGTGAGGCCATTAAAAATGTTATGCCTACCAGATATGATAGTAGAAATTAAAATATGGCCTGCCCATATGAATGTGCAGATCACACCCATGCTAAAGCTGATGCTACTCATGTGCTTGGACTTGTGCTAGAGAGCAAATCTTGGTTTGTATGTGCATTCTTAGCTTAGGAAATACAGAGTGACTGCTTTTAAATCCTGAGCTCATATGCTGTCAATGTGATCTGTGGGATCGAGAAGTGCCCTGTGTCATCAGACTTTGTCCAGCTTATACTCGAGCTAGGCTAAAGAGCAAAATAAATTTGGAACTTTTCCCCTCCCTTTTATTTATGTTCGCGTTGGTACAACTTGTAGTTCCAGCTAAAAGCTGTAAAAGTTGCTGTGTTCCAGGTCATAAATTGGGGTGAGATGGCGGTGCTGTGTGATGAGGCTTGCACAATACCCACACAGCTTATATCTGACTCAAGGCTTTGCTATTAATTCCTCACTTTTGTGAACACAAAATTCACCACTCACTCTTTTTCCACTCTCTGAAGAACACCTATGACATGCCACGAGCAGAAATCTCTTCCTAGACAGTATACAATTCCTTGAGAGGTAACGCAGTGAAGCAAGATCATCTCTGAAATGAGATTATTCATTTCCCCGTTACCCAGTGCCTCACACCACTGGAAAACGAAATGAGTTCCTGGCCCTAATGTTCCTGCTGTTATCTAACTCTCACTGTACTCCATGTCAATTATTAACATCAACAATGATAGAAATCTTAGCACATGTTAAGAAACAGGACTCCTACATAATTTTTGTTAATCTCTATTATTTTGCCCTATGATCTTTGTTGTGGAGCCTACATTTCTCCATGTCCTTTCCCAATATGCTTTCACAGTTGGAGTGCTTTGGGCTTATATATCTTTTTTAGTCTTAAGAGAACAGGATGCAAAAGCTGTTCACTGTCTCTTTCATCCTTTAGCCAAAGATCTTGTTCATTGTATACGCGTGCTTTGTTTATTAGTTAATTTTACCCAGTAATACTACTAAGACTTTAACAGAAGGCAGCAGGCATCACTAAGTGGCATAGCAGAGATCTTGGATTGGAATATATTTATATATACTAAGGAAGTCACTGAAAATCTCCCTTAAGTGTGAAAAGCGTTTTTGGTGTTGGCTCGCTTACTTAATGTTTTTTTAGTAAATTTCAGCCCCAGTGATGGTCCTTTGATTTTTCCTCAAGGTAATAAATAATGCAGTGTAAACCTGCTAACTTCTAACAAAGTGAATGCCCCAGTTATGTAAAGCTGGAGGGCTGCAGGGGGGTGGTGGTGGGGGCACAGATGGATGTACGTTCCCGGCACTTGGAATGAAGCATGAATACAAGGGGCTGATTTGGCTTTGCTCTGTTTCCAATGCCATTTGAAACAGTACATGCTGACCAGAAAGTACTTCAGGATTCTCTAGCTGGGAAGACTGAATATGTATCCAGTCCCCAGGAAACACTAATCTGGGTACAGTGTGTGTTTGGGAGATGGAGGAAAATGTGACTAGACACGTGTCTTTCTGCTGTTTCTTTTCAGAGAACTTTACAGTTTTAAGCTTTGCCATCTGGCAAATGTCAAAGCAGATTTCCATCTCCTTTAAACTCCAGGTTTGGGTCTTGGAGCAGGGATTCAGGGAGCCACAGCTTGCCTCCCGACAGTCCCACTTTCCCCTGCCATTGTTCAACAGAAAATGGTTACACCCTAAACCTGACTCAGGAGGAGTATGGGGAGTGAAAGAAGCGCAGGATTAAGTTTATGATATGTGGGCTTCTCAACAGGATAAATGATGATGGCATTCAGATTTGGCTACTCCCACTCCTATGTTCTTTCATGTCCATAATGTAATTGCATGTGTGCAAATGACATATGTGTCTCTTTTCTTTCTGAAATTGAATATTTCTAGGTAGTTGGGACAATGAAATATAGATCAGCTAGGAAAACCGGTACCAGAAGCTTTTACAGCTGAAGTTTCGCCACCTCCGCGGGACTGTATCAGAAGAGCTATCCTACCATTGCAGATATGAGCTAGTGATTGACTCTGAAGAGTCGCAGCCTCTTACTTTTTCTCTTTTCTCTTTTCTTTTCTCATCTAGGAAAAAGCTGCCAGGACTAACCCATAGATGTGAATGTACTCATCCTCCTCTGCAAGAAAGCCACTCTCTGAACCATAACTCAGAGAGAAATCAGCTAAATGTCAACAAGGCTCTAGGCTCTACCTGTACAGAGCATGTATGGCAAGAAGCAGTAGCATTAAACAATACCAGAATGAACCAATGATCCAGGCCTGTAGCAGTACTACTTCTACATTTGTACAAATTATGTAATTGTGGACCCCACATGGATTAGAGAGCCATATAGGTCAGTCATGAAAATACATCTCAGTTTTTCAGTCATTGGTATGTTTTATCTTTTCAGCTGTAAGGTCATTCAGTCTGGAAGCTTTTATGTGTTTGCTTGATTTCATCAAACTATCTATAGCATGTGTAGTGACTTTGTAAATCAGGAATATCTAATTGGATTGCTATTTTATATGCAGACATCTTAGAATAGATTCCCCCAATAAACTTGATAAGAGCAGGACAAGTTCTTACTCAGAAAGAGGAGAAGCGCAGTTAGGTTCTAATAGACAAAATGAGCTTGCAAACCATCTATTAAAAAAAGAATGTTGGAAGAGTAACTTGCTATTGTATTTTCTTTTGTATTAATTGTAGATGGCCACTGAGCTACACAGAATGCAGGAGACACATTATCTGCCATCAATTCCATGAACCCTTTTTTTGAATTCTGTGGTTTGTGGAGCTCTCTAAGTTTCAGCGTGGCTGGAATTGGTATCTAGCTTCACTGAGCTGCAAGCCAAGGACTCTGTTTAGGAGGCTGTCCCATGCCAGATACCCTGGATATTGTGTAGTTTCACAGTCTGTTGTTTCATGTTTGCAAGCAGAGAGAAAATTGATTGCTAGACGTGAGCACAAGGCCAATGAGTGTGGTGGCTTTTCTTCCTCTGTAGCTCTACTTACCTCCACCAAAGCCACAGACACAGAGTTGCCTTTAATAGGATTCTGGCACTAAATAAATCTCATCCAGAGATGCATATATCACCAGGGCACTGGCCTCTGTGAGGGGCTGAGCACTCATCCAAGTCCTTGCCAACATGAGTATTGCAGTGAATTGATGCTGTCTGAACGTTCCTAATAAGCGCTGGCCCAGCCCGGCTACAGACAATTTTCTGCAGCATCAAAACACACAATGCTAAGCACAAACAATTTTGGAAAAATTGATACATTTGGGATGGATATCAAATATGAGATCCTGATTATACAAAAAATGTTGCTGATTATTCCTCTATGCAATCACTGGACGCCTTCCAGATGCCAGGAGCAGTTCTTTTGTGTTTCAGGTCCATCGCTTTCTCTGAAACAAATCCCAAAGCTAAGAAAAAATATAACCTGCCAAGAAGTCATGAATAAATTAATTTTTATTTTGCAATGCGCTACAACTGTGAGAGAGAAAGACATTGAGAAGCAGTGGTCATAAAACTGTTAGAAATATCCGCCTTAGTACACAGGATTTATGATGAAACTAATCACACTGCTTTCAAGAATAATTCCAGAAAGTGTTCTCCTGGAATGAGAGAGGTTTCATTCTAGAAAATTCATTTGGAAAAAGAGATTATCATATGTGAACTGCTATGTGTTATGCAATGATCTACCAGTGTCAGAGGTCTTGGATGACCTTGGGCAGATCACTCTGTGAATTTAGATATGGTTTAGTGAGCTGAAAAACATGCTGTTAAGACATATGGTGTGTATTACATTTCTCTATAATTTTGTATTTATGGTATTAGTTATATTGGGGCATGGGTGGATATTACCCATTGTGAACTTGATTACCTGAGATGAAGTCTTGTTTCCTTAAAATCTTGCAAGGTGATGGCAGAATTGAAGGTTCTGCCTCCAGTTGACTCAGTTTATTCCTCCTCCAGGTCTTCAGAATACATGATAACATTGCCATCCCCAATTCATCAGTGCTAAGAAAGGCTCACGTGGTGGTGTGACGGACTTGATGAGGTAGCAAGGCTAGTGGTTTGCGGGTTGTCTATCTGGAATATAGTTATCTATCACCTGTGCTTAAGGAAGGGGATTAAAATGGAAACAGGAAGAGAGAATTGTTACTAAAATGACCAAGGAACTGATGAGTTCTGTCATAGGCCAAAAGATAGAGACATTTAATCAAGCAAAACAGAGGCACTAACAGATAAAGTTGACACAAGAACCAATAGATTTCAGTTGGATAAAAATAACTCTGGAGTGGGCTTTTTATGTAAGGTCAATTAAAGCAAAGAAATTCTGAAATAGTCTTCCAAGATAAGTAATAAGAGGGAAAATAATCTAATTTTAAGATGGAATAGAGTACTTTTATGAAAGCACAAAATCATGCGGTGCCATAAAAGGCAACTGCACTCATTAATCATGAGACCACCTTGCAGTCAGTGTTCCTATAATCCTAAATTTCTATGTACTGTTTGAAAACACAAACAGAATTATCACCACTCACAGACAAGAATTTCATTATCACCAATCTAGGCTGTTCCTTGCTCAAGACACAGCACTATTGTGATTTTGAACAGATTGCTTGTAGTAGGTATTGGTTAAGCAATAGCTGGCATGGAGGGCTATGCTGGTGTAGCTGCTACAGCATGTGGGACATATATCTGGAAACCAATTCTGCATCATCTGCTACTGAGTCGTGGAGCTACACGGACAGCAGCAGAACCGGTGAGCTAAAGGTTCTACTATGGACTCACCTTATCTTTTGCCTATTTTTTTTAATTAATGTTTACAACAACCTTAATTCTATGCTGTCCTTAGAGTCTGCTGTTATGCTAAAACATTATTAGCTTTTTGTAAGCTGATTCTTGAAATACCAGGCTGCCCTCTGGAGGCTGCACATTATATTAAAACATATTTTTGATTTTTTGATTTTTTAGCCAGTTACTGGAAAGAAAAATACATTTTAATGAACATATCTTTCTTAAGGAAATAAGCAGAGTTGGCATGAACATTTCAAAGCTGTCTCTGTGGTTTGGATGTTCCAAAAGGAACTGGGCATGCAATTCCTTGAAAGTGCCATTGTCTTTATTTCTCCACCTTAACACCTAAAAAAGACCTAGAGGATCATGTGAGGAATCATCAGTTGCTGGGAGTATAGATCTATATAGTATAGTTCTCTCTAGATCTAAACAGAAAGGGGAAATCAAGTTTCTAGAGCTCTGGTCTCAGCCAACAGTCCTGCATGAGTTTGTTCCTGCTGCTCTCAACAGCACTGAGGCTGTTCTCCTGCAGAGATCTGGCTGTCTGATAGTTTCCTGCAACTGCAGTGTCTCATTTGAAATAATTGCTTAAAAGAACTAAATGTGTCTATATTGGCAAAAATGAGGAACGAGTACTGTAAAACACATGTGAAGTATAAGCAGATAGGAGGAGGACAGTGTGACAAAAGTTGCTTCTGAGAGGGTTGTTGGGTTTTTTAACATTAAAAAACAAGAAAAGTTACTGGAGTGACTTTGTGTAATGGTTTCTTTTCAATGAATTAACATGAGACCAGATGGACAATGGAAGGAATATGGTTAGGTGAAGTAGGTTGCCTAGTTGCTCATTTTTTTATTCATTGCTTTGGGAATTAGTTTATAGTGTGTTCATCAGAGACAAACCAACTGGAACAAAAGAGGAAGGAGCTGCTCAGGTCCCATGTGTTCCTCTGCTGCTGTAAGGCTTGGATTTGAGGATGTGAGAAGCCATTTTAGCCGTCTGCTTTCTGCCTTTCTGCTCTACGGCTCCTGTGCCATTCCAGGGAGCTCCTGAAGAAGATGAATGCTAGCAGCTAGAATCAGAGCTATGCTGGGAGTAGTTTCCAGTGGCAGAAACTTTGACAGAGCTCCTAGTGCCTTGGCCAGAGGCAAAGGTTTCCATTTGTCTATCTAGTTTTAGAAAATTTGCTGCCCGTCCTGAAGGGTTCCTTTCAAGCCTCAGCTGTGTTAACAGGAGCAGGACTCAGAGCCAGTGCAGTATTTAGTGAATCCTCTTCCAACATGCTTGGCAGACAACGTTTTGTTGGCAATGAGGGTAGGAATACTGGCGGTGGTAACTGCAATACCAAAACGAACGTTAGGCTTTGCACTACAAATGCCCATTCCAACTGCTCAGCCAGGAATCCCCTGTAGTGCATCTCCAGTCTGCCTGCCTTGACTAGAGGCTAGATATTGTATTCACTGAGCAAATATCCATGGGATGACTAATGCCAGTGAACCTCAAAGCTATTCGCATTACAGGTATTGGTGTTACTAGGTATAGGAGAAGTATGTATACTTAACATTGTACAAAAAGAAAGCCAGTGCCTCTTTCTGGTACCCTGAGAAGCTCATTCAGGACTCAGTCATGCCCAGAACATCTCCAGAGTGGGCAGCATCACTTCTCTCATGCAAACATGGCATCTACAGGAGTACAGCCACGGCATCCTGGACTGCACAAACATACCTAACACCTGGGGTAAATATTCAGGCGCAGGAGACCTTGCCAGATACAATCTTCTACTTTGTGTAGTACAGATATGAAAGTTATTTTCAAAATAATAAATTGTGACATATCCACAGTTCTGGGATAAATTTTAAGAATACTGTTGCAAATGCAGCCAAAATGCAGAGCTTCTTTATGAGCAAAATTCCTGCAAGAACTCTCAGAAACAGAACGAGGGACATGATGAGAATTGGTAAAAAAAAGGCATTAAAAAAATTGTCCTATATTTCATGTCTCAATGGCAGCTCAATTCTTCAGAAATTTCTTCCTTTGTGACAACATATGTGCAGACAGATCTATATGTAACTTTGTAAGCCAAGAAAACTCTTGATGACTTTTGCCTGTAACCTCTGGAGCAGTGCTTTTCAGATTTTCTATGGACTCTGATACTCCAGGTGATACTTCAACATGAGAAAAATGTTTTGGAGCCATTGTTGAGATTGATGCACTTTTTTTGTAGTTTACTGGTTTCCAGAACTTTGTGGAAAATGCTATAGTGAAGTTCCTCATTTTCCTTTTATTGTTGTCAAATTAACATTAAATAGGGACATTGCTCATGCATGCTTAATTTTAATATCTGCTGTTATCCTAGTGAAGTATCTGATATGAAACCTAAGCACATGCTTAGTAGGAGCTGTGGGTTATCTGTATATTTGTGTGCTACATTTCACCTAATTTATTCTGCTAACCTCCATCTGTATCTTATTTCCCTTAATAGTTGCATTACAGCCTTAACACAGGAAAGCTCAAGCTTTTGTATGCAAAAAAAGCAGCAGCTGTGAGCTCAGCATCTATAAAAACTGCTCTTTTATATATTACTTTCAATTTTAAACTGAAATTATACATAACGTTCAACTTCATGCCTTGACCCAGTTAATTTTGCCTGAAGCCATATGACCTTGAACTCTGACACGGGCTGGTTTCAGGCTCAACAAGGTTGGTCTGGATCGGTACTAAACTGTGAGAAAAGAGGAAACGACCTTCAGAACAACACTTACTGCAGGTGAAAAGAGGACAGATGATCATGTCGTAAGGCTCACTTTTTTTCATAAGTTGATAGCGAGCAAGATGGGAGAAAAAGTGTTGTTATTTAAAATGCTGGCAAAAGTAGAATTTCATCAAAAAATTTACATATTCACTCTTGTTTTAAATTATAAATAAGATGGACAGCAAGGGATCAAGTAAGGAAAGCTAAAGCCCTGACAGTATTAAACCTGGCCAGGGACATCAAGGGCAACAAGAAAATCTTCTATGTGTAGATTGGTGATAAAAGGAAGACTAGGGAAAATTTGGATATTATTAACTAGGAACAAGTTGTTTCTATCTCAGGAGGTGGGGAATGCAAATAAAAATAAATTTGTTTTGACAGAGCCAAATACTGAAATTTTGTACTGAAATCTTATATAGAGATCCTATGAAAACAAAATTCTCATTTTCAGTACAAGTTCCTGTAAAAGCACACATCTACAAAGATATATACAGCTGAAAAGAAAATGTAATATGACTTCAGCAGATTATCTGGGCTTTTCACGTGTTTTGGTGGTTTCATTGATAGAAGGAGTGTCCATACGCTGTGTAGGCCTGAAAACAGTAGTACATTGATTTTTTTATGCAACTGTGTTTATAGTTTTGTTAAAGATATTTTACAGTGTTATACTAATGCTTAGGTAAGTGTAATTATTAATAGTACCTGGTGCAGTTTGTCATCTTGGATTTTTTCTTGGCAATGGAGCATTACCTGGTTTGACTCTGTTACTGTATAGTCTTTGCTTCTGAAGTGGCACAACTCTGACCCTTGCAGATATCCATATACAGAATTAAGTTCTGTTATTTTATACATAGACCTTGAACCCCTGCTTTTCAGATAGCAGAGTCAAAAATGGTAAAAGATGATGCACATAGCAAATTGAGAGTATTGCATTGCCTCCCTTATGCTGTCATGGGCATCTTCCTGGCAAAGTAATGAAGGAAGTTCCTGAGGACATTGACCACAAGAAAAAGGTAGGGAAAACAAAAAGACATTTGCATGACCTAAAAGAAGTCTGCCTTGCAAAGATGTTTCTGTCTTTGGAGGTAGGTAGAGAAGGTGCTGAGAAGATCTTGAAGAGAGAACTTGCCCTGTGGCTTCTTACTCATTCCTGTTGCACCTCCCTGCCTGAAAAGTGTAGTTGTGAATTTCTATATAAGAAATATTCTGCGTATATATAATACTGAGAAATCTGAAGTGTTGTTTTATTCTGAAAGTAACTGCAAATTGTACTTCCTTATCAATCAGATCTCCATGCTGTGCATATTCAGTTATAACTTCTTACTTTAGATGAAGAAAGAGGATTAAAGATGTATTGCTTCAAACATTAGTCCCACTGACCCAACTCAGATAAGAGTTAGGGAGCTGGATCAATTTTCCATTGCATGAGTAACATTTCTGATGAGATTCTAGATGGTGACACATAAGCAGAGCACTTCTCATCAGCATGGAGGTGATGAAACTACTGTAGCCTGCAGATCTTTCCTGGTGTTGCTAGTGTCAGGACTAGAAAGAGCTCATTTGAACCAACAGTCCACAAGACTGAAAAAAGTGTGTGTGACAAGATCATAGTAACAATTAATGAACTTTAAAGTTCCTGTTTCAAAGAGAAAATATGTTGAGTGCAAAATGAGCACTAACAAACCTGATGCCTTTTCAGAATCTTGAAAAAATACATTATGCAGACTGCATGTTTTTTCTCCTTCCTTCTAACTGACTCTCCATACAATTTTCCCCCTGTGATTATGAGTCATCCTTGTCCCTAGTGTCCTGGAGGACATGTAGTGTTCCTTAACTAAAAAAATATAGATGGCCATGGCCATCTAACCATAATGTTAAGTAAGCTTTTCCATTGATATAAATACTCCACCATATAACTTGAAATATTCATTATTTGGACAAAATGGAACCTATTTTCATAAAGATCAAATTATCAGTTAAAAGCTTTCTGCAGTATAAAGTTGTTCAAACTTCGTTACAAGTAAGATTTAAAGATTTAAATCCCGGAAATTATTTCGTCAGCATAAGGGATTTCTCTTTAAACATAGGTTTCAAATATTAGATCATGATGAAACATCATCTGTATATGACCTTTTGAAGGTCATGGTGAAGAAAAGACTTCTAGGTTGTTTTGGTAACAAATGTGTTGCCAACAGTGGCAAAATAGGACAGACTGAACATATAAACATTACATCAGATCTGTTTCTAGAGATAACATGTTTGCTAAACTTCTCAGAATGAGCTGATACCACAAGTCATCTCCTTGTGATCAGCACTAGGACTTCTTCCTGCTAAGACTGGTTAGCAGACTGATATGTTGTTGCTTTCCCAAAATATTGAACTCAAGAAGTGAAGCTATCTTTATTTTGTGTAAATAAGCACAAGGGTTCTCTCCTGGAAGGACAAAAAGGTTGCTAGCAAATGCAAATAATGGAATTCCAGCATGCTAATGATAAAGACATTTGAAGTTAAACTATTTTTAAGAAAATGTTATCATAACATTCATAAGTGCAAAATTTATACCTTTCAGTCATTTCAAACACCATTTTGAATTCAACAAAATTGGGCATTGCTATTTAAACAGGTTCTCTTATGCCACAGGGTGTATCTTAAATTTTGGAAATTCAAAAAGCGCTAGAATTAGTACTCTGTGAAATAGGATAGAGATTTGTTCAGGTTTTGCTGTGTGCTTAATGAGACCGCTTAATGTTGTGGAAGTTTCCAAAAGGTAAGGAGAAGAGTGAAGAGTTCACTTAATTAGGAGAGCAGGGATAAAAAGAAAGTGGAGAATTAAATGCTTGAAACAAAGTCAGAGCACTTGTCTGCATTTCCAGAAGGAAGTAACTTGAATCGGTAATCTTATTTTTGTGAAACTTTGTAGTAAAATTATTCCATAGATCTTCAGGCTGGTTCTCAGTGGAATGTAAAGCCATATCGTATTGTTATGACCCTGTATGGACCAGTGGTGGATCTGTGGGAACTTGGCAAGTAAAACAACTATCAGGTTTGAAAAGTTGTTCCAGCTGCTGAACAGAAAAGGGTGAGTATTTTGTATGAAGTGTTCCTATTCCTTGCTCTTAACAGAGATAGTAGCACGCAGATTAAACACACTTATTTCCTTTATCTTGGTTTCAGTAGACTTGCATGGCCATCTACACCAGAGCAATTGAGCTTCTCAAGTGTGGATTCATTGAGGGCTCCCAGGCGCATGCTGGGCTGTTCCAGGGCCCTATATGCTGCAGACTGTTGGGATCCTGATCCATTTTTTGCATCAATTTATCTGGCACTGAAAAGCTACTGAAGAGGGAAAGGCTGATTTACTTTGCTGAGGAGCAAGATAAAATTAGCTTTGTTCTGTGCTTTGTGATAAGATTCTATCCATAACCTCTGATGCCTCTATGTTAACAAAAATTGCATTTTCAGTGAGCTTTTCCCTTTATTTTGTTTCATAGCTTTGAGGCTTTCTTGGCAAAACAAAATATCATTTCTGGTCTAACAAACAAAAAGCACATTTCACATATTCCAGGTGTACAAAAATGCTGCTGAACAAAATTAAAAGCTAGACAGGATATTTAGTGCTGTTTCTGCTGGAATTTATGTCCTTTTTGTTTCCAATGCAATGCACAGCAACTCACTGCGGTGATCATGGAACGAGTTCTACTATGCAGCAAAGCAAATTAGTGCTTTGAGCAAAGGCTGAAATAATTGATGGTTGCTTGTGTCCAGAAGCTATTCTGTTACGTGATTAGGCAGCATTGTAGTATGTAGGTGGAAACCTGAACACATATTCTTATTCAAATTTCGGTTGGATATTTTTGAAAACATTTGTTTTTAGGATCAGCTTTATTAACACTTCTTATGTCACGGAAATTACCCTATCCACACAGAGAGCAGATGAACTTTCAGCATATTCTGAATATGTTAAATATTTTAAGTAATTTCAAATAAAGAAACGGGGCATATTATTTAATGCAACGTAAAAGTTGTAATTACCTTGGATTAAAATTCACATTACTTACAACTTTGTATTACCTAAAGTCTTTGCCGCTTATCAATATTGTTTGTTTGACTTAGGGGCTGCAAATTTAACCAAAATTCCAGATAAATATATTTGAAATAGAAACAAGTTCAACAAGAAACAAGTGTTTCTATATCACAGAGCAGTATTCCTGAGTACTTTTGGAAATATCAATGATAATCAGAGAATGCTCAGGTGAACTTCTAAGAGTTGTAAGTAAAATCTTGCCTTCCCTAGGTCTTCATGAGGCAGTTTCGATTTTTGCTTGTGAAGAATCATTAAAGAAAATATATTTGCCAAAATTACTTAGAAGGAACATGGGCAAAATTCAGAGGGCTGAATTTACGTATAAATCCAAATATGTGGTTCTGTGACTTTAAATTGGAGGGGAGCAGAATTTAGTCATGACCTTATGTTGCGTATTCTGAGTATGCCAAGCAATTACACTTTTGTCTCCAATTGTCATGAGACTATGACAAATGGAAGTATGTGCTGTATGTATGCAGTCACAGCCAACTAAAGCCTGCCTGCAGTTACCCTTTGTCATTCAAACAGATGGATGTATACAATATTTTGCCTCATGTTCTCTTGCTTCCTAGTTGCTAGAGGTGGTTCATTTAAGAAAAGTAACTAGTTTGAATTGTGTGGCCTTATAACAATTATCTGCAGTGTTATGTTACCAAAATCTTGTTTAGCAAAAGGTGTCAAGTTGTTTGGCATAATGGAAAAAAGTAGTGTTTTCCCCCAAAAGACCGTTTCACTACTAAAACAATAGGGAAATAGCACCATCATCCCCTGCCCCTCCTCCTCGCCTGTAACTAAGAATAATTACTGAGCAGAAATGTAGGCATATTTTCCTGGGTTTATAACTAGTTTGTGCATTACACTGTGCTGCATGTTAGCACACAAGTCTAAGCAGACAGAAGTCTTTAAAGTTCTGCCATATTGATATCACACAGACATGACAATTAAGGTTGCACCTATCTGGCTACTACTATGATTTGAAATCTTTCCTTCTGCTATTTCAGAATTCAAAGAAATAACACAATATTCTTGCGGTGAACCCATGGGGTAGAAAGGCTTCACTATTTCAGTCACAAACAAATCAAATACCTGCTTTGTTATCTTGAAAAAAAAGCAATGCTGGCCTTGCAAAAATGACCTTCTTCTCCTAAGGTTTCTCTAGCTGACCATTTGCCCCAAAAATGAGTAAAAATATTTACAAGACAGTTCTATGTTACTTCTAAAGGCATCAATGTTCGATCTCCACATTGATCTCATTTTATTAGTCTCTCACAGATATAAATGCTAGCTTGAATTTGTCAAACTTGCAAGTATCCATTTCCTTTATTTAATTAAATTTCTTGTTCAGAAAATACATAGCATTTACATTTCAAATCCCATCATACTACTTAATCCATTTTTCTGGTGTTAGATTTGCATTTAATTCAGGATTTGATGATGCTCAACCTCATTGTTTTAAGCAAGTGTTTATTAGGATGGATACACTGTACATAATGAAAATGTGAGAAATAGAAAGCTAAATTGCAGTCAACAGTGGAGGAAAAAAAGACTAGCAATTTTAGGTGGCTCCATTTTGGAAGGCCAATGTGTTTCCACGGCCTTGTTTTCAAAAAGCCTCACTGAAATTTCCTACAGTGCTGAGAAGATCTGTCTTCATTTCTCACTAATCAGACGAGGCATGAAAACCATACTCTGTAAATTCACAGACATGGTGTCAAAATACTTGACTAATTGAAAAGGAAATTAAAATCTGCCATTCTCAGAAATGTTGTGGCTTTCTTTTCATATTTTGGCTTTCTTTTTATATTTTGTACACTAAGATGTGACAAACTGCCCTAGAATTTATGTTCTGTACCTTCAGGAAACGTCTCTCTCATACAAGTCATATACAACTCCTATAAACCTTACAACACTGCCTCCTCAGTTGCTTACATGTGTGAGAGATTCTTGCCATTTCATGTTAAGTAGTCTTAGTTAAGTATGAAGAGGAAGGAAAAAAACCCTTTAAAAATGATCTAGAAATTGATTCATTCATTTAGTGAAAAATGAGACTGAAAAATTAAATGACTGAGCTTTTAAGATACTCTTAAACAAGTGGATGTATTTTAAGACAAAACTAAATAACCAGCAGATTTGGATCAGTATTTCTGTAAATAAAAATTAACTTCTCATTTCTAGGTACATCTTGAGATTGAAGATAATTACCTGTCTGACACATCACTAAAATGTAAAAGTAAAATCAACTTGATTACACACTTAAAATCCTGCATTAGGAAACATTTATTACCTCAAGAACAAAATGTGCATAACTCTTCCTTAAAAACAAACTTTTACAAGTAATTTCTTAATCTGCCTCCTCAAAGCCACAGTGGCTTTGCTAATTCCTGGATTATAGGTAATAGTAAAATTGTTTTGTTGCCCAACCCTTCCCATCCTTCCCATGATTATCTAGTAGATTTAAAGCACTAATTAGACTAAAATATGTTAAGATTACTTTGCATTAGGAATATTCACCCTTGAAATCACTTTAAAATAATCTTCCTGACTTGTATTCTAAACTCCTATACCACAATTCTTGCTGAAACAACTTTCCCATATATTCAGCCAGCAAACCATATAGAAATGTTATATGATCACCTGTGTCACTGCATGATGCTATCCCAAGAAACGGGACCTTCTCAAAATGAGCCTGGTGGATCTCTGCTTTGGGATTTATACAATGCAATAAAAAATTACAAAATACACAAATGCAAATATATTTTACAATATAATATTAGCATTGTCAACAAGAAAGACTTTATTTACTGCACGGAAAAGAAAATATTCAGAATAGTGTAATTTGTTTCGGGGAATGCAGAAAAAAGTTTCAACAACTAACACACGATGTTTCTTTGCAAAATAGCCCTTTGAATGATGCTGAAGCTGAAATGGCTTTTGCCTACTGGTATCTATGTTCTTGTAAAAGAAGGTCATTAGGCGCTGTTGTGACTGCTCCTTTTGGATTGCCTGTCTTTGTCTTTACACGAGTCAAAGAGTAAATAAAGGTAGTGGGTTAATATAGATCAGAGGTTAAACTGTTATTTATTGTCACAGTTTATGGAGAGATTCTGTAGAGACTCTTATCGACCTTCTCTGCCTACAAAACAATACGCATATATTTATCCCAGGCAACCTATTTGCAATGAAAAAGAAATTACAGACATGCATGCAGAAACTGAGGTGCAATGAGAGATCCTGGTAAGGAACAGTTGTTGAACAAAACTGAGTCACAAATTCACATGATGTTATGTCTCAGAGCATGTTAGATAAGGAAATCATTGAGAAACAACAGATTTCCTCCTGCAATTTTTGAAAACTCCTTTCAAATATGGTCTGGGATTTGGAGGCAGTTGAGCATAAGTTAAATATGTAGTAAATTATTCTTTTGAGTAGACATAGTAGAGAGAGCTGAAAAATTAAACAACAAAAAAAAATAACATTCTCTTTTATGTGTTCCTTTATGCAGAAGTAGCTGAATAAAAATCAGTCTAACAGCCATCTGCTTACTGTACCTTAATCACATGAACAGCATTCCTTTATGTTGGTTTGTGACAGTACTCCTGCAGCACACCCTATATCAGAACACACCTCAGAAACAAGCCTCCAAGGTTTGCTATTAACCTTGAAACAATGAAAGTACTTACTGACTGCGTATAACGTGGAAGATTCTTGTTAGGGTGAAAAGAAACTTCTTATCTGGAAATCCTGAATTGTGAGGGGCTAGACTAAGCCTCCCATAATGCTAAAAGTGGAGAAGATCTCACAACAATGTAATTTTCTTTTGTACAAAGCAGCCACCACCTTCCATTTCCTCACCCAATCTGTCTTTCAAGCCCAGACCCAAAAAATTTTCACCATTTAAAAAGCTTTCAAAGCCACTTCCTTCAGCAGCCCCTCCAGACTGACTAGCTGTCACTTCACGTATAAACACACCAAACTATGAGAGAGAGAAGTGAACCATACCACTTCTTTGAAGAAGAAATGTTCTGAAGGCATGGCCTTCTTTCCTAGCCTCACTTGGCAAAGTGTGGGAAAAACTGCTCTGAGGAGGCAGAAAAGATTCTATAGGCAGCTGGATAGCTCTCAGTAGGATAGCTGTAAATCCCAACAACAGCAGGGAAGGGAAGGGAGTGCCCTACAGCCAAGTATGAGGGAGGTTAGAAGTGGCAAAGAAACTGTCTAACATTGCTTCGGCATCAGGCCTTCGCAAAGGATACACGAGTGCACTGTTCCCTTGGTGTCCAGAATGAAACAATATGTACAACATTGATTGGCTCCTCAGACTGTAGGAGGGAACAAGGGTACTGTGTCTTCCTTGTAGGAAAAGCAAAACACACAGAAAGATTATAATATTTTAAACTTTTGAAGAAGTAAAGTCATGGTTGGTTTCCTAACTGATGTCTGGATGAGTAGCTTTGAAGTTTGCTGAATTTAACTGCTGGAGAAGCACTCTGATCAGTTTAACAGATTCATTTATTCTTCAAATTAAACCCCAAATTCTCAAATTCATTAAATAAGACCCAGAGAGAAGTAAGTCATTATCCAATACTTTCTCACAAATATCTTGACAAAAAGTACGTGAAAAACAGCCAGGAAACATCATAAGGAAAGAAAGAAATTATAGCATAAAATTAAGATAAGCACATTTTCCAGGAACTTCTGAATTTCTCAGGAGGATACTTATCTCTAAAGGAGAGTAGGTTAGATCCAACTGTACCAGCCGCAACCCTGGAGATAATATAACGTAAGAACAATGTGAGATAAGACTTCAGCTCCTCAACAGCATTTTAACGGTATGCTCCTACTAACAACCTTGCTCCCCTGAAAACTTTATTGAGTTCAATTGTGTTGCCCTCCTTGCAGAATGTGTCTTCATTTAGAAAAAGTCTGCATATTGGCAATGTTTCTGAGACAAATCATACCAAATGTAATGATATTTTGTTTGTGAATGGATGTTACAAATTATGACTTGCTTTTAATTTTTATAACTTCCTTCCTGGAAAATCTGTCATTTTAAGCACCAAAGTTTTTATTTTTTCTTTTAGTTTTGGAAAAGATGAAAATCTCCAATGGAATTCTTTTAATGATAGCACAGTGGTTCAGATTTTTGCTTACACTCCCCAAAGCAGAATCTGCTGAATATCTCCTAATGTTTAACATACAAAGGATTTGTTATTTCCTTGCATATCACAACTACACTTTCAGTTGAATCTAGTCCCCAAACACCTTCCGATGTCTCACACAAACTTTTCAACAGTTTGTCCTTTATATAATTCATCCTTTATATAAACACCTATATTTCTCTCTGAAGTACCCAAGCATTTATGAATAAGTAAATTCCATCTAATTTTTCAAAAGTATATTTAATTTTTTCAAACTGCAAGTCCTATACCTGACAAGATGTTGACTGAGGAATAAAATAAGCAGAAAAGCTTTAATGGAAGTGACAAAAGCATCAATGTTTTTGTGAGCTGTGTGTGGTTCTGTTTCATGTTAAATGGATGGGTTGTACAGTAACTTTTTAATAGTGTAAAGTAGGTGGTGAGGACCATTTAGGGAAACAGTGCCCCTTGCTGGGAGCTCTGTCATATTGTTCTTGTTAATTTTCATTTTGAAAGCTTGTGTGAAGATCAGTTTCTCATTTTACTAAGTTAATTTCTGGAGAGAATATTAGACACATTATTGCTAACAATAAGCAGCTTATTGCTTATGTCACTGAATTATTTCAGTGCTGTCTATAGAAAGAGGTGGATAAGATTGGTGGATAAGATTGGGAATGAAAGGAAGTAATGTTTTCAGTGACAATTTGACATCCACATTTCACAAATGCACATGTAATACTGATTCTCAAATAGCAGCATGGGCTTCTGCCTTAACTGTGCCACAGGAATCCAGATTGCTTGTTGAGTGAGGAAGTCTGCTTGTTATACAATTCACTGCAGAGAGACTAGGTACGAAGGCATCAGGGCCTCTGCTCTTACAATCAAGCTTCACCTTAGACTGAAGTGCATCGGTAGTTTAAATTTCTTCTGCATCAGCTGTAATCTTTTATTTGCTCATTTTCAGGTTGCCTATTCGCAGCCAACTAAAAGCAAGTCGTTAAAGATGCTTTGTTGCTGCCAATTCCACTTCCCAGCAGCAGGGAAAGAGGGATTTAATCAGATGAGAGTTCCTGGCCAAAACTTTCCAACAGTGGCCCCTGCCAGTCCGGTTAGGCACAGCAGACTACAACCAAAGCATTAAAAAGACATACATTTTATTGCATCACCAGTTGCCGTCAAATCCTTGCTAATGTGTTCAAAGTGTTTCTGAGTAATGGCATGGAAGCTGCACGGCCAAGGCTGCGCTGCTGTGCTGCTTCTGCAGCTGTTTTCACCTGCTGATTGACCTTTGTGTTGGAGAAAATTTTAAGAAGGAAGCAGTAAAACAACCTTATGTGAATCATCTTGGTGAAGTACATTGAGCTCCTTGTTTTGTAATGACTATGTACTTGTATTTTGGAATATTTTTATAGCACTTTCAGTCTTTTTCCCAGCAGTACGGTTATCAAAACCAAATGTCTAACAGTTAGAAGACAGACCTCTTGAGAATAAAACCAACAAATAGGTAATAGAACATTGAGAATCAGAGGCCTCATGAATTTTTGCTTCAACAAATGCTGATTTGCAAGAGGAGTAGGATTTGTTACAGGTACGCAGTGCACATTGCTCTGCTAAGATACACTGATTGAAATAAGTCAGAGTGGGATTTTACACTTCTAAATTCTTCTTCACTGTTTTTTATTCTTTTTTTGAACATTTACATTGAATGTTCTTGTTAGAGAGAAAAGCCATAAAAAGCAGCCACTGCAGCAATATAACCTAGGTGTTATAAAAAGCTTGGGCAGTAAAATGTCATCATTTTTCTTCAGAAAATAAATGCTCTCATGTCATTCAGTGGAGGCCCATTTCTTCCTTTAAGTAATGAGGTGGAGCCAGGAGAGCATCTGGCTAGAGACAGGAGATAAAAAACTGATGACCACAGAGTAGTCACACTTAGATGATGTCACAGTTTAGTGATCAGTGGTACCAGCCATGCCAAGGTAGCTAAGACCTCAACTTACAAGCATATAAGGCATAAAATTTTCTATATAAATTATTGAGGGGTATGTACCAGACTTATCTAATTGTCTAATCAGAGCCCTTTAATGCTATAAGACTCATTCTTCCTATTTTCTTTTTTGAATTTAGAGACATACAGATTTTAACTGCTTGGTTGCTGTAATGACAGAGTACTTAAGCCTTTAAAGGCCAAACATTTTGTAGTATTCAGATCTTCACTACCACAAAGATAAAACGAGCCATCTTGAATTTCTGTTTGAATACTGTCTTTGTGTTCTCACAGATTTCGTTCCAGTTCTTCCAGTTTGGAGTCTAGAGACTGCTCTGGCTCCAGGCCCTCACTTTGAGATAGCAACTAGTTTCCATAACTTTTTACGTCAAGAGATTTTGTGGCTTCTCGAACGATTTCTTACTTCAGCTAGTGGGGTTTTTTGACCTCTCTCTCACCTGTGCAAGAACAAGATAGGTTTGTTGAAAGTGCAGCTGGATTTGTGTCATTCTTAAAAGCATTAGTTACCCTGTGGCAAAAGATGGTGTCAATTACCTCTCTGCTGTATGATATTTGCCTGTCTTGGTGTTTTTAGATATTGTACATGTCAAGATTAATCACTGTGCTAGTTTAATGAGCCATGAGGTGTTGAGAAGGGATCATGCAGAAGCAGACAAATCCTTATATCGCCTAATCCTCGTGAAAAAGGTACGTGTGTGAAGCGGCTCCACGCTCTCTCTCATTGACTGGAGACACAGAAATGGAAAAAAAGTAAGCAGATCAAGATCTCTGTTAAGTCCTAGTCAATCACTATCTGCTGTAGTGGTTGTATGATTCCATTTCAAAAATAAAAGTATACACAGCCTGGAATCTGCAGCCTTGCTTTCTGAAGAAAGCTGATGGGCAGGAAGTGAATGTTGTAATGTCACCATGAAGGATTGTCATGATGAATGAAGGAAATGAATGTCACAATCACCATTTCTCAAGCTTCTGAGAAAACATCTGGTCTGATTGGGACAAAATTCAAAACTTCAACAAAACCAAAAAAATAATGACTTGGCAAATCAAGACCGGAAAAAAAACCCCAGTAAAATGTGTTTATGTGAGAATAGTGAAAACATTTACTTCTGATACTTTAAAGATGGCAAGCTGAGATTTGCTTTGAAGTTCAGATTCACAGGTGTTGATTCAATTTTATGAACAGTTTTTATTTGGGTCTGTGCTTTTAACAGAATAAGTAGGAGGAAATTTCATTTAAAAACTCTTGATCATCTCTCTCAATTACCTGGAAAGACAGGTGGCTGACTCTTTTACAGCTTTTGTAACTTGCTATAATACTTTCCAATTTACTGTGCTGTTTTAAAAACAGACCTGTTATCAGTAAATGTGATTTTGGTTTAAGTACTACTAAATATACATCCCATTATAAATAGCTTGTCTCCCAGTACCTGGATGTGGGGAAAGGCAGCACAGAGTTCCTCAGAAGTATATTTCAGGAAAGCTTTGCAGATGTAGGATGTAGAGCGTGCAGAATGGAATACATTGCAGGATACACTCATGAAAAAATGGATTGAGAAACCTATAATGAGACTAGACACAAAACTGGCAAAATATATAAAATGGCACAATCAGGGAGCTGGAAAATCCAATCTGAGGCACAGTCACATCAGCAGGTCTGTAAAAATAACCCACAGGTTAAAGGGAACCTTCCAGGAAAGCTGTGGAGGGGCTCTTTATCAGGGAATGCAGGGATAGGCTGAAAGGGGGTGATTTTAAGCTGAAAGAGGGGAGATTTAGATTAGATAGTAAGAAGAAATTTTTATCCTGTGAGGGTGGTGAGGCACAGGTTGCCCAGAGATGCCTTGGAAACCACATCCCTGGAGGTGTTCAAGGCAAGTATTGACGAGGCTTCAAACAACCTGACCCAGGTGGAGGTGTCCCTGCCCATGACAGGGGTTTGGAACTGTATGGGTTTTGAAGTCTTATCCAACCCAAACCATTCTATGATTCTATGAACACGGAGGCTGACTAGTGAACAGCATATTACGTAGCTGCTCATTTTTTAAATAATCTCTATTGTAAGAATGTAAATTCACAAGAAAATATCTTCATGTGATGCCAATTCAAATGACGAGGGATTATGGTAATAAAATATTGAGATTGCTCAAAAAGATAAATATTTACACTCATAAAGAACTTTAGTTTCATAAGTTACTTATATAAAGTTAGCTCTCATAATTTTCAGCTAAAAAATCCAGTAATAATATGCATAAATCGACAGTTAACATCAGAATATTCTTACTAGTTCTGTTTTACTTGATTTCACTATATCTCATTTAACTTTAGATGAAGTTAATAGTGATTTACATGTCCCAGAGGTGTCAAAAGAGATATTAAGTAGTATTAGGCATAAAGAAATAATTTATTTTCCTTTCTTCTAGATTGTGCAGCATAATAATGTGAATGGATTAGGGAATTGGTGTAATACTTGTCAAATAATGTTATATGTGAATGTCTATAAACTCTTAAAAGTTAAACTATTTTATAATAACTTGCTGAAGTGGTTGAGGAAGAACAGAACAAAAATAACCTGCTGTCACATTGGCAGAAAAGGGGGTAGCTTTGGACGTGTAATTTCACTCTTTGCAGACATATCAGAAGGCAAGGATCTGCAGAAGGCTGGGGGTACACAAGTCTAGTGGCACACTCAGGATTTTGTCATATGCCTTCTGCAAGGCTGAATGACTAACAATGTCCAAGCACATAGTTGGAAGGCATTGCTGCTACTGTTGATAGTTGGAACTGCGCAAGCTGTTTTCAGGAAGCAAGTTGTGTCTGGATGTAGTACAAACAGAGCACTCTTTTATTTAAATAGTATATCATGCTTCCAGACGGTGTACCTGTGATGTCAAGGGAGAAAGCCTGAGAACATAACTTTATTAGCGAGTCAGGAAATGGACTTGTCTCCTACCAAGTGGTAACTAAAGTATCTGCCTGGTCTGAAATAGGATGTTTTGATTGCAAGCATTCAGATAATAGGCAATTCTGCAGAGAAACATAGAATCATAGAATAGAATCATAGAATCACCAGGTTGGAAGAGATCCACCAGATCATCGAGTCCAACCATTCCTATCAATCACTAAACCATGCCCCTCAGCACCTCATCCACCTGTCCTTAAACACCTCCAGGGAAGATGAATCAATCCCCACCCTGGGCAGCCTGTTCCAGGACCAATGACCCTTCCTGTGAAAAATTTTTTTCTAATGTTCAGCCTAAACCTCCCCTGGTGGAGCTTGAGGCCATTCCCTCTCGTCCTGTCCCCTGTCACTTGGGAGAAGAGCCCAGCACCCTCCTCTCTACGATCTCCCTTCAGGTAGTTGTAGAGAGCAATGAGGTCTCCCCTCAGCCTCCTCTTCCTGAGACTAAACACCCCCAGCTCTCTCAGCCGTTCCTCAAAAGGCCTGTTCTCCAGCCCCTTCACCAGCTTTGTTGCTCTTCTCTGGACTCGCTCCAGAGCCTCAACATCCTGAACTGAACACAGTATTCAAGAAGCAGTCCCACCAGTGCCGAGTACAGAGGATCTAGATATTCCAGATTTTAGACATAATGAGGGTAGAAGGTATTGTATGTAGTTATTAATTAGTTCTGGATTTGTTGAAATCCAAAATCCTTTTATTGATGTCAGCTGTGTGGTGACTCCAGTAGACTCCAGTAGAAAATATTTTTTGTGAATTTACTGGAATTGCCCCACAGCTGACAGTCACTGAAAGCAGAGAGGTAGTTGGAATTTCTAACATGCCATGACTTGTATCCATTGATGATTAGAATCTGTTTCTTACCCTCTTGGAATGATATACAAGTCCATCACGTGCAGAGAAGAATGAGATAAGAGCTCTGTGAGGTTGACTGCATTTGTAGGACAAATAAAATGTCAGCTGTTAATAAGTCTTGACAGCCTATCCCCTATTCCACGTTGTTGAATTTATATATGATTTTATTTCTTGTTCACATAGTTTGCAAATGTTCAGACCAATTTTCTTCTTTTTAAGGCTAAAGGCAGCTCCTGAATTTTTGATGGGAGCAGGAAGCATCCACCAGTTTTTGTGTTGTGATGCTCTTTGAGTGTGTCTGTAGCATGCATCCATCTGGTAACCAAATTACACAGATGTTTTCTATGATTTATGTAGCTTCCAAACTCCTTGAGCAATCGACCTTGAGGAAGGATTGTGAAACATTTTAAGGTTAAATGTCAGTGCTAACTTATCAGAACACACAAAAATGGGTACTATGTAGACATTTTGCTGCATTTAAATGTGCCTGATTTGTCATAAAATAATTTCTCTGCGGTTTTAAAGAAATCTAGTAATGTCTTAAGAGATTTCACCTGTTTAGAGTTTACAGGTAAAATTATCAACTCTCCAACTGTTTCATGGAACAATCTTCCAAATTCTCATTTTTGTCTTTTGGGGAGGGAGGGCAGCTGGTTCTTTTTTCTTTTCATTCTACAGTTTGATGGTACATTTAAAATTATTTTTATTACAGGAAGCAATGGTATTTATGTAAAATTACTCAGAAAAGACAGGCTCTGAAGAGAAGACATTAATTTTTATTGTATTTCTTAGCTATACACCAAGTTTGGTGAACAGTGAGGTGAAGGACACAATTTCCCATTTTTGGAAGCATAGAGTCATTAAGGTTGGAAAAAGACCTTGGTGATCTGTTAGCCCAACACCATCATGCCTACAAACTCAAGTCCTGAAGTGTCAGATCTACACATTTTTTGGATAAATGCAGGGATAGAGACTCCACCACTGCCATGTGCAGCTTGTGGCAATGCCTCACCACTCTTTCAGTAAAGAATTCCTTTTCAAGATCTGCCCTAATCCTCTCCTAGCTCAATATGATCAATAGTATTACAAACACATATGTATTTTTTCACTTTATCTTTTACTTTGTATGGGAAATTCAAGGAAAACCTTAATTTTGACTTGTAGAAGCATTTGTCAAACATTATCAGCCTGTCGGTGCTCATCAGCAGAGTCTGAAATACTGAGAGGATGAAATTATCATAACTTAATTGGCCTGTGTGTCAAACCTACTTTTGAGGTGTTAATGAGTCCATTTATCCTTTGCAGGGAGCTGAAACTTGATTAGACTTTTAAAGATCTCTTTTGTGTATTTGAACTGTTTTTCTTATTAACATCCTTGTGAAACTAAACAATAATATGGGATCCTCAGTGCTCATCAGACATTCAGCAGACAAAACTGTTTAATTTTTCCTCTAATCTAGACCATCCAGGCCTTGTACGTGAGATGTGTGAAGTTCACCCAGCTGGCACCTGCAGTTCAATGACAGATGTCATGCAGCAGCATAGCGTGTCTCCTTCTCAATGACCCCAGGTACCAAATGCAAGACAGAAACTGAGGCCATTGCTGTTGTTTCTTTTCCAGTTCCCTCCTCTGCTAAATGAGGTACACGCAGGTAACAACCCCAAACGCATGTGATTTGGATGTCGAGTGAGAAAATTGTTGAGAGTTACATCTACTACATTCATACAGGTATGTTGTGTTTCCTTCTTTTGTCTCATGTCCAGTTCCTTTCTCTTTCACTAGAAGTATTTTTAACAGATTGTCTTTTATTTCTGTTAATAAGTTCTATTTTTACGCTTTGGTATGTATATTTGGTTTTAAGCTAATGTTCACATTTGTACCTGTCCTAACTCATTTATCACAATGTGGCCATTGTTGAACTGTGAGAAATCTGATCCAGGACATGGAAATGTGGGTAGATGAGTCCTTAGTCTTTGATGCTAAGGACTTGTCACATAATGATCACAACTAATAACTCATTAATTTGTGTCATAGTTATTTCAGAACAGTATTGTTTGTGTTTGAAAGACTCTAGCTGAAATAACTGATTCCACACATTCTTTCTTCTGACAAAAAAAATCTGATCAAGCTAGTATTTCAGTTTACTGACTTGATTCTGAACAAGAACATGCTTCTGCATGTACAATGTGGCACCTCATCCAAGTAGACACATGATGATTTTTGTGGAGGCACAGACACAGCCAGGATATGTAAATATGAGATTTTTCACAAGATAAAGGCAAAAGGTGGAGTCAGAGACTAGCAACTTAGTTTGTTAGTCAGTAGTCCTCTGAAGTTGATGCCATTTGCTGTGTTCAATAAAGAAAACAACCTGAATGACAGATATTGTTGTTGTTGTTGTTGTTGTTTTTACACTGTAAACACAGATAAAATACAGGAAAGCACATTTGTGTGTGACATAAGACCTGGAGGAGTCATTCATCAAAAGCTAACTTCAGAACAGGGAGGTCCAGTTCTCTCAAGCTCCACTGCACTCAGCAGAAAGGTAAAGGCTGCATTTAGGGTTGTTTAAAGAAGCCTTAATGCCCTGCAGTGGATGGCACAGGGATAATCTCTCCAGCAGTACAGAGAGAGCCTGGCATGAGGAGCTTTTATGAGTGCCCTCCTTTCTCTTGCTACACCCTTTCCCTTTAAGATTACAGTCTCACTAAGTAGAAAGGTAAAACACAGGTGATTAATGCAATGGCATTAATTATCTGACATCTGTTACATACTTATCATTTTCACTCTTGGACTACACTACCACCTTTTCAGCCAAGCATATTGCTGCTTTCCATTGACTTTTGCATAGTGGAGGGAAGGAGGCTTACACGTGGTTTTTCTTTTTTTGCTCCAGAATTCTACTATTCCAATTTTAAGAGATTTTAATACTTACTGATAGTGCGTTATCTGGAATTTGTGACATGCCTATATTTATATAGTATGAACACCATTGCAAAACTCAAGTCTGTTGTGTTTTTTTTAATTCCTGACAGCCAATTTATGAAAGGCCTTAGTTACAGTGCAGTGCTGCAGTTGACACAGGAATTACTTCAGTATGTTTTGTTGTGCCTCCTACTGGCCATTTCATGAGTTAATAAAGAAGTCAGAGCAACAAAAGTAATCAAGACTATAATGCAAAATAATTATAGAATTTCTTTAGGCAGATAATTATTCTTTTTGTTCTTTTTAATTCTCATTTCTGTACCTCTAATGCTTGTAGGGTATTTCATACAGTAATGTATGCAAGTTGGCAAATGAAAAATAATGCAGATAATTACAAGAGAAACAGTTAATAGAAGCTGTAATATCTGCATTGTGGCTCTAACCATGGCTGTTTGTAGTATTAAATGAATTTAAGCTAAGAAGGGATAATTTGCAGTGTAGCAAATGATAAACCTGACTCGCTGATATTAGCATAGTCCCTTATCTCTCTCTGCAGTATTTCAGGCAGTATGCTGTTACTGCTATGAAAATCTGGGACAATAAAACAGCAGTACAGTAAGATATCTATAAAACCTGAGTGTTAAAGCAATGCCAGCTCAATTGAAGGGGTTTAGCATTTTTCAAAAGGCAATCTGGAATCACTGGTTTCTTAGGATCTGGAGACAACTTCTCATTTCCCTGCTTTATAAATTTACTTTCCCTGTGTGAATGAGAAAAATCCTGCTGAATGGCACTTGGTATGTGAAATGATGTATAGAAGTGTATGTGAGTGCTTAGAAGAACTGGAAGCAGATACAGTTCTATAGCTCTAGATGGCTGCCTGCTAAAGAGTAAAGGTTCACAAGTATCGTGAAGTCCTGGGTCATTTCAGTGACTGTATTATGAACGGGGAAAAAAAATATAACATCTTTTCTACCTGACATTATTTGCTTTAACTAATTGAATTGTGAACTTTTCAAGACAAGATCTGGCTTTTGCTTTACTGCTTTGTATCATGATCTGTGTTCTGTGATCATGTGTTCTACAGCTTATGAAATGTGTTATTACATCAGAAAGAACTGTCATATGGGGAGGTTGTGTGACTTTTTGTGTGTGTTGGTTTCCATTTGACTTTCCTTGCAATCTGGATTAACATTTTTTTTATACTCATACAATAGTAAAAAAGCAGTTCCTCTTTTGTTAGAGATTTTCATGTGAAGGTTAAATAACGTATTTAAATTTCAGACTATCCTGTTAGATCCACAAGGAAATTTTTATCAAAGCTAAAGCTTTCAAAGTAGCAGCAAATGGTTATATTTTCAGTAAAATTTTACTTCCTTATATCTCATCTCCTCTGTATCACTGTGTTTCTAAATATGATTTCCTTATAAGACAGAATGTATTAATGTTAAATACTATCTTTGAAGTGAATAGATTTTTCTCTGCTTCAATATATTCAAAATATTTTCATAACCGTGATATACCACAGAAGATCACAGTCCCTCTCTTTTTACTTCATCTCCGATTATAGAGGAAAATAATTTTATATGTCCTTTATTTTGAAAGCCTCCTGCTCATTGGTTGTAGTTTTAGTTGTTTTATTTTTACTTGAAATTATATTCAAAGTAATTTTACTGCAGAGGTGAGGAAGGCAGTTCTGTAAAGTGATTTGCACTGTTGTAATTGCCTGCAGTGCTTGCTGATTCACACCACCATCCTAAATTCATGACCTGAAATATATTTCTAGTCTTCCTGATCTTTATTCCTCCTTAGAGAACTGGCTGGTAGTAATTCTGTCTCTATCTGAGATTCATAAATGTGTCTGAATGGCTTCACCTTCCATAACCGAACATGTTCTCAGAAAGACTCTAGGGAGACAGCTGTTTCATGTGTAAGGTAGTGTGCAGAGCCAGATCAGCCCATGATTAAAAAGAGTTACAGTCAACTTCAGCTGCATGTATCTTTGCACATAAACCTGCAGCTTCATTTCAGGCAAAGCTGAAACAGCAGCTCATAAACTGACATGCTGATGGGAAATTGTTATGAGAAAAATCCTCAAATAGAGATGCAAGTTAATAACTTAAATTATTAGAATTAATTTATCATTTTGAAACATTATCCTATAAAGATATTCAGAAAGTATTTAGTTCCAGGTAAATTTCACATAGAAATTAAATATCTCTTAATCTCTTATTTTCTTTTTTAAAAGAAAATCCCTTGCACAATCAGATTCCTACACTGTTGATCATGTTGCTTATTAATATCTCAAATTATTGAATACTATTTTTAGGAAGGCCTTGCCTTTAAGAACAACTCTACTTGGTTCTTCCAGTTTGTTATGGCAACCAACTTCGTTATAAATATTTTGAATCTAAGTTTTGTGGTGGTTACAATGTTCTATTTTTCCTTCTACAGTTAGTTCACAGAAGAATTTAAGTATGATGTGAGGGCTATTTGTAGAATGTGGAGAAAATCCCTGAATGTAGAAAGTAAACTTAAACAAAACATTTGAACAGAGGTTAATGAGGAACTGCCTGCCATGTCTTGAAAAACTCCCCATTATTCAATAAGTCATTTCTCTTGAGGTCAGCAATATCTTTGTCCTTCCCTAGTGTTATCCTTGGATACAACACCTGTTTTTCCTAGCAGTCTCTACAGTAAAGCAGGTGCCTGATTATCTTCATTACAGGTTCCTCTGCCAACCTCATTCCTGGCAGCCTTTGGAGCTTTCTCCTTTACAAGTTATTGAAGAAAATTACTTACACTAAGAAAGTTACTTACACTAACAAATATTTTCAGGAATTTACTATGCTAGTGTTTAATATTTTGTACATATATTTGATATATACTTTTATATATTCTTATAGGAGATCTATAAAAGCTCCTTGCCTTATATATTCTTTGCACAGAGCTATAGTCCAGTACTCTGCCAGCAAAGGCACCAGCTTCTGCAAACCATGGCAGATTTTTTCCTTAGAGGCAAACAGAAAGGGCACAACTAAGTGTTTGCACTGGGGTCCTTGCAAGACCTCGTACACCAAAAGGTTGTAGTACAGCAATGAGTGCATGTGTGAAGTATTTCCTGCTCTACATTTCTCATATTCAGAAAGCCCCACAGTCTAAGTGGCGTATCGTACTTTCACTTTGAATCACAGTTTAATTGTGCCTGACCAGAAAATGCTACTCTGAATTGAGATTTATCTTCACTGGAAGCCACAAAACAATACATTTAGGATGCTTTATTTTAAAGAAGTTGTTTTGTGAAAGCCCACTCCTGAAAATGATGGAGCATGAAAGAGTAAGTAAATGGCAGGCAGCTGAATCCTCTGTCCTTCTGTCCTCCACTGCGCATTCAAGTAATTCCTTTCTCTTCTGAGGTACAGGTAACCCTCCTCTGCTGGTGCCATGCAGCAACTTCAAAACACAGAACTCGGAGCAGCAGGAAAAGTGGTAGGAGTAAATGAAATAAAACTGCTGACAGTCATTGTCTCTGTCTTCAAGTACTGTCGGGCAAACCATGGGGAAGAAATGAACAATTCCCAGGTGTAAGCCACTGTTCAGCAGTTTCTGTGGGTTTCAGCTCCAGCCAGAGAAGTGCATCTGAGGGGAGCCATCGTTGTAGTAATGAATAAATACAATGAATAAATCAGCACTGCAAAGGGCCTTTCTTGCCCTCCTTGAATTTAAGTTGATTATTTCATCTTTACTCATCATAAATTACTCTTATTCCATGTGAATGTAAATTCATGATAAAAAAGAGTTGACCGCTTGTTAATGCTACAACATGCAGTAAGTGCTGCAGAGGCAGGGTTCCACAGGACTAGAGAAAATCATCACTCACTGCTCCCCCGCTAACACCTCAATCCTCGCTTCTCCATTTCTTTGTCACCTCTAGCACAATTTGTGGTTACTTTTTACCTCCCACTCCTAAAATCACAACTCCTACGGGGCTTTTGCAAGCTACTGACATTTCATGTGCTGGAAGAGGGGGGCTTTCTTTGCTAAGCAAGGCAGAAGGCAGCAAAGGGGGCAGATTTAGACTAGATATAAGGAGGAATTTCTTCACTATGCCAGTGGTGATTCCCTGGCCCACGTTGCCCAGAGAAGCTGTGGATGTCCCATCCCTGGAGGTGTTCAAGGGTGGGTTGGATAGGGCTTTGGGCAGCCTGATCCAGTGGGAGGTGTCCCTGCCCATGGCAGGAACTGGATGATCAACTGGATGATCTTTAAGGTCCCGTCTCACCCAAACTATTCTATGATTCTAATGTTCTGGGGCTGCTTGTGCACAGGCGTGTGTGTCCTCCTGCTTGCTTGGGCTGCTGCCGGCCCCGTGCCAGGGGAGCAGCTGGCAGCACCCCAGGGATCAGGGCTGGAGTTCCCAGCTCGTGCTGCTGGCTGGGAGCAAGCCATGGCACATCCAGGCCGTGGGGACGATACGCAAGGTGCTGAGGGGCAGCCAGGCTCTGCTTTCCTTCAGGATGGCAGTCAAGGAGGACAAACAGCACCTTGTGGTATATGGTATCCTGCGGGGTTCCCTGCCAGACCCTGCTGGGGAACAGGGCGCAGGGGTGAGATGTTAGGCTTTACAGGCTGTGCTGTGGTGGGGCTGCTGCCCACAGCCCTCACAGCAAGCGCCTGCCCTGGCTCCTCACAGCACATGTAACAGTGGCCACGTGTGGGCCTCCTCACAGTACATATAATGGTGGCCACGTGTGGGCCTCCTCACAGCACATGTAACAGTGGCCATGTGTGGGGCTCCTCACAGCACATGTAATGGTGGCCACGTGTGGGCCTCCTCACAGCACATATAATGGTGGCCACGTGTGGGCCTCCTCACAGCACATGTAACAGTGGCCATGTGTGGGGCTCCTCACAGCACACGTCATGGTGGCCACGTGTGGGGCTCCTCACAGCACACATCATGGTGGCCACGTGTGGGGCTCCTCACAGCACACGTCATGGTGGCCACGTGTGGGCCTCCTCACAGCACACGTCATGGTGGCCACGTGTGGGCCTCCTCACAGCACATATAATGGTGGCCACGTGTGGGCCTCCTCACAGCACATGTAACAGTGGCCATGTGTGGGACTCCTCACAGCACATGTAACAGTGGCCATGTGTGGGGCTCCTCACAGCACATGTAACAGTGGCCATGTGTGGGGCTCCTCACAGCACATGTAATGGTGGCCACGTGTGGGACTCCTCACAGCACATGTAATGGTGGTCACGTGTGGGGCTCTTCACAGCACACGTCATGGTGGCCACGTGTGGGGCTCCTCACAGCACATGTAACAGTGGCCACGTGTGGGGCTCCTCACAGCACATGTAACAGTGGCCACGTGTGGGACTCCTCACAGCACACGTCATGGTGGCCACGTGTGGGGCTCCTCACAGCACATGTAACAGTGGCCACGTGTGGGGCTCCTCACAGCACATGTCATGGTGGCCACGTGTGGGACTCCTCACAGCACATGTCATGGTGGCCACGTGTGGGACTCCTCACAGCACACATCATGGTGGCCACGTGTGGGGCTCCTCACAGCACATGTCATGGTGGCCACGTGTGGGCGTCCTCACAGCACATGTAACGGTGGCCACGTGTGGGCCTCCTCACAGCACACGTAACGGTGGCCACCTGTGGGCCTCCTCACAGCACATGTCATGGTGGCCACGTGTGGGCGTCCTCACAGCACATGTAACGGTGGCCACGTGTGGGGCTCCTCACAGCACACGTAACAGTGGCCACATGTGGGGCTCCTTACAGCACAGGTCACTGTGGCTGCATGTGGGGCTTGCTCGTGGCACATATAATGGTGGCCACATGTGGAGCTCCTCATAGCACACATAACAGTGGGCATGTGTGGGGCTCCCTCGTAGCACATGTAATGGTGGCCACTTGCGGGGCTCCCTCGCAGCACACATAACAGTGGCCACTTGTGGGGCTCCTCATGGCACAGGTTACTGTCTTCAAGTAGGGCTCCTCATGGCACATGTAATGGTGGCCACCTGTGGGGCTCCCTCGCAGCACGTATCATGGTGACCATGTGTGGGGCTCCCTCACAGCATGTGTCATGGTAGCCACATGTGGAGCGCCTCACAGCACATGTTATGGTGGTCTCCTGTGGAGCACCCGTGCCCTCATGGCATTTGTAATGGTGGCTGCATGTGGGGCTCTCCCACAGCATGTGTCATGGTGGCCGCAAGTGGGGCTCCTCACGGCATGTGTCATGGTGACCATGTGTGGGGATCCCTCAGAGCACACGTAATGGTGAGCACACGTGGAGCTCTCTCACGGCACAGGTGATGGCAGCCATGAGTGAGGCTCCCCATGGCACACCTCACAGCGGCCATGTGGCCATCAGAGCCGGGTGCCAGTGTGGAGGATGCTGTCCCCAAGCAGGGCGCATTTGGCTGCTCTTTCAGCTAGGAGCATGGGTGCTTTCTCCATCTTTCACCCCTCCTGAACATACCTCGCACCAGCATGAAATAAACCCTGTCTGATTTCTTTTTTTTTTTTTTTACTTCTCAGGGTTGAAAAAGCTTTTCTCTGACATCGTACGCTTAAGCTTGCCAGAGGGTGTCCTACCCTGTAAGGAGAGAAGAGCAGAGAGAATGGGGGAAGAAAGACCCTTGGGATCTGGTAATCTCAACAGATATTCAACCCTTGACTTTCGATTCTCCTTCCATAAATTGATAACAGAAAGTGATTGCAATGCCTTTTCATGTATTTTATATACTTTTTTAGTTTGAAAAAGTATAGAGTTTTGATTGAGATATTCTTCATTGCTGTTATAATTATGTCTATTCGCTATTGCTAATTCCATATTTAACTCCTAAATTTTTTCTGAAACGCTGTCTCAAAAAGAAAGTAAAACAAATCAAATCCAAGATTCAAATAAAAAAAATGTCCTTGAGAACAAAAAAATTGATTCATCCCTCTAGATTCTACTTTCAGATAACACTAATTAAACGATGTCTGGTCATTATATTTATCATTTTTTTTATATTTGATACGAGATATACACATATATAAGATATGTATTACTCCATAATAATTTGGGATTTGATTTTCTAGGACCTTCGTCTCTGGCTGCTGACTTCAATGCAAAACCACTCTCTGAAGTGAAGAAAGGCTTACACAAAGAATTTATGTTAAATGTATATTCAATTTTTTGTCATACTTCTCAAATATGCTGAGGTGTTCTACATAGTGAGCATTATTTATGAATCACTCAGAGTTTTCCCAGTTTTTATTGTTAGAATTTCTGAATTATAAATACAGGGCTGATAACTAGGGCAGAAAATAGAATATGTGCACTTTTACAACTTTTCCTAAAAAAAAAAATCATAAAAAAGATCGTGTTATAAATTTTAAAATTCAAATTATAATTAATTTCAAGTTATTTCTAGTCTTAATAGTCTCCAGAGATTTGAGATTTTTTAAATTTAAATGTTAATTAGAGGGAATGTGATTTCCAAAGTAAGCAAAATATGTTGATTATAAAATAATTACTTGTATAGGCATAAATATTCCTGAGCAGGTATTAGCAGATGCATTAATATTCAGTGCTAAAGTTGATATTAATTTCTCTGATGCTTGTTGATGTCACAATAGCTCCATCTCGTGGTTACTTGACAAGTAACTTGCATTTATTAGATCCTATTAGAAAAGTCAAGTCGTAATAAAAAATAATAAAAATCTTGATAAGGAGAGGAAATTCTACATATGATTAATTTAATCACAGTTGCTTGTTAAAAAAAGCAGAAAAGAAAAATAAAAAGTGAGTATATAGTAGTTCCCTTCAGTCGCTGTAATTTGTGGTATATACGTGGATAATTATAAAAGCGAGGAAATTTTAGTAAAAATATTATTTTTGAAAAGCAATGAAAAACATTAAAATTATGATTAGCTGTATCAGTGAGTGCATGAATCATACATATGCTGCCAATTTTGTTTTATCTTCATTTCATACAGGCACCCAATGCTGCTGCTGATCAGCTGTTTAACCTTGAAGATGCGATAAAAAATGTTGACAAAATGTCCAGTGAGCTGAAGAAACTAAATGGTAATTCTGAGTTCATCATCCAGCTAAACAAGAAGCTGTTTAAGGCATTGCTTTAAAAAGTGTGCAGTTGTGAATGGTTCGTGTTTTCTATGTCATACACCTGTTTTATCATCTAATGAACCTATAGAGTTGCTCTTTCATTTTGAAAAATTAAAGAAACAGTAATTACCTACAAGCTAACTACAGAAAAAAATTTGCAAGGTAGTCAATCATTCCTCTGCAGGAACAGTAACAATCTCCTAGTGGAAATACTACCAGTGTGCTAATATCAAACATTATTTGACCATCTTAAAATAAACAAAACAAGGCAAGCATTCAAAATTTTTGAAAAGTTGATAGGTGAACGCTGCAAAAAATGCTATATATAAACTGCCATTCACTTAGCATCTAATATTCAGTGAATACCATGATGATCCATTGCCCTTTGTCTTTCAGTAGAAAGCCAGCTACTGCTTTGTGACCTTATTTTGAACTTCAACCATCCAATGAAGGCCAAATATTTAAAAGAAGCTGAAGAAAAATCTTGGAATTTGACAGATTAAGTAATAACATCCATTTTCATGTATCATCTTCTAGTAACACTGCTCAGTTTGAACTGTAGAATAGTAGTATGGTTTCCTGCAGTTAGGCTATTTTTATTTTAAATTGAAAATGTGCAGTGGAGAAACAGTTTTAAGTGTTATCAATTTTGAGAAACCTTTTTAACTGCAGTTACCCAAATTAAGCCCATTATTAACTAGAAGGGTTAGGATACAGGGCATGAAGAGTTTCACATTTTGTTGTCTCCTTTTAAAAAACACATATTAGAACAGTAAGAAAAGGCTTTCAATTACTTCAAGTCAAGTCATCTCACTGCTATCTCAGTGTGTTCCAGAAAATGGCGTAAGAAACAGTTGGTAAAGGAGGAACTGCAGCTTGTCATTTGATCTGCCTTCCTCATTGTAAAAATTTTGCTGAGGAAGGAGGCCAAAGAGCAGATTACTTCTGGAAGACTGAAAGTACTTTCATTCTCATTTCTGTAGTGACTTTCTAAGGCACCGAGCTATGAAAGAGTTAGCAGTCTAAATACTCTGTCCTGAAATCTTCTTGGCCTGAAATTTGAGTGGCCAGTATTTTCAAGTCTTTAATCATACTTTACTTGTGGACATGTTTGAATGTTGGCATGTTTTTTTATTCATATGCAAAATGTATTTATCTGAATAATAAAATCAAGATTTCCTCTGCTCAAAAAAAAAAAAGCAATGTTATAATTTGTTGTGGTGTTTTATATTTTATTTCTCTTTCACTAATGAGATGATTTAAAATAAATAAAGCAGACTTCTACAGGAGGTATTTTTTGAGTTGTTGGCGTTTTCAAGGCAGTGCAATGGAAGAGAATTAGAACATCCAGCTCACATAACCAGTTGTGATATGGGGATTACTGCTTTTAATTTTAGCATTGTTTGAAAAACTAACATTAAAACTGACTTTTCTTTCACAAGATTACTAATAAGCTTTTAAAAATTATTGGGCTATAAACAGATTATGTCACCTAAATAATTTTAACCTTCTATTTTCAATCTTATTTTTTACTTATATTTGTTTGAAATGAAGTTTCCTAAATTTGGATTCCAGGTCCTAGCTAAATATAGTATAAAGGAAGATAATGTTTACAAATCACATATATTTAAAGTAAAACTGTTTATGAAATCTGGTTATATCCTCTGAGAAACTTTACTGTTTATATGGAAGATATTCTTCTGCACTGAATTTTGGTTTAAATGTTTCCAGTGGTGTATATGCACAAAAGATTTTAACAGAGAAAATGTGTGGCACAATCTAAAATAATAATCAAACCAAGGTCTTGTCAAAAAACAAAGTTACTAGAAAACCAAGGCTAAGAGCTGGATCAATCCCACTTGAAAAAGGAGAGGGGAAAACTGTTGACATAATCTGCTTCATCTTATATTTTAGAACCGAGAATATTGGTTTTCTTGAAAAAAATACAGTAAAACCAGAAAGGAGTTGTAGAAGAGGAACTAGGCTTAACCTGGTTGTGTCTGTCTGCTTTCTAAGAGATTTGGGTGTGTTCTGCCAATTCAGGATCATGTGATGAGAATCTTATTGATGGGTTTCCTTTAAAAATGCATCTGCTTAATATAGAGTCAGAAAGAGCTAGAGAGAAGCCTATTTTTGAATAAAGCTATAGGATTCTAGGAGGTACATAATTCCTCTTTGTGGGCCATCAGTGAATCATTCGTGGTATGGCAGAAAGAAGATGGTAGATATTTTATTTTTAAAATAGATTGTAAAGACAGTCTCATGACATAAACCCAGATCTTTATGAGCAGCTGCGTATCCGGGGTCAGTGGTTTTTTTGGTGTCACTGAAACACATCTTCAGGACCCAGGTCAGAGTCTCAGTCTTTTCATAGAAGAAGCCATAGTTAGAATTTTTGGGGAAGTGGTTTGTGGGGGGGAAAAAAATTGGGCTTTTAGCGTCTACTACTCAGCTTTGTCATGGTATTGGGTCTACTCTGTGTGATGTTCAATAACGTAATTCCTACTGCAGTTTTGATCTGAAAGATAGTTTGCCTTTTCTTTTCTCTTATGAAAGTAAAGACATATATTGGTACTTAGGTCATGAATTTTCTAATTTGTTGTGGAAATTGTTTAAAGAAGACACATATATATTAGAAGAGAAAAAATCATGTACTGTATTATTAGTGGATAGTAACAAACACATTGTAGAAAAATCAGATTTACAGAGTACTGCATTACAAGTCATAATTTAAAATTAACATTGCCTTTTTTACTTAAAATCAGAAGATTTTTTTATGACTTCATTGTTTTAGTTTGCCAAAAAGGAAACATCATGAAGTTTACAAACTTCAGTAGGCTTTGATGCTATATGTGAAGTTCACTCAGGTCTCATTTAAATATATCCTGCAGCATATTTTAATATGCACTGATTTCTTGAACCTCTGTCTTTTCCATCGATCAGAAGAAGAGGTGTTCTTTGGAAGTGATCAATAATATCTGCTACAGAATTAAAATCCTGTGGGATGGAAAAAGTGAGAAGTTAACTTAAAAAAATGCCAAAACTATTAGTAGTTAGTAAAACTAAAGTTTGGGGTTTTTTAAACTCTGAATATTTAGCAGATGGATAAGGTCCTGTAAATTCTATTGGATCAGATGTTTTCAATCCTGCCGGGGTCTGTAGCTCAGTAACTGTGTGTATGACATACTGCAGTGCTGTATAATTAATTTGTGCGGTCTTGGCTTGTCTAATATATCATGTTGTCATTCTGCTTACAGGGTGATCACACTTCAAAGTTCAAAAAGTTGACCAATAAGTCAGAGAGTTCTGTCTCAATCAGAGCTGCCGCTCGTGTGCTGACTGATTTGCCTGGTGCCAGGAGATCCAGTGCTGTACTGCGGGATTTAAGTAAACCAGCAGTCTGGTTGGCAGATACTGATTTGCTCTCAACTGTGTATTTCCCTTATCTGGTATCTTGGTGTTAAACAAACTTTCCCTAGCCAGGTACATGGATTTCTAATAGCTGTATTCTAAGGCAAACAGGAGAATCTGATTTTAATTCAACAGTAACATATTCTATCATGAATAACTCTCAGACAGTTAAGTAGAATTCTAAAGGAGTAAAATAGCTGCCAGGTAAAGTAGCCTGTCATGTAGGAATGAGAGAGGAAATTGTATGATGAAGGAAAGCAGTATGAAAAACATATAGTACCTCTTTTCCTTTTAAGCCAGTTCCTAACAAATATGTGTGATCTTGCTCCTGGTAACGAATCTGGATGTTGTATACTTTATCTCTGTACAGCACCATCAGTACATATGGATGAGTAACAGTTTTTCTTGAGCTATCTCTTACCAAGAATGTTCCATCCTGAAAGAAGAAAAAGTGTAAGATGACAAATAAATGACACTTTGATAAGCATAACAACCTTAAATAGAGCACTCGTGATTTTAAGTGTTTTTTTCTTTCTGAAGGCTTTCCTCCTGGTAAGGGAAACTGCATTATTAAAGAGTTTAGGTAATTTCTCAAATATTTTGGCTTTCAATTAGCTACTTAAAACTCTCCTGACTGATACAAATGCAGATTTTTAGGGAAGTGAGGAACGGTGTACTATGAGGAAAACATTAAATTGAAAGAGGGAGTAAAATATCGAAGACCAAACCTCACGTCCTTTTAACCAAAGAGAAGTTCATTTCTGGTCAGTGCCAATTAAGATTCCTACATGATTTATTTACAGACAGCCTAAAATAATGATAGCATCTGAGTAATTTTGGTAAAGACAGAGATATTGTCTCTCTGTCTCTCCCTCTGCTTTTCTTCAATTCAGATCTGTTTTTATAATTCTTCCATTGAAACATGCTTTCCTAAAGGCATTGAACGTGATCTCATAAGCTGGACCTTAGTACACATCTATTTGATTTATATCCATATGCACAGTTAAGCCTGGGTTTCACCTGTTTGTGTCTGTACTTCATTTTGCTACTAAATATGACCTAGAAAAGGGTGGGATTCATCTCCTCTCATCTCATTCAGGCTATTTAAAACTTGGACTCTGCAACAAATTCCTCACTAGTGACAGAGAATTATTTCCAGAAAACAAGTCACTCATAAGAGAGAAGTGAAACTGCTTTCTGGAAACAGAATTTGTTCACTTTTGACTGAGGAAACCAACAGCCTTCATGGCTAGACTAGATGTGTAACTTCTATGTGAGTAAAGATATTAAAGATGAATCCCTCACTCTAACTCCCCACTTGTCTTCACTCTTTCCATAAGACTGCAGGGACATCTAACTGGGCCATTAAGGAGATGGTGAGAGTCATTAGTGATTTAAAAAGTACCTTGTTTATCCTTCGAAGAGCTGCTTCTGCTTCCGTCCGGCTGACATAAGCAACATACCACTCACTATTTAGCAAGTCCTATGTTTTTTGTGAGAAAGAAGAAAGACAGCTGCTGATTAAACAGCTTGTGATGTTTACAACATACTAATACGTTGAGAGAAATTTGAATGTGAGGGTTTGTGGTGTTTATGTGCAGAATTTCTAAGGGTATGAGTTCCAGGGGTTATACCAGTACTACATTACTGTATGGCAAGCAGCACTAAATGATTTTTAAATTATGTGCTCACTTTGATAAATTGGAAAATATTACACCTAGCTATAATGTTTCTTCAAGTGAGGTAGGAAAATAGGTATTTCCAAGGATTTGCAGTGAAATGTAGATTTTAAGTGACATTTTCTCTTAGTCTGCATGGGACACTAGCATCCTTTGCCTTTGTTTATCTGGTTTTGGGTTTTGGTTTTTTGTTGGGTTTTTTTTAAATTATTTTGTTTTTTTTTTTCCTTTTTGAACTATCATCAGAGAAAATAACGCAGACTTCCTGTGAAACCACCATACACAATTGCCCAGCAGTGTTACCACCATAAGCATTGTTTTCTAAACTTGTTGTATTTAAAGAGATGTGAAACCAAAATGCACTTAATGACATGAAATCTTTACCCATCAAGGTAGAAGGAGAATTGAAAATGTAACACTAGTTGAAGGCAATCGTGCAAAACAAGTAATCCAGCAAACAAATATTTTTCTTATTTTATTCTGCTGCTGTTTTGCTATTGTTGTTTTCCTTGGTGAAGACAAATTAAGGCACTAAAGTTTGACATGGAAAATGAAACTGAAAGCACCTACTAACATCCTGACAGTGACAACCAGCTAGAATAACAACTTTGAAAAATGTTCTCCCCTGAAATTCAGAAAATTTGCTGTGTTTAGCAGTACTCTCTAATATTGAAAAGTTTTTGTACCTCATTTTTGTCCAGGTTTGTTTGGTGAACAGTCTGTCTCGTAGGAATTGGCAATGGAGGTCTTATGTCAGCTGCACCTCTTGAAGGAGATCTGCTGTTGTTGCCTTCAAAGATACAAGTAGAAAAAGTGTCAAAACCAGGGAAATAATTTAATCTGTGGAGTGCATACAGGGTGTACAGTCTTAATTTTTAAGAGGAATGAAGACTTTATATCACTCTGATGCTGAGACATTTTGAATTGATTTGAAGTTAGATTTCAGCTACTGTATGAGAACCATGTTCTTTACAGAAATTCATCCTTGGTATGTGGAGACTTACACTGAACTTTTGCAGTTCTGGTTTCTTTAAAATCAGATTAACTTGAAATAAAGGTTACATAGTTTTAGCTTCTGTACCGCTATTACTCAATTAAGAGCGTCTCTGGTTTCTTTAGAGACAGTTAGAAGTAACGTCTCTTTGTATTCCTTACCTCTTTAGCATATAGAGACTAAAAAACATCAATGTAAGATGCAGCTGTTACCATATAAAAAAATATTTGCAAAGCAATTGATTTCTAAGCTTTCTTTATTTTTTGCTTGTTATTTCACACAGAAGGTATTCTCTTCCTTGTTCAAGAGTATTTGTATACCACACTGACTTGCAGGTAGTGTTACTCAGCTTACAGTAGTGTTAGCTATATTGAAAAAGATGTATATATGAAGTTTTGACAATGGTTTAACTGGGCGGTAAGCCCAAACTTCATGGGAGAAAAGCATCTTCAATTCAGACTAAGCAAGTTGCACAATACCTTTCAGGAAGTTGATGGTTTTCAACTTTCAGATATTTTTTTTGTACAGAAGATGCAGGATACAAACCTATATGTAAGCGTGGTGGTAGCGACCCACTTGAATTCAGGTTTCGAGCACTGTTTAAAAAAAATAAATAAACAGCAATCAATATAAACACGACACTGTTATGCAACATTTCTGTGCTCTAAAGAATGGATCTGGACTTCATGCTTGCTTTACAGAATATAAGACACTCTTGAAACTTATGAATGATGAGGACAGTCGTCTTTGTCTTCCTTTTGCTCTCCTTTCCTTCTTTTTATGCAAGCAGTTAAGTTTAATTGAAGCTCAGTATCTGGGAATAACTTAGAATTGGTGATGAGATTGGTGATGACCCACCAAGACTTCTGTATTGGTGTCAATGCAGAAACTGCTTCAGCTTTTTCTGAATTTTCACTTTACTCCCCCAAAACAAGGAAGTACAGTCAACAGCTTGTTACATGCTTCTTTCTGCGGGGTTCCACTTACAGAGTAATTTTTCTTATGGTTCATTACCCTTCTTGATGAAAATGCAGTTTCTCATTCTTGCATTGCAACTATGGATGTGGAGATACTGGAAAGAGTCCAGTAAAGGGCCACTGAACAAGATAAAGGACCAGAGCATCTCACATGTGAGGAAAGGCTGAGGAAGCTGGAACTGTTTAGCCTGGAAGAGAGAGGTCTCAGCAGAGATCATATTAGTATATACAAATATCTGAAGGGAGAGCCAGGCTCTTTTCAGTGGTGCCCAGTGACGTGACCAAATGCAATGAGTACAAACTGAAACAGGATGTTCCCTCTGAACATCAGGAAATACTTTTACTGTGAAGGCAACTGAGCACTAGAGCAAGTTGCTGAGAAAGTTGGGGATTCTCCATTTTTGGAGATACTCAAAAGCCATCTGGACACGGTGCTACTCTAGGTGACCCTGTTTGTGCAGGAGGGTTGGACCAGATGATGTCAAGAGGTCCCTGTCAACCTCAGCATTCTGGGAGCTATGAGCTGACAGTGGCACAGAGCTCATACCCCCACCACAACACCTCCATGAGCCTATGCTTAGTTTACTTCTCCTCCTGCATTCATTTTTTCTGCATCTTATTAGAAAATCCACATTATCCTTCTATGGCATGATCCTAGAACCTACATCCATAGCTTCTTAAAAATGTAAAGCCCAAATTTTCTTCCTTTTTTTTTTTTTTTTTTATTTCTTCACCTATTTGGGAACTAACTGCCTTCATGGTTTTCCTTTACAGTTCATATTTCTTTTCTGCTTAAATGAACTGTGCAAAAAGCTCTGGGATGAATATGTTAATCACATTTGCAGAACAAAAACACCCTATCACAACTTGTGATTCATGGGAGAAAATCAGCCAAATAGGGGCCTCCACAATGCTGTTTGAATATAAGTAGAAGTGTTCATCATAGGACTAGTTCCTATTTGCATATGACCTTGCTATTGCTACTGCAATATTAGTTCTACTTGGGTGTCAGCAGTTCCAGAGTATGATGGTAAATGGGAGGAATGAATCAAAGAGCCATTAAAAAATACAGAGATTAGAAAATATACTGCAGGCTTAGACTCAAGGAGCCCACTCTAACTCATCAAAGCCTAAGTCTCTTGTGTGCTGCATCAGAACCCAAAATTTAATTGAGGTCTTTTCCATTTAGCAAATGAAGACATAACAATCTAATATTTGGAAGTTGAACCTGGAAGGCATCATAATTGAAGCAAGGTTCACAATTTTAAATAGGAGTTATTAACCATTTGGGTAAAATTTAGTAAAAGGGTGGTGAAATTCTTTCGGATTTAACTCTAGACAACTAAGGCTATGGGGTTTGTTAGGCTGAGGCAATTAGCAGTCACAGCTCCAGCATTTCAGCTCCTAGAGTTTGCAGAATCCTTTTAAGGAAGGACCTCTGTGGCCTGCATCCTGCATAGTTTTGTAAAAGGTCTTGTCATTCTTATAGATCCTGCAGGCAATGGAAGAGGTGTCTTAAGAAGGGAAGCATTGTACAATGTACATCCTAAAATACTTCCTTGACGTAAATGTGGGATATTTGTCTTTTGTCTTGGTTGCCTGATGTACACTGTCTGCTTCACTGAATATAGAGCTTCAATTATATTAAGAATTCTCCTTGATAACAGGAACAACACAAATTAGCATTTAGTAAAGGCAAGTGTATAGCCTGAAAAATAACGAACTACTTAAAGTAGTTAACTTGCATTTATCTGAGAACCCTGTAACCACATATATACTATTATTTTCTAAACTGCAAAGAGATTGAGATTCAAAATATATGACACAACAATGGTTGAAACAAACCTTTCTGCACCAGGCATAGTGCTGGATCCTGACTTAGGTGGAGGCTTGACAGATTTGGATGGGAATGTATTGGAGCTGTATGGGGGCAAAGATAGCTGTGGCACTGGTCTTTGGGGTGTAACTGTGGAGAGGAAGAGAAGGAAATTTAAAATGTATGTGAAACGTTCTTAAATGACATAGAATGAGGAAATTCTGTCACATTACTGCTGTTTAAATAGATAAACTTAATGGAGTAAACTGTTCAATTAAAAGTCCTTAGTATGTTGGTTGTAGATTGTAAACTCATATGGTTAACTTAGAACTTAAGTATTAAAATTAAGAATCCACTGGAACAGGCTTCTACAATACTTACATTTTCTAAGTTCTTTTTTGAATAAGCCACTCCTGTATCATCATAAATAATAAAACATACTCTTTCTGCTTTGTCCTTAGACCTCAGCTACTGATAAGAGAGGTAAAGTTTACCTACACTCTGCACAGTTTAAAGATCCCGTTTCTTTATGGAGCCTTTGAGACAGTGATTGCTAACAGAGACCTGGCCAAATGTTCTGCTTCTGTTATGGCGGTACTTTATGAAGTTACTTAAGTTAATTTTAGGAATGAGGATCCTGAAGTAGTCATGAATACTATTATTAAATGAAGCAAATTATGCCTCTGTTTGTTAGATTAAATTACATTACACAGAAGACTAGTACCAGCAAGGTTTGACTGAAAGCTCCGTTGCAAACTGGGAGGATACGAGATTTACGTGCCTAGTTGTTTGGTGGTGTATGCATATCACAAATCTCTAAAATGTAATGTTTCAAAATAAGAAATCCTGCTGTCTTGTTACTGGCTGATTGAAGGAAGCTATTAAGGTATTGATTTCCTGTGATTTGTGGCTCTGATACATATCTGCATGACGTACTTTGTAAGCGTTCTACAGCCTGCCAAGGTACCCCCTGGCTCTTTGAAATGGCTCTCAAGAAACAACTCTGCAATTATTATTATTTTTGTTAGAATTAAGACAAAGAGACTTTAAATTTTAAAAATCACTGTAGAAATACTTACTGTCTTCTTCTTCCTAGGGAGACAAAAGAAAATAAACATCAGCAACTTATTATGACACAATTATTAAGAATATTTTAGAAAACAAAAACATGTGAGTTGATGAATTTTGAGTGTACAAGGACTCCCATATCTATACTGTCATTTTCATCTAAAATGCTGAGGCTTCTATCATCATGCAACATGAAATAATTTTTAATGTTCCAGTGTTAAGGTTATTTATATTATTTATATTATTTATATTATTTATAAATAAGCTATAAGGTAGATGTCCCATAATGGATCTTGATCCAAAGTAGTCAGAAACTCAGCAGATGTAAACTTTCTTCATAATTTAGGAATATACAGGCTTTCAAAGTTACCTGAAAATGAAATCCTTAGGTCACCCTAAGCTGAAAAAAAAAACCCAAGCCCCAAAGCTGGTGTAAGCAAAATCACTTGTCCCATGTCATAAAAAAATTCTGGCCTTATTCTTCCTTTTATCTGAAATAAAGCACTTGGGGAATAAACTGGAGGACTGTTTAAGAAGAAGCCATCAGTATTAGTTATGACTGATAAAAGAAATTAGTTTACTTTTTCCAGAATTATTAGTTTATACAGTTACTTTGTTTTATTATAGTCCCTATACCTTTAAATATTTTCTTTCACACTGAACTTACTTCATTTTTTTTGTGTGGTGTCCAACTCGGCCTGAAATGAAACAGCGGAAAAACATGAATCGTCGTTGGCATATTGTTCATTCACTTAGCATGCATTAGGCCATATTTTCAACTAAAATATGAATTTATATTAATTTTTACAGACCCAATGAATGCACAAACATTTTTCTTCCTCTTATAAATATATCAGATTCTAATTTTCAGGCACAGTCTAAGACATCACGCTAGTCCTTAGCCCATCATGTTTCTGTTAACACGGAAATTGTCTGAGGAATTTGATTATGAGGTTAGAGCTTAACACAAGTATTTACAATGATGAAATGTTAGACATCAAGTCTTGAACTCATCTGTAAGACTCAGCAACACCACTGGAGCAAATGATAACCTTCCCAGTTTTTGTTTCTCTGATAAATTATCCTGGCCGATCAGCAGATCTCAGTTACTTCCTTATTTTATTTGAAGATCAGTCATAAGTTATCCAGCAAATACTGGAGAACAATCTAGTTCTGCTACGGAATGATAGTAGAGATTAAAAATCAATTTTACAGACTAGTAAGACCAATGGAAGGAAAGTAGAGCTTTCTTTTCCTAACATCCTAGGGAAAAAAAATATAACAATAGGAGTCATGAAAGAATATTCCTTAGAGCAAGAACTTGATCTGGTGGAAAAAACATGGATCATTTATTTCTTTGTGCAACTTGGAAGTCAATTATGCCCTACATAATGGCCATTTGAGACACGGACTGAGGAGAAACCTTGTTCTGCTTCATGCTTTTCAGAAGCTAACAGAACATCCGTGCATCATAAAGCAAAACTTTGATATCTGCAGACACTGCTGTCATGCTGTAGCAGTAAATTACACTATCCTGTGTTGCTTATCCATATGTTTGTTAATTTTAATCTATACTTCCATTAAATTTCAATTAAATGAACACTTACTTTACAGGGGTTTGCTTCCTTACAGTAGGTGCAATGCCTCTTTCGTATCTGTCGCTTGGTGGAACAGGAGGTTTTGGCATCATTGCTAGTTGTTCCCCCAGGGATCTAAAGTAGAAGCAAAATGATGAAATAAAGGAAAAAACCTGCTTACTGTGAAACAGCTGGGTAATACGGACAGCAAGAGCCTCATTTCTGGGGGCAAAATTCTTACCTTAGCTGTGCAGTCAGAGGCTGTAAAACAAAGAATAGTTAGGGGACTGTGTAAGCGTATCAAAGAGGTGAAAAACATCATTAAGCATCCAAAAAAATTAGTCTTACCTTTTCGGGCAAGCTTGGCTTTCTCCCTGAAAATAGTAAAAGTTTACGTTTAAGAAAAAAAAAAAATTAAGACATTTAATTAAAGTTTCTATGAAACAAACCAGTTTTGAATATTAATGAAAATGAATTTCGCAGATAGAATCAATCAGCCTCCTAAAATGTAACCCAGAAAAATATTTTGGCTTTGCAAGAGAGAGCAAAATTGCAATACCACTTATTAAAGGTAAATTTAAAAAATCTTAAAACTACTGGATACTTTTATGTCATTATATATCAGGTGAAAGAGTTCAGATAATAAATAAAGATCACAGAGTGGTCTCTTTAGATTCTCTGTAAAATATAGCTTTCAAGACTAAAACAAATGCCTTTTTTTCTGTTTGTTTTTTTTTTTTTCAATACTCAGCATTCTTTTAAGTCTGGATGCCAAATCACATAGTAGTGTAAGCAGAGTTTTGTGAGTTTTGCATGAAAATGTTATTTCCTCTTTTAATCTACTAAATATTCACTTTCACTCCCTTAAATATTAAGTCAAACTTCTAACATATCACCCGGTATGTGATTGGATTATAGTACATTTGTTTAAGGTTTGCTGTTTAGCATCGGTGATATTCAAACTGATTATTTTGAATAATTAAAAAAAGCCCCACTGATATTAGCACAAGCAAATACTGACCTGTTACTGGGCTTTCTCTTTCAAATGGTGGAGCAAGGCGGTCCAGTGTGGGTTTTGTGCTTCTGTCTATAGAAGGAGCTGGGGCTAAATACAAAAGCTGTGTAAGATAATTTACTGGTATATGCCAATATATCTTTATTTTGCATAGTCACGAACTGATGCTGCTATGTGGAATAACAAGTAAAGCATCGGTATGAACAGTAGAAAAGAGAGGAGTGAGGAGATAGTGGCAAAAGTGAAGTGCTGTATAGCCTGCGGGAAGAGCTTTGCAAGGAGAAAACCAGCTATACTTACGTTTCAAAGGCTTGATATTTCTGTCTCTACTCAAGTCATTGTTGATTGGTTGGGGAGGAAAAGCTGGCAGCTAAAACAAATATTTTGCCTGTGGTTAAAATGTGTCTTCATCATTCTGTTTTAATTTTAGTATATTAACCCATCACACCACATCTACCAATGTTTGTATCTGGTACAGCACAGCGAGTAGGTCTCTGCTCAGCCCAGGAAGGAGAAATTAACACTCCTGAGAAATGACCTGCATACATGGGTTTTTGTTAGATGCAGAATAGCCTCCATCTGTTTAGTCTCACAAAGAATACTCTAGTGGGCTGTTAACTTTGGGAAGGGCATGTGTTTTGTCAAAGGAAAGAAATGGGAGCTTCAACAATGCTATTATACCTTTTTCCCTTTGATGCAGCAAGTGTTGGTGTTGAAATTAGTAGATGTAAATTTAAAGTTGAGAGATGTGTATTATGTCTGTGTTACTGACTTGCTGACTGAGAAGGGAAAGAAAGGGCTGTTCTTTGTTACTGGGACGGTTGGAGTCAAACAGCTTACTGTTGTCAGCAACTGCAAAAGATGTTTGCATCTAAACCTACATTTCTGCAGACAAACACCTTCCAATGTTCATTCTTATTAAAAAAAAAAAAACATTGAGAGTCCAATGTGGTTTATGTACATGAACTAGGTCAGACCAAAAGTCCCTCCATCACATGCTAAAATTACCTTTACTTGTGTACATGAGTAGGTCTAATGTACATCTGTTCTGGCAAAGAAACAAAGATGCATGTATTACAAATCTATAATTTATATGGGAGATGGATGCATAAGTAGGTAGAAATTTCCAGTGTAAGAAAGCCAAATAATGTGAAATAATTTAATATATTTGTCTTATGAAGTGTAATTGTTCCATGAAAAAGTGGCCACCTTGTAACAGTTCAAATCTGTTTTGATGGCTGAATTTCTTCCTCTACATAGAATCTGAATATAAATATCTGAATCTTAATGGCATTACTTCTAAGAAGGTACTGGCCAAGGAAATAGATGAAATATTGAGAAAGACACATACAGAAGCACCTCTTCCCCCAAACGATGCAGGTACTGGGGATGTTCCAGGTCGCTGGGGTGGTACTGGAGGCTGCTGTGATGATCTAGATGTTGGAGGCCTGTCTAAAGAAAACAAAAATCCCAAACTAAACTACACAGAATTTGATTATTTTATTCTCATTAGATCTTCATTAAAAAAGAGCTCTTGCAAAAACCTGCATACTGTAAAGACATTGTTCGAGTATATAATGGGCAGTTGCTACATGATCAGTGTTGGTTTGGGAGTTAGGGGCTCGTCTGCTCCTTTAGTGGTGAGATGACTCCATCTCCTTGCTTGTCTGTTGGCCCATCCTGTTAATTGTTATCCACTGGGTGAAACACTAGCCAGTCTAAATGACACCTTTATCTTCCCGTATTTGACTGCACAACAGCAGGATGCTGAAGAGCAGGCATAAAGGAAAAAAAAGACAAGCAGAGAAAGCCAATCTCTCTTTTTCCCAGTTTTCACTAGGTTTGTTGCCACTATTGTCACAACTTGCTCTGTTCAAGGTTGCACTAATAAAGCTAATACACTATGCACGTATTTAACTTCATGCAGTTTCAAACCAAAAGCCAAATGATGCACACATCACACAAATCTAATCTTTAATCCAACACAGCTTGTCTGAAGTAGAAAACTGAGCTTTAAAAGTCACAAAGCCATCAACATGCAGTAAGTCTAACTAAATCTTGTTCATGTTCACTGTTGACTTCAAGGAATAGCCTTCTACATTCCGTTACCAGCCACCTAAAATGTGGGTGATTAATGTGTGAGTTTATAATTTAAAATAATTAATAATGTTTAATTTTCAGTAATTACCTATATAATCTGTGTTGTTTGCAAGTGACTTGGCAGGAAATATGACATTGTGGTGTGCTTCATCATTATTAGATGGAGGTGGCTCATAGCCATCACTGTCATGTTCTGCTTCCTCAGGTTCTTCTGTTGGTGACTCATAGTCAGCCTCATCTTCCTTTTCCTGGTCATCGTCAGGGCTCTCATAGTCATCATCATCATCCTGGCAAATGTACATAAAAGACAGATGCTGTAACAGAATACTAAACACTGCAATGCAGTTTCTTTGTAGCCTTTCACTGTGGTATTTTTTTACTCTGGAGTTTTTACAACCAGTTTGAGTGAAAAAATTATCTGCTAAAAAAAGGGGGGGGAAGGAGGCAGCATTTTATTAATGAATACAGCACTCAACAGCTTGAGAAAGGAAATGAGGATTATTTTATAACACTAAATTGCAGCAGAAGGTTAAGAAGAGGTGCTAGCTCATTGAAATGCACAGTGCCTTTGTTTTAGGCAACTGACAAGGCGTCAGCAAACACTTCAGTGCTTCCTAGGAACACATTGGAGCAGCAGTCAATGCCAGTTGATATTCAGTCTTACTCAGTAGCACGCACTTTACAGAGTGCAACACAACTTTTAAAAAGTTCTTCAGAAAAATGTCTTCTTAATATGGGTCTTGGTGCCTTCCTCTAACCAGAACAGGACCAAGTAAGATCACAGTGCAAATATGGTAGCGGTCATTGCATGTGTCTTCTGTGCAATCTGCCAAGGTTTACAAGACGAAGAATACTCAATCTGTCATTGGTGTCTTGGCTGAAAGTTCCATACCAGCTCTGTTTTGACAAAGACCCCAGGTGCTCTATATGTGGTTACGTTTACCTCATTTGTTCCTAAAATAGCAGCAAATCTCCTGCACTGCCAGTAGCATTTTTTTTTTAAATCCCTTTCATTTTTTTTACAAAAAAAGATGGTACTGATCAATATAGGACATCTTCATAAACTTGGACTGTGCATCAGTGAGCTTATTCATTTATCCATCTGAGCTGCGTATGCTCATCTAATGACTTTTAGCAATGTATTTTCTGTATTGAAAGGCAAAAGTTCCTTTTGCATTCTAATTGGCTTCTAAAAACTAGGTTCTTCGACAAATCAAGTCTAGAGAATCAAATGGCAAGAATTTGCCACTGAATAACATAGCATCCTCTCCTTTACTATTCACCTCTTTGAAGAGCTTGGAACAGGTATATAAAATTCAGCTAAAGCTCTGCAGAGACCTGGTTGTAGGCTGTGAGTTTCTACTTTGAACCAGTGGTATAGGACTGCTGTTCTGAAGCTCTGCCTTGCAGTACTGGGGGAGACCCTGTTCTCAGTGGAGAAGTTGTATGCAGCTACTCCAAACATTCATAGACCTGCTTCTCCTTCTCCTCATCCTAACACCCTGCGCCACTGCTCACTTCATCCACACCGCCTAAAGGAGATAATGCAAGAATTGATAGACCTTACAGAAGAGGTAATCCATTCAACCATTAATCTTGATACTCACAAATGAGGACCAGCCATCATCATCTTGATTATATCCTGTGCAAAGAAGCATAACCACAGGCTGCTTAGCATGTACAACTTTAAACTATCGATATATAACTTGATAAAAAGAACACAACAAAGCCCAGATCAATTCTGAACAACAATGTCACGGGAATAAGGTCTTTCATAGGCAGGCAGTCATTCATGAAAGGTGCTACAAGTAACATTCTGATTCAAAACAAAGAGCGTAGCTATCCTTGTGAGAGATATGCATGCTGTTACTTCAAGTTTGTCCTGCAGTTTCAGTTTTAAATACAGTTTGAAACAGAATGCTTTCAGAATGAGTATGAACTTCTTATCCCTCTGTAAAATACTACTTAACTTTTGTATCAAAGGGGTTTTTTAATTTCAGTATGGCTGGGGAACATGATAGTTTGCAGAAGTTTTAAGTGCTCAGGGTGTATTAAAAATAATTGAAATATCAATTCAGAGCATGGCAGAACTCTGTAAGCTTTCCTTTAATATAAGGTGCTGGTAGAGGCAGGGGCAAGGGGCAGAGGTGCTGGATCAGGAATTTATAAGCACTGATATCATGTATGGGGTTAAAGAAAGGCAAGTTAGGGATGCTCACGTAAATGTGTCTGCTTTTGTCTTTCTTCACCATCTTTTCTATTTTAAAGCTACTTTTTCTTACTTGTTTTCCTGTAACTATTCTTTATTCTTTTTGTAACTTCATTCTCTTATCATTTCCTGTTTGTTGTTTTTGGATCCTCTTGTCCTTTACTCTGCCCTGCAAGTGTTAGCTTGATATTTGAATACTTTAAAGCAATTTTTGTTTTTAGAGACCATCTGCCAGCACACACTTACCTGGATTTTCTGGACTTTTTTGTGTTTGGGCCCTGCAACAAAAATACAAGCAGATAAGCAGTCAAGTTCATAAATATTTGTAGTTTTAATGAAACATTTTATGGCTTTCAGTTCTAGTTTTGAACTCTAGATAATACAAAAGTAGAGAATCATGTTTGCAGATGATGCAAAACCATGTTATGCAGACTTACTTTTTCACTGTGTATGAATATAAATTGTTCTTTTCTCATGCAATAGTTTTACTCTTTTTATATTGCAAGAGTATTATATAAAATGATAGATCACTAAGTATCAAAAAGTGCAGCAAGTATTGGTGCAGTATTGGTCTGTGCCATACATCACTGGTAATTTATTAATGCCATAATATATGCCTAGGTTTCATAGCATTCCTAAATGTTACTCAGGTGGAAAACTCTAAGAAATGTATATGTCACTCAGTTCTGGACATAGCAGAAGTATCTGGGGTGTTCATGGACCCAGGCTTTGCTATTCTTAACAGATTACATTAACAAAACAGAGTTTCATTTAATATAGTTTCCAGACTGTCCCTCTGACACAGGTATTATTGCTCAAGTGGAAAACAGTCCAGAAAGATATATATGAAAGCTTTTAAAAAGAAAGCTTTATTGTGTTTTACTTACCATTTTGGCAGAAAAGATAGCCTCCCTTCATTTCTGTTTATTTCTTGGCTTAATTTACTTAAAATTCTATTTAAAAGAAATATAAAAAATAGTTTTAAAAAACTCCTTGAAACTTGTAAATCACTTTCTTAGCTGTTTTTCCTCAATATTTACAAAATGAAATCTTATAATTCATAATTGTTGTTTACTATGTAGTGAGAACATTGAATTTATCATCTTATTGCAAAGTTGTACTATAGCACAACCAGTTGAAGGCTGGACTATTTTAGGTAGCTAGAACCCCATACTGCTGGATCAAGTTTAAAAATGAACACTAAGTGTGGAGGACATCACATACTAGAACACCTCTTTAAATAATGGTGGTTACATTTGTATTATTTTGCATGGAAAAAGCACATAGTGCTTCAGGAAGCAGCTTCTACCAAGCTTATATTTGCAAAAAACAGGGTTTAAATGTACCCTGTGTCTATTTTTTTACTTTCCCTCCCTCTGCAACCAAAATACACCTAATCCAGAATCTCTCTAGCAAAGGTGAAAAGGTTGATTTAGTTCCATGTAATAAGGGTTGCCAGGTGGGGCAGAAATATTCATGAAACATATGAAGACTGTAGCTTTATGTCTCAAAAGATTTTTCCAAGTTGATATGTTTGCCATCACTTGTGTACAGTTTGTACATAGCAGTAGGGTGACTAATCACCAATGAATCACAGAATGACCAGGTTGGAAGAGACCCACCGGATTGTCGAGTCCAACCATTCCCACCAATCCCTAAATCATGCTCCTAAGCACCTCGTCTACCCTCACCTTAAACACCTCCAGGGACGGTGACTCAACTACCTCCCTTGGCAGACCGTTCCAATGCCTAACCACCCTCTCCGTGAAGAACTTTTTCCTAATCTCAAGCCTAAATCTCCCCTGGCGGAGCTTGAGGCCATTCCCTCTCGTCCTGTCCCCTGTCACTTGGGAGAAGAGGCCAGCACCCTCCTCTCCACAACCTCCCTTCAGGCAGTTGGAGAGAGCAATGAGGTCTCCCCTCAGCCTCCTCTTCTCCAGGCTAAACACCCCCAGCTCTCTCAGCCACTCCTCATAAGGCCTGTTCTCCAGCCCCTTCAGCAGCTTCGTTGCTCTTTTCTGGACTCGCTCCAGAGCCTCAACATCCTTCTTGTGGTGAGGGGCCCAGAACTGAACACAGGATTCGAGGTGCGGTCTCACCAGTGCCGAGTACAGAGGGAGAAGAACCTCCCTGGACCTGCTGGTCACGCCGTTTCTGATACAAGCCAAGATGCCATTGGCCTTCTTGGCCACCTGGGCCACTGCTGGCTCATGTTCAGTCGGTTGTCAACCAGCACCCCCAGGTCCTTCTCCTCCAGGCAGCTTTCCAGCCAGGTTTCTCCTAGTTTGTACCTCTGCTTAGGGTTGTTGTGCCCCAAGTGCAGGACCCGGCATTTGGCCTTGTTAAACCTCATGCCGTTGGTCTCTGCCCAGTGGTCCAGCCTGTTCAGATCCCTTTGCAGCCTCCCGACCCTCCAGCAGATCCACACCTCCTCCCAGCTTGGTGTCATCTGCAAACTTGCTAAGGGTGCACTCGATGCCTTCATCCAGGTCGTTGATAAAGACATTAAACAGGACTAGACCCAGCACTGAGCCCTGGGGAACCCCACTTGTAACTGGCCTCCAGCTGGATTTAACTCCATTTCCCACCACTCTCTGGGCCCGGCCAGCCAACCAGTTTTCCACCCAGGAGAGTGTGCGCCTGTCCAGGCCAGAGGCCGACACTTTCCGAAGCAGAATGCTGTGAGAAACTGTGTCAAAGGCTTTACTGAAGTCCAGGAAGATCCATCCACAGCCTTTCCCTCGTCCAAGAGTTTAGTCACTTAAATGAAATACAGTCTTGAGTAAAATTTTAGTCAGGGGCATGCATTTCTGTCGTGAATACCTAGATAGCACAGACATCTGGGACTGAGAGATTTTATATTTACTGACTCCCTGAGAGCAACTCTGGGGTTATGGGACACTCATTACTGAGATTAACAGAATTAAGTCCACAGAGAGTGAGAGAATTGTGCTCTGCTAGTAATGAAGTTTGCCTCTATGATTATTTTGTTTTGAATAAAATTTTTGTCTCAAAGAAAGCTTATGATAAGTCACAGTCTGGTTCTTAATTTTCATTACTTCTTATAGAAGGAAGTCCCACTGAGAAAGCTTGGTGACAACCAAAGCAAATTGGTTACGTATGTCTGGTTTAAAATATCCTATTTGCTTATATTATTTAGTTCTACTGTTCATCTCAGATTCTAAATTTATTGTTTGTTGGTGCAGAATTATTTTCTATACATCTTGGATCTGGTCAATCACACTATATAAGTCTTATAAAGCCTTCATTTATGGCTAGGTAGTTACCAATCTGTTTTGATTTTCTTCTTTTTTCGTGTTTTTTTTCTGCAAAAATAATTCCCTAGGGTTTTTTTTGGTGGTTTTTTTTTTTCCAAATGACCTATTTGTGCATCTCTTTCATGTCTAATTGCATTCCTGGGCTGGGAATTGAGGAAGAAAAGCTTTCAAGCAATCTAATATTAAAAAAAAAAAAAAAATAAAAACATACTGATTTTTTTTTTTGGAGTCTGTAGCCTGCTAAAAATTTTCTCTTATTTTGAATATCACTTCTTTTGCCCCTGCTATTTTCTGAATGCACACCTTACTGTAATTCAAATTAAAAGGTAAATTCAAGGAATAGGTTTGCTTTGTTTGATCATCAAAATTGATATGGGTGCCAGCAAGTATCAGATCAGAAGCCATTTCAGATCCTTTTCAGACAGCATGATCATAATGATGAAGATGGGTAATTTGAAGTTAGGGATATAGACTCAGGGTTTGAAGCATGAAAATAGAATGACAGAGGAAAAGTGTCTTTTGGTTTTTCTCTTTCACAAGGATACTTTCCTTATTTGGAGCCAATATTATCATACTTGTGCCTTCTGAAATAATCCCATGCACAAACGTAAATAATTTAAGAAGGATTACAGCTGTCTAAAATCTGGCATCATTACCCAAGCAAATGGTATAAAGCAAGAAAAAAGCCAGCTTATAGGCATAGGACTTGTCTGGCTCTTTTTTTCCCCATGTAATCAACACTCATCTGCACAAGAAATTTTCTTCTGCTGCAGGTGATAAGAAGGTGCATGTGTAAATAATAAGTCCTACTTGACACATCAGGAAACATTCTGGGGTGAACAGTTCACTGCATATACCAGTGCTCTGGCTGAGAAGTGGATTACAGAATGTGCACGTGGCTTGTTCGCTGCTGTAAATGAGGTAAATGAAAGCTCTTTTTCATAATATTGTCTTTATTTTCAACTAAAGAAGTAAAATGATGGTCACTGGTTTTAGATCTAATACATCTTTTAGTTCAGACTTGTATGGGTATGTAAGACTTGAGTGTTTGGAAGCTTTCTAGACTAAAACTAGGCTGGCTGCTACAAGGATTTACACCAAGTGGTTTTGAGGAAAAACTGAAAACAAGTTCCTCATCTTATCTTGCTGCCAGAAAAAAAATAATCATTTGCTGCTTAAAACACAGTGTCTAGTCTGTACTTCACGTTTCTTTGAAGTGCTTCAAGCCTATGGCTTACAGAGGTTATTGGAAGAAAGCAAAGATCAGGATGGTATGGCTTTACAAGCAACATTATTACAGAAGGTTGGGGCACTGAGTAGCTAAGTCTGTAGCCATATGAGGAAGGAAGTACCAAAACCACACTGCTTTCTGAGTTGTGGGAGTGGGTGATAGGAGAGGATAAGGCAACAGCACTTGCAGAAAATGTTACTCAGACTTCTCTTTCTACCCCCTCCACCAGACGCTTGGCTTAGAACTGGCAGGAAGTTGAAAATAAAAAAGAACCCACCAACCCCCAAAGCAGTACTCCAAAACTGGCTTTTGTGCACTTAACTGCAGATCTTGTTGTTTCTAGTAGAATCCAGTCTATGTGTATTGGATAAAGGGCTTAACATGGGCGAGAGAGACAGAAAGCAAAGTCCCCCCGAACCAGGGATTGCATAGTTGTATATAGAACTCTGTCAAGAGCATAGTTTGTGATGAAATCTTTGTTTTGGCTTTTGAGACAAGCCTGTTGGGCAGATGCAATGCTATTATGTTACCTTGAAAACTGACATGAAATCACTTATGTTCTAAACTTTCCAACAACCTTTAGCATCTTATCTGAGAGTGACCGAATGACTTTTCACACCTCCCTCTTGTCTAAAGGAAAGAGTGAAAGGGAAATGGTGAGTGAGCTGTACTCTGCCTTTTTGCTTTGGGACTTTGTGCCTGGCTACAGACCTTTGATTCTGCTGTGCACATAACCAGGAATGAAAGAAAGACTTCCATGTTAAAACAAAATGTAGCATTAAGCAAAGTTAATTTTCTAAGCTTCTCTCTAAGATTGCTTTAATAGCAACATAAGTTCAGGAGATCTCAGGGCTCCAAAGTGTGACAACATCATCACTATAAATATTATGAATGAGAGGAAAAGCTTTATATTTATCAGAGAAGCCCTGAATGGAATAATAGCTTCAAATTCAATATCTTCAAATATTGGGGAGTTTTAAAGATTGTATGAAGTACTTAAGTACTTTAAATAGTGTTTAATCCCTTCCTTGGTGCTTAAAAATAAGCCAAAAGAAGATTCATGAAGATGAGCACCTGTAACATGGCTGTTGGAGTTTAACTTTCAAAATAATAATTCTGTTAATAATGACAGAAGATTGTAGGGAGGTTCTTAGTTTCAGGATGTGTTTTCAGTCTCTGTAGTGACAACTGTCACCTACTTAAAGATTCTTGTAAAACTCACAGAATTGTCCTCAAGTAATAACACCATTATATTTAAAACTTGATCAATAGATTCACCCAGACATATATTTTTAGTAAAACCACATACCCAGCTCAGGTCTGTATGGATACAGGCTGTGGTTTGCGAATCTTGTAGAGTTGCAAGTGCTGTGTTCTGTTCTCAGAACATGTAGTTTAGCATAACCCTGATAAAGCTACTGGAGAAAAATCTTTCTTCTATAAGTACTACTTATTCTTTTCACTGGCCAGTGCTGTTAAGTGTGGTGCTTATTACTTACATTAAGTTTTTTTACAGAATATGCTCAGATTTTAGCACTGTTTTTAAGTATCAGGTAATGTAAGTACAATATGCTACTGTGTTTTTCAGCTTCTAGAAAAACTATTCCTTCTAGGTGAGATTTGCATCATGATATAATGTGAAAATATGTTCTAATAGATGTCAAGAGCAAGCACTTTCTAATTTAGTGAGAGTGTGGACATTAGGAAGCAATCATATTAATGTTAAAAAAATCTGACAGGATCTTCCAGCCATGATTTTTTCTGTTATTCTTGTTTTAAACAGTGACGTTACATGAAGGACCCCACAATGCACCAACATTTTCTGTATATACTTACAGTATTTTAATTAATTTGTTCCCTTTTTGTAAATATGGAGCAAGCTGAGAGCCAGGACATTAGTTTCAGGTTAATTTACTTATTTAGTTAGGTTTTTAAGTTGTGCATCAGGCTTCACTATTTTAAAGCTACTGATTTTAAGTTGTCAAGGTGAGAAACCCAATAGATCTGACTAGAAAAACCTATTCACTTTTTGTTAGAGCATTATAAGGTAAGTGGACTCTGAAAATCAAATTTTAAAAAAAAATTTCAGAGATCAATAGATTAGATGAGAGGATAGGAGCAACTCCACACTGTGAGACTTCATTTTAGCTATATCTGTGACTTTAATATCTCCTGTATCTATGTTTCTATTAGACCTTCCACTGACATCTTTTGACTCATGAATTTGAAAGAAAATTACCGAAAATTCTCAGAATTAGAAGTTCAAACAAGGAGAACACAAGGCAATTTTCCCAAAGAACTATTAAGGAGGGACAAATTATCAGGGAATTAGAAGCAACGTGTTTTACAGTATGGTAAAATTAGTTTTTCACAGATAATCTGGTGTAACACTGATCCCTCAGTCTCAGTAACTATCGTTAAATGTTGTGTTTAATCTGGGCATCTTGTTTTATAGCATCTGGGCTTCTTATTTTATAGCGTCTGGGCCCCCTTATTGACACATCATACACCACCGTCCTCTGTTATTGGGACACACATTGTGTGAAAATGTAGATACGATCTTAAGAAACATGAAATGTCCAAGGCTTTCAAGTTCAAGCCTTTGCCTATCTGATCTGAAAGAAGTATTCTCATGCCCTCATATCTAGCCACCAGCTTACCCATAAGTGTGCGAATGTGATCAACCACACAGGTATGTCAAAATTTTTCTTAGCTTCACAAAAACATCTTACACAAGATCTGATGCATTACAAAAGGTGAAGTAGACTTTATCTCCCTTAGCAAAAGATATGCATAGAGAGAGTGAGTGAGGAACTGGGAAATGAGCAACAGAGAAATGGACGTATTGGAACAACTTGAGTTCCTTGGGGATTTTTTTCCTCCTTACTTTGTTTAAAAAACCATAAAGAGCTCCATAAGTCTCCTGGTTAGGAACCTTTTAACTTCCAACTGGTAAATATCTACCAGAGCAAAATAAAATACTGTTTTTCACTATGAAATGTTAAAAGAAGCTAATTTCTTTCTTACTCAGCATTGACTTAATGAGATTATTGTTCTTCAACTGCTTGAGCAGTCATGAGAACACTCCTTTTATTTTGCAACATTATTTTCTATCCGTACACTGCAATAACCAAGTCTCTAACTTATCTCTTGAAAATCATTTGCTTGATATTTTCACTGCAGACCAGCTAAGATAATTATTAATGTTAAATTGTTTTGGCTTTACTTACGGCACTCTGAGTTTGGGAAATTTCTGGATATCATTTTCAGACATGTTCTGAAAAGGAAACACATGGTAGATATAAAAAAAAAGGTCCATGCAATAGAGTAACTTACAGAAGTTTGCATGTTCAAATTTGTGGCATCAAGCATCACCTGATAGGAACATAAAGTGCATAGAAAAGTAACACAAGGTAACAGCCTGCTGTATCCTTGATTCATTAGAGAAGTGAACCCATTTTCAGTAAAAATGCTCTCTGTATTTTTTCTATTTTGCTGCCAGTTGTATTAGACTAGTTGGGAGGTTAATAAACATTGTCTGTATTTGTGTATGCACAAAGGACTTAAACAAAATAATCAGATCTGACTTCAAAGAGAAATAATTCTGTAGCTAGAATGTTCTAATGATAACTTGTTAAAAAGATGTATAAGAAGTACACTCATTAAAAAGTTCTTAACAGATGAGAGCTGGGTAGATTTGCTTGTTTACCAGCAGATTACTTATACTTCCAGGATTAATGTCATACTAATAGAAATCTTTGCAAAATTTAAGTCAAGTCATTTGCTTTTCTGATTTGGGTTCTAATCAAGTTCTTTATTGGTGTTTTATTGTCTCACTGACTTACAGGGTAAGGTTAAAATCCACCCCTGCTCTGCTTCTCAAAAGAACTGGAATTAAAATCCTCTTCTGCAACAGCTTCCTCCCTAGAGATTGTCAGAGATACTTAAGCTAAGGCAAGTAAACCAAGAACTTCCAAAACCATGTTTAAGTCTTCTATATTTTTTCCCGATTTAATTCTCCTGCTTTCTGGTTGTTGCTTTTCACTGTACACTGACATCCCCTAGCACACTGGAGAACGTATCCTTTAAGTATTTATTATCAAAGCAGTCTTGAGATACTATAATTCCTCTCAGTGGTCAGTGTCAAACAATTAATAAAGAGCTACATCCTGATAACATTCTGTTCTATTGATGACAGAGTGTGAGCTTACCAAACCATGCATGGTCTGCTTGAAATCATCATCAGCAGCTTTCTTCTTGGCTATTTAGGAATTCTACTTCTCTCAGTAAATATAAAAGAACAGAATATTTCAAATACTTTTTAAACACGTGTAGTTTTAAAGAAATGCACAATGAAATGTCCTTTATAAAGATGTATTGCTGGTAGGGAAGGAAAACTTCTACCATAGATTCTGATTTTATGTTATTTTGCTTCACTTCATTTTGTCACAGCTAAAACATCTGGTATTTAGGTGACTTCAGAAGCCAGGTATATTGAATTCCTTCATGTTTGCTTGGTGAAATCAGGCCAATTTGTTCATGACTGCAAGGTTTCAGGGTAAAACTGTAAATTTTAAAATAAAGCACCATATACTTGAGTAGAATTTTATGCTAAGAATCTTATCTGTAACATCATGGTATATGTAAAATCACAGTAGAGATGTAGTTGGGAAAGTCCTTGGACTTCAGAGCAGTGTTGGCTGTCTAACAAAAAACTTTCTAGAAACTAGGAGTGGTGGGGGCAGGGGAGGGAAGTGTTTCTTCCCCCTTCGACTCTAATACAGTGGTTGGATGGTGACCTACTCCAAGGCTGAGTTTTGTAAAGTCTTGAGACTTTCAGTGATCCTCCTGCAGGGCTGAGCCCTCTCTTCTGTCATATGCAGCTCCAAGTTTAGGATAGATTAATGCATTATGAAAACTTTGTAGAAATGTTTTCCTTAGTTAATCACAAACTTCACAATCTTTCTTTGGAACAGGGTTAATAGTTTGGTTCCTTCTGCCTTTCTTACATTAAGAAGTTTCTAATCACACTTTGGCTCACAATGCTATCAATGATTTTCAGATCAGAACAAATCTTATCCAGTACTAGTTTGCCGCAGGTAATACTTATAGGAGTATTACTCATAGGAGTAAAACACAAGAAACATAGACTCTCTTTATAGGAATATTCTGCAGTTTTTATGGAAGAATTGCAGTTTTTTTCCAAAAACTTTTTAAGCTTCTTTCTGTAATGTTATTCTGGTGGTAAACCTGACAAATATTATGGGTTTAAAGTCTCAAAGAAGGACCGAGTTGCTGGTTTGAATATTAGAGAATTTTATCAGAAACTGATGGAATCCCTCTGGTTTTGTTCCCACTACATCTCAGCTGGACTCTCATTGTGGCAGCCAGCAGATACAGAAATGTGACTTTGAAACTAGGACAGCTTTATTTTTGCAGTCAGATTTACCATATAGATATGACAATAGATAAAATACCTGCAGACTTTCAGTCATAACAGTTTTTTTTTTTTTGAATGGGATTTGGCGGTTTCCAATAACTTACAAAATGTGAAAAGAGGTTTCATAGAAAAAAACATTCATAAAGAAAAGTAATTTTTTTTCCAAGATTGCATTGCACTCTAGAATATTCCACTTACAGTCTCTTTTTGTTGTGCTGTTTAACAGGTGAACTTTTTTTGCATTATACAATTGAAAAGTAGGTCAAAAGCTTAAAAAAAGTCTCAGCATACATGAGCAGCTGCTTGCCTACTTAATGAAAAGCAGCCTTTGAAAGAATGCTGCACTCTGAGCTATGCATTCACAGAAATAGTCAAAATTTACATAAATCACCTAGGAATTGCACAATTATTGCTCTTGTTGTTTGTAACGCACAAAATTCCAGAATTTTGTAATGCCTCCACAGCCAGAAGTCTCACTCGAGCCACAGATCCTTACTGCTTGAGCTAAGAGAGTCTCTTAGGGGTTAGTTGGCTGAACCCAATGACAGATATCTGAATAATTCTGACTCCACCCAGTAGGAGGGAGGTGTAACATCCTCTTACTACAAAAGGTGTTCAAAAATTTTCATGTTGCATTTCAAAGAAATGTAAAACCCTTGATTAGAAGAAGTACACAAAATATTAAGAAAGCTTTTGAAGAGGTATACATAGATTTCCCCTCTGTCAATAATTATACAGATGACCACTTTTGGGGAAAATTGAACAGGTAATATTTGGAAATGAAATAAAATAAAAGAGAAGCAAAATGAAGTAATAACAAAAGCCCTAGCACATCTTCATGAATGTGTATTAAACAGCAGCTATGTCATTGGATGTTGTCAGCTTCTCTAAATATAAGCCAAGTTGTTGGTTAAGCTGGGAGGAATGTTAATTTAAACACACTGAGACTTCACTTAACTATTTTTGATGCTCTTTAAGTTCATTGGTTTTGCGTATTGCCACAGAAGAAATATAAGTTATGTACAGAGACATGAATCACTAGAAGGCAAATCATTCTGACCAGGTCTTCTTTAACAGGAGGGGACAATTAGTAAAAGTGACTTATCTGTAGTTAGTATTTGAACACAAGCACTTCCTATAAAGGAACAGATAAATTCAAGACAAGATTGTGGTTTTTTAACTTCCATATCAATTTAAAAAATATTAGAATACGTGCATATTAAACAACATGCATTTCATATTTAAAACAAGATGCCTGGCTGATTTACCAAAGGCATTTACTTGTCCTGTTTGTAACTCAGTAACCATCTGTGAGGTAAGAACTTTGCATCTGCCAGTGCAAAGTAAGGAGGAGCCAAGTCAATCACCTGATGGGATATTTATAGGAAGGAAACTTCCAACTCTACTTACCAAAAACCTTTGTCCATTTATGCTGTGCTTTCTCACGACTTTCTCACAGTCCTTATACTTTAACTGTCAGGGAAAAGAGGATGATTATTGCATCTGTAATTATAAGCATGGATGAAGACATCTAAGACATGACTAGCTTTCAGCTGATGCCTCAAGTTACATTTTTGTATGCTAGAACCTGTTTAAATGGCTCATTTTGTTCTGTAAACATGGATTTTATAATATTTTATAAAATTTTATAAACATGTAATTCCTTGTGTTTAAAAATGTGGGAACAGAATGGCTCTCATCCTGCCTGAAACTTTAGTGAAAGTTATGCAGTCAATGATCCTGGATTGCTGGGATAATTCCCTTAAAGCAGAGAACATCTTATGTCTTTTGTTAGTCCTATTCTATTTATCAGTCTTAAGGAGTAATCTGAGTAATTTGAGACCAAGTCCTGAAAACACCTGAACAGCTGAGGGAATACTTTTACTTGTAAACAAAGATTCCTAAGGTATAACATTTGATGCTTTAATGATATGTGTGAGGGATATTGTGTGAGTTTATGTGGGGAGAAGATGTGGTCACTTGTGGCAGCTGCCCAGAGCTGGCTGACTTAGGCTGACATTACTTTTTACACAGATTTTTTGGCTGACTTTAAGCAACTTTTCCCTGATTCACCTTCCCAAAAGTGGAATGCACAGACTACCTCTGTCCTGGAGGACCTTTTGACCAGTAGAGGAGAGGTACTAAAAACTGAATGCAATCTGGCTGATTCAGTTATGACAGAACTTACAGTTAACCCTTATCACAAATAACAGAATCACTAGGTTGGAAAGGACCCACTGGATCATCGAGTCCAACCATTCCTATCAATCACTAAACCAAGTCCCTCAGCACCTCATCCATCCATCTTTTAAACACCTCCAGGGCAGGTGACTCAACCCTCTCCCTGGGCAGCCTGTTCCAGTGCCCAATGACACTTTCTGTGAAAAAAATTTTTCCTGATGTCCAGCCTGAACCTCCCCTGGTGGAGCTTGAGGCCATTCCCTCTTGTCCTGTCCCCTGTCACTTGGGAGAAGAGCCCAGCTCCCTTATGTCACAGTCAAGTATGTCATTATCAACTCTCTCAGGAAGCCATTTCCCTTTTAGTCTCTTGGAAGCAGCAATCCAAACCACTGTACACCACTGTTTTAATATTTTTTGTATTTGTCTGAAGTTGCCTGTTGATAACGATCTCATCTGTTCCGTCTCCAATTCTTCATTTCACTTTCCTGTGCCACTAACTCCTGCACCCTAAAATTAGAAGTTTTCAAGAGTTTGACAGCTTCACTTCTCTGGAGATTTGATAGACATAAACTTTGTGTTTGATTTGCTTGTCTTCATTAGCTAGTTTTACATCCTAGCATCAAACTTGCCTCAACTACCCAAAGAAAATTCTCACAGGATTATAGGAGCCATTGAAACAAACTGCATGATTTCAAAATAAAGCCCAAAGTGTTCCGGGTTTTACACGTCCAGCCCGACAGCTCACTTGAAAATCAGCCAGTTATGCTGACATTGCTCGAAAATCCTTGCAGATCTTCTGACTGATCTGAATGTTTAATTCTAAGCTGACAGTTTAGGAATTTGAGAGAAACATACTCTGCTGCAAGGGAGATGGAGCAGGCACTTTCTCTACCGTGAATTCTAAAATGAGCGATTTAAAGAGAACACACAAAAAAAGAACTTTCAGTGAAATTGGCTCAGTTACATGTTCTTGGGCAATTGTGAAGGTGCCACCGTCACTGTGTGGAGGTTAGATATTGACGGTGAATTCTTTCAAAGTATTTCTCCAGAGTGGAAATTCTTGTATTGTAAAATGAAATTTATAGATTGTCACAAGTAAAAAAGATGTCAAAAGAAACAGAATTTCTTAGCTAGTTGGAAAAGTAATGCCAGAAAAAGTAACAGTGACAGAAAAGAAGAGGTAGCTAGTAATCTTGAGCCATGAGTTATAACAAAGAAGTTTTAGAATAGGAAAATAAAACAAAAAGGCAAAAGCTTTTTCCAACTGTGCCTCAAAAAAATTGATATCTGTACATCTGCAATGGTTAAGTTCCTGGCTTTACACATTAGTGTATTCTACACCTATATGTTATATCAACAATTGTTGTAATAAAGTCATATTTTCTCTAAAAAAACAATGAGTTTTTCTTATACCTAATTTAAAACACACTTTAAAGACTCAGTTGTAGATTTCACTGGCCAGTTTAATGCAGTTTCTTATTTGTCAGTGGTTTTGCTCTTAGTTTTGCTGCTTTTTCTGTTACAAAAGAATGCAAATTTAGCACACACATTGTTACAGTAGTTTGCTCCTCCATCTCACAAAGACAAAACACAGTTAAACTTACCGTTCTAAAATATTCTGCTAAGTCATCTGGGTTCCATGTAACCACGTCGGAACGGTAGGGTATGTTTCGCAAATCCATTTTAAGTTTTCTCCTCTAGGTAGTTAGAGAACATTCATAGAAGAACTGTCGGTGAAACAGCCATATATTCCTTGTGTGTCACCACCTCCAGTGTGCCCAGTAATTCCTTGCCTAATACCCAGCTTCTTCTGTTTAAGTCCTGCTTTTTTAAATTCAGAACCACAGTGTTAGGACGTCTAAGAGAGATACTACTTCCTCTAACACAAAATGGTCTCTTCTCAGAAAAGCTGTCAGCTACTCAGTTTTACCACTTCCTTTATCTGAATATAAATAAGTAAACAAGGAAGCACAGCAAGTTTGAAAATGTTCTGCCTCCTACACATATGTAAGCTCCTACAGACCTTATTTGCTTGTAACTGCATACAGAAATAGTCGTATATTTGTGCACTCTGTACAGTATAAAAATATTGATGTATTTTCTGCATAGACACTGTTGTTCACCACTTCTGTGCAAGTCTAGACCAGACAAGACTCCCCCCAAACCAAGGAAATATTAACTTAAGAGAAACTTCATCTTACCTCACTATCTGAGGTGTTACATTGGCTTTCTTTGTTTGTACTATAATAAAAGGGTTTTGTGGGAGTGATACATAAGCCAGTATGCATGGATTAGGGATGGAAGTCTTACGAGGAGCGACTGAGAGAGCTGGGGGTGTTCAGCCTGGAGAAGAGGAGGCTGAGGGGAGACCTCATTGCTCTCTATAACTACCTGAAAGGAGGTTGTGGAGAGGAGGGAGCTGGCCTCTTCTCCCAAGTGACAGGGGACAGGACGAGAGGGAATGGCCTCAAGCTCCACCAGGGAAGGTTCAGGCTCTACATAAGGAAAAAATTCTTCACTGAAAGGGTCATTAGACAATGGAACAGTCTGCCCAGGGAGGTGGATGACTTGCCTTCCCTGGAGGTGTTTAAGGTGCGGGTGGATGAGGTGCTGAGGGGCATGGTTTGGAGATTGGTGGAATGGTTGGACTCGATGATCCAGTGGGTCTCTTCCAACCTGGTGATTCTATGATTCTATGAACTAAAGTCAGCATTCCTTCAAATAAGGAATTACTATCTGTCACTGGATCTAAAAGATGGACGAGCTTAGATGAACAATTACTACATTGGCATTTTGTCAGTGCTCCATTTTCAGCCACTTCTAATGAAGATTTTTGTGTACGAGAAAGAATCCACAGAATTTTAATGCTACCACAGGGACAGAGTAGACTGATTTTTATGGAGGAAGACAGAATTACATTAAGGTAGTTAAATGAACTACAGTCAACAAACGGGGCCGTAGAGATTTCCTGAGGAAGTTTGACAGGCTACATGCAGAAATTTGGTTGATAGCTCTGTTTCAGACCTGACAATCCTAACCATCCCCTGGGAATAATCACATGCTTAGAATCTCAGACATTCAATCTTATATTGCAAGAAATGAAGACACAACAAGTAGGCAGCACAAGATACATCTGTTCCATAATATTATTTGATATATACTTTTGTTATATACTTGAGCTGGCAATCTTCCATGAAATGGATTTTGAACTCTTAGCTTTTCAAACGCTCAGAAACACTGACATTACAACTGCTATCATGTGCATAACTTTTATGTTATGACCTTTCCTCCTCTTTTTTTTTTAGGAATTAGGGCTTTTATATTTGACACTTGCAGTGATACAACTTTCATATAAAGAAATGTGTCTCTTCAAATAACAACTACCAGTGGTAGGGTTCTTTCAGATGTAGCAATGGTCTGGTGACTGATGTTTGAAAATGTGTATTCTAACAATTCCAGGCAGTGCAGAAGGGAAATTCACACTGCTTTAGATACCGCTGCCTTCAAAAAGCCTCAGTATTTTCCATTTTCTCTCTTCTCTTGCTGGTGTCCTGTCCCACAGCTGCTTGTTTTAAATGGAGTCAAGGTCTTACTTTGAACAGTTTTCCAAATGGCTTATTTTTCTAGAATAAGCTGACACATGAGTTTTCTTAGTGTGATGTCAAAAAAGTTCAGTCTTCATAAGAATTTTGTCTTCATGTTCTTTTCAGTCTCAAAGCAAAGTGGATATTCACGACAAGTTTTTCTTTTGCCCTTCCCAATTTTGTTTTTAAAAGACTTGTGTACTTTACTCCTTTTATCCTGGCAATATTTAATATTGCCCACCTATATTTCCTCTTCTAACATTGCAGGTGCTTTGAGCTGTATTTATATCACACTAAAAAAATGCTTTAATTTGGTACTCTTTAAAAAGCACCATAATATATTTATATATTCCTTAATGTCTTTAATAATTGCAGAGAAACACCTTCTAATCCTCAAATGTCCGTATCCATTATTTCCTAAATTCTTGTAATGTCTGTGGATTTATACAAGATTCAATACTTAGTCTTTGCCTACTCGAAAAACCTCTTTTGTAGGAAAGGAACTACGATTCTACCTCCCCACCTAGTGGCTAAGTCACAGAGCAACACCAAACGCTAACTAGAGAATTCTGTTTTAAAGAACACGGATGGACACTGGATTGTCCAAATTCAGTATTTGGATTATACATACAGCACTTCAGTAGGACGAGCAGTAGAGGCAGATGCTAACCAACCTACTCGCATCTGAAATATATGGTTTGAATAAAACTTGTGTCTGAGAGACAGGCTTCAAATCCAGTTTCACAAAATATAATAATTCTGCTTACTCTTTCTGAGTTCTATCCTCATCAATGATTTCCCTGGATGGAAAAAAAATATGCATACTTCAAGACATATTTTCCACTGTTTCTGAACTGTGTTACTTTGAGTAGGGAGAAATAAAGAGTTTTGGCAGTCCTGAAATGCCTGAAATCCTGGAATACAACCACCAGAGTGCAGCTGAACTCTATTCAGAAAACAGAGAGAACTAAATACTTATTAAGGTGCTGTAAAAAAAAAAAAAAAAGAGGGGCAAGTAGTTAAGAGATATTCTAGCAAGAACACCTTTTTTTTTCAAGGTACATATTTTTACCATTCTGTTATAACAATAAGTTGCATTGAGTGTCTAGTTTGTCTCAAGATGCTGCAAAGAAATGCAGAAGATAGCACCTAGCAGACCTCAGGAAGGATGTCTACTGAGGACAGACTAAGAAAAGGTTTTGCTTAGCCTATGAAAGCTGGAGACAAGCAAAGGAAAATGGAGACAAACTTAGCGACTTTGGGTGATAGGAATCAGTTGTTCCCATGACCTGTGAAAGCCTCTGCTAACAGGAAAAACACCTGCAAGCCTGAGAAGTAGGTGTTGCAGACTGATGAACTCTCCAGCTAGGGATGTTTCCTTTCTGTGTGTTAGGTACTGTATGGCCTGGTGTCCCTCTGAAGAGCTGAAGCAGGGTGGAAGGTGCTGCCACTGTCAGCAGCGCCAAACGGCCGTACCAAGCAGTTACCGTCGGCGGTGAGGCACATGGAAAGTGCCCACCTCTGCAGCTACTCAGAAGGATAGAGAAAAGGGCTGAGTTCAGGACTGGGTTCAGGATGCCCTAAAGGATTACAGTTTTGCTCACTATTGGACTTACCAGATTGCTTCCTTTCGGCTTGGTTTCTCCTTTCCCTGAAAGAAATCTGTTGTTTTAAACCCTTTTGAGTCAGTGTCGGTGAATGGGCTAATACTGCCTCATGCATAGCGCCAAGGGTAGCTACTTCGGAGTATTTAATGTTATTTAATTGCTTTACTATGGAACAGCACCCGGTAACGATTACACGTGGCTCTAATTAAGCAGTGTACCCAAAGCTGCATACAGCTCATTAAGTGTATGCTGACTGAGCAGAGGCTTCCATGCAGATTGAACCTTCTCGTGGTGTCAGGAGGTGCAACCCCAGGACTGCTGTACAGTCCTCTCAGTACTCTCAACATCACAAATAGCGCTTCTGAAGATAAAAGTGATCTCAAGCTGCAAGGGGAAGAAGTTTTTGCTGCAGTTGGGTAAAAAACACGCAAGGCATAGTTGCTTTTGATTCTTTTTGGTTGAGAGGATGGCTTTGAAGGGAGCTCCCAGGAATGCAAATGCAAGAGAAGGCATCTCTGCAAACCGTGACAGACTGGCCTGCCGTGTTCTCCTTTGGTCCTGGAAATCTGCATCTGTAGCAGCTGTTATCCCTAGATGGCATCACAGCCCGAGGTATTCTGGGTCAGTTCTGCTATAGCAGCCTTGCAGTTTGCTTTGCCTTTTTTTTTTTGTCCCTGTTAATATCATTAAACCTTTTTTCTTTCAGCAAAGACAAACAAACAGTAACAAAGCATATGGGTTTCATTTAATCAGGTTTTTTTAAAGCAGGATATTTTGATTTTATCCAAGCATCCTGACAGCTCAATAATGATGATTATTTTAACTCAGCTCATTTTGTTATTTTTGTCAAATGAACTATTGACACCAATAAAAAACTCATTGGTTCTGACATTCAGATGGTAAGTGACCTCTTCTTATTTACACAAGCAGCTTTTTCCTTAACCTAAACAAAGCTAACTATAGAACTTGCAGAGTTTACATTGCTTTGGGCTCAGATCTGTACCAGTTAACAACATCAAATTTGTCATTGTACCCATCACAAGGAAGGCCTGACAACTTCATAAAGAAGAAAACAATTGCTATTAAATTCCAAGTCAAAATCTGGAGTGAATGTTGCAATTGCAGAGCATCCTGTCCAAACTCAAAACTGGATTCCAAAGCCAGTATATTTCAAATTCTTTAAATATGTGAACTGCTTACTGAGCAATAAGAAGCTACTAGTGATTTTGTAAAGCTGAGAAAAAGAAAAAGGCCTCAACAGCTTATATGCAGATATATGTTCATTTCAGACCTCCATGGGAAATATTTTTGTCAATCCTGAGAGTTTTTGAGAATGAATTTCATGCCAAATCAGAAAAAATGTTATTTGTGAGACCATTTTGATCAAAATAATGCTATTTTCACCTTTTTATTTACACTTGCAGCCCAGTGGTGCTATTGGTTCTTTAATTTATTCCTGCAATGTTCATAGGAGACAGAGAAGAAGCTGAGGCTCAAAAGAAACCTGTAGCATTCCCACCTTTGCAGCATGGATTTTTTTCCTCCAGGCAGCAAAGACACTGTCCCATGAATGCCAGAAGTTTTCTTCCCCTACAGATATCCTGAGGGTTTCTGAACCAGTAGTTTAGATGCATGAAAACTAGCACGATCTGGAAGCATAGAAGACTAGGAGAGAAAAAGAGCTGCTGATAACCAACATAGTCTCGGGTGTAGTTTTGGTTTTAGTGTTAGTTTTGTTTTCAATGTTTATATCTTTCTCTATGACTGGCTCAGATTTTCCAACGAGCAGAATTCTCAATCATGCTTTTCAAATTTTCAGTGTCACCTTATGTGCAAAACAGAGGATGTTCATAATAAGAGATTTTTTTTTTCTTGGTAAACAGTTATTTTGCGTATCGTTTAATCTGTATACATGTTTAGTATGAATGGATTTAGAAAGCATTCTTTTTAATCCTCAGGCTCTTTATCTGGCAGGGTCAGTGCAGATCAGAAGTAATTGAGCTGGAGCAGATCTAATAAGTTAGGTCTTTTATCCAAGATGCAGATTAATAGAGTTGTATCTCACCTTGCTGCTTGTGGATAAGCGCTACAGTACAATATGTCACTAGGGACAGGAGTGTCCACTGCTCAGAGCAGCACAGGGAGGTGATCTGGTCTTCCTTCACTGGCTACAGCTGTGCAAAATCTCAAAAACTCAGAAGGAAGACCTATAACTGCTGAACTTTCATGCTCACTTCAAGACAGCAATAGGTTCTGCTGCAATTGCAAAATATGGTCCTTTCCCAGCATCTGGGTTCTGTATTTGTGGTGCTCCTACTTGTGCCAGCATAAGCATTTTTTGGACCATATGAGGAAAGAGATTTGACTGCGTTGGCTAATCTAACAAAAATTAATGATGAAACAGTCAGTTTCTGACTGTATCTCTTCCCAGATACAGCTTTGCTGTTTGACTGTGCAAGTGGTTGTATAGGGGGTGTGCAGGACAGCTGGGGAGGGGCTTCTTATCAGGGAGTGTGGGATAGGATGAGGTGGAATGGTTTAAAGCTGAAAGAGGGGAGATTGACATTTGAGATGAGATATTAGGAAGAAATTTTATTCCTGTGAGGCTGATGAGGCCCTGGAACAGGTTGGCCAGAGAAGTCATGGATGTCTCACCCCTGGAGGTTTTCAAAGCCAGGCTGGATGGGGCTTTGAGCAACTTAATCCAGTGGAAGGTGTCCCTGGCTATGATCTTTAAGGTCCCTTCCAATCCAACCCAAACTGTTCTGTCGTGCTATGATTCTATACCTGCATAGAGTAGGAGGTGTAATATAGCAAAAAAAAAAAAAAAAATTGACACTGGGTCTGCAGGGAATTCTGGGCTGTTTCTTATGGCAGCAATGCAGTTCAGACTGTATATTAAATTATAACAGAGGCAAAGTAGATCACCCAGAAAAGGGAACGTTCTTCATTTTCACTGTGTAGTTAATTTCATTTTACTGCTGACGGGGCATGCAGTACCGCTTGTTTAGGATTTACACATGAAGAATTAAAATCCTGTTTCTAGAGAAAGTTGAGCATTCTTTTATGTGTTTCTTATTTTTGACTGTTATATTCTGTTTAGTTTAATACATTGCAGAATTTAGACATTAGTTTCAGTTTTTTTATAAGTGACTTATAAATAACAAGGTGTTACACTGAAAGAAAGCTGAAGGCAGACACTTAAGTATCTAAACTGTCTGCTGCTTAACTCAGCACGGTAAGTGTTTAAAGTTTCCTAGAGCTGTCTATTTTTAACTGCTCTTCAAAACTCCCACTTGTTTCTCATCCCATAGCAGTTTAACTACTTTTACTTTTTAGTTATTCAGGTTCAATAAAGAAGATTCTGCGTTAAGCACCTGCATGTTTGTGCAAACTGGATATATGCTACTAAGTCTGTGAAGAAATAGACCTGCTCTTTATTACACTTACTTGTCTTTTATTTTGGGTTTCTTTTTGCTATAGAAAGGCACAGTTTGTCACTGATCTTAGATCCTGTGGACAGATTTTCTTTCTTAGTGTCCATACACTGTCCTACAGAGAAATTCTGCTCACCACACCAGATTGTGATGAAGTTCTGGTGGTTACTGAAGTCTCACAGTTGGATATTATTTCTGGTCCACATGCTCTGGCTTACAGGAGTTCTGACATGGGAAGCTGGTTTGCCTTTGGTGGTAGGAGCTCTTCATCCAAGGACTTTATCTCTGGTGGTGTCATATAGATTTGCCTGTTTTCTGCTGTCACCCCAGGCCACTGCCTTTCGACTGCCTGTCTAGCACATCACTTAGAAAGCAAGCAAGCCAGCCCCATAATTGAAAAGACACTTGCAGTCTTCCAAGGAGAGAGCTGTTGGCCTGATACACTCTTTGTAAACTAATGGATTCTCTAAGCCATTCTGTCATTTTCAAATTACTCTCGCTCATGGTATAGCACGTCTGGATGCAGAAGGAATGAGTGCTTCTCAGGGGATTGCAAGCACCTCCTAGGTGCATTAACAGGCCCTAATGGCCCTGTGAGCTTCACTTGGAGCCTCTGCCCACCCCTTGCATGTGGTGCTGGGCTGTATTTAAGCTCAGCAGAGGACTCCAGGTAGGTGTTTGTCGCTGAAGATTTCGGTAGGCTGAGAGGGGCCTCTTCAGATAAGATAATATTTGCTTTCCAATAAAGCTTCTGTTTTCTATTCTTGCTGATCTTCTTATGCGTTGTCCATTCTGATTAGTCTGGACTGCCTGAGTGCTTATGCCATGTCCTGTTAAAGGCTGACTATGTAAGCTTTATATGTATGTATATCAGCTGTGGAAAGGTTTTTGCAGACCTTTGATTAAAAATTGAACTTCAAAAGGAATTTTTTTATGTTGTTCTTATTGCATCTGCTGCTCTTAAGTTCAAATGAGACTGGATGTGGTCAAGGTACCTGCTGTGACCTGGTGGAACCAGGTACTCATTTTCTTAGGCAGGCTTGTTATTGCTTTCTAGTTTGAGAGCTTATAGGTAACAGGTGAGATAAATGATTCGTGCAAAAGGGGATATTGATATCCCTAGTGAAAAGGGTAAACTTAAACCCTTCCTAAAACTTGTCAATTAAACTTAGGTGCAGGATGAGACACTTGCCTCCTTTATTCCTCTGCCCCAAAGCAATTACTCTGTAATTTTATATGGGAGTGGATTTGGGACCGTTTTCCTCTTTAGCTAGGCAGTATGTATAAGCTATCTCTTTTTATCTTTGTGTACTTCTGCAGCAACAGACTTAACCTCCGGAGGGCTGCATCCACGCTGCACATTAAAAAAGCACAGAAGTTATCAGGCGAATTGATGAGATTTTTTTGTCTTCAACCAACCAAGCCAGAATCATTATTGATCAGCGTGAAGGTCTGTAAAGAGATTATGTTAAGGTTCTTGGAAATGGATGTGTATAAACATTTTGAATTTACTTTGCCTTTCTTCAGATGCCGTTTTTCAAGTAAAATTGTTACTGTCTTTATGGAGATAAATATCTATAAATAGGAATAAAGACGAGATTGTCCGTAGCACGTGTCCTACAGAAGCAACTTGCTAAGATAAGCGATTGTGCTGTTGCTGGTTGCAGGCTGCTTTTGCTAATGTTGAGAATGTGGCAGTGTTGTTCCAGAATGTGCTTTGGCTGCTTGTGGTAGTGGGTGGGCAGGTTAACAAGAGAAGCCATTTGTGCAAAGGGAGCTCAGGTTCCCATTTGTGCTCCACACGAAACAGAGCTATGTTAATACAACATCTGTCTCAATGCAACTGCACAGATCATGTTTATTGTGCAGTAGAGCATGCTTTAATTATATCTCTCTAGATATTCTTAGCTTCAGGCTCCTGTTTCTTAAATCTCAACATCTATTGAGATAATTTTGGTAAGTTCTTTTCAAATAAATAAAAACAAGACTGTGCTTCTGTGGGTGTGAACCAGATTAAGGTCTGTTCCCCTGGGCAGGGTTTCAGAGCTCAGGTTTCTCTTCTTTTAAGCCTATGTAAAGGATTGACTGATGTGTGTGTGGCATAAGCAGCCTGGAAGTGTTGGTGGGGAAATGGGGTATGTGCTGGGGACCATTCTTGAGGCGATCAGGGTCGTAAGGACACCCTGTCTTGCTTGTTTGCCGTTTGTTGTGTTACTGAAGAGAAAGCTCCCAGGAGCAATGTTCATGCAAGGCAGTGAAACTGTGTTATGAAGGGCAGAACTAGAGGTGGGAAGCTCAGGGCAGATCTGTTACAGAGGTGTGTGACCAGTGATCTGCTGGTATTTACTGCATGTGAAGACCAGTGATTCCTCTGTGAGAAGAGAGACAAGCCCCAGCCCATGACTGGTGCAGAAAGGGGGTGTGACAGCTCATCGATTGTCCCCTTAAAATCTACCGTGGGATGAGGTGGTCCAGCTTGAATCCATGGGCAAAGCAGAAAGCTGCATGAGGTTCAATAAAAATGCAATCAGCTGGAAATGTACTTTAATGACGTAAGAAATACTTTCTTCAGAACAAATGTGGGACTTCATGCCCTATATTCTTAGGGGTGATATAAAACTATAGAAGTATGTACAGGGCCACTGGTTGCATGGATAGGAAAATAAAGCACTTCTGAGGCAAATACTTGTCAAAATGTGAGCAGAAAGAAAAAGGATTAACTGCAGTCATTGAGGGCTGAGATTGGTTCAGGTGGACACAATCTGTTCCAGTTCCCTTTCAATATTTTATCTTTACTTTAGGTGCTATATGTCAGTCTGAGTTGTTGGCTCATAGGTCACTGGCAGGAGAAATAGACCTGATCCAAAGCCAGCTGGATTGCATGGAAAGACCCAAGTTGAGTCTAGAGCTAGAGTATATTTGCTTTGCTATCTATAAAGATCTAATGCAGACTTTAAAGAATACTTTGGTTCCAGCAGTTAATGTCACATTGTGAATTTCTTCTTTCAAATTCGTAGGGAAAACATTGTAGTAAGAAATTGCTGGTAGGAGCAGCACTGAGACAGAGGTCCACTTCCCATGTGAGTTTGGGTATTTATGGCATGAAAGAAATAAAAAAATCACCTGTGACTTCTCAAATGGTAATAACCAGGCACAGTTGGGGAATATGTAAAGAGAAGGCTGGGTAGGAAGCAGAAATATGTTGATGATAATTACAGGTATTCATTATACTGCAGCACTTGCTGGGAAGGATACAAAATAATTTTGTTGTATTTGTATGGGCATAGCCTTTGGGTGACTGCGTTGCTTACAATGAGGTGATACTTGCTATTTTTCCTGGAGAAGAAAACCAATAGGCAACTGTTAATTCTGTAATGTCACCTATGTGGGCAGTTTTACCGTGGCTGCTGTGTTTTTAATGTAAATATTTTTAGTTACAAAAAGGTAGTAAGCTAAAACTGTGGCAAGACCTGGGAAAGAATTCAAATGATGTTTTCAGCTTTGTGCTTTCTGAGGCAATGTTGCTTATATTCATGTCTTGAGTCACAGTATTTTCATTTCCCACTGTTTATTGTACTAGAATTATTCATTAATTTCTATAGCATCTGAACACTGATCTTTGACTGAAAAATTCTAGCTTTTCTCTCCCAACCAGGCATATCACCATTTTCCAAAGCAATCTGTTGAAAATAAGGTATGAGCAGAATAACAGTTAGTAATCTAATTATTTCTAAAGGGTTTTTTTAATTTTTTTTTAAAGCAGTAAGTTGTGTTCTCTGAGTCTTGTAACAGAAAAAGCTTCTTTGCTGACTATGGTACTGGTGAGAGATCAGATGATGGGGAATCTTGCATAGGGAATGCAAGTGTCTGCATAACTGATGTTTTTCATTACGCTTATTTTCCCCTGCAAGCTTGACATGTAAACAGGACACACATCTGAATTGCAGCAGGAAAGAAAATAGAGTTTATTTCCACCTAGACTACAATGATACTTTAAATATCTCCTTTACAGCTTTCTCTTAAGTACTGCAGATAAAGGATGGCCTTATTGTAGCAGATGCTTCCTAAAGGCACAGTTCTTAACCCAGATAACTTATGGAAAGACCTTTCAGGAGTTACAGAAACTTCTTGGCACCCCAACATCTGCAAAGCCCACCACCTAATATATAGGTATTTCAGCCTGCTTCATGTTACATTTTTACTGAAGTACCTTGCATGTATATGAAGTGCTGCTGCTCTGGTGCTGGCTGGCACGTCATCCGTTTGCCCTCCTCACAGCTGTCTGGTGCAAAGTGCTGTGAGACTAACCACACAATACTCTTATCTTTTTATAGACCTTATAATAAGCATGACAGGCTAAGCTGAGAAGAGAAAGGAGGCTAATTTACACTTTGCAAATGAGGGACTGAAAACTTCTCCAGAACAATTTTATTTTCTAGGAATGACTGTTATCATAAATAACATCATCCTACATGGGTACAAGACCTGTTCTTTTTACCTTTCCCTTTTGCTAATGCAAATGTGCGGGAGTGGGTGAGCTGGAAGGTGCCTAGAGGGATGAGTGCGGTGTAAGAACGTGTATATCATAGAATATCACCAAGGTCACATAGAAAACATATAGCAGAGCAGCAGCTTTAATCCATTTAGTCTGGTTCAGTGCATTTACTGTATTCCAAAATCTGTCATCATTTTGCATAGATCTGACCAATTCTGCAATTTTGTGGTATAAAGGTGTTAATTATGCCTAGCAGTTCCTGCTTTGTGGTAGCATCAAATGCATATTTAGTCAGAAGGCCATTTCTATTATTTATCTATGGTAAGAAAGGTTCTCTTTGTTTGGACAAGGTGTTGCTGTGCATCCATTTACCATTATAGTGCCTGTCGATAGACAGGTAACAGTGTGGTGGTTTGGATTTGCGTGAAGATACTGATCTGCCCAGGGCAACTGCTAGAGCAGGAGAGCACAAAGGTGCCATAGAGTCAGATTTGTCTTTGGCTTGAGGGAGAACCATTTTTCCCCCCCCATTTGAGTCCTGTTCTTCTGCTTTTATCCTTTGTTATGAATTGTGAATGAAAGTTTGCTTTGAGTGGACATAAATTCGATATCGTCAGGTGACTTGAAACCAGCAGCTTACTGAATGCAGCAAGACAGGTCCACTTAACAAGTATTTTGAACCTGTTTACAGATAGCATCTGATGAGCTGTGCTTAAAAGGAGCTGCAAGTGACACATAATTCATCTAAATTTAACCTCACCCTTTACAAATGAACAATTCTGAAAAGGAAAATATGGCAAGAAATTGAATTAGATTTTCCAGTGCTGAAAGCTTATGAACAGCAGCTTAATGCTAAGGCTGATAATGAGGATGGAGAGCAGTGTTAGTGAGGCCTTGACACTAGATGGAAAAAACAGATGATTCTGTGGGACCGTGATGTTGCGAACAAATGATCTGTGTTCAAAAGAAAGTATAGAGCAAACATTAAAATTTAATAGAATAATCTCAGAGGGAAGGTTATTATCATGCAGCTGAACATTTTTCTTATTAGCATAACACACGGTCACTTTTGCAACAAGCATAATAATGTTGTTCATCATCCACTTGTTCCGTGTAAAGGTTAAGTCTCCTTGGAAGTACAGTCAAATAAATTAGTTTATTCTCCACTTTGGAATGCAGCTCTCCCTGGGATGAGGGCATATTGGAGTTCTAGGTGCTATTTCAATGTCAGTGACAACTACGCATATTTTAATATTAGGAAAGAAAGGACAGTGCTAATGCTTTGTATTGGCCACCTTTGGAGATCAGACTTCGTATGAACAGTCTGTATGTACTCATCTTAATGTATCCCTTGTGAGACAAACAGGACTTCTACTCTACACAGAAAGCATGAGGAGTGATTTGATGGCAAAACTTCAAAGCTGGGTATATGAAGTGGGGCACCTGATTTGTTAACAAAGATGTCTGATGTTCTGAAGAGATTAGTAGTGGTGGGCACTGGCTTATTAAAATCACTTAGAAGCTGAGGCTCTGTTGTGCATTTTTTTGAGCCCCAGTGACGTCTGAGGTTGGACAGGGTTGGTTGGTTATAACTCCAAGAGTAATGTTGAGGTGCGTAAGCTCTGGTAGTAGACCATGGGTTGCACTGGGATTCAGATTGAGAAATGGTCACTGCTTGATTTCCCTGTTAGTTCAGAAGGATGGTAATCTTCAGGATCTTTTCCTCTTTCTGCGCTGTTTCAGCTGCGCTGGCATCACTGTTTGTAAGAAGAGTAGGAATGGCTTTAAAGGCTTACCCTGGTCTGCTGTATGGATGGTTTAGGTCACACTGAGATGCTATCGTTAAGTAGCAAGTTCAACTATCAATCAGAGAACACTGAATCTATAATTACTTGAGGATGAAAATCGCTTAATATCATATATGCTAACTGATATCTGTGTCCCAGATATTGGTTGAAACTGCCATCTAAAAGTTAAATATTTGTGGCAGTGAAGTTTGTTCTAAAAATAGTCTTTGCCGACTCTATAATTGAAATCTATTAACTTCAGTTTTTAAAGAATTTCATATAATGGCTAGAGGCAATAAGTTGTTGCAGTCCATGTTTCGTACTTGATAGTGTTTGCTTTTAATCTATTCTCAGCTCGTGTTATGAGCAGCACACTCACTGCCTTTTTCATACCGAATTTCTGCCTAGCTCTATTCTTTCCTTATTCTCTCCTGGACTAGCAACCACTGTATTTTACAACTATTAAATCTAAACCCAATTCTACAAAGATGCATTTATGCACAACGTATATGTGAATTTGCTTTAGAGAACAAATGCTCTAAAGTGATGTTCTCAGGTACCTCTCAGTCATTCAAGCCTGCCACAGGCCTCTTCTAGAAAAGTTATAGACTCCTTATAGCAGGAAGCTGGATAACAGAGTGATAAGAGGAGACAAAACAGGGATGAAACCAGGCATTGTTTCCTGAGTCTTTGACCAGTCATCTATGAAATGCTTCTACTAATGTCCACATCATGGCAGGAATGACGTTCCAGGACTGATCCTGTCAGGTCTTGGGTTCTCCAGATCCTGTTGAGTTTGCTCACTGAAACACTAAGTCACTTGGAGATGCCTAGGACCTTGCAGACTCTGGCAGATAATCAGCTGAAAGAACGTGTACAGAACACTCCATTACTACTACATTATTTTGGCGACACTGACATATAAATATGTATTTCTTGCAAATGTATGCTGCAACTAATCCATTTATGATTTCCGCGAATTATGGTTGATCACGTTGTATCTGGAGTTCAATTTTTGCACTCAGAAAAGAACCCACTGTGATTTCAAAAGAAAATCAGCATGATTTGTGCTCTTAACTTAGAAGTTTTAATAAACCCTGTGCAGGAAGTCTATTTCCCATTCTCCCCTCTTAACGCTGTAAATCATGGTTAAATTCTTCCAGCGTGCAGGTTTGTAAAAGAAAAAAAATCCTTAAAAGACTATAGGTGAGATGACTAACAATGCTTAGGACTTTGATTTATAACCAGACACAATGCCAAATTGGGGTGCTATATTTTGTTACAAAAACCAGCCAGCATAAAAGAATAATTTAAAACATCTACCAGCAGAGAAGATATCATAGAAAACTGCCTGACCCATCAAGTTGTAGTCCAAAAAATTAAGCATCGGCCAGTTTTGATTTTTCAGGTGTATGTTTTTCTACCAGTTATTAAGTGGCTGGAATATTTTCTTGTTGAAACAGCTGAAGCTTCACAGTTTATTTCCAAATTCTGATGGGCAAAGCATTTATGTAATCCTGTCCTTTTTATTCTGTTCCGAGACTGAGACCTGTATGGTTTCACAGGACACTCTATAGCTTGACTTATATGCTGACCTTTCCATTGCTAATTTGTCTAATGACAGTAGAGGTAACTGTTTGTTATCTGTGTAGCCTCTGGGACCCATGTTGAGTGGCTCACAGTTGGTTTTCATTTTATGTAAATAATGACCTCCTTGTGGGAGAGGAGGTGACTTCTGTAGGGTTGTACTATTTATTTTCTTAATAGATTAGCTCAAACTAACCTTAACGGTTGCTGCCCAAGTCCCTGTTTGATTGCTGCAGTGATCTGTCTGTAAATATATAAAAATGCATCTGCGAAGATGTTTGAAATTAAGTTCACAGTTCAAATGCCAGATGCAAAAGAATTCACCTTTTGTGGGGGCTTTGCATCTTAGTCCACATATATTTGAACGCAATAATGTTTTGTAATCACTGTAGTAGTTCTTCAGAATAACCATAGCCAGCAAAAGTGTCTCGCCAGCAAGGGCTGTTTATCATGACACTAGACTGGAAGCAGACCTGCAGCAAAGATCCCCTAAGGAGGACTACAACGAGACAAATATGTTGCTCTACTTATAGCAGGGAAAGGGACTTCTAATTTTTCTGCTTTTAAAAGCCATAGGTTTTTAGAAGACTCGAAACTTCTAATTTGAAACTAATCTTACTTGAAACTATCTAATTTGAAGTGATCGATGTAGGAGTAAGCACACAGTGATCTCAACAAGTGATTCAGGGGTGAGATTTTGTGTCTGTTACAACAGCCTGTTGTCTCTAAGATAAAATAATGTGCTGGAAATTTGCAAGCGAAACGCTGAAATGAAATTAATTTGTATAAGAGGAAATAAGCCTTCCCTTGTCAAATTCAGTAACTCCTAATTATAATCCTAGCAAGAGAGTAGCAGGCTAGACTCAGCAGGTATGTGTTAGCTACTGAATATTACTAGCATACGGATTTACTTTGGATGCTTTAGTGGAAGTAGACTAATATAAAGCTAGGAATACATCAGAATTGCTTGGTGGCCTCATGATCTGCCCTAGTATAGTCTGACTGACGTTGCATCTATTGTGGATTTAAGACTTTACATTATAACAAGTTGTAACAAGTTTAAATGAGTTTTCCTAGATCAGAATACTGAATTCCCTTAAGAGGATGCAAATAAGCTGGATATCACCACTATGCTATCAGGGATCTTACTTGGCCCTTCTGCCCTTCCACTAAACAATCTGGAGACAGGCGTTGTTATTAGCAGGTCCCAGAAGCTATAAATGGGGGATGATTTCTCATGTAATGAATCCAATACAAAGGATGCCAGTACTCTAAATGGAAATTAAAGCAGTCATATGATGTTTGTTCTTTCTTTTTTTTTTCCTTATTGTTAGGATCTTGCAGTAGTTGGATATTCAGTGTATCATGACTACTCTAAGTGTCATTTCTAATTCATTTGTTCCAAGTAGTTCTTATCGCTATATATTCAATTTGGTTTCAGCTGTTTTGAAACTGAAAATCCTGATTACAAAATCAATCTCTCCATGTATGACTTTGGATACTGGGTAATACTACCTTTGTCCTGGTTCTTTCAAAAATCAATCGAAGGGTCTGAGAACATTTAATTCAGAATTGGACCGAGTCTGGATATTTGTCCCTCAATAATGTAAATTATTTCTATTTAAAACAAGGTAAAATTACAAGAGCCTTTTACTCATTGAAGTATTACTAATAAAATTTAGTACATTTTGGCACTTGGAAATGGTAGGCAAGCTTGTTCAAATAAGCTTTTATTGGAATAGAGAAAAGTAAAGAAAATGAGCCGTTACTTTTACTTTGTAAACATATACATTAAATGCAAAAGGTCACTTTTCAGGAATTGCCTAGCATTAGCTAAACATAGGCTATCCAGTAAAACATGCCTTTTATTTTGAATGAAATGCTTATTACTGCAGGTGAGTGTTTTAATTGCTTCCAGTTGGAAGTGAAATCCAGCTCTGAAGCAAACTATAACACTCCAATTAATTTCAAAGGGTTTCTAAAAAATGTTTTAGTCCACCTATCTGGCTAGTTTACATCTGTTTCTGACTTGTGATGACATGGTAACTAAGATTATTATGTACCACTTTTACCAGTAAGTGGTATATAAAGTTTTCTTCCCTTGACATTGGTTGCAGACCCACACCACTTTGGGATGTGTTGCAGTAATGCAGGGATGTTGTGTTGTACATTCTACAGCTGGATATGGTTTCCCTTTACCTGGGGCACAGGTAAAATGTTCCTAGTTTGGGACTGCTGAGTAAAGGAAGAAACAGAAAAAGAGAGAGTAAGCAAACGGGCAATTTCGGATCACAGTGCAAAACCTATTTGTTTGTTAAGCAGTTCCTATTGTTACAATTAAGAAAGAATTCTAGCATGGAGGGAGAGCTGAAAGGAGCAGGGAGAAATGTTGCACTCAGGTAAGGAGGGCTCTGTTTCCAAGAGCAAGGGATAAAATTTATGGAGGAAAAAGGAAAACCAGGGGAATGGCTTGCCAATGCAAGAATGTGTGAAAAGGTGCTATATTCAGAATAAGCGTTTTGAAGTAGAGAGTTTAGAAGGGAGCCTGTAGTTAAACAGTCCAGAGAGAGTAGCAATTGATGGATGCCACTCTCTCTTTAGGAAAGAAATGGATAAAGAGCAACTGAAATCTGCACTGTTTCCCAGTCATTGAGAGGTACTTGAAACAGGTACTGCTGCTTTGTAAAATGACTTGAGTAGTGTTGTTCAGCTGTGCAAGCAGGCTTAGATACTCGAGTTCATTTACCCTCTAGAAATGTGCAAATCTCTGTGTGGGCTTTCAAGGGAGTTGAGGTGTCCAGCTTAGCCTGCAGGAATAAGGATACATGATGCAAATAGTCTCTAAAATCTTATTGCTCATCTCAAAGAAGTTTTAGTATTTTTATTTTTAATTTTTTTTGTTGAAGCTTCATTGATTTCTGCCTCAAAAATTTCTTGAGATGTGGTGGTATGGCTTTTTTATTGCCAGTCCTTAAAGCATTATTTTGAATTTATTTTAATTCAGTCAGCTTGTTTCTGATTGAGTCACTTGTTTTTCCTGCACAAGCTCGAAGCAGTTATTCTAAGCTAACTTAACTGTCTTTTACAGTAATATATGTGAATATGTGTTTTCTCAGGGATGTTTGTGGATAGTAGGTAGCTGTGTATTTCTACCTAATGGATAAATCCGGAGTGGATAAATCGGATAATAATGAGTGTTTTGTTTGAGCTGTGTGGACAGTCCCTGCACCTTGTTCTGTTGGTGGCACAAATCATCTAATTAGTACTCGAAAACCATTGTTAGTCTTGCATTCCTACAAAGTCAGGGAGTAAGCTTCGCTGCAGTTCCTAATTACGATGCTGATGCAAGCTATTTGCAAAAGCCATTCTCCTAGTTAAGGAAGGAGAGTTGGCTGCAGAACCAGTTCCGTCATGTAGTTTTATTTCTTTTTATGGGATGTTTGATTCCCTGTACACTGCAGGCCTCGAGTATCTGCAAATAATATCCCCATGCTTGTTCTCACTCTTTCTGCAGCCAGCACTTTGCTCTGAAGTGCTCCTCTTTCATTCCTAAGGGTAAGTGACATTACACACAAGATATTGTCTTCTCGAGTCTCATGCAGCTCCTCATAAGTTGGAGTCAAACTTCCAAATGCATCAGGCACCTTGTGTGCCTTTGTTTAAGGCAGATGTGTTTTCCCACATCCAGGCTTCTTCCTGCTGCTTCTGCTGTGCCATTATGTGAAGATGTGTAATTTATTTCCACAATTAAATCTGCCAAAATATAAGACAGCGGTTACGTTCCTATTTCCAAACACCTTCCCTGCACTGAATCACCCCACCAGCAGTTGCACATGGAATTGCATAAAGAACATGAGTATTAACATCTTGCTACAGTGTGTTTTGTTTTTATGGATTACAAAATCTACTTTTCTTACTAGAAACCTAAGTGTTAAGTTCTGGGAAAAAAAGGCAAAACCAATTTTGCCTCCTGTTCTAGTTGGTCTAGGCTGGATTTAGATGAAATTCATACAATTTTCAAAAAATTGTCAGAAGAACTCACGGGGCTACCATGTTCCCACTGTGAAATAGTTCAGACTCACTTGTCCTGGATGTATCTAGACCTATAGTATTTGTACTTGCTTCCAAAATCTTCAGGGAGTCTCAGGGTCTTCCTTTTTCTAGTAACTACAATTTTTAATAACTCTTATTCCAATAATCCCACTTCTGATTTCTCTGATATTGCACTCTGTTCTGGGAATCTTTTCTTTAATGTAATCATCTCTTCTGAACTGGGTAATAAAAAAAAAGTAAATAGGGGATAAATGTGGAAATTCCTTAGTACCCATTACCATTGGTGCAATTTGGCAGTGTGCAGCAAATTATGCAGAGATCAACTGTTATCACAGCTAGATTTAACTTTGGCATTTTTGGTGACAATACAGATCAAGGTGAGACACTTAGAATGAAATGACATAGCATTCCAAAAAAGTTTTTGTCTGCAGATCGTTCCTTCTAGACAACCATCCTGGGATTTATCATACTAATTCCTTTGTGGTCCTTGAACGCTTTTGACTACAGTATCATAGCACTCCCAGAATGAGCAGTGGATTTTTTAATATAAGTGTACTTTGCATCCTGAAACATCCTTCACTTCAGATCTGTCATATGATTGAGCCTCTCCAAGAGCCAAGTGGGAAATGGAACAAAGGAAATAATTGTCATTTTATAAAGCTTCAGAGAACTACTGAAAAGGCTTTTGTAGTTCTCTCTTTTGTGATGATATCTTTTGCATGACACTTTGAAAAACTGATAGATTATAAATTCATACATAGGTTAAACAAAACTGGCAGAGTTTGGATGGGTTTGACAAATGCTTTCTCCTGCATAAGCATATATAGCTGACGAAGTGAATGATAGTCTTAAACTCAAGGCACTCAGTATTGATAGGTATATCTTTACACAGAAAATCATTTCATGTGCTGCAAGTTATTTAAAAGTTGTTGGCTGCAGTCTAGTGTCAAAGCAAGGTGTAACTTGGATCTGCTTCTGAAGGGGTAGGAAGTTCTTAATCTAAAACTTTCGACTGCTACTGAGTTCAAGAGAATATAGTAGTCACCTACCCTGCTGGATGATCTGAAATCACAACTGATTATCTTCAGTGTGTTGGTGGAACTTGCTTAAAAAGCTTTTGCAGAAAATAGTCATGGGTCAAAAATCAACAGGGAACAGGAAAAGTTGGAGCCTTAGCTACTTGACCTTTTACATAAAAGCTGGAAACCTTTGCCTGATGCAGAAGAGCTCATTGTAAAGCAAACCTGTCGGGGTTATAAAGGCAAAGCTTACACACTCTGCCCGGTTTCTGCACTCTGGTCCCTTTATGTATGAGAACATGATTTATAACATGCAAAAGAAGGACATATGTTTTCTGTATTTAAGTTCAGGGCATTGATCAGAAAGAATCGCATTCACAGGTGGGTGGGTTTCCTACACAGGACACCTACCTGAGGACATTAGAATAAGAACTCTGCTCTAGAGAATGCTCTTCTCTGTGGTTGACAACACTTCTCTGTGCTCTTCTCTAGTGGTTGACAACACTGAAATAGTGGCCTAAGGGCTGGCTGTGCGCAGCATTTTAGAAGATACATGAAGCTGAAATTAAAAATACACTTAAATGTTCTTCATTGAGATTAGAATGCCAAACTGAGAAAAGAGATTATTTTAAGTAGCTGTTTGACCACATCCAGGGTGCCGTGGTAGGCTCATGAAGCATGGAAAGGAACAAAAAGGAATTTTAAGGATGCATAGAATCAGGGCTAATTGTTTTTTTTTAATAATCCATAAAAATAGTAAGATAGTAGTACAGATGTCTGAGGATAGTAAAAGAACTTGATATATGGAGAATTGCCTGCTCATTTTAGAACAAAAAATAAAGAAAATTATCCTTCCTGTTCAAGCTGTCTTTAAAATGTCTAAAACTTCTTGAGCTGCTGTGGCTGTTCTTTTAGTCTTCCTTAAAGTTGATTGCAGAGCAGCAGGAGAGGTAGAGATTCTATCAGTGTTTTCCTGCTGGTACACACTGTCATTTTATTGCCTCTTTTGCCTCAACAGCTTTAATTGATTTTAAAAATAGAAGTGGCAAAAATAGCATAAAATCCAAAACATATGACCCATTGTTTTTTCTGTACAGCATATTATAATTGACTTTCATAGCAGGTAAGTGCAATGCTCATGGAAGCAGTTCACCTGGCGGTTTCTGAATTGGAGCAGCATCAACAGTTTACCAAGGGCTAAGGTGGTGTTTCTGTTACTCGATCTCAAAGACCTTGGCTCAATGAGAGAACAAAGTTCTGTTGTCTGTGTTATGAAAGTGGTAAACTGAAATTTTACTAGAACTTATTCTTGAATTTAAAGTTTTCCTCATCTTTCAGAACTAGACTTGCCTAACAAACAGATGCTTTTGTAGCCCTGTTCTAGCATGGACCACCTGGATGATTCATGTACAGCAAGAAGTGTTACTACTGTAGGACACTGGAACTGGTGGCATAACGGAGTGGGAGCAGCATATAATGGCAATAAATACATTTTGAAAGACTGAGATTATCTAAATGAGAGAATAAACAATGATTTCTTCTGCATAAACTTTTAATTGTACAGGTCAGTTGTGGTACTTATTAATAAAATAGTAAGACATAAAAGGATGTGTCTTACTGTTCTTGTAATAGCTGCTTTGGGTGTGTTGAAGCAACCTTGGACCACCACTTCCTCTTAGCTGATAATTAATGAGGAAGTTCGTTACAGCTTAGATTGAATTTACTAGCCTCAGGAAGCCTTGTAAATACGATAAATGTAGTATTGGAAAAGATGTTATTCCTCATGAGATGAGGGGGACTTCTGCAGAAGTTATTGGGCTGGGAGCTAGGAGACATGACTGCTGTGGCTGGCACAGGTACAAATCTCTGTTCTTGCTGGGTATACCACTTTCAGTGTATTTGCAATTTTTTTTCTTTCCTTCCAATCATTTGTTGTACTTATTTATACCTTGGTCTGGGCCCATATTAAAACTAATCTGCTACACACAGTCCTGTCTGGGCTGTCGGCAAATAAGTATCTCTGTCATAATCTGTGGGGAATGGGGGGTGATCAAAGGGTGTCAATCATAACTGACATATGTAAGTAATCTTCAGGGAAGTTTTGTTTGCTTTCTATGTATGCTACTGGGGTCAGGTAAAGGCTTGGAAATGTAAAACTGTGCTGGTAGTTCTTGATATTTCTCCAAATACTTGAAAACTAGTGTAGAATGTAAATAATATCATGAAGAAATCTCAGATGCAGCAGGACATACACAGATTTTTGGATCCCAATTAGTTTGACTAAATTATGTCTGACTGATGCAAGTCAGAATAGTGCCAATAAGCTTGTGCAATGCATATTATACTTCATTTCAGATGGATTTAATTTGACTACTCTGAGAGAGAAACAGCAGCAAACATTCCGCACGATGAACAGTAATATTCAGAACTGACAGCTTTTCACCAGCATGCTGCTTTGTTTCGCAAGATGCTGAAGCCAAATAGCTGTCCTGTTTTGATTCCTGACACATGGTAATCAACCCAGTTTTCTTCGGACACCGGTGGGAAGTTCACATTATGCTAAATTCATTCAGGTGATGAGCAGCTTTCTTTTAAAGACCATGTTGGGGTCTGCAGAAGTCTAGTGTGAAGAGTGGTTGGTGGGATGGCTGATTTTGTACATAAGTAATGATATTCATAGTACAGATAAGGAACATGGTGCTTAATAACTCAGAATACTGCTGCTGAGCATCCTCAGAGAAAGCTCAGTAAGATCCTACTCCCTCTTCTGAGTGTGTTTTAGCTACAATAGCTTGAAGTGTTTGGCAGATCACAGAGGAACTCATGGAAGAAAGCAGTTAGAGGCTAATTTCAAAAATTTCAAAATCTCATCAGGCCTATGTGTGCTGGAATGCCTGAAAGTGCACATATAAAATAAAGTAGTATGCAAGAAAAGTGGGGTAAAATTGTCCTGAGTCCATGATCCAGCTGTCATAGAATCATAGAATCACCAGGTTGGAAGAGACCCATCAGATCATCGAGTCCAACCATTCCTATCAAACACTAAACCATGTCCCTCAGTACCTCATCCACCCTGCCTTAAACACTTCCAGGGAAAGTGAATCAACCACCTCCCTGGGCAGCCTGTTCCAGTACCCAATGACCCTTTCTGTAAAAAACTTTTTCCTAATGTCCAGCCTAAACCTCCCCTGGTGGAGCTTGAGGCCATTCCCTCTCGTCCTGTCTCCTGTCATCTCACATTGAAGGGCTGTTTGGAATAGGATGCAGGTCCTCAATCACCTGTATTTAGTGACAGATTCTTTTCCTTACAGTCTATTTAGACTAGCAGATAGACTAGTGGACTGTGATATGGGTTCTGACACTCACTGCTGTAAGAAACTGAGCATGTCATCCTCTTAACATCAATGTTCTTCATCAGGCAGCTGAAAAACACCATCTTTTTTGTCAGTTACCTTTTATTGTTTTTGAAGTATTCTGAGATGAATTGATCAGAGTTCATCAGGTTAAAAAAATAAATCTAAGAAGCATAGTAAATAAAATAAAGAAAAACCTATCAAAATTAAAGTAACAAGGCCTCACCATGTATTGGAATCAGAGAAGCAAAGAGTACCTTTTATGTGGGGTTTATGAACACAGGCTGATGACAGAGTACTGCCTTGTGGACCACGTATGCGGGAAACTGAGTTGCAATAAGTAGAAAACAGTAGACTCTGTCGTGCTGCTTAAATATTAGGAACAAAACCCTATATTCATTCAAACAATAGATACTTTGTCATTGTTAGCTGAGCCAGGACTTCTTCCCTAGATGTATTTTCCTAAACCACTGCAGTTGAGAAGAACATGTGCTTAAAAAGGATTATGGGTAAAGCCAATTCAAGTAATGTTTGTTATGAATCTACCCTTTTAATTAATGATTAGTTTTTCTTTTGTTAGAATGAATTTGAACTTTCAAATGCTGAGTATTTATTAACATTTGTGGATTTGCCCAAATGAACAGATTGTACCTGAGGTTAACTTGGAGACTATTTTGATTATGCTGCTGTCATACTCCTGTGGTTAATCTGCTGATTCCAGGATGTCTACTCTGTCTTTGGCTGATATTTTGCTGACTGGCTGAATTTTAGACAAGATAATGGAACTATCATTTATATTTTTATTAGTGGTACTTTCAAGACTCATGGAAACTAAAAAAAAAAATTCTCATGAGAGTCTCCAAATTCACAAATAATATAATTCTTGTAGCTGGTATTGAATTTTATCAGTCTATTATAACAGTTTCAGGGCTCTTCTTCACATGGCGAATGACAGATTTCTTCAAATGGTAGTTCTGCCCAGAAGCAGTTTATAGCTTTCTATCTACTAGAGATCTGCCTTTTTAGTGATTAGCAGAATTAGCAGTTGACAGCCACATTTGGGTGTGTGCATAAAGTTCCATCTGCCAAAAATGTAACTGAAAGGTGTATAAATCCATTCACAGAAATCAGATGTTGATGTATGTTGTAGTTTTCAAATCAAGAAAATATTTCCGTAAGTGTTCAAGTAATTTTTTATCATCAAAAAAAAAAGTTTGTCCATTTTTTTAATCTGAGGCTATTGTAAGATGGCCAAAATAGGCTGGGGATGAGAAAGCTCATGAATTGTGAAAAGCATGGATCCATTGTTTGGAGTTGTTGTAAACAGTCTTTCTTGCTTCACTTTTTATTCAGCCAGCCAAAACATTCATTTATTTCAGTTATTCCCTCCATCTAACTGAAGAGTAACTTCACAATTGTAGGAGAGATTTATTTGCTTTAATTATGATTTAGTTTGTAAAGAGCTTAACTATTTGCTCAAAAGTTTCCGCACCTATTTTGTGTCTAAAGAAAAAATTAATTGGTGAAGGCAAAAGGACATCAGTCAGGAACAAAGACTTGTGCTTCCCCGTCCTGCTTGACCTAATTTATCTAAGTTGTCTTGCTTTCACCAGAGATTATTTTTCTTAACAAGAGCAAGTTGTTGTAGCTCATTATGATTAAGTATACAGTCTCTTGCTGCTCTCTGAGAAAGTTCAGTTTGCTGCATAGATTAATGCACCCATAACCTCAAGAATAGACAGGATATAAAAGGTAGTTCAAGATTACTGACTTTAGAAAGATGACTACCTGAGGGTGTATTGCTTCATGATGCCTACTCTAAGCTAAAAACTGTTTGTCATAAAACCCTCAGGTCCCAAGTCATTAAATTTTGTTTTATTGAGACATAGATTCTTGAGATGCCAAAAATAAATGAGATAGGTACATTTTATTAGATTAGTTTAATAACAAGATGAAAGAAATGGAAAGAATATTTTTAATCAATTCTGAGGTAATTACTATAATGTAAAGAAAGGAAATGTTTTATCAAGTCAATGTATGTACCAGGTTCAGACCAGTAAGTGCATTAATGGACTAATTTAAAGCTGAGTGAGAAACTAGTATATAAGGAATGGAGGGTGAAGGAAATACATTTCTAATTTTCCCTCAAATTGGAATGGTGAGGAAACGTCATTTTGGAAACTCCATGACATAGTGCCTTTGGAGTGAGCTATGCTCTACTTACTGCCATAGTTGTTCTTCCAATCTATGTTCTCATCAGTGTTACTTCATTTTTTTTCTGACCTGTCCTGCGAAGCCACTGAAGCGCAGCTAACGTATTAAACGTAGCCTATCTTTCCCTTCACTCAGGGACAGCTCAAGCACATGCATGCTTCAAATCTGTGATAGACTAAGAATGAATGTGTGCATGCTTCCATGTCACAGCAGCTAGGAAGCATAAGAGCAGCCATTGATTAAAAAAAAAACGCTCCCAGCTTACAAGTCTGGAGAAACCATTGACAAATTATTGCCAACAAAATGAAGGGAAGCATGGTTTAATTTTGTTTTTTCTGGTTCCTACTTTTGTCCTCTCTCATCAGCTCTGCCAAGCTTGACTTATCCATGAAGCTTACACACTTACTTATAAGAAGTAAATCTCTACCCTTTGGACTAGAAGAGTTTTTCTGGATGGTGGATGTCTTTCTGGGAAAAGCTGCTTTCACCTTTCCATTAACCTGTGTGCGAGGGCAAGATCATTACCACCCTTTCCTACTTTCTACAAACTGACTGCAATCACTATGCTCAGTATATGCTGTTTGCTTTCCAAGAAGCTTTGTATTTGCCAAGTAGTATTTCTGTCCTTAGTTATGGTTAAGCAAATTGTGGTTGGGTTTGAAAGGCAGAACAAAGGAAGTGTTTCTAACCCCTCTCCACAGAACACGACTCCTGAGAATTACAGGGCTAAGGTGTGGAAGTTAAGAAGGATTTTGGTAAAATACTGACATCACGTCAGTGTTGGAAGTATGGCAACAAGTGTGCATTTCATATGCTAAACTATCAAGTTTCTATCTACTGATCAGGTTTCATTTTCCTGTGGAATATTTCCTCAGAGCCTGTGTGTGGCTCTGCTGGTGCAGTACATTTTAGCGAGAGTGGCAAAGTTATCTCAAGAGAAGTCGGGACTTGGAATATCAGAAGTGTTGAAACTTCAGCCAATTTCTCTGCAGGATGCTTGCATGGCAAGTACTGTTCTTGGCCTGGAAATAAGGATCTAGGCATTGGCATCAGCCTTCGCTATGGGGAAAAGCTGCCTTCACAAAACTGCAGGGAAGGCAGTGTGGTTTTCCACAGGAAGAGATGAACCACCTGCTCGGAAAAGTCCAATGTGGCAGGCTGCTCCTGGAAAAAAAGAAAGTCATCACTTGTGCATTCTGCATGGGTATGCCTGGACTTCAAGCGAAAGGTTTTGCACCTGAACCTTGAGTCTCATAGTTTCTCTTCTGCACTTCAAATAAACCCATTTAGGTGTGTGTGCTGGTTCACAAGAAGTCCTTCCCCTAGATTTCTGTAAAATATTTAGTCATACTTGACAGGTGGGATATTAAATAAAAAGATGATCCAATTTGAGTGGACAGTTTGTGGAAAACACTGATGTGTTCCTATCTATATGCATTCCTCTCCAATAAGAAATGCTGCCTGAGTCTAGAGATAACTACTGTAATATAAAAAAAAGTTCTGTAATGATGAGGAAATTTCCATACAATGCTCTTGAGGCTCTGATTGATAATACTAACTGTAATTACAGTGTGAATGAAAATGCAGTATGGCCATTATCTGCCTGGCAGTGATGCCAGAAACCATTGGAGAAGATAATATCAGAGCTTGGCTGCTGCTGCTGAATTGCTAGACTAGTTCAAAGGAGATGTTGATTCTAAACTTGCTGCTGCATTGTTCTTGTAATCATAGGCAAGTGAGTCCATCTGATTGTATGTCAGTTTACCATATCTGAAAAACAAATATTAGTACGAACTTCCTTGGGAGTCCAATGTATCTGAATTTCGATGTATGAAAAACACTCAATATTAATGGTGGTATTACTGAAAATAATAATGGCATGGGATATGGCATGCTGAGAGCTCTACCCACACAGGCTACACGTAGACAAGTAAGGTGTCAATCCTTCATTTTAAATAGATCAATTTTCAATGCTATTCATTAAAGTTACACTTTTCTAGCAGGCCACTAAAACTATAATTCCTGATGTGCTAGGTTACCTCAAATCCAGAGATAATTAGGACACAGCTAGTAGGAACAATTGTCTGTAGTTGCTGGATTTTCTTCCGGACAGATCATTAAAACCTCATTTATGGTCTGTCCTGAGACTGCTGCGCATTTGGGAGTGCAACGAAGATGCTTCAGTAGGTCTGTGGCAGAACTTCCAGACTTCAGAGAACAGCTGGCACCTCTCCACTTCCATGTCTGGGAGAGATTCAGTGCATATCATCTCTTACCACATCTCTTTTCTCTGGGAGGCAGAGCTGGGTGCACAGGCTGGGTAGGAATCCATGGCACGTTCTGTCCCAGTCCCCAGGTTTGACAACTGAGAACATAAGGGACCACCCAGCTCAACATTCTTAAAAATATGGGAAAGAGTTTGAGAGTACATAGTTTATGCAGTAACATGGTTCCCAAACCACAGAGAAAACTAATGGCTCGGATTATCCTTCTTAAGGTGAGGACTTCTTGGCTGCCATGCAAAAAGCTTTCTGTAGCCAAATATAAAAATGGATCAAGCCAAACACTCAACTAGTTGATGTTTATTTCCCACAACGTCAAGTAGCAGAAACTTCGGAAAAGAATGTGAAAATCCAAATACTGGACTGTCTTCTCTGACAGTACCCAGGACCTTTGATGGATCCTAGCCTTCACACTCTTTGCTTTTTGGCCTCCACAGCATGACAATGTCTGTGGAATGCATTGGGTAACACGAGTGCTATAATCTGATGTTCTTGTCAGCAGTTAGCTCTGGAATTACTCTTTCCAAACATAATGTATACACAGGAAAAAAAATAGGGATATTCCCCTTATGCTGGAAAGGGTTGTTAGAAAGTAGGGCTTCCAAATTTACAGTCTGTTTGTTCATACCTGTTCCAGAGGTTATTGCTGAGCATTTGCTGCGTGACTTCAAGTTAAGGGATTGAACTTTCCCTTGATGCAAACAGGTTTAGCTGTCTTTGATGTCAGTGGAAACCACACTGGCTTGAGCTCAGCTTATGAGTGTCTTATATACTCAGAATATTTTCATTTCTTACCCACCCACCCACACTGTGATCTTGAATGGCAAATTAGGAAAATAATTTCCTATAATGCACTTGTATATCTCTTTGGGATGACAATTAACTTGTTATATAGTGTTCTCAAATGTTCTGTGCAGAAAATTAAGGATAGGTGTGAGTGAAACAGTTACATCTCTGAATGCTATGTACCTACCGTAGCCCAATCTTAAGCATGCTGAAAATCCATGTCAAATAAATTAGAGGGCGTATCTTGTATTACTTTGGGGTTCATTATACCAAAGCCTTCAGGGAAAATACTTTCCCTTACATCACAACCTTTCCTTTGATGAATAATCTTACTTTTGTGTGCCTTTCTAACTTTGACCTCTTTAGTCTTCCAGTAATATACAGAAATAGTCGACTCCTCTTATTGTCTGAAACAGCAATTATAAAAAAGCCAAAACAGGGACATAACACCTTTGTTTCTTTCATGATCAGTCATTTACAGAATACTATCTACATTTGCCTGCAATCAGCATAAACTGCCTGTGTACTTCCCCACAGATAACAGCAGGGAGTAATTTGAGGCCATTCATGATCGGTATCTTCCATGCAGTCTCATTCACGCTTTCAGAGTATTGATTCCTACCTCAGAACAACAATTATAGCCAAACCTGATTTTCCAGCTTACTGAGCTTCAAGCAAGCAGCCCTGTGCTTTCTGCTACATTGGCCCATGCAGTTGAGAGACATCTACAAAACATTATTATTCTCCTGCCTCCTAATTTTGTATTCCTGTTGTAGGCACAGGTCAAGGTGCTTAGCCTATGCCACAGCTAACTCTGGTCACACTTTGTGCTTGCTGATCTGTCTGGCTGCGTTCTCTCTTTTCATTTGCTTTGTCTTCAATATTCTTTAGTAGGACCATGTTTTTTTGTTCTACATTTGCACTGCACCAGGCACAATAGAGTGCTGGGACTTCAAGAATCACTGTACTGGAAATACTAAAGAGTTCACTTAGCAATAAAGACAATGTACTGGGGAGAGCAGTTCAGTGCCACTGAACCACCCCCCTCCCATGTACTGTCTGTGGAAGCTTCTGCAGGAAGCCTGGTTTACTCCAGCTTTCCCTAAGCTGTGGGGCTGCAAATCACGACCACTCTGCTACAACTTTTATGCAGACCTGTAGTTCAGACGATCCACTCGTATAAGCACCTGTTCATTCCTTTTTGACATGTTCTTATCTCTTGTGGTGTGGGCCAAAAGAGGCAAATAGAAATCTCAGTGTGTGTGTGAAACTGGAATGCCAGGGAAGCGTGAAGTGCTGTCTGGGTTATGATAGCGTTCTTATCCCACTATGTAAGACCTCTCAGTTTCCATCACTTCCTTTAATAGAGCTCCTGGTCCTCATTTTGTCTATTGTCCTACATTTCCCCCCTCCCAAATTATATCATGATGTATATATATATAAATGCAATTACACATGCTGCAAACCTTTGATACATAGATACACTAATTAGCAACCTACTGACTCCTTGATTTCCCTATTGATATTTTACTGCCTTATTACAATGTATTTTTTCATTTGAAGAATTTTGTTTCCAACTTTGAATTGGATATAATTATCATAATTATCCTCTGGGAATAAAGGACAGCCTTGGAGATGGCTTCATGAAGGACTTAGTGCTGCACTTTCTGCAAATCTACCACTTGTTTTGTGTAGTTGGCCAAGGTTATCAGGCCAAGAATGGTCCAAAGTAAAAGTTGCTCTTGTTTTTTTCAAACTAGACCTTGTTGCTGTCTTTACTTCTGTACCCCTGCCTCCTTTCCTCCCCTCCATCTTCACAACCCCCCTGCACTGTTTACCTTACTGATTGGACGTCTGTGGTGCAGAAACACTATTTTACATCTCAAACTTGTGCAGCAGTCTATTCAGCCATAGATTTCTAATAATGTCTGGGAACGTACTTAATCTCTGCCTCAGCTTCCCATTCATAACCTTTGGCTGAGGATCCCCACAAATGTAATTATCTGTGGAACGGGGAAGTCTTGTTATATAAAATAAGACCTGTGCGGAGGTGGTGGTGTCAGGAACGACGAGACCTTAGAGCATTTTCCAAAAGTGAAGTGTGGAGGACTTGGCGACAGCGAGGACCCCGCTCCTCTCCTGCTCACACTGCCCTGAGGAGTGGTGGCTTCAGTTCTCATCACCTGCTGTCTCAAAGGGCAGGGTCTGGGCACTCGGCCGCCTGACTTTGGTTCTGTGGAGCATGATGAAGAGCTATTACAGAAACTTGCAGAAAAAGTTACCTGAAAAGTTGTGTGGGAGCACAGCTTCAAGACAGAGGCTGCAGCCATAGGGGCTGTGAGCAGCCCTGGAGGCTTTCTGCCAGCCACAGTCAACCATCTCCATGAGCTTGTCCCTGCATTTGGCAGAACATTTCCTTCCAAAATTTTTGGAAGTTTTCAGCTGGGAACTATTAAGTCTTTAAAAAAACCACTGAAAGTGACTGTTTAGCATTTAAGGTGAGAGGCAAGGCAGACGGCAGAAAAAGGGCTGATGCTCAACAGCTCAGCTTGGGAGTGACAGCCCAGAGACAAGATTTTGGTGGCCACTGCAGAAGTCAGTTTGTCAAGTAGTGGTTTTTCAAATGCTGAAGCACCTGTATACCTGTGATAAAATGAGGGGGGTGAGAAGCCTCTTGGAGCACTGCTCTGTGGTTCTCTGCCTGAGGAGGATGGTGGCAGCGCAAGTGTAACTGCGTAAGGCAGGGGGACTCAGGCACTTCCAGCCAGGGAGGAGTCACCTGTCTCACAGTAAGGTGAATCATGTGGCAAAGCCTTGAATTTTGCCTGAAAAGGATGTAAATTATGCTGTAAAGCACTCTAGTGGCCCCTGAGTGAAAGGGATTGTCCTCGTTCCCCGAAGTAAAAAAGCACTTTGTTGCTCTTGCTGCTCTGTGAAGGCAGGGAGAGGACTCAGCTTGGACTGCTCAGAGGCGATGCTGGCTCCAGGTGGATTTGTTGGAGGTGGGGTTGATAAAGTTATGTCAGAAGTGGCAGCTGGGTGTCAGCAGAAGCCTGAGGTAATCAGTTTTGTAACCCATACCGGGATAAACAAATACTGCATTTCAGGGTGTGTTTAAAAACATGTGAGAGGAGTTCAGCATGAAAGCCTATCGATGCCTGACTCTACCCAGTGCTCAGCAAGGGTTAGAAGCTCTGAGACACCTTCACTCTGCTGCTGGACGCATCAACTCTTTTCATTTAAAGTATTCTAGGCACGCAGAAACAATTGACTGAGCTGGAGAAGCCAGAGCTGTGGCTGTTGCTAGGGAATGAACTCACGGTACAAGCAGAGGGAGCCCTGTGAGCATTGGCCGAGGCAGCGTACAACAAGGAAAGGCCTGAACCTGTGCGGTGCTGCCCAGAGGTGCAAGCAGGAGCCTTGGAGGCCAGCTGGCACACACAGCTCTGAAAATTGAGCAAATAAGCAGCTGAGCAGCACCTAAGAATCATAGAATAGGAAGGGACCTTAAAGATCATCCAAGTCCAACCCCCCTCCCATAGGCAGGGCCCCCTCCCACTGGATCAGGCTGCCCAAGGCCCCATCCAGCCTGGCCTTGAACCCCTCCAGGGATGGGGCAGCCACAGCTTCCCCGGGCAACCTGTTCCAGAGCCTCACCACTCTCACCTTTTAGAAATTCGTCTTTATGTCTAAACCTGCCCCTCTCCAGTTTACACCCATTGCCCCTTGTCCCGTTACTACAAGCCTTTGCAAACAGTCCCTCCCCAGTTTTCTTGTAGCCCCTTCAGGTACTGGAAGTTCACTATGAGCTGGTAAAATTAAAAGAAAGGAGTCTTTTTCTGGGCACAGCTTTGATTTCTGACTTCCAGCAGATTTTGTGAAGGGACACTGCAGCCTGCTACATACAAAGTGAGAGTACAGTGTTGGCAGGGTTTTTTCAAGAACTGTTATTTTCTAGTTCTTTTGGGCGCGGTGAGAGTCAAATGGACAACTTAATTGAAATTAGCTGGAAAAGAGCCCCAAGAAAACCATCTTCAATCAGCAGCTTCTTTCGTTTGCAGCCCCCTGTGATTCCAGCGTTAACTGCTGCACCCCCAGTGCCCAGGGAAGCAAACCCCTCCTCACCCTCCCTGCCTGGCTGAGGTGCTCCTGTGCTCAGAGACTTCATCAGAGCATCTCGAGGCGTGTGTGTGCAATCGCAGCCGAGAGGCTGAAGGGGAGAGCTGCACCTTTAACAAATAGGGCATGCAAATCTCCATTCTGCAATCTTTCCTAGCAGCTTCGGAGAGGCAACCCTCAGCGCAGAGGCTGGCGCTCGGTGTCTGAGAGCGGAGTTGTGCGCTTTGCACAAACTGTCATCTCAACTTGTTACATTTTTTGCTGTTCTTGGACTTTGTGAGAGAGGAGAGCTTTTCTACCCGGTTGAATCATGAGTGGCTGTTCAAAGAGATGCAAGCATGGGATTGTCAAATTTGCCCAGACTATTTTTAAGCTCATTACCGGCACCCTCAGCAAAGGTAAGAGAAAATGTATTAGTTCATCCTGTTCTTCTGTGCTGTTAGCTTTGTAGGGGCAGTTTTGTAGCCTTTAAGGAGGCTTGTGATGGAGATGATCTCTTCAGAGGTGTTCTGGTTTAATTCTGTGAACTGACTGCTCAGAAAGAAGTAGCCGGGGGCCGTGGAGATTGGAGCTCTGCTGTAAAGCCTTATGCAATTGTTTCCAACTTGTGTAGTTTGCAACTTGTATTTGTCTTTTTGCTGTAGCTCAGAACTGTCGTGGGCTCTTTCAGTGTGTACAGAGCTGCGTTTCTGAAAATGATTGATGTGCAGCTTCAAAAATTTAAAGACTCCGTAACTGTCAGTAATCAGTACTTCTGTGTTGTTTCCTACTGTAGAGTTTCTACTTGTTTGAAGCATGTGTTCTAAATCTAGGTTGCTGCTTATTACATGCATTTGAGTACCTTTTGTTTATCTACACTTTGCTTGTCACCTGCACCCTATGTGCCTTACCATGTGCAGGTGAAACTTATTTATGCCTTTCGCTTATCTAAACTCAAACAGTAAACAAAATTCATCTTTCTAAATCAAGCTGTTCCTGTGAGGGGGCACTTAGGTAAATTATTACTTTGCTTTTGTTGGTCATTCTCTTTGTAACAATATTGCTCAGCACCACCTCTGGCAGCTCCTTAAATGAGTACTGGATTGGAACTCCTGACTAAACAATGTTATACCTGACTGCTCTTCTGTTGAAATGTGAACACCACTTAGATGTGGGTCAGACTCGTCTAAGTTCCTGTGGGGGTTTGATTGGAGGGGGTGTGAGTTTTGGGGTTGCTCATACAGTTCAGGCTACATTAGTAGTGGAGATATTTGTATAAGGCTGAAGAGTCTCTGTTATGATGCAGGTTTTTGAAAATACAAAGTCTGAAGCTTTTTTAAATGTGTTTATAGTCAAGGTGTGAAAAAGAAGCTTTTGTGTTTCGGATCAGCTCAGAATCCTCTGAGGTGTGTGAGACTGTGGTGGCTGTCTGGAGCACATGTGCTCCTGTATGAATTTTAATGTTGAAGCTGTTTCTTAGGATAAACTAAAACTGGCTGAGATGACTTTTAAAATAGCAAATGTGAAAGTGCCAAGAATTGTTAAGTACAAATTTCTTTGGTAGAAACTGGGGTAATGTATTATATCTATCTCTCCAGGAAAGAAATACAGTTCTAAGACACTTTTCTCTTATTAACCTTACTGGCTTTCAAAAGAAATCTACATTAAAAAATATTTTTCACATTAAGAATAATGGACAACTTGGTTGTTTTTAAAATCAAGATTGGTTTAAAATCGCTTCTTCTTGTATTTAATTGTTCGTTTTCCAGCCCCACCTCACACCCACCCACCCTTCATGCCCCCATCACTCCTCCCTTCCCTCTGGTCATCCATAAGCTGTCAAACGCCAGCAGAGTAAAGATTAAAAACTTGTTCAAGTGTGCCACAGAAAAGAGTTGTCAGATGTTGGTTATAATTCATGATTAATGGTGAGATGTTTAATACTAAAAACAAATAAGAAATTCACAGAAGAAATGGCAAAAGAAATTACTTATTATGATGATAGGGAACAGAAAGGAGGGGTGGGATATTGTCTTTAAGGCCTCATCCTCCACAGCATGTCCATGTGGTGTGTTTGCTGTACTTCATCAGTGTTTTCTTCAGGAGAGAATGGAATATAGGGTGTCTACTGCCATATTAAAAAATGACCGACAATAAACTTTGTGTTGTTTGCTTGAGCTCCCATTAAGACAAGAAAAACCTTTGTTGCTCTAGTGTCTCCCCATGTGGTCATCTGGAGGAGTTCATCTTATAAGGACTTTTTAAGCAGTCCTTGTGCCTCTGCTGCCTGCCTTCCTGTAGCAAGGGAAACATCAACATTTGGGTCTGTCAGTAGAAGAGCACTATGCAGAGAGCTAGAAATGAGAGTATGAAATGTTTAAGGCTTTCTTTCCCCCGCTCCTTCTGAAAGATGCCAGCCTTGCACTATCATTGTCTTTGCAGCCAATGCAGTGGTATTAACACAGTTTTACCCACAACTTTCCTATGGCAATGTCTCATTTCAAGCTGCTTAGCTTAGATAAGAGTGGCTTCCTAGGATTCAAAGAATTTAAAACTCTGATAAACTTTTTTTTCCCTACTCAGCTGCTGGTGTTTTGAACTGGAAGAACCACATTCAGTAAGGAATAAATCATGTGAATGAGCGTTGCACAGAGATCAAAGACCTGCTATAAATAAAATAAATATTTCCATCTCATTATCTGTGAAGCTCACAACTGTTACAGAAAGAACATGACTAGAAAACTTGCTTAGGAGTGTTCATTAGAAAAAAAAGTGTTGGAGTTTGTTTGTAACTTTATCCCAGAGCTTATTGTTTAGTAATTCTTTTACTGAATCTCCTGCATGTTAAGCCAAGAAATAGAAGCTATTGTATATTGCTGTTCTTATGTTCTTTTTTTTACCTTGCGCTATATATGTGCTCTCGAGTATTTGAGTAATATCCTCTGTGTTCTTCATCCCACCCCTGCCTCATTTCCTTCACATAGTTTAATATGTTTTTATTTTTACAAAGAAAATCCTTTGTGAGCCACAAGATTCATACTCTTCCTTTGCTTGCATCGCTCCGAGGGTTACTGCACTGGAACATGTTCCACCAGATCAATGACATGTAATCCATAGGTGTGCTCTATTGCTTGTGATTGTTTTAATAATATAATTTTTCTTCTTGATTATTTATGGTAATAAAATGAGACAGTCTGAGCTGTGGCTATAAAGTCCTGCCCTTTGTAACAAAGTGTGATGAGACTGTAGCCTCCGTTTGCAGTAAGGAGTAGACACGCTTAATAACACTGTGTGGTCATCAGCCTGTTGGGAATGTCCTGATTTAAGTCTGCAGCTGCAGAAAATCTGTGAGGTTGTAATCTGAGTAGTTCTTGGCTGGTACCTCTGCAGAGACGGACTAGCAAATTTTGCCAGTTTCCCTCTTAGTGAGTTCTTACTTGGAAAACCACAGTAATGTAGCAAAGGTATCTGGTGCTATGTGACAGAAGGTAACTTCCACCAAGTGCTTTGTGTGCTGACATGTATACGTTAAAGAAAATGTGCTGAGAGAATCATAGAAAGGTTTGCCCTGGAAGGGGTCTTAAAGATCATCCAGTTCCACCTCCCTGCCACGGGCAGGGAAACCTCCCACTGGGTCAGGTTACTGAAAGTCCCGTCCAGCCTGGCCTTGAACATCTTCAGGGATGGGACATCCACAACTGCTCTGGGCATTCACCACCATCACATTAAAAAAAAATTCTTCCTAAGATCTCATCTAAGTCTCCCCTCTTTCAGCTTAGAACCGTTCCCCCTCGTCCCATCCCTGCATTCCCTGATAAAGACCCCCTCCCCAGCTTTCCTGGAGGCAAGAGTGTCCCTTTACAGCTGGTGGGAGCAGAGTAAACCTCTTGTTCTCCTGCATGGCTTGGATGAGAGTCCAGCACCTTCAGGGAAGAGTCCAGAAGAGGAAAGGCTCCTGGAAGCAAGCTGGTGTGGGGGTTGGACGGCATGCAAACAGCAGCACCTTAGCCAAAGTGAACTGGAAAGGGAAAGAACAGAATTCATGTGAGGTTTGGCTGTTCTTTCATTATTACCTCTACTGCGGTATGGGAAATGGGGATTCATCCTCCATGTCCTGGGAGCAAGCAAGGGTGGTACGAAAGATATGGTTGGGGATTCCTGTTGGGCAAAACTGATTAAACAACAAGCCTCTGTGTGTGTGACAACATTGCTGAAATCATTAAAAACTTAGTACAGGAGGGCTTTGCTGTGTTATCATAAATGAATCCTCTTGGATTCTGTTTTAGTTTTCAAGGCTAGAAAAGCAAGATTATTTTAGGGACCAACTCCTTCAACATATTCTTTTGCGAAAGCAGATAAGCTTCTGCAAATTAACCACCCTTTCACTTTTTTCCCCCCGGCTGCCCCTCTTTTACTCGTGCTATTAAAGTGCCTGCCAAAGGCTCTCATTTCTGTTTCCTTGCTTCTCCCATCTCTGTTCTGCAATGCAATTCATCTGGAACTGGTAATTTGTCCACTTTTCATAGTTTTAATTGCCTAATTATCTGTTCCACTGTAGTGATAAAGTTTTCAAACATCTTGCTCTCGCCACAGCCTCCCCTGCCACAAAAGAAATGTATTCTGAGTGTTTTACAGCAGTGTGATCTGGTTTGCTGCCTCTTTGTGAATCTATATTACAGCTGGTCTTCCGAGATGTTATGCGAGATGGTAAGAAAAGGGCACGGTCCCTCTTAGTCATGCACAGGCTCTGTCTCCTCTGCGTGGAAGTTAATCTTGTTCCTATGGAGCATATTGGCACTGTATGAGGTTTGTATTCCTGACTCCAGCCTCTAAAATTCTTAGGGAAAGGTGGATGTTATTAGATGCCCTAAAGACACAGAAAGTCCAAGTTGTTCAACTAATGCCAGCATCCCTGCACCTGTGTGACATATAAAAAATATTTTGATTCTCCTCCTGCTGTGTATTACTTTCACCCCTTGAATTCTTGCTACCTCCTTCTAATGTAGACAAGCTTTGACTCAGAAAGCTTTTGTAAATGCTCTTGCCTGTCATCTCCTACTTCATAAAACCTTTCTGAGTGTTTTATGTTCTTTAATAGGAATGTCATTACAGAAGCCAGGTGAATAATGTGCTTTTACGGAGTGGGTTTAGAGCTTGTCTGTGTTTTCCAAATCATCCTGAAAAAGTAGGTGAGAGTTTCTGTACGTGAAATGTTGGTGTGAAACCCCAGTTGGAGAGGAGCTGCTGCTATGAGGGCAGAATAACTGTCTTGACCCTGCATCTTGAGAAAAGTCCTCAACTACTGAAGCTTCATAGTTCAGTTCCTAATCCTAACTCCCCCCAGTCAAGATCTCCAGTTTCATTGCATGGTTGATAGGAACCACTGCAAGGCATGTTCTGTGGTTTTTGTTTTCTTCTTTAAAAACCCAGCATATCTTGTTAAATTTTCTCCGTACCAATGAATTTTTTGAGCCACTAAGCAAAATACACCCCTGGAAAGTTACATGTTTCTTAATCGATAAAAATGAACTGCAAATAAATCTATCTTTTTCCACAAAGGCTGTACTACCTGCGAAATCAGAACATGTGTCCGAGTATACCACTTCTGTGTTTCATCAGGAGTGAGATGGATTTAAGAACTGGGGAGAAGGAAGTGCTAGTACTCTAGCCTTCCTTTTATAAACTCTCTAAACCTCTGCCTTCTAGAAACTATTTCCTCTGCAAACATATGGCTGTGTGTGCGCTAGAAATTTATTAAGGACTTAATAAGTGTGTAATGCTACTTATTCAGAAAACAAGAAAATATATTTTTTTTTTTATCTGGGAAACTTCAGGAAGTCTTTTAAATGATATTTTACAATATAAGCATGCGTGTATGTCATGTCTGATAGCCAAGAGGCTTGGTTGTAGCTTGGTATATCAGTGGGTAAACCAGGATCTCTTCTGGCACCTAAAATAACGATATTAGGTATAGCAAAAGTGATATCTGTGCTCTGAGTATGATTTAAACTGATATGGCTTTTGGTTTTAACTGTCCAGGATCATTTTGTCTACTCAGGACTACAGTAATAGAAAGTTTCTCTAGAGAAAATATGAATAGAATTGTATTTGCCTAATTGTATTTGGTAGATCATCCTGCAGATTGTCTAATAAAAACAGTTTTAAAAAGCAATAACATAATAGAGTTAGGTTCTATAACATTGGAACAACTTGTGAAAATTTGATATCCTGTTGTATGTATAGTGGTTTTGGGTTGGTTTTGATGGGTTTTTTTTCCTTTTTTGTGTGTTTTCTTTTTTTCATAACTTGTATGTTATGCATGATGTATGCCACTGGCAAATGGCCTAGGTCATTTGTATCCATGCTGTAAATATACTTACATGCTAATTGAGTGCTAATTTGCCACAGAGGTTTTGTCATTTAAAATAGTCTAAGATGAATATGGCACAGTATATTTTGACCTAATGACCCTATTACTATCCACTTAATAAATGTATTTAAGTGTAAATGGATATCTTTTGAAGATGACTCAACACAATCACCCTAAAATTAGCTTAAATTAGCACATGAAGTGTAATTTGAAGGTGTTTTGTTTCCAGTAGGTTATCATCAATGACAGAATACTGAATGATGGTAATAAGATAACACTTGTATTTCTGAGTGCTGCAAGTCAGCTCTGTTTGAGGCTGCATTTTGCATTTACACTTACAAATTATTTCTGATCTCTAGAGTGTTTTCAAATGTTGATCTCTTTGGTGCTAGTAACAAAACATGTGGTGGTGTTTCTGCTCTCTGTTGGGTGCCTGGCAAAGTCAACTAATTTCCTGAGTGGAATCCCATTGTTAGGGATGCAAGTGAAATTCTGTCCTGACTTTTCTTTATGATCATTTTTATGGGATTCTTGTTCTTGGACTTTTGGTCTTGTGGTTTTAATATTATTAGTAATGCTCATAAGTGGTAGTGTAATGGAAACCAGACATGGGATGGCTTTAACTATGGCACCATTTAAGCTCATGGTGTCATTGGAATGAATAGTCGTGGCCACCTTCTTCCACATTTACACAGCTTTATTAAACCCCAACAGCATGCATGTATAATTTGACTTTGTCTTCTCAGCTGGCTCTAACTTCTAAATTGAGTATTTGTAATGAGCGTTTCACAAGGTTTGGCCTGCAGGGCACATGGGGGAGTACGTTCAGTGCTAATAAATACATGTAAAGTAGTCTGAGGTTTAAAATAAGTGATTAATGCTTTTTTATAAGTAGGAGAACTGGTGCAGTAGTCTATATTGCAGTGAGAAATTCTGAGCATAGGCTTGATGAGAAGCTCACCTTGTAAAGCCAAAATAGAGTTGAGAGTATAAAAATAAACCTTGTTATATAATTTACATAATTGCATCTAGCAAAAGTTAACACAGTTTTAATCTATTGCAATCTGAAAATTGTCTCTCATGTTTAAATATCTAGTAAAGCCCAAGCGTTTAACTTGTCTTCCTTTGAAATTTTGAGTGGCACCTGTAGCATTTAGGTAAATTTGTCTTTCAGATGTGCAATAATGGCATGGTATTTTTCTAATGCTTTCATTGTGTTGTATGATATGATGCAGTTTTCTTTTGCCATTTGTAAATTCTTGTAGCTGGAAGATCAGATGTTTGTTTCTGTATTATCCCAGCAAGATTCACATTTAAAGGGAATAGTGGAAGATGTAATGAACAAATATGTCCTTTGTGCAGGGATACAGTGTGCCTGACTCAGTGGAACAGCAACTAACTTATACTGAAACTGCTTTTCTAACTTGGGATTTGAAGCATGTAGAAGGTTTAATCTACATACAGAAGTAGATGATGTGGAGGATATCACACTCTTAACTTGTCTACTTCCTTCATTTTCCAGCTATGAATAGATATGCCAAAGCTTCTGGTAAGTGTGGGGAAAATGATGTGAACTCCAAACAAAGATTCTTGGTGTCCTAATTCCAATCTGAAGCCCTGAAAGTCTTATCCACCTCAACAGCCAAAGTCATCCATGGAATTAGGCCAGATAGGGGAGACCATGTTTCAGGGGTATGGGTGGAGCTGCTCTGCTGAAGTTGGTCCAGTTTATAGAGATGATTATATAGCAGCGGTGCAGAGGAAGACATCTGTGGGGGACTGCTCTGCTTTCCTCTGCCCCTCTTGCAACTTTCCTTCTAATGAGGCTGGGCCGTTTTCCTCTTCTTTATGGGTTTCTGAATATCACATTTAAAATATCCTTTGGATGACAGGATGCAGGGTCCACTAGCAGGAGCTGAATTCAGTAAGGACCCAAAGATTTGTCTCTGTGTATCCAAATTTACTTCCAGAGACATTCACCTGAATGCCATGGAAGTAATGCAATACAATTTCACTTGCCTGAAATTGTTTGGTCATGTCTTCAGACCTTACAATAAAGGTATTGGTCTTCATCACACAAATAGAGTTTTAAACATTTTTTTAATTGGCTGTATTTATATATGATCTGCTGTGGAGGGTGATGTGTTCTGGGTTTTTTTTGATCTGTACCCTCATCGTTTTGGTATAAAAGCCATTTATTTTTTATAGATTGTCTAATCTGTTGATTTCGTGACCAAAATGTTGTATGCCTCAGGTGTATGTGTTGCATAATGCTTTGTGATTAAAACAACAGTTCAGAATAGTAGCACATACATTATCCAGTCTAAATTAGAAGTGTGTGTTGACTACAAATGAAATTGATAATAGGTATCTAGGAAAACCACACTACTGGGAATTTAGCTCTCTTTTAAGTATTTTTGTGTGTTCAGTTGGAAATATGACAGTGGAGTATGATGCTTGGGGGTAGAGGGGTGGGGGTTGGAAGAGATATTCCAGTAAAATAAGTGCTTTTAATGTGTATTTTTCACTCTTCCCACAACTTCACAAACAGAACCGCTGTTTCCACGATCTGTTTGCAGTGCCAGTGAGGCTCAAAAGAGAGGACTTTGAGTGTCCTGTGACCTTGTTTTTGGCATCCCTCGTGTTCTCTTGGGAAGTGCAGGGGAACCTGGTAAACTTCTTGTTTAGTTAGGCAACAAATTTCCCCTCTCTTCATTCCTAACATTACTGTGTGATGTGGGCAACTAGAGGAGAAAATGAGTAGATTAAAATCTTGATCTGAATAGGTTACCTGTTGAAATGGGCACACTTCAACACAACTACTCACAAATGTGAGCTGCTGTTATTTAGCAGATTGATCCTCTGTTTTAGCGATAATAACCCGGGTAGATGCTAAAACCACAACAGATCATCTGTCTTTCTAAGAGTGATGAAATCACACATAGTAATGCTTAGAGAGGTACAGGTTTTCTGCCGTTTACATCCACAGCTCCTCGTGATTACCCATGAAAAAGCACTATTACTGCTTCACAGTAAAGCTAGTGATGATTTCAGCAGCAGCAGCCTCTGCTAGTCCATCAGTGTTCCAGCAGTTGCATGGGGTGCCTGGAATAAACTGGGAATGAAAAATGTGAGAGTTTTATCATTCACATTTTGGTAAAGATAAAAAGCTATTACTTTAGAGAAATAAGCATGAGATGGTCTGCATCATTATGCTCAGCCTAATATTACATAATATAGCCCTTGTCACGCCACCTTGAAGTAGTCAAACTGCAGGTAAGTGCTGATAAAAATTGAATAAAAAATCATCTGGATTCCATCAAAGAGGACGACAGCAAAAATGAAAACCACATTTTCAACCACAAAACCTGGGGGGAGCTAACAAAGTCATAAAAAATAAAATAGCCTTCTGAGATTCTTACTTGAAGTCTATAATGCTGTACCTGTCACATTCTGTGCGTATGGGCAGCAGGAGTTCTTTAGGTTGTGTGTTTGAGGGACAATCATAAATAGTGGGGAGGTTTTGACTTGGCTCTGGAAATGTTTGCAAGATCCCTAATTGTTGAATTGTGTGTTTGTGGTAATGCCCTGAAAGGGATTTTTTCACTTGTTCCATATTTGATGTTCAATGAATAGAAGCATTCTACAAATGTCTTCTGTGCTGCAGATGTGGTAACTCAGGATGCTGCAGAGACTGGTATTGGCAGCTGTGACAACAGGGGTTCTCTTGCTTTCAAAAGGTCTCAGTTGGGCAATTGTAGTGATGCCAATCAATCCTCCAGAAACTTGAAGAAGTGCTGTTTGCATCAAGGACTGGCATTTAAATGTTTGAGTTAATACCTTCTGCTGTGTCCTATATTCATCTTGTAAATAATTCTGCTTGCTGTAAGTTTCTTGTGTTCTCATAAATACAGGAAAACAGGAGAAATATTTGCACTGTGAATTTTACTTCTGCAAAATCACCATTACAAGCTAAACATATTTGCAATATTTCACGGAGAGTTAAAGCATCAAGACCACAGGCTGTCTTGTGAAGGCAGCTGTGATAAACAAGCTGTGCATTTGTCTTTATAAGAGGAAGAAACGACAATATTATAAAAATTTATTTGACAATCTGTAGGATGCAAATAAACTTTATAAAAGCAATAAAATAGGAACACATAGCTAAGATGACTTTTAACAATCTCTGGGGTTTTTTTAGAAAGTTAGAGGAGAGGGGAATAAAGTCTTAGGTGCTTATTAAATATTGCTATACCTACCTATCATGCAGTTATTTCCTTGCATATGCAAGGAAATATTATTTAAACCAAGAATTGCTTCAAATGGACTACAGCAAATCAGACTGTCAGGGGGTGATGCAGTTGTGATAATGCTCATCTGTACAAGGTAATGTGGCAAAGCAAGGATGGGGTATGGAGAGCTGGACACTTCTCTAAGCTTCTGTCTCAGTTTTCCAGACACTTGGCATCCTCCCAGTCATACAGAGCCTAATTTACTCAGGTTTTAGTGCTTTGGCAGGAACTTAATTGTTTTAGTCCATCTTCGGATTTCCGTGGCTTTGATATACATTCAATGTATTTTTATCGGTAATGTGTAAATCAAATTCTCCATGGATTTTCATGCTTCTATGTGTATGTACTGGTGCAGCCAGTGTCTCGTCTATTCCCATTGCTATTCCTTTGTAAGGCTGCAGTAGTGCTGTAAATTAGTCCATGATTTCCTTATCCTTCTTTATAAAAAGATATTTTTAAACACATTAAATATGTTTTACATTAGCACGCTCTTCACGACAAATGTTGCTACTAAATTCTTGGCAGCAAATATCTGCATATAGTATTAGTATTATAAAGCACTCAATAGTTGGCTATTGGATAAATTGAAAGCAAGCTGATGTGCTAGTACTGTAGACACACAGAGTGCTTGCAAGGTAACCCATTCCTCTAGGAGTGAAACTTTAAATCTTGTCATAAGGAGTGCCTTGTGTTGTGCAAACCAAGAAGCAAAACCTTGTGTATACTTGCAATAGTTGTTTGCAAGAGGATGAAGGGAAGATACTGTCAGAGACCTTGAATGTGGGCCCAGAATTCTGAGCTTGATGCCATAAATGTAAAGAACTAGAAAAAAAAGATATATGGACTTGTGGCTCAGAAACTGTAAAACTGTATGTGGCTTTAAAGCATCTTCTCATAAAACAGCTTACATTACAAACTCTTGTTTCATTGTCTTGGCATTAATACAGAGCACTAAATGCAGAGAATTATGCTAAATCGAATTATGCTACTGCAATAATATAATTGATATAATATAAATGCTTCCTCCTTTGCAAATATTGTCTTTTGTTAGCAGCCTTAAACCTCTTAGAACAATTCCCATTGTCTTAGTCAAAGACTTAAAGAAGTTTTGAAAAACAAGCTGTAGCTTCAACACAATGGATACCAAAACGTAGCCTTGTCTGCATAATCTGAATTTGTTGGGCTGAAGCTGCTCTGGGACTGGGAGCCAAGAACGCGGGCACGTTTACAAGGACTCAGTGAAGCAGCATTAGAAGCTACTGTCTTGAGGTATTCAAAGTACATGCTGATTTGGAAAGAGCCTGGTTTATAAGGAGAATGTGCCATGCACCCACATCTCTCTGTCCTCCTGTCCCTGTGCCATAGAGGGTTGCACAAAGGACATATCTTCTGGCACCTGACTTCTGGAGCAGGGGACATAGATGCTATGCAACAGCCAGTAACATTCTCCAGCCTAAAAGAAGACTGAAAAAACTGATTTCTCACTGCAGGAATGGGTCAGTAGAGTGGGCGGCCAACACAACAAAAGATTAGAACTGAGACCCAAGAGGCTCTGACTGCTCCTGACTGCCTCTCGTTACAAAAGATGCAGCCCTCGATTTAGGACTCCATGGGAAAGAGAAACAGTGGTACAAGTAGGCTATGTCTTTCACGCAAAACTTCTTTTTAAAAGAAGACGATGTACAGGTTCCATTTTGGTTTTGGGGGTTTTTTTTAACCTATTAGGGAAATAATGACTGGAAATCTTGCTGTTGGCATTTGCCAAGCCTCTCTCTCTGTCAGCCTTGCATTGCAAGGGACTCTTATTTTCCACTTATCCATAGCAACGTCTTTTGCAGCTATCACTGCTTTTTGCTTCTTACACTGATAAATAAAGCTACTGATGTACTACTTGGTTTGACCATCTTGCATTACAAACATCTGAGTTGATCCTTCCATTTCATAATGTAGCACAACTATAATACTTGCTAGGAAGATTACCCAGGGGTAGAAATGCGCTTGCTGGCAATCCTTCTGCTTTCTACTCCTCTTTCCAGTGGAACTGTATGTCAAGTGGTATATCTGCACCAGCCAGCCAAGGTGGAAATCATATGGGCTCTAAGTGATGGAGTGTGCTGTAATGACATTGCAGTATTGGAAAATCTAGAGTGAAGCTGCACGAGGGACTGAGGAGAAAGGATTGTAAGCTTGAAAAGGCACAGAAAAACCAGGTAAAGAAATACTCTATGCAAGCAGTTGTCATGGTGCAACTGTCCTACCATGCATCTTAGAATCATAGAATCATAGAATAACCAGGTTGGAAGAGACCCACCGGCTGGTGGAGTCCAACCGTTTCTAACACTAAACCATGCCCCTTATCACCTCATCCACCCGTCCCTTAAACACCTCCAGGGAAGGTGACTCAACTACTTCCCTGGGCAGCCTGTTCCAGTGCCCAATGACCCTTTCTGTGAATTTTTTTTCTCTAATATCCAGCCTAAATCTCCCCTGGTGGAGCTTGAGGCCATTCCCTCTTGTCCTGTCCCCTGCTCCAGCATCACAGTAATATTAAACAATACATTACAGAGATCAGATGACTCTCATATGTGTTTCTTGAACAACAGAAACATAATAAACAGAAAAAAGCCCTAAACCCCCTTGTGCCAAACAGAATTTGGTGAAGCAGCTTTTATGTAGGATTTATATCTGCTGGAAGCAAATTTATTGCTCCATGTTCAAGAGGGCAATGCAGTTCTATAGGCCAATATTCAGAGGTGTTTCCAGGTGGTTTAGCAGCCACAGTGAATTATAAAACAATTAATGTAAGCTACTTTTACTCTCCTTCCTGAAGTCATTCATATAAAAAGTTCTTTTCAGCTTAAAGGAACTGACTGGGTGTTGTGCATGGAAGCCCAGTACTGCAGACTTCTTCATTCTGTTTTCTGTGTAGGAATTAAAGCTGGCACATTCTTCTCTGATGAGAGCAACAACAGTATGGGATGGAAGATCAGAAAGGAGTTATTTTCTTTTTTGCCTCTGATTTCAGGAGAATCATCACAAATTGTTCGTTTTTCTCTACCCCCTTTGCTGCATTTTACATCACACTGGAAATACTGCATTATGTCCTCAGTGTTTTTAATTTTCAGTATCAATGTTACAATTTCGTGAGATTTTCATGCTGTTAGAATCATAAAAGGGATGTTTCAGGTTTGTTATGTTGAAGGAGGCAGCTAGGGAAATGAAATAATTTAGTGCTAATGTCTACATTTTAACGGAGAAGATCCTACCATAGCTTAAGAAAGGTTTAAATTTATACTCAGTTTAAAGTCCTTTGTGTGTACAATTGTCTTAGTAACTATTGTCCAGGTAAAGAATGAACAATTATTTCACTTTATCGTTATTCTTCACCCTTGAGTTTGAAACGGCAAAGCCTCATCTCTTACCATAATTTAAACTTATCAACCTATGTGTGTGTTTCCCTTCTAAATTTGTTAGTTCATTAATTTGTGCTCTTGCTTCTTGTTGAATTTCCAGTAACATAATGTGAAAAGGCCAAGAAAACTGTCTGCTAGAGTAATTTCTTTTAATGACTCTATATTAGTACTACTGTGCCCCTGCACAGAATTCATTTGGTAAGAAGGTTTTATAGGAAAATCCTGTCTCATGCCTCTTGGCAAGGAAGACACTATGCTTAATTGCAATGAGTATTGATTGTTTTTAATTTGTTTGCTGTGCATTAAGAACCAAATTTCACTTGCATCAGTTAAGGAAGAGAAGTGCAAGTTGAGTGCCCCCCATTTCCTACCCTACCCAGACTGCTCTCACTGGAGCTGCACAGGGTAAACACTTAGACAGCCAAGAGATCTGTTTGCTCAGGATATCAGATTGCTGCAAATTTATGCAGTTCACTGGAATGGCAATCTTCTCCCCACAAGCTGTACTTTGAGAGGGAGAGGTTGATTTGGCATTGAAGGAGAACTTGCTGCTGTCTCAGTACATTTGGACCTCTGGTTTCATAGTTAATTACTTTACAGTTTTGTTTTACCTTTTCATGTGCCGTCCTGCTTCTGTGTCATTCTCTCACTTACCAGATTTTGAATGTGTTTAAACTTCATCCAGTTTCCCTGGTGTTTTATCCCCAAGCTGCTTCTTGTTTGAGTTGAGCATAATCTGTATTTGAAGTCAAAATTCCATGACAGTAATAGAAATAAGGATGCCATCATTTTTTAATATCTGTCAAAATTTACTCAGTGTGAGATGTGAAAGAAGGCTCTCTCTTTTTCTTTTAAATGTGTGAAATATTTTAATGACTTTATTCATCACAAATGTTGCCATATTCGTTTCCACTGTAATTCAGAAATTTGTTAGTGGATTGAAGGAAAGCTCTTAAGAGAATATAACAAATACTAGTGATAAGCCTGGATGCAAGACTTTGCATTTGGATTTGAGTCAGCTCGAAAATGTATTTAAAAAATAAGAAAAATAAAGATTTCAAACAGCCAGGTTATTTAGTATTGGATGCATATGTGAAGGACCTTAACTGTTGTAATAATTCCATTACAGGTGTAGAATGAATTGTATATGAAGAAATTTGTAGTAGATGTAGATTCACGGGGTGGTATACAGTCTGTTGGCTGTGGTGCGGTGGTGATCCTTCCCGAGATCTCCCATTGTGAGTACACAGGTATCAGCTGCAGCACTAACCTGTTTTCAGATCAAAGTACCTTTTAGACTGGTTTGACCAGGTAATAGTTTCAAACTGCTGCCTTGGAGGTTCAAATATGCTGCATTGCATGCTTCTGTGGAGACTGTGGAAGAGTGGAATGCTTATCTTGGCGAGCTCTGGCATCCAGTCACATCCTTTAATAGAGGCATATTTCCAAGCAGATTGAGGGTTCAAGAAATAAAAGATCTTTCAACATTCAAAATAAGTATGAGAAAGTCACTTGCCTGGTGTAGTAATAAAACCAAGAGCTTGTTATGCTAATCTTTCCAGTGGGGGACCTCTTGGTCTCTGCATGGGTTCCTAGGCTCTGTTGCAACAGGAAGATTTGAACAGCTAATGAAATCAAGGTACCAAAAAAATAATGACATTTTATTGATTTTATTAAACTTGGAAATAAATGTTTAGAGTGTGCTGTCTCCACTCAACCAAAATGGAACGTTATAAATGCCAGTCTTGTATAAACTCCCTACTGTCCTCAGTGATTTTAATGAAAACCTATCTCCTGCTGCTGTAGTCATGCCTGCTGGGAAGCACTGGGAAGACAATGTTACTGGCAAAGTTACTTTCAGCACTGTATGTTATTAAAAGGCCCTGTTTTTCTCATGGCCTGGCAGCTGCAGTGCTTTGGACGTGTTGTATTGGTGTGCTTATTGTCTGGCTTCACTGCAGGATGCTAATAGGAGATGGAAGAGAGGAGAAGTATACCTCTTCCTCAATATCCCAGCCACTGACCAGGACCTTTTGGTACAGCTTAAGGTATTTAGGATCCACCTTTTCACAAGAAAGTAGCTAATACTTCATGCTTCTTTGACTAGATCTCTGAATGATCACATGAAAGAGCTCTAGTTCCAGACCTGACCTTTGGGCAGGACGGAGCTTTGCCTGTTGATGGACGCTTGTTGTTATTCCCACACTATCCTACAAGTCCCAAAAAGAGGATGTGCTGTTCTGTATAAAAATACTGCTGTTTTCCTATTATGCAAACAGCAAATACTGTGAGTCATACAGGGCAAAGAAATTATTCCAGTCCACCTCCTAACACTTTGTTCTTCGTTTGGTACAATTGTTTATATTCATAAAAAATTGTTTTAAAGCCTTATTTCCAATTGGTTCTGTTTTAAAAATAACTTAGAATACTGTGAAAATAAGTCCTACATTCTTGTTTGCAGTAGTTTGTCTTATATCACAGTAAGACTATTTTACAAGGACACTTGATAGACATTGTACAAACTTGGAGTTTTTTGAGCTGAAGTACTTCCAAGTCTGCAGTGTGAAAATATTGATGGTGAAAAGTTTAGTGCGTAGGAAGCAATTTAACAGCACTTGTGCTGTGAGAAGTACCCAATAAACACATGTCAGGATGGCTTATTACGTGGTGCTTTTCTGAATGAGTTAAGAAGTAAATCATGCAAGATACCAGCCAGCAAGAGCTGATTTGAGAAATGAAGACTAATGGTTGGTTTTGGTTGGTTTTGGTTTGTTTTTTTGTTACTGTGCTTTGTAAAGCATCGTTTGTTTATCTAACAGATAAAATTCTGCTTGGGTACAGCCTTTCGTCAATGGGGCTGACTAATATCAGAATGAAGTCTTTGTTCCAGTCTTGCACAGGAGTTGATTGCCTTTACCTAGTCATCCATTTGATAAAAAAATAAATGTCTTCTCCTAATTTAACATAATTGAGTTTTTGGCAATAAATGCATATTGGAAAGGAGAGGTCAGCAGGTCCTAACTTCCCTAATTAACCAGCCTTACAGTGAAAGGTGAGATTCTGTGTGAATGCAGAAATCCCCAGGCTTCTGCAGAAAATATTAATCAGGTTTTTAGTTGCCTTAGGTGTTTAAAGTCCATATTTAAAGCTAACCTTTCACTTGTGTTTCACTGTAGAATGCCTCAACACTTTTTTTATTAAAGTAACAGCTAGACTAGACTTGCCTAAAATCAACCTCACAACGAAAATGTCACTTTTCTGTTAGCTGGGTTCCAGCACAAAGGTGAGAGCCAGTTTCTGGATCAGAAAGACATTGCACACATAGGAAGAGGGGAGAGATATGTCAGTTCCCTCAGGAAAAATTAGTAGATCAAATTAGCTGTAACACTGACTCAACCCTTAGAGTGCTCCAATGATAAGGGTTTTAGCTGTTTGGAGACTGATAACTTTCAACATGTTGACATACTCAAGCGTTTTAAGGACTGTTTCAAAAGGTGGTGTGATTCAGCAGCCTGATCCAGACTCAGTGCCCTAACGGACTGCTTTGTCAGGAGTAGGTAGGAATTGACTCTGAGGCCAAGGTTTTTTGATTCTCAAGAGCATTGTATGACCAAGCGATTGTTGTTTGATGGTGTTTAAGGGGTACCGGTTACAGAATGTTAAAGCAGTAGATTGTCCTCACAATAGCTTTGGCTTCTGGAGCAGCAGACCAGTAGGATGTAGTATATCTGTCAATTTTAGCAGATGTACAAACAGAAAATGAGAATGTTATAGCTTGTACTATGGGGGAAGAGGTTTATCATAACATTTCTTCCCAGACATGAAGTATATCGATTATTTGCTTAGAAAAGAAAAGATTTGAAGGAGTTGTGCTTGGGTTTTTTTTATGTTGCATATTGACCTTTTGCCTTAATTGTAATGCATAGGATTTTCTTTGCTTTAGTGATCTTTTTTTTCTATGAATGCCTATCAGAAGATGTATTACACCAAACATTTAAACCCACAGAGCAATATCATGTTTCAAATGACACTGCAGCAGTAATGCAGAAAAGATTAGAAATAGAAGTTGAGATTTAATGTAGATATAGTCATTATTAGTCACAGACATCAAGGTTTTCTTTAGTGAAAATAGGATTTTAAGTGGTTGGGTTGGTTAGTGATGCATGGAGCAAGTTACAGTAGTCATTTGTTTTCTCTTTTAGGCAAGAGCAGGAGACCTGAGTTACAAAAGAAAAGTAGTTCTAATCATATGGCAGCAAGCTACATTGCTTGTGTCTGGTGTGTACAGCTGACTCCTGTTGAGTAAGGCATTGGGGGATTGTTTCACTAGGATTCACTAGTGTTCTATTCAAAAGTGAATTGAAATTACGTAGGTCTCTTAAAATGATAATATGTGGTTAAAAGCAATAAAAATGTAAATTATTCTTTCTTATAGTTTTTTCTTTTTACAGAATGACATGATTTTAGAGTGGACTGAGGAAGGATAGAAATGTTAAGTGAAGGCGTTTGTTAAATGACAAGTTTCGCAGTCCTACAAGAATAAATGAGAGCAGTAGCAGTGTGACAATAATAGGCTTCAAAAAAGACATTTTGGCAGGCTTGGAAAGCTGCTGTGTAGTCTTCTGGGAAGATAATATTGAGAAAGCTGGTCACTGCTGGAAAGGGCAGGCAATAATCCTTATTGTACAGAAAGCAAAGCACTCTAAGAGACTAATAGAGATGAAATAGTGGAATTTTGTTGGGATAAGATCAGGAAGGCCAAGGTACAAAATGAGTTATTACAACTGGTAAGGGACTTAGGAGGTGGTGTTAAAAGATTCTAAAAATACACTGAAAATGAGAAAGACAAGAGACAAGGATCATGACTGCTGAGTAGCTCAGGGCTGAAGTAAAAGCTGTATCTTCCTTTAGCCTTCGAAAAAACAGTTTATGACTTGTTGCTTTGCACAATTAATTGCCACACAGGAAGAGAAGCACAGATGGGAACAATGGCTAAAACATACATAGATAAGTCAGACGTGATTGAGTTTATATTGCTTGATGAAAATAACTACTGAGGGCTAAATCTGTGTAATCTTTTAGCTGTTAGAATTTATATCTGAGAATAAAGGAAATACGGGAAGAGGGATTATCGTATCTGTAACATGGTGTGAGGAAAAGATAATGTATAGGCAAACTAGCCTAACTTCCCTGAATGGAAAGATACCAAAAGGGATTATGGAAAAATAGCCCAACTATTTAAGATGAGCCACTTTGGAAATTTCCTCTTCCTCGTTCTCTGCCCACCCAAAACCTAAGACACCCTAGCTAAACTGCATTGTTCTGTTAAAAATCAAGCATCAAACCCCCCAACAAAACCAACAAACCTGCACCCAAACTACCCCCTACTTCTCCTTTCATTAGCAAAATTTTCCTAGTGGGAATGTCTGAAACGGGAAATGCAACGCTGCTTTAAGTTGTTTTGAAACTACAGCACCTGACACTTTGAACCAAGATAAAGAAATAGCATATTGTTGAAACTGTTGTTAAAAGTCTATTAAAAAAAAAAAAAAAAAGCATTTGAATCTGTCACCCAGAGGTACTATCAGCTGAATCTGGTCATACTTTGCTTTGTTTGGCTGCATGCAGCTGGGGGCTCTGGCAATTGGAAATTGGGATTTGGAGCATGACAGCTCTGAACAACATGAGTCAGTGTCAATATTCAGTATCATACAAGCACACAAAAACCAGGAGTGTTTCATGAGGGAAGTTAGACATTGTTTTTCCTTCTATTGATGATGTCTGAGCTCTGACAACAACCCTTCCAAAGTACTTTTGTCTGATTAGTTTACTAGTGATATCTTTACTGTCATATTTTCTATCCTTTTCTTAACCTTCCTTTTTCACCAGCTTGTCAGCGATCATATGGAGCATCTGGTGAGGTGTCTGGTGGGTTTATGCTTTTAGGTTCAGGGGGGTTTGATTTTGTTGGATATTTTTGTGTGTGTGTTTGCTTGGGATAAGGGTGCATGTTGTGTTTTGTTTTCTTGTTGGTTTTGGTGGTGGTGTTTTTCACCCTGAGCTCTGCCACTTCCAACCATGTCAGTCTCTTGTTCTGTTTTGAGCTGTTCTCATTCTGTTGCAAACCTACTTGTAGCTGGTGTTACAATATAGTCCCCCATGTGTAAGAGTTGGGAGAAGGGGCAACTGCTTTCCAGCAGCAGCTTAGGTGGGCATCAGTTTTGCTTCTATCTCCATCTATTAAGAAATATAAAGCAGACACACACTGCTGATTGCTGCTGGTTTCCCGTATAGAACTGTTTCTTTCAACCACAGGGAGAGACAGGGGAATGGTCTCATGGGATTAATTTTGTCTTTCAGTCACTTGTCTATTAAATGCTGGGAAAAGTATATACTAATTCTTATAGCTGGGATTTGTAACTTCACTTTCATAGTCAGCTAAATTCTTAATTTCTAAATTTGTATTTCTGACTCCTGCAATCAGGTGTCAGTGTCTATTTTGACATGGAATTAGGTTGAGTTGAGAAGACAGGGATAACAGAATTATATTTTATCTGTTGATTCTTCTTGTTTTAAATTCATTTTTGTAGTCTGAGAAATATTTTTTCTAATCTTAATAGGCATAAACATATTCCTGTACATGGCTGATTTGAGATCATGAAGCATCATCAATCTGAGTCTTTATTAATTTGTTTTTTAAAAACTACCTTCCTGTAAAGGCTCGATGTTTTAAAGACGTATAAAATACTCTTTCTGTATAAAATATGCCTCTCAAAATCATCTTAGAGACTTTAAATGTCAGCTGAATGGATGATTTGCTGCATTTCCACATAGATAAATTCTGTGTGAACACGAACCTAAACAGTGCTGATTTTTCAGAATATAAAATAATGAAACAAGCATGTTATTAATCTCATCACAAAACAGCTTATTCATAACTTTTAAAAAAATTGTGCTTTCCAACGGAGAACCAGCTGGGCATCAAATTTCCTGTATTGCTTAATGAATGTGTTGAACTTCTATGAGGCTGTGAGACTACAGCAGCTCCTCATTTATCAGGAATCTGATAAATCTGATAATCAGTGGCTGAGGATTGTGAGAGCTTCAGTTACGAGGTGTCCCTTGCTGACAACTACACGTTTACACAATGCAGTTTGGAATTTGGATCCTCTTGTACGTAGGGAACCCAGCCTGCATCCCGCCATCAGCTGTGGCTCGCTCAAGGAGCAGGTTGTGACTTATTGTCCTGGAAACGTCTGTTATGCGACAAGAGCTATTTATTTTCATGAATCACTTTGCCTGAAAGTTTCCTGTCTTTTTTTTCCCTCTCATTTAAAAATGAAACAACCATCACTAGTAACAAAAAACCCCAGTTTGCTTCAAGTTCTCCTAAATTGTCCGTTCCCAAAACACTCACCTACATGTACCAACAGTAAGGGGCTCTTTTTGGTCGCTTGGGTATTTTTGTTGTCTTTTTAAAGGCTCTTCAATATCTTGTTTGCATTTTTGGGCTCCTTCATTTTGACAGACTTTTGCAGACTTTTTTTTCATCAGAGAGAGAGCATATTTCTGAGACTGGACTGTATTGATGAAGGTGTTACATGAACTTTATAGCCAGGATTCTGGGTCTCAAATTTCTCTTGAAGATTTTCAGAACCTATATAGTGCTCTTGTGCTCTTTTGTCCAGAAAAAAATAATTTAAAGCTTTTGAAAGCAGCTGGCTTATAAGTATGGTGCTGTGTAGAGAATGCTTGGAAAAAAAACCACAACAAAACAAAACAGTTTTGTCATGCAGGTGTTGTACAGTTGCTGACATTAAATGTGTTTTAGCTGTTCTTCAGTGTAACTGAAACATTTAGGGTTTTTTAATAGCTTTAAGCAAACTTGATAACTGTCATTCTGAAAAAAATCCATAATGTTCTGGCTTTTTCAACACAGTATATTAGTCAAGCATGTTGCTAACTCTGCTTACAATAACTTGTTTGTACTGTAGTAATATCCTTTAGTGAAACATCTGTTTTTTTCATACATTAAACTTTATTTATGTGACTAATACCGTGATGGCGTCCCAACAGTTTCTTGACTCCATGGCCTCAAATCTTACTCTCAGTTTTGGTCTGCCTCACCAGTTCAGTATAATCTCTATCTCTCTCTGTAATCTCCCTTCTATTTGGAAGTTTCTCTACTGCCAGTTATTTAATGTGTCCTTAAATGTCCTGGGAAAGCAACTGATGTTTTATCTATCAAAAAGACCAAATGGTTTTGTGGTTTTCTGAACCTAAATTAGTATATGAATTCTGGGAGATAGAAGTGACCAAAACTGGAATTTGATCATCTGTATTCACTGCCTCCTCAACCTGTGTTAAAAATAAGGTGTCGCTCTGCAGCTCTGGCCTGAAGTTGCCACGGAGTCAATGAGTCAGACAGGAGTCAATTAAATACTTGATGCTTCTGCTGAAATCAGCAGCAACAGCACAGTTGACACTGTTATTTCTCATTACTAGGTGGTTAAAGGGATGGCTTTTCCTGAGCTGGTGCCTCATAATGGTGCAGACTGAGCCACAGTATTGAGCAGGTTACATATGTGGCTCACATGCGAGCCAAAAATCCACTTCAATTTCCTCACGTCCAGTGGCAGACCCAGTCTCCTAATACACAATGCTAAGCTAAGATCTAAGCCAGGACGTCCTGTGCTTAAGGGATGGACAGCAGAGCACACTTCCAGATCTGTATTCATTCAGAAACTGCACAAGCGTGCCAAGGGTGGCCGTTTCTTGAGGGAATAAAGCTGCCTCATACAAATCAGTTTGTAAGCTTGCACTGCGCCTTTACTTGAGCGATGCTAGCGGTATGTTCTGCTGCTCTGGAAAACACTCCTGAGAGCAGCTCTGTTACAACTTTACAGATAGAAACTGCCAGGAACCTTTACAGCTGGTTGGGCTATTTTATCTCGCTGTCAGGCCAGCTAATCTGCCCCAAAGTACAGCGCAAGAACCTTGGGGAACTGAGAATGCTCTGTGGAGCAGCAGAGCACAACAGTGTAGGTGTATATCTTCAGTCTGCCAGAACACCTTGATTCTTCCAGTCTGAAATATTTGCCTGTATGGAATTCTTTGGGCAAGAATAGGACAGTAGATAGTGCTTTACCTGACCATAAACAACCCCAATTTTTTTTCTTGAGGTGTAAGGGCATACTGGAATTTTCTTTTAGCGTGTTGGGTCTCCACGTGCTCCTTCTAGAGAGTAAATGATATGCAATTCAAGCTCAAGTAACCTGATATATTGTACCATATTTTAATATATTTAAAAGTTATTTCAGTGGTGCTATTTCATTGCTCTATTGAAAGCAGTTGAGGAGGCAATGAATTATTCTTGTCCACTAGTGAGGCATGAAGAACCATTAGTGAGGCATGAAGAACCATTTCAGCAGCTATAGAAGAGAACATCAGTAGCTATAAAAGGAACAATGGAGACTTCTCAATTTTTTTATCTGTGGAAAGGCAGACTCAAACTTTCATAAGCTGTTTTAAGGCTTCTATTAATGCATATCTTTATGCAGCTGTCTCAATGCTGTATCCTAAATGAATTTCTTGATACAGAATTTCTCGATACAGAATTTCTCACACAGGTTTGATTTCTGTTGGCACAGTCGATCCGATAAATGTGCATTTGAGGAAAGTTTTAAAATACAAAATCAAAACCCCTCAAAGCAATCATGAAAAAATTCCTTTACAGGGCTACCTATTCTTTCAAATCAAGTCCAAGGCAAAAAGTTTGATTTGATAAGGTCAGAGCTGGGGAAAGAGGAATCTTAATGAGCTGCTGCTGTGATCTCTGTGCCAGCAGTGAATCACCAGTTACCTCACTTTTAGGATTTCAAGTCTCCCTTGGTTAGCCAGGCATCTGGGTTCTGCAGCTGAAACTCCTTAGTTTTCCAGCCATTGACAGATATGGATAAAAGGGTGTTTCACAGTAAAGGAGTTTCACAGAATCACAAGGTTGGAAAAGACACATGAGATCATTGAGTCCAACCATTCTGATCAATCACTAAACCATGTCCCTCAGCATCTCATCCACCCATGCCTTAAACACCTCCAGGGATGGTGACTCAACCACCTCCCTCGGCAGCCTGTTCCAGTGCCCAATGACCCTTTCCATGAAAAATTTGTTCCTGTTTGTTCCACTACTCCTGTCGCTGGCTTCAAGATCATAGGAAAAATCATAAGTATGTTTAAGTAAAGGCGGCAAATGTTTACTCACACACCTGTACCTATATTTATTATAACAAGTTTAATGTATTCTTAGAAAGAAAATAAACCTTCATTGAGGGTAAAAACCTGTGTTGCCAAAACCTAGGCAGGCCAGATAAACAAGTGTACAGAAAGCTGTGTATTTTACAGGCTGCAACAGGGACAGGCTTCACATTATTCTGCGTATCCAAGATTCCGTCATTGTTGTAGGGATCCCCACAAATCAGAAGTTAATTCAATTTTGAGGCCTGCCCAATCATCATCTTTTTGTCAACCTATATAGCATAAGACTGATTGAAGATATTTGTTCATTGCAAACTATTTCATGAGCCAAGAGGTATTTTCTGCAGGCTAGGCTTTGAGGCTGGGTCTATGATCTCAGGCTGCTGAGGCTGACAGCCCTGTTGAGTTAGAGGTTATGTGATTGTTAAGAGTAGTCTCCAAAAATAATTCAAGATTTATTTCTTCTTTACTTTACAAATAAGCACGTCTGATGCTTTTAAATGTTCCAGCACAGAAAATTATGCAGTGCTTTAGCCAACTGTAAAACAATGCATCAAACATGATTTTTTGCTCTATCTCTGTCTTTGAGCTTTTTTTGGAGAAAGCTCTTTAATACGTTGTACTGTTTCATCAGGCTTTAAAGCATATGAATTAAATTATTTAAAGACTGTTTGAAGAGCTTATACAAAATGACCTTGAGTTTGACTGGCCTAAACAGGCTGGTTTTACTTTGTTCAGGTCGTCTTTTTCTGAGTGTGGTACAAATTCTTTGCTGAAGAGATGGAGCCTTAGAAGCAACTCGCTCCCCTGGCCCCTCCCGTAATATTAAACTTGTGTTATCCTTTTGCTGAAGCTGAAGTATTGTCAGGTGCCCTCCTTACTTGCTCTTGGTGCCGAACGCACAGTAACTCATTTAACATACTGAGTCTTGCTGAAAATATGCCTGGAATTAAAAGTTGCAAGAAGTATGTCTTTAAAAAGTTGGTTTTTTCTAGATAAGATAATTATGGTAACGTGTACCTAACAAAGATAACATCAGAATTTTTTTATTTATTATAGACGGGGGCATGTGACTAGAGAGACAAAGAAACATACCTATGCTGGTTTGAGTATGGCCCTGTGTGTGTGTTTTTACCCATATGACAGCTTAATTTTTGTGTGAATGTTATATGACACTTCTAGGGAAAGAAGTACAGGGATTAATGAGACTACTTGTATTTATTTAAGAGTTGTGTAGGTATTTTTAGAAAGCTTTGAAAGAACAACTTATCCGTCCTTCACATTTGAGATATTTTTCATCGCTATTTCTTCTCTTGGAGAATAATAATAAATAGGCAATTTAATCTGTATTTCACTGACTGTTTTATGTGGAAGATTGGTACAACCATCTCTATCCAATCTCTTCTGTCTTTTTCCTTTCTGTTAATGCTCTTGAGAGTGTAGAGAATTAGGGTCAGTAAGGAGAGAACCATCTAACGTTGCAACTCCCCAGTATAACTTATATTCATCACAACTGACACTTAAGTCTTACAGCAGAACAGCAAAAGAAACCTTGCTCCTGGAGTATTAAACAACAACAAAATCTCCTACATGGATTCTTAGCTAAAATATTGTTTACAAATACTTTGAAGGGGGAAGAAAACTGAATTTTGCTCAGCAAGTCCTCTAATGTTCCCCTTGTGCCCTCCAGTTGCCAAGGAATTTCTGAGATGATTCTCAGTTTTGCCTTGTGACCAAAAGCAGTAGTGTTCTTATACACCAAAATTATTTCCTATGTGAGGTTTGTATGGCTGGCCTACACCTTTTGTGCAAGCCACCAACCACTTTTTATTTTGAATAAGGGATAACTGCCTCCAAACAATAGTTATAATCAATTATCCTGTATTGAAATCTTCTCTAACTTCATGCCACCTTGTACATTTGGAGTCGTCCAGTTTAACCCTAAATGCTATATTTGCTGTCATGGGAATTGTCAAAAGTAAAATAACCACGTTGTGCTGTTTGACTTCTGAATAATGAATACTGTAACAAAAACATCCCCCAAACCTAAGAACAGAGTACAGTTACTCAGTTGGAAGGTAATTTGTTGTCAAGTGCAGAGGGTTTGTTCAATGAGTGAGGAGTTGTTGGGGACCAGAGGCTTCTCTATATTAATTGCCTTGTTGCTGCTTTGAGGATCGGGTAATAAAAATTGCACCAGTTAGCAAGGTACTTAAATCAAAATTGTTTGAGGTAGCCAGAAGGTTCCTGCTGTGTACATTAAGAACATGCTGGTGACTCACAGGTTTCATCTTAGTGAATCACTGTCCCATCAGTTCCTCTTCAAAAAAAAAAGTTGGAGAAAGGTGATCTTATTAAAAATTGATGAAAGCTGAAACTACCTCGTTCAGAAAAAAAGCTTCCCATTTATGGGATAAGCTTCATTTTACTAACTTCTGCAATCAGAGTTGAGGGTTTTTTTGCCTAGGAGAAACGCTAGCTCCCTCTGGAATGGTGCTGGAGCTCCTGTTCTTTTCCATCTTTCAACAGTAGAATCATGATGCCTAACCCTTATTTGGCATCAAGAAGAAAAACTACTGAGAGCTTGTGCCCAGCACTTGAAAAATATAATGTTTAATACTTTCAGCAAAAAAATATTATTCATATAGACATATTAAGGGCCTGCAGAACTGAAGGTCTAAAATCTGGTCCTATTCTCCCTGTGTTCCTTGCGGATTCCAGTTGATTCAAACACTATTACTGTGGTCTAAGCATCAATGCTGGTGAAAGCTATATGTAGTCAAACAGATTTCAAGTATGAATTCCATCTCCAGCTGCTCCTACTGCTATTTTTCTTCCTCTGACAGGAATTTTAATGCTATAGTATATAATCTGATCACCTACCCTGCCTTGAGAAAGTGAGTTGAATACATCTGTCACTGCAATAGTCACTGCTTGTATTTGAAGCATAGGAAGTGGTTTACTGCATCTCAGAAAAATAGCATTTTATTTATCAGATTTACTGTAGACTTGATGGTATAATTTAATAATATTAAAACAAAAAAAGCTCCAACCAAAGAAAAAACCCCAAAGGCCATATAGTTTCTTTGTGTGCTGCTGTAAGAAGCACAGAGTGTTATTAAAACTTCAGTCTCTAGTGACTTACAACTTTTGCAGATGGAAATGTTTACAAAAGCTCTCTGCTTAGTTGACAGGGGAGCAAGGTGGCAGAGATTTGCTGGACTGAGTATAGTAATGAGTAAATTCTAGTTTGTAAGAGTAAAGCTTTGAAAGAGCCTGTTAAATCAACCTGTCTATTTACAGCTAGTTTGTTCACCTCCTCTGGTACCAGTACAGTGCGTTAGCTTCAACAAGTATGAAATTGTATGTTGAAGAAGTGTTGCTGATGTTAGTAACTGCTGGTTTGTGTTCTCCTGGTCTAATTTCGATTTGCTGATCATGACGAGAAGCAAATTCTGACACTTTCATTAGTAATATTCAAAAGTGCAGATAATGGGTTAGTATTTCAACTTTCCTCTTTTCAAAATAAGTGATAGAGAATTGTAACACATTAATGAAAATAATTTCTTTCCACTGCAATTTAATGAGCTTATATTTCCATCTAAGCCCGAAATTTTGACCGATGGCTACTAAGTGGTTCATGAGCAGTGTGATGAAAAAGCTTGTACTTGTTTTGTCCCAAGTCCCAGTCAAATATAGCATGCAGGAACTATCTTGTGTTCCTCCTGTGTCCAGCAGCAACTGGAAAACTGGCACAGAGAAACAGAGCTGTTTCAGAGAAAGGAAGACTTGTCTAGACATGCAGCAGAGGTGCTAGAAACAAGCATGTCTCTATTGTGAATAATCTCTGTGCTAAGTATGCAAACTTCCGTGGTTACATTAGATTACTGTATTTATTAAAACATCATGGGTGTTTTGTATGCTAAAGTCGTCTTCTTTATAGCATGACTTTTTTTTCATTAGAGTTGTTTAATACAGGCAAACGGCAAGCAGGCAGCCTTCCTTAAGTGGTACGCTTGTTTCAAAGTAAAGAAAAGCTAAGATTTGAGTTAAATACAAAAAACTTACTTCTTCATAAACGTCTTTACCATACCCTATGCTTTATGCATATATTGCCTTATATACAATTAGTGTTAGATGTTTAAGAGTGCAGACTTTGTAGTCTCCCTCTCCTTCCCCAAAAGCGGAGAGATCCATGATTACAAATCTCTTTGGACTATAACAACACTGCACTTCTCAACAGTCAAGAAGAGTATGACATGAATACCTACTGTATCAGTAACAAAGTATATAGAGGGTGCGTCTGCCAGTGATGACGTGTATAGCAGCAGCGGGTCTCAACCAGACAGAAAATTAGTATCTTGTCTAAACTGTTTAGTTGTAAACTTGAATTGTAGCTCTGTAAAGCAATTCTGCCTTAGAGAACCCCAGGAAACAACTGGATAGCAGCTCAGTCTTTGTTCTCATGAGGTATTTTAAGGCATTGCTGGGAATCTATTTTATATTTTGCCCTCATGTAATGGCTGCCATTCTGTTTCTGGAATGCATGTCCTTGGACTGAAACCTGGTGTATTAAAAGTCAAAAACTGTAGATAAAGGCAGGCAGAACAAAGGCACTTGAATATCTTGCAACAATCTATGGCAGATATTTATTCTCTACTGCCAAGCAGAAAGAGCAGAAAAGTACTGACTAATTTTTACCAGAACAATAATCAGACATCCACCAGTAAACATGAGTGTAGGCCAAAGGAAAAGAAAGAGGAGGCCGTTCGGGGGATAAAGCCTGCTTAAAATGACATTGGTCTGTGTTCCTCCTGGGTCATAGTAGCATGGAAAAGTCTGGTATTTTTTGAAATTGCTTGCAATTTTTTCTATTCGGGCTTTAACTTCTTTAGAGTCCTCCGACTTGTCTGGGACATAGGAGCACTGAAATAAGAAATCGAGGCAATTCGTTATAACAGATAGACTAATACAGTGGTTTTAGTTAAGTCAGATTTCGTAAAACAAACATGTTAGGACTCACAAAATCTTCTATGGTTTGGCTAGCACCCCTGGCGATCATTTTGGCCTCCTTACATCCATAACCCATTTGCTATGCTTCCCTGTTTCTCTCAGTCTGCCTATGACCCCAGTCTGCAGATTTACAGGTTGGATTAATGTTGGAAACCTGTAACACATGTGCTCAAAATAAAACTGCAGTCTTTGGGACTGTCATTTTACTATTGCAGTGCCAAGCTCGTATTCCTAACACAGCTTCTAGGCACCACCGCACCTGAAATATGGTAGTAAGAGAGACATTCACAACTGGCTCGTTAGTGTGCAGGAAAGAGAAGTTGCTTCACTGGGCACCCTTGGTTGTTAGTAGCAGAAGAATAACAGGAAAATATGGCTGTTAGAAAATTCCTAATTTTTCTCATAACACAGGACTCCTTTGACCTGTAGTAATAGCATAAAATTACTTAGTCTTCGGTGGAAATACTGGTGGACTTTGAAGTACCTATTTTCATTGTTCATAACAGTTGATTGTCTACAATATTACTTTGTGTACATAATAATGCTTAGGTGTCTCGAGCTGGAAATTGGCCAAGGCAGAAATGAGATGATTCCTGATCTGAAGTTTTGTGATGCCAATGGTAGGAAATTAGCAAATCATCTCTTCTTGCAGTGAATGTGTTTCTTTTGTTTCTATCTGCAGAGGATAATTTCTGCTTTGCCACTTCACTGTATGTAGCTTTCTCCGAGATGGTCACTGTAGAAATGGGTATTAGCTAGCGAAGTGCTCTTCAGAGAACTCCAGTCTATATAACAACAGGGTGAGCACATTTAGTGCACTTTTAGTCCAAATATGTTTGGTTTTGATTCTGAGAGAGCTTAAGCCTCGGACATTCAAGATGTGAATTTCACTTAATGTCACTTTAAAGAGAGTTAAGCTGGAATGCGGCTTCTGTGATACTTGTGAGTTTGGAACTGAATGACATTTGGCTTTCCTTAGGACAGTGTACCTGTAGGAGGACTTCTGGTGTGAAGGAGCAAGCTCAAAAAATGTTGTACTCTGCCAATTCCCAAGCAGAAACAAAAGGATAACACCTAACGTTTTCCCTTCTCCAGTCTTTCCCACACCCCCAAAGCCAAGTAAATACTGTGTACCCCTGTTTCTGTCCTACCCATAGTCTACAATCTTCCTCTGGGGAAGTGATCCCTAAAATGACTGACCCAGGGACCTCTACCACAGTACACAGCATCTCTGCATTACACAGATGCTTCCTACAGTGGCACTGCCTTTCCCATGAGTCCAGGTTTCTTCTGCCATGCTGGCCAGAAAAAGTTGCAGACCAAACCATAGACAAATTAGTTTTCAGGATGATTATCTTCCAAAATTACTGATTTGTTTCTCCTTTATGTTTAAAACTTCCATTACATTCCCAGCAGTACCCTTATTTCTTCTTCCTCTGCTTTCTTTGTTGCCTGCTTCATATCACACATCTAAAATGGAAGTAAAATGGGATTTGTGCTCTTACTTAGGACAGCTTTGAACTGTCAGATGTCTCCTGTGCTAATTCAACAAGTAACTGAGCAAACCACAGCACATAAAATATTTCTTACTGTTTGTCTCAAACGCTGAGATGTGCATATTTCTAAATGTACATAAATGTTAATTGTTCATATTTACTTGATGTAATTGCTTAACATGCATTAACTTAGTGTTTGATGTAAAGTTTAAAACAAAATCCAAACGTGTGATTTCTGGAATATTTTACAGGCACAGGCACTAAAATGTTAACTCCTACTCTTAATCTGTTGCTTGACTGTGAATCAATCGTCCCTTTTCTCAAAGGTGTTAGATAGCAGCAGAGAGAAATCATTCAATCTGTGTTGCACGTACCTTGGGATTTCTTTCCAGTGTATCTTCAGTGTGGTACAGCATAACCTCTTGTCCTGAGGCTGTCAGATTAACCCATACCTGCAGACAGGGATAAGAAAAGATATCCTCTTCTTCTGAGCCTTCACTGCTCGGGCAGAGAACTTTGTCCTTGATGTTGGCTTTGAGTAACTTGCACACAGTTTCTGTTGTCCAAACACTACAAAACCAAACCAAAATGTACTTATTTTAAATGCATTAGCAGTGTCTGTTCTCAGTCATGTGCTAGAGGTGGATCTGTGTGCGCCAGCTGTGAGTGGTGGTGTGGGTAGAGTTCATGGCCACCCAATCTTGCCATTGTCCACTTTGCCCCAACAGCTGGTGGCTGCACCTGGCAAAGGGCTCCCCTAGGAAAACGGGGCAGGAAAGCATTTTTCATGGTTGTATGTTACATGTTTTGTGGTTTGAAGGCAAATTCTAACCCCATCTGTAGTTAGCTTCAAATGTTATTCAAGAAAGAGAAATTTCTATGGAATTTCATGTTCAGTAGTAAATATTTGAAAATGCAGTATGCTGGCAAAGCCTGACTTTATCTGAAACCTGGCTGAGCACAGCGGAGTTTTTCATCTTTCAGAAATATGTTGACTAATTGAATGCAATAACTCTTCAAATTCAGATTAATTCCCTGCTGTTTCCCCCCTCTCCTTTTCTTTATTACATGAACCTTTTGCATGAATAAGTAGCAGGATTTTGTCTGGCATGTGTTCATTTTTTTCCTATTGCCTGTCCCTTTTTCTCAAAAGTTACTCCTATTAACTGATACTACAATAAGACTTGCTTGCAACAATGCGCTTTGGCAAAAGTGTAAAGACATAGTCTCACTCCAGTTCTTAAGAAACTAATCTTTCAAGTATATTTTGTAATGTAATCGGGAGGCTGGAAAAAAAATATAAATATGAATTACTCTGTTCTAAAGAGAAATGTTTTTCAAAATTTTTTGAGTTTAAAGTTGCTCTAGCAAGAAGAATGAGATGGATGTACTTGCCTTCTCCATCAAAATCTTCAAGCTTGAAAAACTGAGCTGCATTCTTCATCTTGTTTCTTTTTTTGCAAATTGGTTTTGTGTGGAGGCAGAACTTGCAAAATGAAACAAAAATGTGGGTAATGGTAACTTCAATATTCCTTGTACACTGCAACATTTGCTGCAGTAGACTGAGCTGTTAAAGGTCCTAGCTTCTCATGATGGTTGATTTGGAGCTAAGTTACAGACTCTAAATTGAACAATTTTACCACAATTCTGTTGCTCATTTTTGTAGTTTTATTAAAAAACTACAAAAAACAGCAGACCCTCCCGCATGTGGAAAAGCTTCCTTCCCCACTCCAGTCATGCAAGACTTCGATTTCCATTATCAAGTTTTAATAAGCACAGTTGGCCTTTGTTTTATGTTTCCATAGTATTTGTTTTGTTTTAGTCTGTTCTTATTCTAGCCCGGAAGATGATCATTCCCTCTTTCTTGTGCTCACCTGCTTGATGACTTCTCAGCTCACTTTTTGATTTCTCTTTTCTTCTGTCTTAAATTCTTATGAGCTTTTCAGGAACATATTGTTTGTTTATTGTACAAGGTACTATTTTGGCAGTAATTTAATAATTGTATTTGATTCTCACAGGAAAAAGAAACAGCCTTGAACTCATAAGGAAGTGACTGTTATTACCTTTTAGTGTAGAAGGGCACAATGGTGATCCCAATAAAAAAGTACATCATCATGGAGCACGTGACCATTCCCAGTCCCAGGCACAGGGCTCTTGTCTCCCCTCGCTTCTGGGCTGTCACCAGCTTTTTTGCCAACATGATCGAGAGTTATGAAATCTGAACAATTCCTTTCTGGTGGAAAATTAAACAGAGAAAGGAGAGGGAAAACATGACTAGGATTGGTTACAAGTATAGCAGTTCTGTGACAAGCTTCTGAAATATAATCTCTCTCATGGACATAAAGTCCTATTTTTGTGAAAATATGAATTAAAGTTACTGGGTTTTTGTTATCTGTAGACTACTTTCTTGACTTTTTGATATTTACCATATAGTATTTCAAAAAGTGTGTATGTGGGGAGGCTAGGAGATGGGGGTCGGAAAACCTGATTACTTCTGGTCACAGTTCTGTTTAGCAGCCTAAGTGGTCTTAGCCTTAATTCAGTCTGTTTTACATTACTTCTTCTCTCAAGTAAGAGATATTGCATTGTGTATTGGTAAAGGCTGCGTGAATGGAAAATCCTCCCACAGTAAAATTCTTTTTACAGTCTGCGTTTTCTACTGGATTAGTCTGAAATGTGATTGTCTTATTTCAAAAGAGCTGAAATAACATTGAATTTAACATTAGAAATGCCTGGTTCTGACTTGAGCACATTTGTAGTTCAATCTTGTCCATTCTGGGTAGCTCAAAACTTGATGTCCGACCAATTAGAAGGAAAAAAAGCTGTGTTTTCCAGGCAGTAATCTTATGATGCTGCCAAACACAACTGAACAGGATTAGAAAACACAGCAGTTAAAAATGCAGGACTGCTGCAGGCACTAGCAGGAGACTGTAAACTGTGAAGTGCTGGTGTTGGTAAAACAGAGAGGGACCTCTTAGGCAGAGCTGTCTGAACTTGAGCTTGGGAGGGACCGGTGTTCTCCCCCTATCCCTTGCCAAATATCATTTTAAATTACCCTGCCAATGCTTTGATAAAGAGAATCTGAAAATAATTGCTGTGAATCCACATGCCATTAAATAAATATGACTGACGTATAGGACTAATATATAAATGAGCCCTAAAAGTCACTGAGAGCTCAACCCATCACCACTATCTGTAGCACTGGCAGCTGTAACTGAGGGTTTGTGGGGTTTTGTGATTTCACTGAAACATAGTGCAAACCATAGTTATGGCAAATGACAAGATTGACAAGATTCGTCTGGATCTTTGGGGATAAGGGAAGAAAGTAGAACAGAAGGAGGAGAAAATGTTACGTACATGATAAAACAGGTTTCAGCCCTGTTCTCGTGTGCCGTATAACAGCGTGCAGCTTCATGCAGTAGCTGGTGCTTTTTTCAGGATTTCGTCTTCAGGTGTGTGCAAGGGTTTATTGTGTATCCTTACTGGCTGGCCCTCAGTTTGATGTGGTCCCTGCTCAAATCCATCTGTGTTCAGCTAAGCTATGGAGAAAATATAAAGACTTTTGTTTAGCTACAGTATAAGATAAGCACAAGCCCAGGTTAGCAAATAGGCTCCTGTGGTTAACCACAAGTCAGTGGTCTCCAGCTGCCCCAGGCTGGCAGACCTGTGAAGCTTTACTGGGGGTGGCAGGTGATGCTGGATTTGGTGAAAGATGAAATAGAAGGCACTGGCTCCTGAAAGAAAAAATGCAAATGCAATCCAACTTCCTATTAGTTCTGTTTTTCACTAGTAAAAGTGCCACACTTCCACTGTTTAAAGGAAAAAAGTATTTATATGTTGAAATGCAACTGGTTTTAGACTATTATAACACCTGAGTGTTAGTGCTGTTATCAATGAAAGTATAGAAGTCTCTGGATGGTAAAACAGCTTTGGTCCTTTAGCATAGCTCAGGGCTAGTTTCAGAATTTAAGTGTATATTTTGAAGCTGCTAGTATATAATATCAAAATGAAAGACTATTCTGAGGTGTCTCTAGGAAGAAAAGGAGGTGGTTGTTTGTTTGGGTTATTTTGGAATACTGAATTTTGTCCTATTCCACGTTTAATTAAACTCTAAATAAAATATCAATATCCACTGTGAATTGTGTACTGCATTTTGAGGGCAATCATTTTTCTGCTGGTCATGGATAATTCACTGGCTTAGTAAGAAAACATTTATGTTTGAAATTGCTGTAAGATGTACCTTACCTAGATAAACTGTTACTTGTTGTGCAGCTTGGTCAGAGGGGAAGATGGAATAGGGGAGCATCATGGGTCCTGAGACCATGTGGTACCAGGGTGGCAGTTTCTTATATACTACAATGGAAGCTGAGCTACACAAGCGAAAACCTCTTGTTAGCAAGAAATTCTTATATACGGTCACAATGATTAATTGCTAATTAGTTCTGTGGGAAAAAGTGAAAGATTGGTACTGCCACAGTGACTTCTGGAAAACTTCCAGAAGCCTAGTGCTGTTCATCTCTTGTGTTTCGGATGAACCATGATGTTTACATAGGTGTCCCAGTTACACCGAGAAGTAGTAGGGTAATCAGAGTCCTTGTTACACGGAAAACAAGAACTGTGAGACTATTAGAATTAATAAGAAGTGTAATTGCCCCATCAGTCTATTTGAATGTCAGGCACACACGCAGCAGGAGTACCTGTTAACTCATCCTTTTTACTAATCCTAAACTTCCAGACTACCTCTTTTAGAAACATAAGAAATTTATTTGAATAAACTGTACATGTTCCCATGTGTCCAAGAGGTTTTCCCAGCACCATGTGCATGTTCCGTGTCTGGATGCCAGCCAGGCTGCCTGACCATGGTTCTCCGTGTAGCCTGCTAGCTGATCTTTTTGCTACTGCTTCCCCAATTCAGACGTCTGCTCCACCCTAAAGTGAATAAAGACACATGAATTATGCAGAGAACGTTAACAAGGAAGATTCATCTAAAAATAGCTCACTGAGAGCTTCTGTAAACATAAAAAATAACTGGCTAGGGCTTCAGGCTGCGTAAATCGGGGGTGCTCACAGTGGTTCTGCATTGCCACACCAGAGTAGCTGTAAATGTGGTCCCAAAACCTGGAAGACATACTTCTTGCTGCATTTTTGTATTCTTTAAAATTCACAAGACCAGAAAAGTCTGTCACACCATGTATACGCAGAACAATTCAGGAGGAAATATCTCAGTGAAGGAAACTCCATGTGTTTTCTTTTTTATTCTCCCCTTTCATATATAAGTATTCTTATGTTGTGGAGCTGAAAATCCTGCATTTTCTGGCTTTCAGGACAAAGGAATGTTGCATGCATATAGAAAAACATATTTATTCAGAACTTCCACTATGTTTAAACCATTATTTTTTATTTTTCTCAGAATTCTTCTCTTCTGTCTCCTGGCTCTGTCAGTACATTAGGAGGGCTGGTGAAAGAGCTAATTAAGTGTTTCCTCTGACAAAACGTTTAAATCTTTGAAAAATTAAGCTCTGTAGAAGACTTGATTGGCCCGGGAAGTCTCTGAGCTTATTTGAATAGGAAGATGTTGAAGTGTAGAACGCGGATTTTAGTCCAGCCCTCAAGAGCAAATATAAATGTATCTTTCACACTGAAGAGTGTGGGGTGCCTCTGTAATTATCAGGAGAATATAAGCTCCAAATCTTTTCATAATGTTCCCTTTCCCTAATCTTCTTCTTCAGTCTAGCTAAATTATACAGTACATTAGCTGGGCAATTTCAATGTATAATCACTGCATTGACAGCTGCTGGTGATAATCCCAGGGATGCCATCTGCTCAGATTTGGAATAGAGTCCCTTGATGAGTAGTTGTATTTGATACTTGGTGGGAAGTCTCTTCCCCAGTTTCTCAGAGTTTCCAGTGCTGCGACCTCCGTGAGTTCTGATGGGCCCCCTCTCTTGGGCTGGTCCAGGCTATTCTTAACTTGGGTATGGCAGTATCGGTAGCACTGATTAATGCATCTCGTTTGCTTGCAGAAGAAAGGGTGCTAATCCCATCTCTCAAATTAAAGTTGGGAATCAGTATTAACAGTGAGCTAGCAATTTTTTGAGCTCGTTTATTTTACAACATATGGTGAATTTCCAGCCAGCATTTGTGTGTTGCTTTCAGATGAACATCAGGTGCTAATTACTACATCACACCAAGAGTGATGCAAGTAATCCACATCTCTAAAGCGATGAGGAGTTTATAAACAAGCCTGGACCCTTTGGCTTCTTCTGTCTTTTCGTAAAACATAGCCAGTTTCTTTCTCCTATCAAATGCCACCTTAGTAGTCACCTGTTTTTATTCTCAAAACAGCTTTTGCAGACAACATAAAAATTGCTGGCTTTGAGGTGAATGTAAGAGGAACATGGTGTTCGTTGCCAGTGTATTTGCCAAGTACATCACGTGAGAACCAGACAGCAAGCATAAGTTTTAGATCTATAAATAAGAGCCCTGTGCTGGTTATGCTGCTGTTGCAGAGCTACACAGCTTACATACATATTACTGCCTCTGAGTTGGACTGCTTCTATCGGTCATGCCTGCTTACCTGTTTCTGTCACTGTTTTAACACTGTTTAGTCATTTCTTCCTTTCTCTTTCAGTCCTGCCCTCATCATGCTCATCTACTGACCCCCTGCTGATGCCCTGGATCACAGGCCTGAAGTCAAAACTGCATTTATTCCGGCACTTACTGCCATTCTCCTCACCCTCCATTTCCTACACCAGCACTTAAAAACATCCCTTGTCTGCCTTTGCTGCGGTGGGAGGGGAGGCAGGGAACACAATGTTGTTCATTGCCAATCAATAAGAACCCATTACTTAACAGAACATCTTGTGCATCTGGAATCACAAATACCGTGTGTGTTACAGAATAAGATGCTGCTGAACTTTGGTGGAAATGTGCACTGAAAAGGGAATTCTGTCATATACTCATGCAGCTGTCGTGGAAGCAAGAAGTGGCAGTATTTTGACTTTGTAACATAAGACAACTACATTTATTTTATGAAATATGCTGTATCATTTTGCTTTATTAACGATTTTTTACCTGATGGGACACTAAAGTGAATTAAAGAAAGTAAATTCTTTTTTGTTTTAAAAGCTGTGCAGTCGTTTAGTAATAATTCTGTTAACTTCTAAGTCTAGTGGCTCTTAAAAAAAAAAGGGTATTGATCACTTCAGCAGTTTTGAAATCTTTCTAGACTCCTCCTTTTGGATTCTGTGCAGTCCAAGGATGCACAGAAGAATCCATTTAAGAGTAGATTTTCAGGAAACCTGAAAGAGCTCAGGTGCCTGGAGGGTGCTGAACAACCGAAGCCATGAAACTCCTAAGAATAAAGGTGTATTTACCATTAAAATGAAAAAAAAAAATGCTATGAACTCATATGGGCTGCAGACTCACAGGATATTTGTTTGAAAATATTCCCATTACTTTAGTTAATAATTACAGAGAATAATCAGGTGACATCCACATACAAAAGAGGGAACAACGTAGTCTACAGAAAAGTTATCTGGGCTGTCTCCATAGCACTGCAGACTTAGAAGGATTGTTGCTTCCAAAACCACTATACTTTTCAAACCCCAAAGCTATTGCATGCTCCTAAGCAAAAACAGTTGCTTACAAACATACTTACTGTTTTTGAAGAATTGCTTCGTTCTCTCATGAAAAAAAACTTGTTACATGACGGACTTGGGATAGCAGCAGAACTTGGAGCTGAAAGGGATTTTTTTAATTTTCCCCTTTGCTCTCCTCTGGGTTTGCTTTGCTGTGGCTGAACTCCTAACTCAGTTCCCCTATTACGAAGCTTTCTGTAACCATAAATGGTAAGGTATGAAAGAGCACTCTCCTTTTTGAGATTAATTGCTGAAAACCAGGAAGCCACAAAACCAACTAAAGCTGAAAAGCCTGGGATTTCTCATACCATAGGGCCCATTTACTACATGTCCCGGCAGATTTCTCTGGAGCTCTGGTCTTGCTCCGCTTGTACAGCTTTGTGGCTAAGAAATCCGATAGGGCTTTTTGGGTAAGATTTCAGGAACTGACTGTATCAGTGATCAGAGATGCTGATTCTTAATATTTAAGCTCTTAATAACTATGTGTGAATGTTTTGTTGTCATTGTTGGGTCAGTTTAAATGCAACAGATGCTAGTATTTTGATTGTACATCATAGCCCTATAGACAAGAAAAAAGCATCCATCATGCACTAGTTTAGTGTCCAGTACATTCCTCAAGACAAAAAAAACCAAGTCTGCTTCTGAGATATAGAAAGCAATGGCAGAGCTTTGGAGAAGAGCTAAAAAAATACTTTTCTTTGAGAGAAGAAAACTCTCTGGCTGGGAGACTAAAGGAATTGAAATGAGTTAATCCAGTGAAATCTTTAAGAGTATCCTGAGAATTGTAAACAAGAGTAGGATCTCCTCCATCCTGCTTTAGGCATCTAATAATCAACTGTCTCAGTTTAAACTGGTCTTCTGGGCTTACTTTTGGTAAAAGATTTGAAGTTCCCATGTTCAGAGAGTTGATGCTGTCTGAAGATAACAGATGAATCTCCCCCAAAAGGATCTTTTCTATTATTATTGATGCAGAAGAAAGCACACGAAGCTAACTTGGATACAGATAACTGGCTGTTAGACATTTAAAGCTAAGTAAGATGAAGCCTGCTACTATCACCTAGATTGGAAAGATTTATGATCACAGTCATTTTTAATGTTTGAGAAGTGAGGTAGCTAAATTTAAAGAATGACATTTGAAGGTTGGAAAAAGAGCCTCAGAGCCTCACTTGTTCCCAGATAAAATGTGATCTGGTTGGGAGATCTTTATAATTATTCTTTATAATTTTTTGATACTTAAAAAACAAGACTGGATGTTTCAAAGGTGCAGGCTCTGGTTCAAGCTGAAGTCATGCTTTTAATGACGAATTTATTAAAGAGATTTTGGGGCTGTGTGATTCTGGAGTCAAGGCAGAAAACAAGGAAACCTCTGCTTACTGAAATGCAGCCATTTCCAACTCTGGTCATCTCCTCTCTTCCCTTTAAATCCAATGGTTACTACACATGGATCAATTTTTTTTACTGCTGCACTAAGGAGTTCTGCTGCAAAATTAACATAAAACCTGTTGATTCTGCAAGCAAAACTGATTATATTTCCCTCAGTGTGCTGAGGGAAGTGGGGGTAGAGAGTTCTGGCTCAGTTTGAGGTGCACTTCTGGTTTATTTGAGTAGACAGGAGCCACACTGCAAGTCTGGTGCTACACCTCACCTTTTTTGTGTTTCTTTTCCTCTCATGTGTGCTGCAGATGTGCAAGTCCAGGTGGCTGCTGGCTTTCAGAGAACTTACCTAATAAAAAAATGTGGATGTGCTAATGAGGAGTGAGGTGCTATCTACTTCTAACCTTAGGACATTTCGATGTGCCACTGACTTGTGCTAAGTGATGTGTGCTTAAGAGGTGTATCAGTGGCAAACCAAATGTTTGTTCTATTATGAACTGTAATTCTGTACTACAGTCTAAAATAGCCTTTTCCTTATTAAAATCACGTAGAGTATTTTATTGTTTTGCAGCTTTTTTGGGGGGGAGGGGGGAATTAAAATGAATGATTTGGTGATTGAAATCTCCATGTGCTTTTGCCCTACTGTGCTTTTCCTTGCAAGAGCTGCTGTAGTGGCTCCTCCTCCAGCCTTGCTCCTGTTTATCGCAGTTAGACATGAGGAACCCACTTGCCTGCTTGTCCACGGCAGGATTTCCCTGCTCTTAGAGGAGCATGGGACCAACAGTAGCCTCTGCATGAGGATCTGCTGCTGGGACACTTACTGACTGCTTACTTGTAGGTTACGTAACTGGTGATGCACAGTTTTTCCTGGGCTTGCCTTGTCCCAGAGAGGGGATGTGGGGCAGCTGCTGGAGAGGCTGAGTTTCTGAGAGCGCTCTTTGAGCATGGGTGGCAGAACAAATTGAGGTCAGTTAGAATCAGCTGGAGCTGAAGGCATCAGCCTGTGTTGGGCTAAGATCCCTTTCTAAATACCATTTTCTAGACAAGACACAAAAATTTGCAGGGCCCTTCCCAAGCTTTGCTTGAGGTGCTCTTTTAGTGTCTGATCCCTGACTATAATTGGAGGAAGAAAAAGGGAAGACAAACAGTGTCAGGGTAGGCTTTACTGAACTTTAGATACTCTAGTTTGAATGTGAACAAGATTCTTTTCAATGTCAGGCTTCCCACTTATTTTATTACAACATATTAAACCCTTTGACTAATGCCAAAATAAACTAAATTTGAGGGATTCCTTAAAAATGAGCAATGCTTCAACTTGGAAAAACCTGCCATGTCTGTAAATTTGTGAAGTATTTATGCGTGCAGTTATCAGCCTCCAGATTTGCAAGAAGTTGTCAGACAAATGAAAGAGACTTAAGATAAATATTTCTGAGGAGTTATTTTCTCTGTGAATGCTAATGGAAGAAAAAACGCGTTGCTCTGACAGAGAAATTGTGTAAGCATTGGCATACAAGGATTGTAGCTCTGCTTTAGACATACAAATGTGAAGAGTTTGTAAACATTAAGAGCAATTGGTAGGGGAAAATTTTCTAGTGTCTATTTGCTGTAATACTCTGCAGTGTATCATGGAATAATAGTATAACTGAGGTTGGAAAAGACTTCTAAGATCATTGAGTTCAACCATCATCCTGACAACTCTGTGCCTACTAAACCATGTCCCAAGTGCCATGGCCACATGTTTTTTTAACCCCTCCAAGGACAGAGGCTCCACTGCTGCCCTGGGCAGCCTCTGCCAGAACTTCACCACTCTTTTGGTAAAGAATTTTTTTTCCTAATATCCAATCTAAACCTCCCCTGATGTAACTTGAGGCCATTTACTCTTGTCCATTTACTTGCTTGTTACTTGGGAGATCAGCACCCACCTCACTACAACCCCTTTTCAGGTAGTGGTAGAGAGGGATAATGTCTCAAACAGTTGTCCTTTGGCCCATTTGTGTTGGAGAATGCTCCGTTCCAGTGCCCTTTTGTTTCTGTTAGGGCTTGGTCATTGCAGGTGTGTGTTAGTTCAGAGGACTTGTAACCCTCCCAAGGAACCAAACTGCCTTTGCTATGAGCCCGAAGCTTCAAGGTAACTCAAGAGAATCTGTTTCAACCCCAGGTGCACCTGAACAGTTTCTTACACTGACATCCCATGCATAAAACTTATTTGCTGCTTTCAGGTGAACTGTTAACACGTTAGGCTGGCCTATCTAACAGATGGATCTTGCTGGAAGTCCTTTTCAGGTTATATAAATAGTGTCTGCAAGCAAGCAGGAACAACATGAATTTCCAAACTGTGAAATCTCTTTTGGTACTAAAGGTGAAGGGGGGGAAAAAAAAGCGCAGTATCTTTTAGTTAGTCAGAACTGCTTGTTCCATTCTTCTAAACTGACCTCTATAAGAGTTGTTTTCATGTTACGGTGTATGAAAAACTTAATGGCTCTGAGGCAAAGCCAGTTTAATAAGTATTGCTGTTTTATTTCCAGGACTTTCTGGTGCTTTTAAAGAATCAGTGAGCTGTGAAATGAGAACAGTTGTTTGGATCTTCAGAGAGCCCCACGAAGTTATTAGCTTCCCCCTTCCTAATTGAAACATATTCATAGTGTAATACACTGTCATTTTTAATGGGTATCACAAAGAGAAGCTGTGTCTCTTGGACAAGGAACAGCCGCATATTAAAAATTATGTGAGTTAGAAGGAGGGGGAATGTCTCATGTCTTAAGAGGAGGCCGAGAGGAGACCTCATTGCTCTCTATAACTACCTGAAAGGAGGTTGTAGAGAGGAGGGGGCTGGCCTCTTCTCCCAAGTGACAGGGGACAGGACGAGAGGGAATGGCCTCAAGCTCCACCAGGGGAGGTTTGGGCTGGACATCAGGAAAAAATTTTTCATGGAAAGGGTCATTGGACACTGACAGAGGCTGCCCAGGAAGGGGGTTGATTCACCTTCCCTGGAGGGGTTTAAGGCATGGGTGGACAAGGTGCTAAGGGACATGGTTTAGGGATTGATAGGAATGGTTGGACTCGATGATCTGGTGGGTCTTTTCCAACCTGGTTATTCTATGATTCTAACTCTCCCAATTTTAAATCAGACAAAGGCAAATGTTAGGACTCGGCTGCTTCCTTTTAAGTTGCTAAATTAACAAAGCACTGGATGGACTCGCTGATAACTCACCAGTTTCAGGAGGGCTGAGGGAACTCTCAGAACTTAGGACATAGATACATAAGCAGGGATTTTGAATGGTTTGTTTCATCTCCAACTTCACAGCGTGGTGGCTGTGTACTTGTTAAAGGGAGCTGTGCCATGATGGGCCTCCCTGCGATGCGTTGTGCCTGCAGTAAAGCATAACGCTGCAGTGGCACAGCATTCCTCTCTGAAGTGACTGACAACTCTTTTACTACTGTCTTGAAACTGAAGCCAGAGAGGATGCTTAACTGGTTTCACCAACCCTCCTTAGATATGATTTCAGAGAATAATGGCAAAGTTTTCAATCAGAATACACTCTTTTCTCAGCTTGAATCTCGCATGTGTAGTCAGTTCTTAATATTGTTATAATAAATAGAGGATAGAGGAGTGTTCAATATTTTTAAAAAATGACCACCACAACAAAAAAACCCAAGAGAAACAAATTCACATCACATTGTATAAAACTTTCAATTGATAATTTAAAAGTACTTTGCAAAGGGAGGCCATTATTCTTTATCCTTTTCTTTTTAGACGGGCACAAGAAGATATCTGCCTTTGTCTGGCAAGCGAGAGGCAATTGGAAGAGTGGGTTTGCTGGGTTTCCACATTGTGCCATGTCCCATTTGAAGTTAGAAGTACAGGGGGAGGCATGGAGATTGCTGTGAGAACGTGGCCTCTTCCATTCCTTTGCTCTGTCCAGTGGCTTGTGCTATCTCAGTTATTTGCTTCACTGTATTGGCAGTAGCAAGCAAATCTGAGTAAGCAGTTTTCAGGAATTAGAGTTGTCTGCTTTTGTCTGAACGCGTGCCTCAGGCATGCAATGCTTATCACCTTACAGGTGATGCTAATGGGAACTTTATGCAAAGACTGAGTAGTATCTGATTTCAGGTAAAAAGAAGCTGCTAGGAACCTAGACTGATGTTCATCTCTTGTTCAGGTTAACTATAACATGGAACAAATATAAGGTCTTTCCTCAGCTCATATACTTAGTGCAGCAACTCCTTGATACAACAAAGTATGGAATACAGTATACAGATATCATGTGCTCATGCTGGGAGGCCTAATCATTTCCAGACGATCAGAGCAGACGCATATCTACAATGAGATGGAGGGGATCTCTGCTGGCATCTGTGAAGCTGGTTGCTGCAGTGAAAAGGGTAAATTTCTGTTTCTGCACCTTGCTTGTTCAGTGTTTGTACTGTATTAGAAAGAAGCACGCTCAGCTCCTCATCTAGAGAATGGGAATGTTTTCTTACTATCCTCAGGCGAAATACATTAATGAATTGTAATTTCATAATGGAAGGCACTCAGTATATTGGCTGAGTATAACTCTGTGTGTAGACTGGCCAATGAAAGGAAAATCGGATAGTTATTTTTTTTTTTATTCCCTCCTGTATTGAACAGTTTGCCAAGCTGACAAAATGCAGGCAGAAAAGAGGAGAAATGTAAAAAAGCTTTCACAAATTGAGATATTTTGACATGACGGCCTGTGATGTTAAGTAAGCCTATGGGAATATTATAGCTGAGCAGAGAAGTAGAATTTCATAGTGCTGTATAGCAAGAGAGATCAGAGAGTTATTGTGAGTTTTTGAAAGGAAACAGCAGCATGGCTAAGCAGCCCCAGACAGCAGCATGGCTATATGCAATCTGACAGGTTCTAGATACGTCAAACCTACTGCATATGCAATTTGTAGATGAGGGCCCTGAGTTAAAAAAAATCCAGCATGTTCTGCAATATTTACTTTACTGCATAACTTCTGGATGTCAGGCAGTCTGGTTATAGCAAGCTGTATAGAAATTATAAAACCTTTTTTCTTAGCTGGCTTGAGAGGGACCCTCTGTGTTTTGGGGAGCCTGGATATTGATAACTTGAGTACAAGGCAGGTACCATAGATCTTATTTTGTTGTTGCTTACCAACTAGTAGTTTGGAGTCATGGCAGTTGGTGCGGTTCAAGTGAACTGCCTGTTGAAATGCCACAGTTGGAGGGGCCTTTTTCTGCCTCCTATGATCCCTGATGCAATTGACCCTTGTGCTGGGAGCTCTGCTCCCTGACGTGCGGCTGCTGTTACTGGGAGCAAGGTGCTTCCTACCTCTTTGTCCATTTACTGCTGGTACACCTCTACTGCTCTCCTGCAATGGAAAAGGGGGATCGAGAGGGGATGTTCCTTTTTTTATTGAGTTAAATTGCTTAAATGCAGCATGAAAATAATAAAAATCAAAAGGAAGTGTATTATGAATTACCCTTTGTTTCTATTCCATGCCTGTTCAATACAGAAAAGTTCATGTTTCATTTTTCTTTCTTTTGCACAAAGTCAGTATTATATAAAGAATTAAAGTAAATCTTCTTTACCTTAAAATTATTCTTTTGTTGCAGAATGTTACTTCAAATGAGACTGTCATCTATAAATAATAGCACTGATCTGATGTCCCATGAAGCAGTTGAACTTCCTTTTGGAGCGCAGTCCCAATATCTAGGCATTTTAGGTGCTTCGCTATACGCTTTTCATGGAGGTAATGTGATTACTTTGAGCTCTTCCTTTACCTGGGGAATTTTAATCCGTTTCAATGTAATGTTGCCCCAAGAAGTTAACTGCAGATAAGTTTTAGGTTTATGGAGCAATTGCCACTGTGATTAAAAATTCAAATGAGCAATTGGTAGCAGGGGTCATACGTTTTGCCTGTGCCATAGAGGAGGTTATGCTGGTGCTGGACTTATTTGTGACTTGAAGCAGGTCTCAGCTGAAGAGTGTCTGAGATACATGGCATATCAGGGGAACATATTTTGTGATTTCTGGTTTTGCAGATGCACTGGTTGAAGTGCATTTGCTCTGTTCTGACAGAAAGAAAAGAAAGCCTCACCTGCTCTGTCTGTGGACAATGGGAGGGAGGTGCTGGAGGGACGTGTGGCAGGAATTTGGAGGAGAGAATTGCTGGGAAATGGCCTTTATCACACATCAGAAGACCTAACTTTCTGTCTTGACAGAATAGAGGCAGAAACAGAGGTAATTTTCAGACTTCTCCACCTTTCCTACCTATCATGCTTTTGAATTGGATTTCATTCTGTAATCTTGGTGTTTGCGCTTTAAGTACAATTCTGTTTTGCTTGCTTTCTTTGTCAATAACTGAAGACTGAGTATCAAGACAAGGAATGGATACTATGCAAGAGGAGCGATTCTTCGGAGCAGGCAAAGTTGAAAGGTTATGTAGTGCTTGGTCTTTTTAGTGTTATGTTTGGCTCCAGTTTTAATGCAGGGTTGTCTTCCCCTGCGGTACTGTGAGGTCCTGGTTGCCAGAAGCTGTGGTGAAGCAAATGGTTCTTGTGCCATATGGATGTGTATACGTCTCAGAGTGAGGAAAAAAAGAGATGATGAAATATCCAACACCCATGTACTTCGCCAGCAAAAAGGAATTCTGCATGCAAATTTAAGTTTCCCAACAAGAAAAAGGGAATATAAGATGAGCAAAAGAAATTATTTGGGCCACTGGGACATGTATCCCATTGGAAATACATAGACACATGATTTGCACACAAACAATTGCTGCCTTAATTGCTATCATCCCCCACAAGGAAGGTTTGAGACTACGATTAGGAATTTGATTCAATTTGCATAGATTAAGCTTCACAACGTTGACTTCCCTTTCACAAATAAAAATATGCTTCAATGTGTAACTTCTTCCTTTTCTCAAGGTTTATATGGAAATGTAAAGGACATGAACTGAAATTTGATTTAGGTTTTCTTCCAGCTGTCTTGGGCTGAGTTATCAGTCTTCAAAAACATTGATAAAATACGTGCTGTTTGAGGAAACAGTAATAATTCTCTTTGTAGGGAGAAGAAACCAACAGACCTTACTTTCTAACTGTCAGCTTTCCTTACTTTGACTGTCTATGTCTCCCTTGGGCCCTACTGCTATCACTGTTGGTATTTATTTCTTGGTTTCTGTGTTATTGCCGCTGACCTTGCAGTATTGTGAAAAGGAACGGACTGATGAAACAGGATAGAAACTGTGACCATCTGGAGGAATATGATGTTTGTGCGTACTGCCTGCAGGAACTGGCACTTGTAGAGGAAAAGAAGTTCTGCAACGCTGGGAGGCTTTGCTCGAAGTGAAAGGAATGAGTGCTTCAGTTAGGAGGTACGATAGGGTTTTCTGCTTGGTTTAAAAATGCAGATGAAAAGAAAGAATTGGTGAACTGTCAGGATCTAAACATTTCAGCACATCCTTTACTTCAGGAAGGGATGTTCTATTCTGTGAATATGTTTAACAAGCCTCTGAGGAGGACATCTGACCCAGGATATGGTGTGAATTGCTTTGCCCTTATTTACCTTGTTCTTAGACATGAATGCAAGTGTGACTACTATAACAGCATTTTTTCGATTTCAATAAATCCAGGTCAAGTGTTTTTGACAATCTTAAATATGGTGAGTGCTAGTGCTCATATGATTTGTAGCCTTGTTTTACAGACCAAGTTTCTTGTAATGTGGGGGATTACAAGGAGGAAGACCTTTGTAGCTGAGCAGAGTCCCCTGTAGAGTTAGATGCTTATACCGCACTTAAAAATAAGCACTTGGAGAAATGGATCCCAACAGTGTATATTTTTCTGTTGCTTGCAGAGGAAGGGAGTTGAATGCTAAAATGTTGGTTTTCTTGTCCTTTTTTGCGTCTCATGGTACTGTGAGCAGAAAGCAATAAATAAGAATACATGAAAACAAGTTTCAAGTCATAGTTCTGGTTGCCTAAACCAGAGAAAATGTTGAAACCAAAACCAAAAGGACAGATGCCAAACCTTTGTGCTATAGAGTATGTTGGAACAAGTTATCTCTTCCAGTATCCTCAGAGGAGCTTTTTTGTGATATGGAATAATTAGAGACATCTTGTAGAAGAGACGAGAAATCTGTCATCCCGACTGCAAGTCAATGGCCTCATGTTAGAACATGGATACTTTTCTCTTTCCAGAGTGATCCCCTCTGCTGTAGGTTAATATATATGTGGTGAAGCTCCAGAATGAGAAGTTGAGGTATGCTCAACTATCACATTGTAAAATTGAAAAGACTAAGAGAATATGTGAGGACTTGCAGCTTGCAGCAAATGCAGCTTGCAGAACGCAAGATCTCTGTCTGAAACTTTGCTTTAAATAAATAAATATAGATTTTCTACCTGGCCTTAGAAAATAATTCCAAATCAAACATATAAATTTAGCCTCCAAACTAAACTATCAACTTTTTGTATGTGACTGTTCTCAACAGAGCTTGTTTTAGGAAGACTTATTAAAATACAAGGGGTATATGTTAAATTTTTACTGGTCTCAATGCACAGTTTCCATCCAAAACAAACATATAAACCCCAGCCCTTCATTAGTGAGCTTCAGTAATGGTGCCATGCACTCTAACATGCACCAGATTTGGAAGACTCTTGATAAAATGCCATGGCTCACTACATTAGGGCATAAACCGTGGCAATGCTTAATCTTTGTTCTCTCTTTTTGTACTTGCTCAGCAGTTCTGCACTCCCCGTGGATTTCTTTGTTCTTAGCAAAATTATTTTCTCCCACTCAGGCTCTTCGCTTTTCTGTTGCTTTTCTCATTCAGTTTCTAAGTGAATAAGGTTTGGGCTTGGGATTTTTTCAGCCTAATGGAAAGAGAAGTTGTAAACTGCTTCCTGAACTTTGAGAACGTGTGATCAGTTATGAGAAACTGCAGTGTTGATGGAGCTGGTGTGTGGAAAATGAGGGTGCTCTGCAGTAGTAAGTTTTGAACTGAGCCTCAGGTCAAGGGTCTGGACTTTGAGATACTGTGTGAGGAGTGTGGCTGGTGGTGTCTCTAACAATAGTTTGATTTTTTTGAAACTTCAGCATATAAGGGTAGGTGAAGAATACTAGATAAGAAACAAAATGTTGTTCCCTCTTAACTCTACAACATGCAGTTTTTCAAAACTTGATGTCAGCGTCAAGAGGATCTATGCTGGCAGCCTAGGCAGCCAGTGGTGTTATTTAAAACTTGGAGTAAGCAAAATTTCGACAAACAGAAGAATCTGTTACTATAGTATTTGTTGTAGGTTTGCTGGAAAGAATGATGATGGAGGGAACAAAGCCACAAACCAGTACTCTGCTGGATCAATGTCTATAATGTCTTCTCTCCAACTGTGTGTGGACATTTCTTTTTCTGGTGGAGAAGCTAAAGAAATAGTGAATGGTGACATAGGAAGGATAGACTAAGCGTTTGTGGTACACCAGATGAGGTTTTGTATGTATGACTAGAAACTGGCCCACAGTGCCCAGGTACCGATCTTGCTCAGTCCTGAAAAATAATCCTGTTAGAGAGAACTGTGGCATCAGTTTCATCTCAACAAAATAAATTAAGCCTGGTGTCTGGGTTTTGTGGATGATAGCAAAGTTCTCAAATCGAAAATAGTTATCAAGTATTACTGTGTGAACTCTTTGAGGCTAATCAGACTCCTGATGAAAACAAGAGCCAATTATTTATTTATATTTTTCCCTCTTCTCTTCCCCCACCCTGTTTTGATGCAGGACCTCTCCAAAAAACTCAGATTGCTGCCGTTTGTACAGGAATTGTGATAAGCTTCCTATATAGGATTTGGGGGTTTTTGTCATGTATGGAATAGTTGTGTGTGTAAGATGCCCTTTATAAAAAGTGGTTTACATCTCACATTTGAATTAATAAGATCAGATTCCTGCAAAAGTAATTATACCAGGGTAATAGCCGCACACAGGAACATCTCCATAGTTTCTTCTTTTGGTAAATAGCTAAGGACATGCTAGACAAAATGTCTTCAAAATCTGCAGAAATTGGCAAGTGTCTATCTGTGGAAACAGGCAGCAGAATCGATCAGGATGTTTTGCAGAGTTTGCAAACTTTTTGTAGGATTTTGGAGCCAAGTTTAAGGCATCAAAATGATCCATAAATGACTATAACTGAAACTAAGATGAAGTGACAGTTATAACTCATATTCATATTGTGTGCTTATGATCTACACCGTGCAGCATGTGTCTGTCTGACCTTCACCTGATAAGACCCCTGTGATGCCCAAATAAGAGCATGGCATGAATTTCTCCTATGATGCCCTGCCAGTTTCTTTCACAGGCCAAAAAGCAAATGCAGCCAAACTTTTAAAAATCTGAACTTTGGCTGTGTTCATTGGATCGGTGCTAGAGAGCCAAGATAGCGGCAGGGACTTGAACCTTGCGCATGCCAAGAATTTGTGATGACATAATATCCAGCTGCTCTAACATATTGCCTCATTTGCCTGCATTATGTTACCACAAGATGTATCCCAGACCCTTCCAGTTTCCTTATATTCTGCTTTTAGCAGGGGTGCTGAGACAATATTGTGTACCCTCAGCAGGTGCTCCAAAAAAAAGTGTGTTTTCTAATTCCTGCTATTTTCCTTTCTGAAAACTCTTTTGAAGAATTAGCAAGCAGGCTTCATGTAGTTAACTACTTTATCTTTGAGTTAAGCGATAAAAAAAAAAAAAAAGGCCTGTGCAAGACAGGTTGTTGGGCAAAACAGGCAGTATGTTTGCTCTAAGTATTCTGGTTTCCATTAGTCCTCTTAGTTGTTTTTGACATTACAGACTTTTATATATTCACACCGAGCCTGTAGGACTTGCCTCCGAGACAGAAATCAGCCTCTGGAGTACCTCAGACAGTAAACTTCGTGCCATCTCAGGACTCACAGTTTAGCTTTGCTTTTCATTGTTGCATTTCCTATCAATGCATTTCTGTGTACAGTCAAAGTTCTAGCTTTTTGCAATATACTTCATGGTCCATTTGCTCACTAATGCTGCTGCTTTTCTAATGACTTTGGACTGCTTCCATTTTTCTGCAATTCTTCAGAACAGTCTTTTTTTGAAAAAGGGAAGTGGGAGGAGGGGGGAAGATTGACACCTTTCTTAGTGACAGCAGCTAAACTGAAAACAGACAAAATCTTGTGATGCTTCTCTTGAAAGTAACTTAGAGAGCACCCTGAGTACTTTAGCATCTTCTCTTTTAAATAGTATCCTAGTGGGATGCTGAGAACACCAGAAACAGGCTTGTAAGAGAAAGCATGAATTTTTGGGTTTGGCGTGGACTACTAAGGTTTAGAGAATTTTTTAAAGTAACTTTCTGGAGCCCTTGTCATTTATAGACAAAAGTTACCAGCATGGAGAAGACATTCTTATGCTTAATGTAGCAGTAGAGCAACAAAACTGGTGAAGGGGCTGGAGAACAAATCTTATGAGGAGCGACTGGGAGAGCTGGGGTTGTTCAGCCTGGAGAAGAGGAGGCTGAGGGGAGACCTCATTGCTCTCTACAACTACCTGAAGGGAGGTTGTGGAGAGGAGGGTGCTGTCCTCTTCTCCCAAGTGACAGGGGACAGGATGAGAGGGAATGGCCTCAAGCTCCACCAGGGGAGATTTAGGCTTGAGATTAGGAAAAAATTCTTCACGGAGAGGGTGGTTAGGCATTGGAACAGTCTGCCAAGGGAGGTGGTTGAGTCGCCGTCCCTGGAGGTGTTTAAGGTGAGGGTGGATGAGGTACTTAGGAGAATGATTTAGGGATTGGTGGGAATGGTTGGACTCGACGATGCGGTGGGTCTCTTCCAACCTGGTTATTCTGTGATTCTGTGATAATACATATGGTCACAAGTGCTAGAAGAGGCAGCACCTCCAAGGCCTTGTTGGAATGTGTTTCATCTACTGAGCCTGCCAGTGGCCTTCAGTAAAGGTTTGCAAGTAAATGGTACTTAATCCCAAAGAGGGTTAGTCTGCAAACTATTAACCTGAATGGTGAAGGATGATTTCCACAATGCAATGAAGCATGTACTTCAAACTACAGAAAATAGTTTCTAATTTTCTTCTATTAACAGTCAATTTTTGGCCTTTTCTACGCTGGAACATGAGCCAGGCTGTACATCACTGGTATGATGTGTAGGTATATGGGAACCAGAATGGCAGAGATACAAGTGTTTTTCTGCAGTATCATTCAGGCCACTATCCGTTCTCCTGAGAAACAGAAAGAAGACCAAAAGAAAGAAAGGAAAAAAGAAAAAAAAAAGAGAAAGGGAAGGAGGAGAAATTATAAGAGGAGTTTACTGGAAGAGGGGGAAGAAGATGATAAGAAAGATCAGAAGAAATGAAGAGGAATATTCAGCTTCTTTTTTCATGTCTGTGACAGCTGCGAAGCTCAGTAATCATAACTCTGTGGGGATGATATCCGGCTAGAAAGATTAGTAACAGGAACCAAAATCTGTCATAAGACACTTTGGAAAGCTGATGTTTCCCTAAGTACGTGTTCAGATCACACCACACACAGAGCTTGGCTTATCTCTGAGCTTGTGAATAACTTCTGGAAATGGATTTTTTTTTGATTTTTATTAACCACTATGTACTGCAAAGAGGTAGATAAGAAGCTGAAATACTTTAAAACTTCTTTGTCATCCATCACTCCATCTGCTTCAAGGCTTAGCAAGCATCCTTGATCCTCTGCTGTGCTTTAGAGCTGAACTTTATGGGATGTATTTGGTCTGTCATGTTTCTGTTAGAGCTAAGTACAGGGGAAACAGTGTCAATTCAGGAATTGTCTTGATATATGTAACCTTTTACATTTTGCTTCCCTCTTTAATCTTTTCAATTGCAAGCAAACTGCCTGCTACGTACCTTTGTGGAAAGTCTTTCTGTTACAAACGTAGTCTGAAAAATAGCAGGATATGGACAGGTACCATGAGCTGAAGAAGGGAACTCAAATTTGAGGAGAGGCTGGAGATCTCGTCTTTGCCCACAGTAAGTGGAACTGGTCTGTTGTGCAGATGGCTGCTAATAGTAAATCCTACCCAATTTACACTCTTTTTATAAAAGGCCTGTTTTCTTTTTAAGAAAATAGTTAAGTTGTACATGGGGAAAAACACTTCCCAAACCTGTTTAGAATAGAGATCTGAGTTTTGGGAGTACTCCAAAGAGAGGTTTTTTATTACTTATCACTCTAACAGGCAAATTTGCAAAATACTGCAGTTTTCCACCACTGTCTTACTGGCTTAACTTTACCCTGAGAAAATTACAGCCTGAAACAGACTAATGACTTTAATGGGCATGGAGCAAAGAATCAAAATACCACGTTTACTGAGGTATGTTAACAATATTCTTATCAATGACCAAGAATGGCAAATCCTAAGTGGCTTAAAAACTAAGGTAGGATGAGGAAAATACACAAGGACAGGCAGTCAGTATAGGAAGTTTAGGATATCAGCTTACATCTGGTGTTTGTTTCTAGAGTAGCTAAGAGCCTTTTGTATTTTGGGAAATACAATATCTTTCCGTGGCCATAGTTGAGACTTTGGGTGAGCATATATAGCTGACAGACATGTTCTGTCCCTCAAGAATAGATTCAATTACGAAAAAGAACAACCAGAAATTGCCCTTCCCAATTTTTAACTGGACCAGTGATGAACTGCTAAATGCTCCAAGTGTTCTAAATTACAGTCATGGTCACTTGTATTTAGTTATGGACTCTTATCTTTGAGAGAATAGATTTACCAGAGGGAAAGGATTCTAGGTACTGGCTAAGACAGCTAGAAGTAGAGGAGATCAGACAGCCTACAGCGTTTCCATTTTTTTTTTTAAATTACTTTTTAGTCTTTGAAAATTTATTACCTAAAGATAACAGAAAAAAACACACAAGAAGATGGATTTTCTCGGCTGTAGCTATATAAGACATAGTGTAGTTCTGTATATCTTCTTACTTTCCTTTTGTAAATTCATTGATTAGGAGAAAGGAAAGATGATGTAACTCTTGTAAGAGTCTGATTTGCACTGAACAGGATCAATCGGTGGCTGTTACTTTCTGTGCTGAGGATGCAAATCTACAAGGTTGTGCCAGCAGGGAAAATTCCACAGAAACATTTGTAAAACAGTATTAGATTCCTCCTAGGCTCTCAGGATGCTTAAAGAATGTCTAATGAGTTGGACTGCAGGAGACCCTGGAAAGGTAGACAACTGGTTCATAGGCTTTTTCAGTCTCAAATGTTCTCGCAGACAGCGTGGGGTGGAGGGAAGTGCTTCTGCAGTAGCTTCCCCTGGGCTGCAACATGTTACATGCTAGTCTATACAGGCACAGAGCAATACCTGGAGTGACAAAAGGGAAAACGCCAAAGCATCCTGTGTGCTTTTGCAGACATAGTCTGCTAAACTTCACCACCTGTCTTGATGACCTTTGCCTAGTTCAGAAAATGACGATATTTGTTCTCCTCAAGAAGCATCCTGCCTTACTGACCACAGCACCAATAGAGAACAGGATGCCTACACAGGCTGGGATCAGCAAGAGGTACTCTTGTGCTCCCCAGGGCAGTGATGGTAGCTGTTCAGAGACATTTGGAGGGAGCACAGGCCCCGTGAAACAGCTCCACAGCACTGCAAGGGTTTTCATGATATGCCTTTAACCCATATGGTGTGCACAAGTTATTAGCCTCAGTGCAAAGCACTCAAACTCATAAAACTCTTTTTTGCTTCTCTCTGTATTAGAGAAGCATTTATACATTTATTGTTTTTTACTCTCTGTCATTGCCCTCTTCTGACATCAAGCAAAAGAGAGATTCTGCAAGTTAAGTTAATTTGTTTTTAAAGATTTTCAACCCTGAAGCGCAAATTGGAGATTTGGTCCCTAATCTGTATTATAACTTAGTTTTATTTTTAATGGCTGTTAATCTGTATTGATTAAATTCAGCAGGTTTATAGAAATAATGCGTATACCTTCTCATTACTATTATTTCAAGAATGTTAATTTTCCTGCCAGTTAAGGTGAAAAAGCTTGCTCATGAAAGCTGTATGATTAATATGAATCAAAACTCTTGTCTATTATTGTGGATATCTTTTCTGTAACGTAGTGAATGTTGTCTTGGTGTCACTTCTGTGTGCATTGCTTTCGTTTCATCCCATCTCATGGGTCTTTTCTAATTCCTTCTCTTAAATCAGCAAACATTGCTTTGTTTCATTGGTGATGGTGTTTTCCTATAACTTCCCCTCCTCAAAGAGCACACTGACAATATATAGCAAAATGTAAAATCAGTCTTAGATGTCTAAACACCTGCCACGCTCAGTAGATCTCACATTAGTTTATTGTGCTTTGCCCTTGTTTTCCATCTTACATTGCTCGTGTTTTCCCTAGGAGATGATCTTTTGTCTCATTATTTTGAGACTGAGCCTCTCAAAGCAGGCTGTTCCTTATAACACTTATATGAAGTTGTTAGTTCTTTATTCCCTCCAATTTACACTTTTATGTGATGATATTCAGTCAGCATAGTTTTAACTAAGGAACAAATTATACTGTGAAAACACCAGGTGATTTCAGGACAAATGAGATGCAGAAACTCTTGTCCTCTCAAATTTTGGGCATCTTCGTACGTATTCTCTGACAAGGAAAGGATTTCAAACAAACATCGTGAAGAGGAGAAACCTACACAGTTTCTTGTGGTTAAACCATAGCCCACTGCTCTCCTGAATTTGTAAAGTTTAGAGATTTTGAAATTATAACTAGGTTAGCCTCTGAACGGTATGTATTGTGCTTTTTTTGTAGAATTTGATTGCTTAAAGTAATATTTTTGAGTTTCTTTGTTTTTAAGGTTGAACTCTGTATGATTTGGTTCACAAATTCTTAATGCCTGTTCTTTGTGTTTCTTGAGAAATAGCCATCTAGCTAGTGCTTCTAAAATTAGCCTGTCTAATTACATTGACAATTTATTTCTTAGAATAGTTTATCTACTGAGCATCAAAAGAAGCAGAAAGTGATCTTTTTGCAGTAAAGTGTATGTCATTAGCTCTGTCTGTGAAAACATGTCTTGTCTTCTCCTGCTGTCATTTAAAAGCAAATGGAAAGAAAGTCAGCAAAGTAGTTGACAGAAAGCAAGTGTAAACATAAAAGGATATAAAAGGGGTAAGAGTTCCAGCAGGAATGGAAAGGGTCCAGTTGCACAGAGGGAGGAGAGGGCCATCACTGGATTCATGCATGTGGTGACCCAGGCTCTCACAGAACAGGGGAAATGGTCAGACTCAATGATCCTGGAGATCTTTTCCAACCTAGTGGTTCTGTGATTCAATGTGACAGAATCATAGAACGGTTTGGGCTGGAAGGGACCTTAAATGTGTGGCACGTGTGTGGTACAGCAGCTGCAGAGGCGTCCTGGCTAGAGTTTGCTTAGCTTTCCAACCACAGCAACGCAGCTGGACCAGTGAGGCACCAGCCCATGGCGTTTAGCTCTGTCGAGTTGCAGGGATTGTAGTCAGGAGATAATATTATGGCTGTGGCTCTGCTGTTTTTTCAGTACCTCCACTAGCAACATTTGTGAAGGATGATGAGTGTGTCTGCCACATGCACTCGGAAGAGATAATATTGAGAGGATTACAAGCTTGCTTGAGAGTTTCCCAAAACACCTTCAAGCAAGGACAGTCCTTCATGAAGATAGTAAAAAAGTATTTTATTTATTACTTTTTTCCAATATTAGCTTTCTAGTGTGCACAGAAACATCCAAGCACGTTTGTTTGATGGAGATTTATTTACTTATTCAAGTACTTTTAGCAGGATCAATTTCGAATTCTGTGTATCTCACTAAACTTACCATCTTAATATTAAAGTATGTGCTGTTATTACAAATGGAATTTATGAAATAGCAAACCCATACATTTAGTATAAGTCTGTCTTCAAAAATCAGAAAAGAATGGAAGAACAACCCTGCTATTGTCTCTGACCAATTTCATATCATTTTTTTTTCTGAAAATGGTGTAACTTGCTGCATTCTTTTGGAAAACTTTTCCTTTTTTATAACCTGGTTTTAATTTCTATGTATGCCCTTCTCCAGTGTACAAGAAGAAAATTTGAATATTAGACCTTTTCTGGAAAATCAACCAGATAAGAAAGTTTTTGATACAGTTCATATATACTCTTCAATAAAAAAATTCTTAAGTGGAATTCCTGTACAGTTTCAGTGTTGTAGTGCTGTTCAGGGTTGAAAGCATAACATGCCATGTAAGAGCACATACTCCTGAGTTGAGATCTTGATTCTTCAGCCTGGTGAGGTTCAGGATTGTTGTATATTTGCTAATAGAATGTAGGTAACTGTCAGGACAGAGTTGATATCTTCAGCAGTGTGACAGTATCAGCCAAATGGTGGTACCACATTGTTTTACTTTTTGGAGTGTCCTGGAAGGTGATAAAGCCAGAATTTCTTCTCCACCTATGATTTAGAATAGGCAAGTCATGAATGTGTGTAGTTTAAGGGTCTTTGTTTTGTTTTAGTTTACTATTTTCTTCCTAGTTTTCTGGAAATGAAAGAAATTATGAAGTAGTAAGGTACAAGCAATTCCGGTGCTTAGGTACTGAAAGCCTAACACAGAGCTGGGAGAATAAATTGTCTCCTGCACTGTACTGCTGTCTCAGCTATTCCAGGACATTTGCAGTATCCTTTCTGTTTCTATTATACATTGAGAATACATGGCATTAATCTGTCAAAATTATCCAGGTAAAGTCACTCTCCTGAGCTAGTGCTCCAGCTGGGTGTCAGAAGCACTCTCCTTTTCATGTGCAGTAGCCACAAGTCTCACAAGCGCGTACTTCTTGTTCAGACCTTGACACATGGTAATCTAGTCCTTCTGTTCCTAATCCAGACTTTCTGGTAGCAGATTTCATCCCCATAGAAAGGAAAAGGCGTATTACCCCAGCTTCCACCCGGCCTTACGTGCTCAGATCAAAGAAACTCATCAGCACACAGTATTGCTCTGGCAACAAAAGTTGTGTGTGTGTTTATTTCTTATGAGATGAAGGACAGGCCATGCCCAGCATCAGTGCCCAGGACCATCCTGGGGTTTGGGCAGCCTGGTGTAAGGAACAGTGGGAAGGGGGAGCGCCTGCTTATACAGAGCAGATGAGGGCACTTGCCCTTGTAAGGACTGACCTGAGATGGGCAGGGCCTCAGGAGCAAGGAATTTTTCTCAATGAACTTAATTTTAATTTTGACAAATTTGTTGGTTTTCCTTTTTTTGCTTTGGGTTCTTTGCCTAGTTAAAAAGAACTGAAAAGAAGAAAAACATCTGCCAGCTACTGGTCTCTTGCTGAGTGACAAACATCTTGAATTCATGCTTTCATGCTTAATACAATTTTAATAGCGACTACTTCTTCTGTATGAATTTTTAATATTTACAAATTGCATTTTATATTGGTGCAAGGAAATAGGAAGCCAAATGTAAAATGAAGAGATTAACTCTGCTTGCAAAACCAGTTGCTGAAGGTAAAAATAATGAGGAAAACAAGTAAAAAAGTCAGCTTCTTGTGATTTTTTTTTCCTTTTTTTTTTTTTTTGAGAACGTGCTCATTCCTCAGCTGAAGGGCTGTGTCCATTTGTGAGGACAAAGCTCCATAAGCCATATTGCTTTAAAGCTCTGATGCACATAATTGATGAGCAGCCAGTCTCATAAATATTTACTCAATTATAACTTAATTTTAATCTTATTAATGTGCACCATTATCTATTTCCGCTTCTTTAAAAACATGACTTTGTCCTCTGAAAGTAAGGCATTTAAGTTTTAATCAGTATGGTAGCATAGGCTAAATTTATATTATATCTCTTTGTGTTCAAGTACTTAAAAATGCTTAAATATGCACAAAGTAACTCACGACTGAATGAATAAAAAGATACTTTGAATAAAAATTGGAGGGGTGGATGGAAACGTAATTGCGACTGACGATGTTTGTACAGCATTGAGGTAAATCACTTATTTCAAGCACTTCGGATGAAATCTTAATATGATGACATTGCACTGCACACGGCAGCTGAAAGTAAAGCTAGGTGTGAACAGAGAGGAAATTTTAAGAAACTAGTGAGTGTTGCTGCTTGGCTGCAAGAAAGTACAAATCACCCTGAAACAACTTTTAAAACAGAAGTATTTTTTGTCTCAGTGCAAATGAGACATTTGCCCAGCCTGAGAGTACATTGCCTGGACTCAAAGCTTCTGCTGAAAGGCTGCCACTTTTTGGTAAAGGAGTAATCAGTCAAAACACTTGGTGTAATTTTTTTTAATTTTTTTTTTTTTTTCTGATAGGGGAGTACTTTGGGGCTTGTGGCTCTGTTTTACTTTTAACAGAAGCTATAAAAGGTAGAAGTGGTTCTAGCAGGTTATCTTATGGGTGAATTGCGTGTGAGGGCAGAGGAACAGCGCAGCCTCAAGTTCTCCCCGCATTCCTAGAAGGGGACACTGGTGTCTGTCCCATCCATACCTGCTACTACTGGTGAAGGGGAGGGGGCGCAGGAGGAAATAGTCCCCGTTGTCTGCAGCCTGCTAAGAGACACAACCACTTCTGCAGCTGCTTGATTTTGCTTTGCCTAAAAACCGCCTTGAATGTAGGGATCCTTATAAACTAGGAGTCTTTTAGAAGACAGGAGGGTACAGAGAAGAAAATGCATAAGAAGCTCCATTAACTTCTGTTATGGTGATCTGCCTTAAAACATTTGTAGTTCTGAGCAGTGGAAAATGGTTTTCGATATCTGCTCTCACCAGGCTGTTGGACTGGTTATTTGGGAGCGCTTTCCTGAAGGCTGTGGCAAGCTCACTTCTACAGATGGGTGACCAAGGACACAAAGAGACCAGGAAGGGTTGGGGAGGAGCTGACTTCAAGTCATCCTCGTTCAGGGGCTTTGTGCCCCAGATCCTTTTGCCACCCTGGTGTTTAATTTGCAGTGAGAGATTACATGCCATGTGAGGTCGGTGAATCCTCCTGGCACCTTGTGCATGAAGTTGGGAAATAGAAATTCTCTTCATCTTTCAGCTACTCTGGCTAAGCTTATTTTTTCAAGGTCTCTGTAGGTACATAAGAGAATAAGCCTGTTCATGGGGAAGCGGTAACAGGAATCCTTTAATTAATGAATGAGTAAATTTTATCTGTCTGAATATTATAAGTAAGGAAACAGCAGCTATAAAACACGTGGCTGCAATATGCCAGCAGGCCTGTTCAGATTCTAATTTAGATGCTGCTTATCCAAATTGACGCTCTTTTCTATTATCCTTGAAAGGCTGCAATAAAAGCAGCATGCACTGTTACAGCTGATGTCATGTTAGGTACAAGGTGACTCTGCTTTGGGAGAGATCCACAGCCCAGTGTTGTACTTGTAGTGCAGTCCTGTACATGCTGCAATAGTGAGAGGCTTGTAGATACAAAGCTAGAGGTCTGTGACAGAAGGGGGGGGTTACAATTTGCTCCCTGGTACTGTAATATAAGTTAGATACAGGATGATTTCTCACCTGCAGAAATGGGCTCGCAGCTCCTCTGAACTTGTTTTTGCTTTAAGACATCCTTTGGTTAGGAAGGATGCATTTTGGCTGAAACGGCATAGAAAGGATGAATTCCACCAAGACGTTAACGGCCTTGTTCATGTCCACGCTTTGCTTTACTGTAAGAGACAGAGCTTCAACTTACTAAGCATCATTCTGCTGCTCTCAGCAGCAGTTTCTTTCCTTCAAATGAAGATTTATGTTTTATCCTAGGTTAGATACTGAGTTTGGTAAAGAAATTATTGAGGCTGTGGGACTCATTAAGCGTGTATTTATTAACAGTTTGGGGGCTTAGTTTTGTTTTGCTTTGTGTACTGGTTTTGGAGTATTTTGGTGGTGGTTTTGTTGGGGTTTTTTTTTGTATAATAAGGGGGCAAGGGGAGCGGTTCAGTTTGTTTTTGAGGTTTTTTTCCTTCCTTTGGGTTAGATTTGCTTTAGTATGTGAAATAAATTGTTTAATCTTAAGTTCCCATTTTTTCCCAGGAGAAGTAGTTTGGGACGTAACGAATTCATGCAGAACCACTTTTAACATTTGAATAGACAGTCCTTGACTAATCACTGCTGATTTTCATTAATATTGATAACTATAGATGACATCTTATGTTGATGGTACCACTCCAGAGTGAGATATCATGTGTTTTATTCAAGTATTTTCTTTCATGAATATTCAGCTACCATGTGATTCAGTATCATTTAGCTGTTAGTGAAAATTTTTTTCAGTGTGTTCCGTACATCTATATCACTACAGTTTTAAAGTATGTCCTTATGGAAATATTGTCTTCAATAATAAAACTTGTCTTTAATATTTTCAGAGTTAAGGCAATGTCAATAAACTTGCAAAATTAATGCAGTGAAGCTCTGCATTTGACACTCTGCTGTAAAATATTGTAGCTTTGAAGTACAGGTTTGTGGCCACCGCATGAAACATTCATGTGACCGTGTACCTGGCAGTGTAAACAACTATAACAGCCACATGTTAATTAGGGCAGTGAATAAGCTGCTTTTAGGCAAAATTAGTCATTGAACCACTTATTAATGCTCCCATTGCTGTGTTATAACTTTTGTAGGGTGAGGGAGCACTGCATTGTGCTGTCGGCTTGGGCTACTTCTTAATGCACTGGATTCTTTCTTGTGCCTGAAACTGTCACAGGAGTCTTAGATTTTTGCATTAGGTAATTAATCTGCTGTTCAGCTATGCATACCGCAAACATGCTCATATCCCACTAATTCATCCTTTCATTATTATTGCCTCACTGTGGCAGACCATGGCATATTGGCTGCTGAAAATTTTTCAGAAAATATATCTCAAAAGACAATATGAGAGAGTGAAAGCATTTTTAGATTTGCTACAGGAGCTGAAATGCAGGGAGAATAAATGGCTTTTCTCTCCTGTCTTCCCAACAGCAGGTCTGTATATTGAGCTCAGACTTCATGTCTGACTTTTTTTGCTTCAGAGCATCACTTCTAACAGTTCATACATTTGCGCAAGCAAATCATGTAAAGTAAAAATTTCTATAGTTATGTAAGGGAAAGTTATTTCAAAGAAAGAAATGTTACATTTGCAAAATTACAAAGTTTGTTTCGTTCTAAAACTGCTGAAGTGTGTGTGATCAGAAAAATGATGGAATCAGTACCTGATCAAATACTTAACGTTGCCAAATCTGTGCTTTAAATAAGAAAGGCTATTGTACAGGATAAACCTCCAGAAGAGTCTGCTACTTGTAGGCAGAAAAGCTATTCTGTGTTTGACCTTAATAAATCTTCAGTTGTTGCAGATGGAGAGGCTGGAGGTTTGTAAGGGAGTCATAGGATAGACTTAAGGAAGAATTTCTTCACCACGAGAGTGGGGAGGCCCTGGCACAGGTTGCCCAGGGAAGTTGTGGCAGCTCCATCCATGAGGTGTTCAAGGCCAGGTTGGATCAGGCTTGGACAGCCTGATCTAGTGAGAACAACTCCTTTCCTTTGCTCAACCTAGGGATGCGTAAGCTCCAAGACTGGATACCATGAAGTTTCCAAATTCCTTGGAGCATTGGGAACTGCACTTCTGCATTCCCCCAAAATTTTTTGTTTTCGCAGGATGGAGCAGCTTAATATAAATGCAATCAGAGGGAGGAATTTGGTCCTGTGTTGAGGTTTTTGACCTTGTATGTATTGTAACCAAATGCCTTTCATGGTTCTTGTCAGCCAGAAGCTGCTGCAAAAGAACATGAATACATCACATATCCATTGTCTGAAGACATCTTTCAGAGGTGAGGAAGAGAGGAACAAAATATATATTAATGATATTAATTTAAACAATGAAATGATCTTTGTTGTTATAAAGCAAGCGTAATGCTGAAATATTTGATGAGTCTGTTTGGGACTAGGTACTTTTGACTCCAGTCCCCTAACAGTCTTGGACACTAGAAATTCTTACCTGTTTTCTATTTACAAGAGGCATTTATCTTTGTTTCTTTTATTTATTTATTTATTTAAATTATGTCTGCTAATCTGTGTCTCAATACGTTAAGTCAGAAGTGGAGTAGAGAGCAATTGCAATGCAGACACGTCCTGGACTCACACAGTGCAGGCTGTAGTCACTTATTAAAAAGTTGAATTTGAAATGTCAGTGCACTTATGGTTCAGAGGGACTGGGCTGTGCTAGTTTACGTAGATGTAGTGAGCTCACTGGAACAAACTTCACTTGATGTTGGATGAGCATCAGATCCAAACTTTGTAAGTAGTTAATATTTAGTGAGCCATTGGCCATTAAAGAAAAGCTATATACACTGTGAAAAAAAAATCATTTTGGAAAGTATTTGAAAGCAGGATTTCCATCTGGGTGTACAGGAAACACTGGTCATCTTAATCAATCAATTTTCATGCCTTTTTTTCTTTGGCCAGTATTTACTTTACTACAAATGTGGAGAAACTGCATTATTACAAATAAAATAAGTCATCATCAAGTATTTCAAGTGGAACAATTCTGTTTGTAGTTTAATTTCATGCACTAATACTTTTCCTTGGAGACTGTCTTGAGTTCTCCAAAGCTGTAGACTGGTGGGACATTTCATTTCACTGATGTTATACCGTAAATGTTGTACGAAAATAGTGGCAAAACCATTCTGAAAGTACATCTCACAGATTAAAAATACTAATTAGTTTTTCTTTCTGTACCTTTTGTAAGTCAAAAAGCTTTTGTAGAACAAATAACAATGCACTCAACTATTATTTAACCTTTTATATATGTATATATTGTAGAAAACTGGAAAGAATTTTCATTAATAATTTAGAATGAGTACAAGATTTGCCCTCCCAGCATTCATGTTTTGTGGTGAAAACTGGGGAATATCTCCTGTATTGTTATGTTTGTTTTTTTTTTTAAATTAGTCACTTCCTTAACTGAACGAAAAATGGTATTGGGTATTTAGTCTCTCCAGGGTGATTTTCTGTGTTTTCTTGATGGTTTTTTTTTTCTTTTTCTGACAATTCTATCTCTTGATGCGATACACCTTAAAAGAATGGAGAGCATTACATGTGAGCAAACTTGGCTTAATGGATTTTGATTATGCTGGAGCTTGCTAAATTCCAACAACAAAATTAAGGGATCTTGCGAAGACCCAGTGCCCTTTTGTCATTTGGTAGCTCTGCATCCAAACCTGTCTTTGTTACCCTCTGTCTCTAACCTCCTTCAAAGTTCATTCTTCACCCTTTTCTGCAAGTTGATGAAAACTATTTAAGCAGCCAAGCACAATGGACAAGATTCCCCTTTGATGAATCAAAAAGGATATTTTATTTTCCTGTCATTTCTCTATGTTGGATCCAAAGATCCCATTAGCACATTGTGAGTTACTTGCTTTATCGCAGGTTTAATTTCTGTCAAATCAATTGAGTCTCAGGACTCGTTTTCTGGCCTCTTTGATCTGTGTATTAAAAGAAGTAGTAGGTTGTGGTATGGAGGGGAGATGGGTTTAGTGGGCTGGACTGGCTCAGGGTTATCCTTGTAACTAAACTTTGGGAAACTGGTTTGTTTGGTTTCTGATAAGTACGTGTTTCCTGTATTGCTGAAAACGGAGGCTTATGGGAAAAGGTTGATTCATTGAAACTAAGGAAACCTGCACCTGAGTATTCTTTGGTGTTGCTTGTTTTCTGATGTGTAATGTTTTTTATTCACTGAAGTGGGCATGTATGGCTGTCTATGCAGTTTTAACTTTAACTCCTGTGCTTTTTTTTTTTTCATTTTGGTTCCATTTGTGGTTTGTGTAACATCACTTTTGTACAGTAGGAGTTATTTAAAAAATTTAATATTGATTGCATGTAGAAGTTAGATTGACTATAGTTCTTAAAATATTCCCCAAGCACACAAAATACCACAAATAACCAAGGTTCAGTAAACCAGCATTAGAATAGTTCTTGCTACATAAAAGCATTTAGAAAAGAAAATAAACTGCTGTTGTATTCAGCCCAGGGTGGTTGTGATCGAAGGTCAAGAGATACTGAAACAGCCTTTTTTTGGTATTAATTTGATGGATTAACTTCCACTGGAAATATAGGAGATAACAGTCTGTTGAGCAAAATTAAGCATAAGTGAGAAAAAGCATGTGGGGATATGGCTGCAAAGGGATTTCTTCAGGTTTCCTGTTGCATCAGGTTACAGACCTGATGATACCCATCATGATTTTTTCTACTACTTTCTCTTGTACTGCCTTTCCAGACCCAAACAGGCCCAGCTAGGGGTACAAAGGATGTACAAAAGCTGAATCAGTATGCAGATATGTTTCTGAGATATTCCAAAGGATAAGAATTCTGAGATAATTGTGTCTTTCATAGTTTTTTTTCAAAAGTCAATCACAGTTAAAGGCATCCTGGGGTGAAAAATGGTGATTTGAACAAGTGATCTTCTGCTTCCCTTTTCATCTTTGAAGGGAGAGAAGGGAAATGACTTCAAGGATAGAAAAAGTAGAATGAACTTTTAAGGCCATGTCTAATGAATTAAATGTTCTTCTAAAGTCATGTTGGATAACTCCAAAGAGGAATAGTTTAGAGGAAATCAATGAGGGTAACATAATAGTATACATGTGTATTAATTGTCTGATTTCTTGGAAGTAAAGCAGGTCCTAGAAGTATTGCTGAAACAATACAGGCTGTTGAACAGGAAGAACGGGGTAATTTAGTTTGGAAGGTATGTCCCATCCTATTCCCCCTGCTTCCCAGAGTTCCTTCACCTCTGATCATCTTTCCTCTGGATTACTCAGGAGTCCCTCTTCTGTCCTCCTTTCTACCCACATTAGTCTATCTCTTCTTCTACCACGAACCTTCCAAGGGTGCTGGACAGAGTCTTGCTTCTTGGTATATTTTAATCTTTTTGTCCATCAGCGCTGTTTGTTTTGGGGGGTTTTTTGCACACAAGTGTGTGCATGCACCTGCACGCATCAAAACATGCTAAAGGAAGCAAGGACAGGCAACTTGGAAGGAATATAGGGAAAGACCTAATATTCTGTGTGACCTTTTTGTCTTACTAATCCTCATCGGCAATCTTGAAGCATTCCTCTCCTGCTTCTCCACTCTTTTCTGATATGGTAGTCTTCAGCAGTTCAGGAATTCAATTTGTGTGTATAGCAGTCATTCATCTAATCTGATACTCCTCCATACACAGCATTGAGGTCAGCATTTAGGAATGCTTTGGCTTCTCAGAGTGACAGAGGATGTCAGAGGAAACTGTATCGTGATTCCCTCCTAAGCGTGCTGCTGCAGTTTCCATGTGTGTTTTGTCTCACAATAAAGGGTTGCCAAGAAAATAAAAATAGTTTTGAGGGTTGGGTTGGGCTTTTTTACCTATCAGCTTTCAGCTGAGAAGTTTAAGACTGGTAGGATACATACCATACCTCTCCCATGCTCTACATTACAGTCATAATTTGGTATGGGAGATGTAGATTGATTTGTCATTAGGTATCAGCTGTCTATGTTGCTCTGGGGTCAGTGGACATTGAGCTTCTAATTGCAGCTTGCTTTGTTTGTCATCTCAATTGTTTCTGGTGTTTTCAATAATGCAAGCCTGCTGAAAGAAAATTGTATCCTCATTAGGAATAATTAATAGTTGCCTTTTCCAAAGAGTTTCATGTGAGGATTTGCACAGAGCAATAAACTGAAATATTGTCCAGCTGCAGACATAATGTCAAACTTAGTAAGGGGAGGCAGATGCTCTATATAAATAGTTCTGCTGGCCCTAGCACTTTCTTTGCATTTTGTGCTCTTCCAGTTGGCCACTGTTACTTTTGTTTGTTTTTCAGACTAGCAAAACTTATGGAGTGGAGCGGTTCCTATTGCCCTGAAAATCAGGGGATGCAGGACCTGAAAACAGTCTTATTCCTTAAAACTTATTCTCATACCCTATTTCCTGAGGAAATTCTGCTCCAGGTTTGCTTTGGGCTTTGGTGATAAGACTTATGATAACATTTGTCTATCTGTACAGCTTGCTGAAATAGTATCTTGTGGAAAGCCATCAAAATAACTTTAGCTACTGAGAGAGAGCAGGGTGGGATCAATTAACTTTGCTCTGCTCTTTCAGGTCACAAAACTTTATGCCTGTTCATCACTGTTACTTTCTCTATAGTTTGTTTAATGCCCAAAAGACAAAACCAGTTTGTAATCTGAAAATGATACTGGCAGCTCCCATTTTCTTACAGACAAAACACAGTAGCTGGAGGTGACCTGTGTAAGTGAGACTGGTAGTGATAAAGCCATTGGGTGTTGCTGTGTATTTGCTGTTCAGGTAGTTCTGCAGCAACAAGTGTCCACCAGGGAGATGTTATAGTTGCCCCAGACCCCACTACCCCAGGTCCTTCCTAGTGCCTTGTCTAATTCCCTCGTCAATCCTTGAGCCGTCACTGAGGATGCAGATCCCGCAGACCCTTCTGTTGATTGTCGCCAAGAGAACAGTGGGATATGTTAGTCTATGCACAAAGCTGTTCTCTCCTGTTTGTAAAATGAAATACTCATTCGTCTTCATTTAGAATTTTTTCTTGTTCCAAAGTTTTATCTGATTTCATATCAGATTCAGCCTACCCACATCCATCAGAATGCATGGAAATGAGAGGTCTTGTTTGTTTGTTTGTTTGTGTTTACACTGATACATTCGTTTATCTGTTCTTGCTAAAAATCAGCAATTAACCCAGCACTCAAAGTCATGGGGCAGGACGTAGTAATTCTGGGGGAGTTTTACTTTGTCCTGGTGTTTGGTTTTGGTCTGATCTTAAGAGAAATAATAGCATCAAGAAGTTCTGCTTGTTTTGTGCTTTTGCTTATCATTAATTAATACGTTCATCTGCACACAGGTCCTTGGAAACCCTTAGGGCTGCAGGAGTAAGATATACTCACTGCTTTGCTCTTTCTGGTTTTCTTGCACCTAGTGGTATAAAAAGCCCTTTTTGAGTGCATGAGAACAACTTTGCAGTGCGTGAGAAGGAATATCAGGTGAGCAGTCCTGCACTGTAAACACTGGAAAGTCATTGTATTCATTTTTCTTAGTGTTTCTTGACCGCGGGAGTTTGGATTAAGTGCAGATCTCAAACTGCTGTCTGGCACAGGGAGTTCATGCGTCTTCTGCATCCAGCAAGATTAAGCCTACATTCTTGCATTGCTAAGGAAAAGATAAAGGTATCGGGCTTGGTTTCCTTTTGTGCTGATATGATCAGTACATAGATCACTCAAAGTTATTATCTACAGCTTAAAAATACATATAAAATTTTGTGAGCCCTTGGGAAGAGGGAGGAAAACCTGGATAGGCACAATGCCTGGTGGCTTGTGCACATGGGCAGCCAGGCAATTATCACTCAGAAAGACCTTCCAAGGTACATGCTGCATGTTCACCAAGAGCAAAATAGGAGCAGATTTTGGTCTTGTTGCTTCTATTGCCTTTTTAATTCCTGAAAGAAGCGAATACTTGATTTGGAGTTCATAGTTTCCAGCTCAAGAAAAAACAGTTTGTAAGATAAAGTACAAGGGCTATAGCAGTTGAGGGGGAAGGGTTGAACAGAAGGAAAAAAGCCCAAATAAACAATTCAAGCTTTTTCTTCTTAAGGTAATATCCTTTTTAACTGAAATGTCTATGCTAAGCATTGCTGAAGGATGCTTATGCCAAATTTCCAACTCCTTGTGCCTTATTAACTAGCACATGCATGACCCTGAATGAAAGAAAAGGATATTGCATCAGAACTTGTAGATCATCAAAATTACTGAGCTATTATGGGAAAACAAGGCTTAAGCAAACAAAATAATGCCTGTGATTGTCCCTCAACATTCTAAATCTGGGATGTGCTTCTGGTTTTGGTCCCAACCCCACCATGATTTTGGAGATACCATGATTAGAGCTCTGGAAAGGCTTTTCAGTTTCACAGCTGTACCTAGGATTGTCAGATGGGGCCTCTTTTTAGGCTGCAATAAACATGTAATTTTTGTATTTTACTTGCCAAATATAATGCTGGAAAAATATTCTTCCTTTACAAGGAAATCTCTCTTTGTTTTAGAATAAAGAGTTTTACTGTGGGACGTGTATAGAATAAATGGCAGGAATAAAGCCAAACACTTGGAAAGAGAGGTTACCAAACATAGCAGGGTTTCAAACAGCATACATTTAGAGTTGAGAGATCCAAGTGAGATGAGATACACTTTTGAGTGTGTTAAACCTCCTTTTTCACTTTTTAGAATCGTCGAGAGCTGAAGTTTGTTAGACAGGGAGTTGGGAGGTTGTGTTCTTGTACGTCCTTAGTTAATAAATGTGATTTTGCATAAAGTAACTCTTTGTCAGGTCAGAGGGCTGGGACCCAGGAATCTCCTTTCCCATGTTGGTGCCATGAATTTGTACAAAGCAGACCAGAGTACAGGGTGAGGCACCACCACTTCTTGATGGGTCTCTTCAGGTTGTGTCCAATGATCACTTCGGCTGTTTCAGCTGAACTGTGTATTGAATTTGGCATGAATTTAAGAGGTTTTGGAAAACCAAAATTATATTTCTCTGGTGAAGCTAATACTTATGGGAAAAGTTTTCTTGAGTATGACCTAGCTGACCAAGTTATTGCTGCTATAATTACCTAAAATGAGACAAGAGGTGTCACTTCAACTTTGACTAGTATCTTTGGGAAACAGATTTCCTGTCATCTGCAACTGAGACATGAGTGCAAGAATGTGCAAAGCAGCACATCTAGAATCTATATGTTCCTAAAGTAAATAATTACTGAGTTTACAATATAGAGAAATAAGTGATGTCTGTTTTCAGGAGATGGTGAGTGAAAGTGCTAGGCAGCTCCCTGTTAGCATTTTCTGCCCGGTAAATATTTGAAGACTGTTTCCCCCAGCAGGCAGAAGCTGTGCATAGCAATTATCTGCTCTGCCAAGTGGCTTCTTCACAGTCTGAGTAGAATTTTTCTTCTTTTTGGAATTTTTTCCTTTCCTACTTTTAAATGCCCTGTCAGGATAATGTGAATAACAGTGTTGTAAACAGAAAAACACATGTAACAGCTGGTGTCTGGACTGTGGCCCATTTTCTAGTACGGCATTTATATGCTGCCAGGCTTGGGTAGAAAACCAAACTGTTGGAGGAAAACATTTAGCTCTGGCAGCAGTGACCCATGCAAAGGTGTGTAGCCTGTGGAATAAGGCTGTGGGAAGGTTTTGCTTGGCTGTAATAAAGTGCATAGTTTTGGGGTGTCATCTACAGTTTCTGCCAAGGAGAGTTTCAGCTGTGCTGCACCTTAGGGTCTGAGCCTCTGTCTATGATGCCTGCACCTGGGAGCACAGGGCCAGCAAGGGGTATTTGGGCTCCTTCCCACAGCCGCCTGCTGCAAGCACTACGATGCTGCCCCTGAAATGATGATACAAAGCCAATAGACTTTCATGTGATGCTTAAATACTTTTAACCACTGATCTAATTAGTCTCATGTATTTATTCACCTTGTGCTTTACAACATCATGTTTATGGAAAGCAGAGAGGCTTTGAGCAGCACCTAAAATAATGCTAAAACTTTACCTTTACTTCTGGTGACTCCATACAGCTAGAGTTTAAGCCTGCTGAGCCTGATACAGTTTGATTTCCTCACAGACTTATCACAGTGTGAAACCAGGTAAATTGCTCCTTGAGTGGCAGACATCTCTGGTTTCAGGTTTTGCTTCTCTTGCTTAGGATGGCTGGAGTCTATCTTGAAAATTAAGGGTTTTATTGTGAATGGGATGTTCATACCTTTCTGTTTTGTGGATTTTCTGAATTATGGGCAAACCTTGCCCTGTGTGGGGGCAGTAATGTGGCACCTCAACAGTACCTGCTTGTCAGTTTTCTTGAGTTTCGGAAGGTGATAATCATTTTGGGGATCACTTGTCTATCACATTTAATTGCAACTGGCCAGGTGGGGCAGGAGATCTGGTATGACCCACTGCAATTGTATAAAACTTATTTCCTTAGGAACCTGGGCCAAAATACTCTAAAGATTTGCTTTTCTTTCCAAGCAAAGGAATCATTTACTGTGGGTTTAAGTTAGGTTATCACTTTTGAGTATTAGCAACAACGTTACTTGCATAGTTCTGGCTTTCCCTCTTATTTGCACAGGGAAAAACATGAAACGTAACAAGCCAAGAAGGATGACTCTATGGGAACTGCAGCTCCGTGCTCAGCTCCCTGAGCCTCCACTGCTTTGGGGGGAAGCCCTTGGGAGCTGGAGACGCCACAGGAAAGGCTCTCTCCTCTCACCGATCCTTGCTGTAGCATTGTCACTGGAGTAGTTCAGTTAACCGATGCCAAAAGGTTGAAGGTTCCAGCAACCCCTAAAGAAGGCCATATGTCTCCTGTGGAAGTGTTGCCCAAACTTTTAAATATAACAGCTGCTTTAGAGCCGGCAGTAATCTATTTTCCTATCAGTTTGGCTATGGGAATTCTCCTGCTTTGATTTCCTGTTGTGATCGGTGCTCTTAGCCAGCTCACCTCAGCCTCTTGAGAGGAATATTGTTTAATATCACGAGCTAGCTACAGGTTCTAACAGAAATTGGACCAGGAGATCTAAACCATGGGGGTTTATTTTTTTTTTTTACTTTACTCACACTGTTCCTTAGGAATTGCGCCCAGTTCTGGCAAGGATACCTGAGAATGTTCCCCCCTTTGCTTGTGATAAATTCAGTTCCTAAAAAAGCAGCCTGATCATTCGAATCAACAAACAAACTCCATGGTCAAGCAAATAAATAGTTTGTCAAACATTTATGCTTTAATTGTAAATAAAAATGTGAGCAGCCAAGTTGTCTTAAAAGAATACCAGTAAATGTATCATTTTCAGGAATTTGAGGTAGATGTGTTTGGAGTTAATCCAAAGGAGTTACCCTGTTCCTTATAGAAAATATTTGCTAAGTATTCTGTGGCTGCTGTTCTCCTAGTGCATAGGCAACATGGGATCTTTTAGCTCTGAAGTTTCTTTTCTGACAGCCCCTCCAGAGAGGGCAGGAGTTCTCTGGAGACAGGGACATACTGAAGTGTCAGAGTGCTATTAGCAATAGTGTAGAAATAGTTGTCATATTCTTAAACTTACTACACCTCAGTTCTTTTAATAGGTGTTTCTGAGTAGGTAGCGATGTTTTTTGTAATTTTGTTTTTGGTTTTTTTAACCCTCTTGCAATTTATTATCTTTAGATTGGTGTCTTTTAAGATGTTCTCCAAAGAACCCAACTGCGAGCTGTTGCCAAGTACAGTCTCTTAAAAAAAATAGTATTCTGTTATAGTGAATGGATTTTATATTAAATACTGTCTTGGGGAAATTTTCTCCCTTTTGTGTGTTTCTAAAGCTTATAATAATGTATCAGTGCATAAAGAAAACGGTAATTATTAATCTGCTAAAATAATGTATCCCTTCAGCCACGCTAGGGAGTTTGAGTATTCCATTTCTATAATTGTGTGGGGAGAAATAGGAAAAGTGCTGAGGCTGCAGCATTAGATTCTGGCTGAATACTTTGCCCCTAGGTGAGGGGAGTAGCTGAGGCTCTGGCTGTGCGGTTGGACTTGACTCTGGTGGTATTTTGTTGACTGCCATTCTTATTATTTACTTATTTTAACTTACTTGCGTAGTGGTTAATCTACACAGAGAACTAGAACTAGTAAATAAAACAAAACAAAAAAAATCACTTTGTTTACTTTCTGTCTGGCTTGTCTGTGCTGTTACTTGTATTTTACATCCAGATTTCTGTCCCAGGCATGGAGAGAATCAGAATTGCGATGAGTCAAGATTATGGATGAGAAGGCACTTCCCATATTCTAGCTTCTCACTGCTCGATCTGCAAATACACAGAGTTAAAACAATTCTTCAAAACCTTTGCTTTATCAGCAGCTGACTTTACAGAAGCTGCATTTTCTGCTCGAGCTAAGACTGGATGGGAAAACAGCAGGGTTTTCAGAGGCTGAAAGAGTTTATTGCTTCGTGCTCAGCCAGTTGTTGAAGTTTCTGGTCAGTAACCCCGAGGTTAAGTCCAGCACACCACAATCTCTTTGTATGGTGACCAGTGTAATTCCATTTTCAGGTACTCCGAGAAGGCTGTGGCAGATGATTGCAGCAGACCCACTGTGCTGTTTCAGGATGCTGGGCTGTCAGGTTAAGACCAAGCTGGCTTTGCTGGCCTCAACCATTTGACAGATGGCAGCAGAGATTATCCATGCGGCACAGCCATGTCATTAATTGTGTGAAACAGCTATGGCACAGGCCTTGCCTTTCGTATTCCAGAGCTACATGTGACTTGAGAATTGTAGGTGAGCCTTTCCTGATTCTGGCTGAGTAATGCAGGTTTTCCCTCTGAATGAGTACATCCCTCCGAACGCTGTGCAGCCCCTGTGCAGGGTGAGCCTGACTCCTCGCTCTGAGCTGCTGCAGGGGTGTTGTGGCAGGATTGGACTCTGCTGTCTGTTTCTTCAGCACTTGCAACAGTTGTCTAGAGGTTTGTTGGCTCATAACTCCTCTCGAAAGCTTTGACACCCTGTGGGATGCAAAAGCTCTTTCTCTAGTGACCAGTGGGTAAACACAGGACAGTGCACAAACGATGCTGATCGGTAGAAATGCCCCTGTGGTGTGTCCTAACAGTGCACCATTTGTATCAGTGCAAAGACAGCTCTGCTGGCGGCCTCGCTGATGCATCTGTTCTTTTTTTAAAGGAACATCTCCCTCCTTCATCAATGTTCTTAGCACAGCGGCTGCTCTTATGTCCCAGATGATTACAGAAGGAAAATTTACCTTACTCTCATATCTTTGTTCTTTCAGTTTTACATTTTAAGAGTGCATAGATCCAAATCATAGTTTGCAGCAGTTTTAAAGACCCACTTATTCATCTGCTCTGGGAGTACAGCACAGCAGTAGAAAGACTTCTGCATTTCTACTGCATGTGGGGGCCATGAGGAGGTATCTCTGATCTGCTGCAGTTCTTGGGACCAGAGCAGCACTTAAGAATTTATACTGGTATGAAGATTACTAGTGTCTTTATCCTGCATGTTGGGGGCCTGCTCCTGACCTCATCAACCTATGTTTTCAGTGAGGAACATATGGTGGACATGTAAGCAAGAAAAACATTTTTCTTACTATGCCCTAGACTCTTAAACAGGATCATTTAAACACTTTTCATTGTGATTGAAGTTAACTTTTGGCATGGTGCTGTACTTAATGACTTTTTTAATGTTTCATCAGATGGCAGCATTAATTCGCGGCGAGGCACCTAGATTGTTGCAGTAAATAGAGACATAAAGAAAAGAACGCACTATCATTATGACAGCAGCAGCAGTTGCTGCCAGCCATTATTAGCAAGCAAACTTCATCTCAGAAACAAATTGTCCCCTCCTGTGGGCTAGGGCAGTGGATTGTGTTTTCATTATGTATGCACTATAGACGGTGTAGTAAAAACTGATGGTAGTCAGTTTGTTTTCTATCCTCATGGGACACTACTGGGTAATTTTAAGGAAGAAGTTGAAGTCTTGTCAGCCTTATTTTAATTTATTCAAGTATAACTGAATGTATTTTCCCTCCAACAGTCTGTAAGCCCTGTCAGCACCTGATGGGGAGAGGAGAGGTGGATGTCCTTTCCTGAAAGAACTGGAGTTCCCTTCTCCCATGAAGCAGAAATGTCCCAGACCCATCCATGCCACCAAGGAGGTGGCCAGGCTCCCTGCTCACCCGGCAGTGCTGGTGGCAGGGAGGGAGCTTTGGGCACACTTGGTGGCCCAAGGAACTGAGTTAAGCATCTTCCCCACTAACAGTCTTGGGGTCCCAAGGCTTGTGCTGACCCCACCAAGGCTCACTTGGCAGGCATTTGTTTGCCTTTCTGCAGACCCAGGCTTTACATTGCACACAGTGTGAGTCCGTGTATCTGTGAGAACCAGCAAAGTTCTTTCAGAGCGTTCTCAAATGTGATGGCATAGCTGTAAGAGCCCTTCTTATTCTCTGGGGTGAAGCTGAGTTGTGAGGGATTTGGAAAGTGAGACTGGAATAGGTAAAAGAAGGTAACAAGTAGATGCAGCAAAGTTACTTACTGCAAAGTTTGGATAAAGTCATGTCTCCATCTTCGTTGCACTGCTGCTCCACTGTGTAATTTCTTTTTCAAAAATCACAGAATCACAGAATAACCAGGTTGGAAGAGACCCACTGGATCATCGAGTCCAACCATTCCCACCAATCCCTAAATCATGCCCCTAAGTACCTCATCCACCCTCACCTTAAACACCTCCAGGGACGGTGACTCAACCACCTCCCTTGGCAGACCATTCCAATGCCTAACCACCCTCTCCGTGAAGATTTTTTTCCTTACCTCAAGCCTAAATCTCCCCTGGCGGAGCTTGAGGCCATTCCCTCTCGTCCTGTCCCTGTCACTTGGGAGAAGAGGCCAGCTCCCTCCTCTCCACAACCTCCCTTCAGGTAGTTATAGAGAGTAATAAGGTCTCCCCTCAGCCTCCTCTTCTCCAGGCTAAACATCCCCAGCTCTCTCAGTCGCTCCTCATAAGATTTGTTCTCCAGCCCTTTCACCAGCTTCGTTGCCCTTCTCTGGACTCGCTCCAGAGCTTCAACATCCTTCTTGTGGTGAGGGGCCCAGAACTGAACACAGGATTCGAGGAGCGGTCTCACCAGTGCTGAGTACAGGGGGAGAATAACCTCCCTGGACCTGCTGGTCACACCGTTCCTGATACAAGCCAAGATGCCATTGGCCTTCTTGGCTGCCTGGGCCACTGCTGGCTCATGTTCAGTCGGTTGTCAACCAACACCCCCAGGTCCTTCTCCTCCTGGCAGCTTTCCAGCCAGGCTTCTCCTAGTCTGTAGTTCTGCATAGGGTTGTTGTACCCCAAGTGCAGGACCCGGCATTTGGCCTTGTTAAACCTCATGCCGTTGGTCTCTGCCCAGCAGTCCAGCCTGTTCAGGTCCCTTTGGAGCCTCCCGACCCTCCAGCAGATCCACATTTCCACCCAGCTTAGTGTCATCTGCAAACTTGCTAAGGGAGCACTCAATGCCTTCATCCAGGTCGTTGATAAAGACATTGAACAGGGCTGGACCCAGCACTGAGCCCTGGGGAAAAAAAAATTTCCTCTTATCGAGGACGTATCAGATATTAAACTGATAAGAACAGATACTACACTTGATCTTAGCCAAAAGGCCGAGAAGCAATGCGAGAAAATGCATCAAGTGTTTTGCCTAAAGACTTGGGCTTCCGCAACTACTTTTGCTATTTCTTATCTGAAATAAGTGGAGAGCTATCAAAGTATCTTTCAACTCTACTATGTAAGGTCTTTTGGTTCGCTCTTTTTATGTAGTAATTTGCAAGTGGAAATCTTCTGAGACTTCACTGTCTCTGTCCTGCCTTTACTTTAGTATCCTGACTCCTGCAGTGGCTGTTGAAACTCAGGGTCTGTTGAGAGGATGCTCTGAAGTCACAGGAGTAAAACTTCGAGTTAATCACTGTGGGCCCTTTTCTTTCTGATGCTTGCCAGGAGTGTGATGATTTCATACTAGCTGTGGGTAAAACAATGAGGAGGAGTGGCAATAGGATTTTTTCTTAATGTAAATGTTAAGTTCTTCCTTCAGTTTCCTGCTACTCTACAGAGCAGTTCCTGTTGTGTATACTAATAGAGAATTAAAGGTTGAGGTGTGCAGTCTTAGAGTTCATTCCTTTCTACTGATTTCCCACTGATCGACTGTGTTCAGTGTGAGCAGCCACTATGACTTGGGTCCTAAGGATCAAAGTCCTTTGTGGTATAAAGCCATGCCAGCTTCATTGAACCAACACCAGCTTACCTTATGAGGATTGGCTCTCTTTCTGCAGTGGAAGGCAAAGTTATTCAAGCACCGAATGTTTGCAGCAGCATCGATCTTTCTTCCCATTACCACCCTTGCACTCAAAAGGAAGCAAACTTGGGAGCCCCAGGGAAACTTTGCAATGAGATGAGCAGCACTGGTGGAGCAGCTGCCTTTTCTCATAGAACCCCTGTAGGCACAGGCGGTGTCCTACTGCGGGCACACAGCACACTCCAGCGGAGCTCCAGAGCCTGACAGCTTGAATCTAAACTTGTCTTCAGCCTCACAGTTCCCTGCCCCTAGCAATAGCCGTGTCTCGCTTTCAAACTCTCCAAAACAGATTTGGTGTTTTCTCTTCATTGCCACTTGTTTTAATGTCTGTCTGCACTGGTGGAGTTGCAGATACCCTTGTTCTATTTCTTTTTTTTTTTCTTTGTCCACAGTATAAATACAAACAGGAAGAGACCGGGCCAGAAGATGGTTTATCTCATCCAAATCATAGAATGTCCTGAGTTGGAAGAGACCCACAGAGATCACTGAGCCCAACCCCAACATACACCCCCTGTGTCTGAGGGCATTGGTCAAACGCTTCTGGAATATTGTCAGTCTCAGCACTGTGACGGCTTCCCTGGGAGCTGTTCCAGTGCTCCACCACCCTCTGGGTGAAAAGCCTTCTCCTAATGTCCAACCTAATCCTCCCCTCGCATCTTCTTGCCAGTCCCCCAGGATATGCATGTTGTCTGGCTGAACAGAGGTTTGTGCTCATGTAACCCACAGCTTTTCCCTTCAGGAGCCCAAGTCAAATTAGGAGTTACAGATACTTAGTGTTCAAGAGCAAAGGGATAGAGACCTTCATATGAACATGAGGTCCCCGTATCGTTCGGATAAATGACATAAGATAATGAAGTGTCTGGTCCTCAGATCTGCCACCCTAGAGGGTTAAAGCTCTCAAAGGAAAACAAACAAAATGGAACACCAGTGATGCAGGAAAATCAGCAGGAAATACACATTTGTAGCATTAAAAATAATGGAGTCTAGTGCAGTTAATTTAGTCCCAAGTAACCTATGTAATTAGAACGAGACTTGTAAATGCAACACACATAATAATAAAATGTGTAGAAATGAGTAGAAAAGAATAAAAACAGAGATTTTTCATGTTGAGGTGAAATCTGGATGTGCAAAGAACTTGGCTGGGAGATGGTATTTTTGCCTTGTCTTTTCTATTTATCTGTAGTCTGTGTTTTGGAAGTTTGTGTTACCCCTGGGCACAGTCATGGCTCTTATTCACAAATGGTCGTTTTTTCAGATTCACACACAGTTGGCTGTGTCGTGCTATTCCAAGCTGCATACATGCTTAATTGCCAGTGTAAAAATTTTGCGCTCAGTGGCTTTTCAGTGAGCTTAAACTTCCATGAAAAGTGCTGACTACCAAACTGCCAGTCTTCATTCGAGTGCGGAGCACAATAAAATCTGGTTAAATCAAGCTCTCTGCGGTGTGCAACTACTTAAATGTTTCATGTTGTCTGCACGATGCTTTCAAAACGTAGCTGTTTTCTCTGTAACCATTGCACAGGAAATAAATAATTGATGGCACTTATGGCAATCAAAGTGTAATTTCTGCTTCCATTTTAATGATGGAGCATTTCATAAAACTAATTGATTTCCCAAATTTGTAATCAGAAAAGAGCTTTGGGCCGTTGTGGGGAGAGAAATTCTACAGTGCTAAGAATTTGTTTGTGCTAAGTTAATTCCCAGAAATATTCTGAGTGCTTGTGTATACTTAATGAATCATATGTGGCATCCATAATAATTCACAATTAATGTTGAGTTTTTCTTTTCTTCTGTTCTGTATTTGCTGCTTGGCAGAAGTTTACATGCAAATTAATAGTAAACAAGGTTTTAAAAAAAAAATGTTTTATGTTTAGACCATTTGACCGTATAGCAGCATCTCTGTTAGTGTTCTCTTAGTCAACTACCAAACTACCCTAGTAGCCTTAAAGGAAGAATGATCAGACGTGAATGAAAAGGTATTTTACACTTACTGATGATTTGGGTTTGGGAGCTGCGTAGGTCCTACTTGTACGCTAGGGAGATTTAATGCAAGCAGAAAACAGCCCAGTACTGTACCAGGCTGCCTGTACTGTACTGTCCGTAACTCTTGATGCTGTAACACTCGTGCCACACGGTGGTGGTACAGCCCAGCGGAGTTTGTTCCCTTGCTGCCGCAGGCACGCTGCTGGTCTGAGAGCTTTTCACATGCGCGCAGTGCTGGTATCACCTGAGCAACAGAAATATTGTGGATTGAATTCATCAAGAAGTGTTACGGCTGCGCACAGAGGCAGGTTTGTCTGTGGCAGGGACACACCTCCCTTATTGCAATGAAGTGAACATAAAGGTTGTTGACAAATGTTGTGAAAACCATTTGATGCACAGTCTGCCAAAGTCCTAACCTTTACCAGGCTGTCCTAGTAGTGCTTTGCTTTCACCTGCCAGTTCAAATAATCAGCCTGTGTATGTTCCTGGTAGTATTTATGTAAATCTGCAGGTACCAGATAATGAAATTAGGTGAGGGGGAAGTAATCACTTGTGATTTTGCAGAGATGAGTTTTCCACAATGTCAAATTTAGTCATTAAATAGCATTTCAAGCCCCCCTATACTCTGCCTTAGATAGCTAAATTGACTGTAGTATTTTTATTTTGGCAGCATTTGAGGTTGTTTAGTCCAGAGAAGTGAAGGCTGTGGGGAGACCTTAGAGCTGCCTTCCAGTGCTGAAAAGGGCTCCAGGAAAGCTGAGGAGGGGCTCTTGATTGGGGAGTGCAGGGATAAGAGAGACCTTTTTAAGCTGAAAGAGAGGAGGTTGAGGTGAGATCTCATCTCAGGAAGAAATGTTTTCCTGTGAGAGTGATGAGGCCCTGGCCAAGGCTGCCCAGAGAAGTGGTGGCTGCCCCATCCCTGGAGGTGTTCAAGGGCAGGGTGGATGGGGCTTGGAGCCCCTGATCCAATGGAAGGTTTCCCTGCTCATCGCAGGGATATTGGAACTAGGTGATCTCCGAGGTCCCTTCCAAACTCAAACTATTCTATGATTATGTGATTTAATGACTGGGAAATTCTGTAAATCATAAAGTGATGCCAAGCTTTCCCATCTAAAAATAGCTTTGTAAAAGCAAGCATACTCCCTAGAGTTTTAGCAAAAGGCTGTCATGAGGGGAGATGTGAGGTCTGCGTGCATTTATACCAGGTGACATGACAGCGTGGGAGAAGTATATCCATGGCACAGCTGGAGTATTTAATGATCTCACATCTCAGCAATCTGCTGCTGTCTACATCTCTTGGCTTGTTACTTTGGAAAAGCCCGTTCTCAGCTCAATGTCTTGGCTAGTAGGAGAAGGGCCCATTTCTAAAGGTGGTCACTGGGTTGTCACTCCTGTTTCATAAGCGTTGAAGCTGACGGACAGACCAAAGGAAATGAGCCCATGGCCAGAAAGTGTATTCTTAGCAAACTGGATGTAAATCTCTAATGAAAAGACACAAATCTTGCAGCCTTGTTTAAAAGCATTTGATACTTTTTGTTAGGCTTTTGCTGGGAATGAGTGCACAAGAGGACAGCGTACTGCCCTGTGGTGTGTTTGTTATAATGAGTATTATTTGTTATAGTAATTGTTTCAATACAGTCAAAGTCTGATTTTTAAGTTTTTGAGCTTCCGTAGAACATATTGCTAGGAGAACTCTGCCTGCCTTTCCTCTTATCTAATTTGCCTGCAGCAGTGGATCAAGTGAGCATGGGTGATTCTTTATCTACATGGGTTTTGTTTATTATCTTTTCCCATTAATTGCTTTTCTATCTTCTCCTCCTTCAATAATGAAACTTGAATGAAAAATAATGGAATTAAAAAGCACTCCCTTAGTCAGATACAGCAATCACTTAAGGGTGTTATTAGTTTATGCCTTATTCATAAGCGAAAGAGCTGTAGCAGTGCTCGTGGTGTGCCACATCTTTGAATTAATTTTCAGGCTTCGCAGCATGGATCTCAGATTTGGACTCTTGGAGCAGAGATGTGGAAGCATTATTCTACCCATCTTCTCGACTTGGGTTGTTTATACAGGCAGTGGATGAACTTTGGGATATGTATGTTTATAATTTGCTCTGCAGTGCTTTTTTAAAAGTGTTTAAAGAACAATTGAGTTGTTTACAGTGTGGTCTGTTAGATCTGGGAGCTTAGTTTGGGGAGCTTAGTTTCTTGCTGAAACAATAGAGTAACCTGGGAAGTAGTGGCTGTTGTAAGAGGTATGCTCTGGTATCACAGACACCTGCACATAATTACTCTTTCCTTCCCTGTGCTAGAATTGTCTGTCTGAAGGCGTTTTGCCAGAATCTGAATGAAGTGCCAAGACTTTCAGATAAGCTGTTATTCACCTGGTAGCTACAAAAAAGTTCCTTCTCATTTTGCCCTGACCTAGGTGAGGGTATTGTGTTTCAAACACCTTCAGTGCAGGATTTGCTAGAGAAACAGACTGTTAGGTAACATGACTTTGTCTTTCATGCAACTTAAGATACTATTTAAATACCTTAGAGGTGTCAGCTCCTGCTCTGGAGCTTAGATCTAAGATAATGCTAGCAAGAGCTCTCATTTAACCCGCAATTTCATTTGACATTGGTGCATTCTTGTTGCCACTGCAGGTCCAGCTTACGCATGCCCTTCCAGCACCACTAGCAGTCTTGGCACAGAGGTGGTTTTGCGCTTAGTTCAAGGTGTTAATGTGCTACAGGAAAGCTCCATATCTGCCATTCTGCTTGTTGAATGGATTGAGTTGTGATTATTCTGTCCAAGTTGGTCTTTATAAAACAGAAGCTGGAGGGGCATTGATGCAATTTGAAGTGGGTATAGGCTCATCTTCTGACTAAAGAACCTCAGGCCTGAGCCCTTTTCTGCAGTCCAGCTGCTTGCTACCTTGTAAGAAGGGCAGTTAGGGGTGTTGCAAGTTCACTTGTGCCTTCTGTCTTTTTAATATTTTATGAAATATCTAAAACAGAGAGCATCACAGTCCTCCCATAAAATTGTCCTTGGCACTTCTGATCCTTTTTTGCTAACCTGGCAGCAGCAATACGTGGGTCTCAGCACCTGAATTTCACGGGGGTTAGCGGGCTGAAAGCCGGGTCCAAACCTTTTCCTTTTCCCCTGTGGTGGGAAGGGTGCTGGGTTGCATCTTTCTGTGTGGCCAGGGAGATGTGACAGCCTGAGGGAAGCACACTCTGCCTCTCCAACCCTGCCACATGGAATGGTCCCCTGATCCCAGCCTTTCCCAGGGCTGTGAATATAACCTCAGCTGTGAGCTGAGGAGCCCTGGAGGCTGGGTCTCCGGCTGACCTTTTCAGTTGGATTTCTCCCCCAACACATACGTAGGGAGCAACTTAGGATCTGTGTGCTGGCTCATTCCTCTTGCCTGTCCTCAGCCTGCGAGCTGGTAATTTCTCAGACCTGGTTTTATAAGGCAGATAACAGTGCTCTCTGCTGTCTGCATGCTGTATGCCATCCTGAGAGAAAGAGGGTGCCTACGGGGTTGGGAGAGACCTTTCAGCACACGCTGAGGAGCCCTGCAAGAGGAGATGTTTCAGCAGCCCTTGCCCACGCTCTTTAGGGAAGAGACTGAGTCGTGGACTCTGGTTTTAGAATGTTAATTGCAACAGAGCAACTGTATTTATTTTTTAGCCTTCTAGGAAGTAAATATTTAGGTCAAATTGCTTTGTGATTTGAATAGAGAACAGAATATTGTGTGGGTAAAGGGTAATAAAAGACCAAATATAACTTAGAAATCATTTATATATAATGTAAATTATAAATGAATATAAAGAAGGGCAAAGGCCTAAGTGAGCGTATTGCAGTACAGACACATTTCAAACTACATAATTCAATGCACTGATTTTTATGAAACCTCTGATCTTCCCTACCAAACCAAGGAGCTGATCCGCTGCTTTCCGAGCCAGAGGCAGGTTAAGGGCACAGCATGTGGCAGAGCTGCGGGGCCCTCGGAGCTCCCCACTGCCATCGCACCCTGCGGCACCTGGGACGGGCAGTGGCTGCCTTCTGGGGAAAGCAGTGCTGTGCTCACCCTGGACGAGGAGCAGACGTGTCCAGAGGCTTCCCCAGGACTGGCTGTGCTGTCTGGACAAGCAGTTGGTGGTTTCCTACAGCAGAGGGTAGTGTTACCTATGTCTGCATTGCTGCAAACAGACGTTGGTTCAAAATCATGGGTGTATTTAGTTGGCTTGTTTCAAGCAGATGTGGAGATGTTAAATATTTATAGCAGATGTTTATAGGGATCATTGCTGCTTTATTGAAAATATTTTTTCTGTGAATCAAATATACAACCCATTAGCTCTCTAACTCTGTGCCACAGTGCTGATATTCAGCTTGCAAAGCTTACCAGGCTGCTGATTTCCTGAGAGCATTCCTCTATCAACTGCAATATCTTCCTCTGATAGCATTTTGTCTTACTACTTTATTCTTGGTAAAATTTTCTTTTTTTGACTATCACACCGTTTACAGAAATGCATTTCCTCTGCTGACTCTGCCTCCCAGGTGCATGAGATCAGACTTGCTGTAAAACCTAATTAAAGACAAGGTAATTACAGAGAATATAATTACTGTTCCTAGTTGCTCATCGTCACTGGTGGACGACTCTGGGATCCCATCCTGGCTTGGAGCTGTGGGAAGAAACCCCTCATGCTGTATGTCCCCCTCTGTTCTGCAGCCCCTGGGCACTGCTGGACCCACCAAGACCAGCTGATGCTGAGGGGCTACAGGTAGAAATGTTGTTTGACCTGGTAGAGGAGCCCCTACTGGTCTCTGGAGAGGCAGGGATGGCTGAAACACTTGAGCTGAGGTGTGTGCTGCATCCCTCAGGTTTCCTGCGTGTCTTCAATGCCTGTTGTGTCCTCAGCAGGCTGACAAAGGAATGTGGTGCAGCCAAGGCAGGAAGAAAATGTAAAACTAAAAGCAAACTTCTAGCATTGTATCCCTGAAAGGAAGTTGTACTGAGGTGAGTGCTGATCTCTTCTCACAAGTAAGGAGTGATAGGAGTGATAGGACAAGAGGAAATGGCCTCAATTTGTGCCTGGGCTGGGGGACATTCAGATTAGAGATCAGGAAAAATTTCTTTACTGAAAAAGTGGTTAAGCACTGGCAGAGGCTGCCCAGGGAAGTGGCAGAGTCTGCATCCCTGGAGGGGTTCAAAAAATATGTAGACATGGCACTTCAGGACATGGTTTAGTGTAGGCATGGTGGTGTTGAGCTAATGATTAGACTTGATAAGCTTACAGGCCTTTTCCAACCTTTCCATTTTTTGATTCTATGATTCTATAAACTAAATACATCATATGCCTTTGACTTCCATCTCCACTTTCTACTCCCTCGTACATTCCTACAGGGGCTGGTACCAACTGGTCTAAACCTTCAAGTGACTTCCAACAGCTGTTTCTTTAGCGGAGAAGGGAAAAAAACCCCAAACAAACAACAAAAGAAAACCTTGGAAAACCACCTACCAGAAAATTGATTTTATCACTTCCTATAAGGTAAACTTTTCCACACAGAAGCAGCCTGATCTTGAATCCTGGAAGAGGGAACATCTAGCACTGAACAAAGAAGGGATTTAGAGCATAATTATTTTCCTTCCCCAAAAGGACTCTTAACGCCGTGAGCTGGAGCCCTCGGATTGTCCACTGAGCTCTGCAGATACAACACAGTCTCTTTTTACTTAAAACTATACATTTGTTGCCTTGGAATTTTTAATTCTTGTGAGAAAGCTTTAGCATGATACATTTATTAATTTAGCTTTACAGTGCTGCTGGTATTTGCAGCTCATTTAACCTTGGCTGAGCCTCTGCCTACATACATCTCTAATGAAAAACAGGAAGCCACTATGAATTTTAAAGTCAGGGCTATAAGTCGTGTACATGGGCCTGAAAGTTAAAACATCTCTTATTAAGAAAAAGTGGATCTTATAATTGAAAAGAAATACATCCTTTCTAAAAATATTCTAGCCTGAAATCATCAGCAAAAAACAAAGTTCCAAATAAATCACTCTGTGTAAGACAGAACATGTATTTAGCAGTATTTGCCACAGAAGATTAAATTTAGATTTATTTATAGAACTGAATGTGACAACTGCATCATGGTACTGAAAGCAGATCGTGTGTTGGGTTGAACTGTAAGAAATCCTGGTGTGAGTACAGGCTGACAAAATACACTCACTCACAGAAATGATCAATTTTATTATCATAGTGTAGGTAATTATTGCAATCAGATAGCAAATATTCTCTTTTCTTCATCCAGGACACCTCACTATTATTGTTATGCCTTTTAGCACCTGAAAAAATGTCATTTTAAGAGTATTTGGGGATAGTTTTTTAAACCACAGATGTAGTAAATGTGCTGCCCTTCAAATCAAGGAGACATTTTTAAGTAGAAAGAATTTTGAGAGTTTGGGTTAATCTGTATTAAGAAACCATGTATGAAAAAGTGAAGTTTCTGTTGGAAAGAACATAGAGTGCTCTTCATTTAAATGTTGCTACATTTAGCCAGTCTGAGAGAATATAAATGTTTGTAGTGCTTAAAACATGATGTAGCTGCAGAGCCTAAGATATTAAGATGTATTATTTTACCCTATTCTTAAATATCATAAATGGCAAGCATTGTAAACTGTAGCCTAAGGATGCAACACCTCCTGCCGCTATCTAAAGGCTCTTTGTAAGCTGCAGCTTTCCACCTGCTGTCGTTTAAGACATACGACTATAGAGATCTGAGACACCTTTCATTTGTTTGATGTTGTAGCAGAGTGATTGTGGGAAGCTCCCTGTACTTCATAGCTCTGGGATATACAGTGAAGTTTGACTCTCAAAACATGAGCTGGGAACAGGGAGAGTTCAAAGAGCTGCTCTATACAAATAGGAGTCTAACTGGATTGTAAGAAAACTGTTTCCAGAGTTTTGATGAGCGGTAATAAATACAATGGTAATTATTCTGTGTGCAATATAGATATTTCATGAAGAATTCATTTAGGACTGAAGACAAAGGCAGAAATAAACCCAATGTCTTGATCCTTAAGAGTTCTAAGTGTGGCCTGGGCCTTCTCCACGCAGAGCACGGAACACTTGACTGTCTGCTCTGTGGCAAGTCCTTTTAGGGCGATATGAGCCTTTTTCTTTGGGAGACCATCACCCTCTCAGAGAAACCACTTCTTTTGGCACAAGATGAATGGTAACAAGCCAGAGTAAAGTGACTTGGCCTTCCTGAAAAAACCAAACCATTTTGACTCAGCCAAAGAGAGGAGCAAAGCACTCCAATTCAATTGTTATCTTGGTCCAAAGTGTTTGTCAGTTGTGGATTTGTGTTTGTGGAAGTGTTGCTTTTTCGTTCAGCTTGTTTTACCTCTCTTTCCTAAAACTGCTGGGGCTTTTTGAGGTTTACTTGCAGAGGCTGGTGTTAAGATTCAAAACCATGTTGTATGAGGCATTTTCTCAAGCATGCAGCTCCATTAAAGCTGTGAAGGAGCATCCAGCTTCAGGATGGATAGAAGTGCAAATCTGCTATCACCTCCTCAGTTGACAAAACTACAGATATGATATGTTCTCACATAAACCAGCACACAGGCAGTTGGGAACACCAAAGTTAAGTGAATGCATAAATTATCAAATATAGCCTTACATTGTGTTCCGATCAGCAGCTGTACACAATCCCTTTATTACATATGTGGATACAGACAAGCATGGCTACGTTAGTAGTTGCTAAAAGGAGTTGCAAAAAACAGCAAGACCTTTTTACACACCAAGGTTGGCAGCAGCAGCTTGTTCCTAGAGAGAATTGTGACTTGGTTTTGCCCACAGCTGGAGTCAGGCTGCTCTCCGGGGCCAGTTGCAGCTCTGGAAAGGAGAGTGCAGTGTGCTGGGGTGATGTCTGCTGTATTGCTTTGACCTGGCAGTTCAAGCCTGTTCCTGTGCCCTTCCTCAACCTTCAGTTTGTGACAGCAGGAGATTTACTTTACTGAATTTTGCAGCCTTGAGCATCATCTTTATCACACCTTTGAGGACCTGCAGATCTCACAAGCACCAGGATCAAAACTTCTTTACGTAAAGTTTCTAAAAACAAACCTTCCAGTTGGTTTTAGGCACGTTATAAGTCTGGAGGCTTTGGGCATGGGGGTCTGATTTCATCCAAGAGTAAATCAGAAAGCCACATTTCAATCACTGCATCTAAAGAGAGATTGATATACTTTTTCTCCCACTGTCTATAAACATCAGCATACGTGCACCCTTTTTGTGGCTCCTGCCAGATCAGAGAGATGTTTCTGTCTGACATTATAACTTTAATAGCTGTAAATGCTATTGTATTGAGCCTTAAGTGGGAGCTGTTTCTGCAGGTTTTTTATCTGTTCCATGGGCCATATAAATATATACTTAATCAAATTGATCAGGTGTTTTAAGATTAAGCCTAAATGTATGTTACATCTCTCAATAAAAGTTCTTTGTTTAACAAATGATATTTTTGGCACTACTGCAATAGAACCATGCTGATGGTGCAGGAGGTTTTAGGGACTAGAAATGAGACAACTGATGAACAAAAATGGAAGGGGTACAGCAATATATGGCCAGGTCTGCTGGGATCTCTTTTTTTGTTTTCTAAAGTGTGCCTAGAAGTGGGACATATCCTTAACCATGCAAATAATACCTGTCCGTACCTATTACAGCTAAATTTTTATTTAGCTAAAGCAAATAGTCCAGACAGCTCTGCAGTTCTGAGGTTTTACCATGAATAACAGCTGAGCCTACTCTGCATAAAGCTGGACTCCTCTGGTAATGAGCTGCTTGGTTACAGCTGAAGACAGCAGGGGCTCCTGTGCCCTGCAGCCAAACATAGGCACCCAGTGGAGCACTGCAACCACCATCTCTCTGTGTGTTTCTAGAGCATAAAAAATTATCTGAACAAGTTCTGTGGGAAATTGCTGATGGAAAATCTTCATGGTTCCCTTCTGCCAGAGCAGCAGGGAGAAGATTGCCCTACTTGTGCAAGAAAGCAGCAGCGTACCTAACTGAACTCAGCTTTCTCTTGATTTGTTCCTGTGCTTTGCTCCTTGGATGATTTGCTCATGACTTTCCACATTTGTTTTATTTTGTCACTCGCTTATGCACAGTTTGGGCATGGTGCAAAAGAGAAATTTCCTCACTGAAAAGTGAGAAAGCAGACTTTTCAAGTCCATAGTTTTGTGCAAAGTTGCTAACTATTGCCAGGAGAGGTCAGAAAGCTCATGTCAGGCTGAACAACCCAGCTGCCTAAAGGTCTTAGAAAAACATGCTTCTGTGAGCCATCCCCAGAGATGCCTGCTGCTTTTGATGATTTTGATCCACTTCTAATTGCACCTGTACATGGTCTTGTACTTAGCTGCCAAGCAGAGCACTTTTTTCTGGTTTTTTTTTTTTTTTTTCCTCATTCATTTGTCACTTTGCACTTCATGAATAGCTATTTTCTTCCTTTTGGCTCCAGTAGTTTCCCTCTACAGTTCTTTTACAACAAAGAGGGATACCAAGAGTTATACTTCCCTTGTGTTCCTTTCATCGTCAAGTTCAAATTAAAGCAAGGATGAGGAGGGAGGTGTGAAGCAGGGCTCAGAGTAGTGAGAAGGCACAGCTATGCCATCATTCCCACAGCCACTGGCTCTTGCAGTTCAGGGCACTTCTTTCCTTGTACAGGGTTCCACTTGTGATTCTGTTTGGCCATGGTACTGATGAAACTCCAAATCAGTATTAATAGTTGGGTTCATTGAAACCCATTAACTTTTCATTTGAGCCACAGAGTAATATCCAACAACTTCTGCTGATTTTTATATCAGCTGAGCAAGTCTCTTTTTGTCATGCGGAATTCATTATTTTCAGAGGAATTTCGTTTTTAAGTTTTGGGTTCATTCACACCTGTAATGGAAAACCAAGTACAAAGCCCACACCAATTAAAATTATTAAAAGCTGCTTCTTGCATAACTACATGGTGATGTCCTTCTGCAGACTGTGTTCTAGCAGCTGTGAAAAATACCATTTCTTGTTGGGGTAACATGACCATATTTGAAAGGGTTGCATCATATGTCCTCTTTATGCAGAACTGATTATTCATAGTGAAGGATCTGGCTTACATTCATTCACACCAAAGGATCTGGTCTGGGTTTTCCAGAACTCATTTGTACAAGTGCAATCTTCAAACTGCAAACAAGGCAGTGGTCTGAAGCACTGCTCTCGCTAGCCTGGGAGAGACATGCAGAGTGTGAGCTGCAGTGGTGAGAAGTTTAGAACTCTTTGAAGAGTTCTAAGGCCACATTGGCTTTTAGGTTGCTTCCTTCCTTGTTCACAGTCTCACAGAACAACTCCCTTTGACATGTTGATGTGGTACTTAGGAATATGATTTAGTGGGGGACTTGACAGTGTTAGGTTTACAGTCGACAGTGATCCTAGAGGTCTTTTCCAACCTACACGATTCTGTGATTCTGTGAAATAAATAGCACAAAATCTCCACACTTCAAAAAACTCAACGACATGCAAGCAGTAGCGGCCCCGCTATGTATAGCTCCTGCTGGAGAGAGCACGGGCTAGCTTTGGCCTGCCTCTGTAGTCCTACCAACCTGCCTGGATTTTTGTGGAGTTTTTAATTTCCCAATGACTTTGTATTCCACATTATTTTAAGGACTGAGTAATTGCTTTCTGTCTCATAATGTCTGTTGAGTGAATCAAGCCCAAAGCTACACCTGCTTTTAATCTTAATATTCCCAGTAATTGTAACAAACCTGGTGCTTCTTTTAACCTTCAACTGTAGCTTGTATTCAATTCAATCTTCCAGTATGAGCTGTCCTTATGTTACATTTTTTGGTTTCACCCATTTCTAAGCTATTTCATTTAAATTTCCACATTTTCACGTTGAATCATGGGTGCTGATATATAATTCAAAGAGTTAAATCAAATAGAGTTGTATCATCACCTGCTGAGAGCACTGAGGCATTGTCCCAGCTCTTGTTTTCACAGGCTGTTGGTGCCTGTCCCTCTGCCCCTGGACTTCCTCTCCGGGTCTATCGCTGCGCAGTGGTCTCCTTTCTGTCTTCTACGAGTGGGTTCCATTTTTGTCATGATTATTTCTGCAGCTTTGTTAAAGTGTTTTTGAAATGCTGGTGATTTTTTTAGGGCTGTAGTTTCGCTGTTATCTTTTGCATTGCTCTCTTTGGTGTTTGTCTTGCCTTCTGGTCTGTGAAGTCTTTTCTGGATTCTTATTCTTAGAGCCTTCTGGTTTTTAGGTCCCTCTCCAAGTGGTGAGCCTGCAGTCTACTTTCACCTTGTTTTCACTATAACATTTTCTTTCATTGTAACATGATTTTTCTGAAGGCAGAAACAGCCTTGCTTATAGAACTGTATGTGTCAACAGTCTCTTTTTTGAGCACAGGCATTGTCTTATAAGGAAATCTGCCAAAGGAATCACACAGTTCTGCTTGGCTCATTAATTTAAAAGCAGTTAAAAATGCTTTAGCAACCTCTCTTTCCATCTGCAGGCATCTTTAATATTCATATTTCCTAACAGGTGTATTTTGGATTGCTGTCTTCTTCAGATTTGCAGACTGGAGGTTAATAGCTTGCCCTCTCATCCCAGTTTACTTGAATGATATTTAGGAAATCAATATCTTCAGGGCTTCAGGGCAACATTTAAGAAAAAAATCACTATTTTCTCTGTGCTCCATTCTGCTTTAGCCTTTCTCCCTCTTTGTGGATACCAGGGTGCTCTTTAAATGCTTCAGGATTTTGAAATTTCACTAGTGATTTTCACATATTTAGGAGTTTTAATTATTCCACTTCTTGGGTTTTTTTTTCTTTCAGGCCTGACTGGTGTTTTTTCCCCTCCTTCTGTTTTTCACTTTTCGTAATTTTGCTTGGAGGTCTCATTTTCTCTTAGTGCAGTCAGAGCCTGTTCCAGGTTTGGACAGTTACTGTGGAGGGAAGTGATGCTCCAGTGCTCAGAGATTTCTGTGCTCCCAGGATCTCATATTCTTTTAACTAGATGCAGTAATCATAAACATCTCAATCACACATAATTTTGTTATTTACTAGTAAGGAAAGACCTGTACAAGATGAATGTTACAAAAAGAAATGAACCATAGGGCTCATTTTGGTGCTGTTTTCTTAGCAGAAGGATGTAGCTCCTTTTAAAAGAAGAGAGATTTTATCTGCTACAAAGCTCATAAATTATTTTTGAGGTGAATCTGAAGGGCTGGAGAATAAAAATTGTAATGAAGGACTATAGTCTTCCCAAATTTAGGCAGGTGATGTTCACTGAGGCTGGAAATGCTGACTGGCACTTGCTGCCTGCCAGGGAAACATTATTTGCCTCAGAATTCAGCTTGGGAAAGAAAATCACGTTTCTTTTTTGTGCAAAGGTGAAATGCTTTTCTAGCTCTATGCATATGTATACATGCACTAAGGAAACTGCTTTCTAGTAGTGCAAACCTTCCTTTCTCTGTCCTAGAGAACCGCGTTTTTCTGTTCTGCTCCCCTAACACCTGATACACTGTTAGATGTCTGTCCTTCATTAGCACTGCTGGCCTGGGATGTCCTTGTCACACCTCAGGTAGCTCCGGTGAGGCTTACTGCCAATTGCACAGCCTAAAAAACATTTTGAGCTTCTACCTTTCCCATCGGAGAAGCACAGCCTTGACAATCCTCATGGAATAACTGTATTCTTAACAGTCCAATAGTGTTCTAGCAGCACAGCAGGAGCTGTCTTCTCTAGTCTGAATATTGCAGCAACATGCAAGAGCTAAGGTGTCTCTCTTCTTCTTAGTGGAAGACTAGCAGGGAGCACAATGTGGTTATGATTGATGTCTTTTTGATTTGGAGATTATAGCCATATCCTGAAAACAGTTAATGTGAAATATTTGCAACAGCAAATCTTAAAATACCCCATCATTTGTTGTTCCTGCTTTATCTCCTGCTGCTTCTTGTATAAGATGTAAGGTATCCCAAAACCGAGTTATGAAAAGGCAATATCTTGAGCATTAAGGGATGAGGTTACAGCCATGAGCAGCAGGGTTGTGACTGAGGCTGACCCTGCAGCAGAAGCCATGCAGTCCCCATATGGGATGCTTTGGGAACTATGCTAAGTCTATCTCATAGCGATGAAATCAGAGGTAACTCTTGGGTGTCATTACAGTTAACTTGTATACAACCTGTTTAAATATGAGCAGTAAGTCTGGATGGACATGAGATTTCTTAGCTTGTTGAAAACCCACATACATACACACATGAAAACAATAAGCTATAAACATAGTTGTTATACTTGTGATGTCTTACTGGATAAGATGCAAGAAAGAGCAAAAAATTCCCAGGCAATAAATTTTTAACCAGCTCTGGCTGTAACACTGCTGAGTTTTTGCTGCTACATAAGTCCCAGGTGGTTTGTAATGAGTTCAGGCTGTTTGGTGTGCTGTGGGGAGCTGTTGTTTGAGGGGCTATTATTTGGAGGTACGGCATGGAAGCCTCCGTCACAGATGTTTGGGAACCGCCAGGGGCAGACTTTTGCTCATTTTCAATGAAGTCCAGATCTAACTTCAATTAAATTTAGTAGACAAGGTCCCTGTAAGCTCATGGGAAATCCCATGAAACTCTGCAGCCTGAATAGTCTAAACAATTTTTGTTATATGTTTGGAAATTTTTTTCCCTCTTCCTACTGCTGATGTGCAGAAACTCCAGGAAGATCATTTACCAGCCCTCCAGCTCTGCTGGATACAAAGCAGTGTATGTAACTGTGGCTGTGCTGGTCTAGGCTAAAGCAGAACACTTTCACGGAATTCTCAGCCTGACAGTTCTCACCAAGAAAATGGGCCATTGGTGTGCAGACAGGCCATGGCTCACAACTATTCCTGTGTTAGTTAAGGCCATCCTAGAGTTAGTGGCAAAGGAGTTGAACCTGCTGGGAGGTGCAGGCAGGGCAGGTGACCCAGCCTGGCCAATGAAGCCTTCTCTGTTCTACATGTCATGCTCGGGATAAAAGGATCACAGGGTTGGCTCTTCCCCTCTCCTTTTTTGATGCCCTACGTTCAGGGAGGACCTTATCTCTCTGTCTGCCCCTGAACCCATGTGCATGTTCCTGAATCAAGCTCCCACTTGCCCCAGAGTTCAGTCTGAGACCTCCCCTATGCCTGCCCTGCAGTGTCAGCAGTGACCGTTTGAATTAGGTGTTGTATACTTGTTATTGCATTAAAGCTGCTTTAGTGTTGGTGTCCAACCTGGAAGTCTCTCTCTCACTCATACCCCTATTCCCCTTCCTGGGTGGAGGATCAAATGCTTCCCAGTTTTAGCTGCTGACATGGCCTGGTGGAGTGTGTTCAACTGGGACACTGGCACAAGACTGGAAATAAGTAGATGTTCTCAGTTGGAAGATGAAAAGAAAAACATCTGAAAGGAGACTGTGAGTGGAGGCATAAAAGAAACCTGCAAAATGGATGACTATATTCAACCAAATTCTTCTCTCTTTAATAATTCTTATTTTCAACAGCTATTTGCATAAATAGCCCTTTCTCCTTCTGATATAGATTTGACTTTTCTGCAGGGAAATTGTAGAACACTGACTTTTTGATAGTTCAGTCTTCTAATATGCTTTACCTTTATGTGCTCTTCAAGTTTAGCTGCTGCTTACCTTTACCAGAAGCTTTTTAAAGGCTTACTATAAATCTTGGTATGTGCCATTTCATCTGTGAAATGGATGTCTCATTCTCCTGTGGAACGTGCAGAAGACACACACGCCAAAGTGATTTCTCACTTTGAGTTGTAATTATACCTAAACCCAGAGTATTTATTTGTAATGGCATCTTGCTAGAATTTCCATGGAAATGGCTTCTGCTGGTGAAAGGCTCTGTATTCTGAGGTTATGGATAAACATCCAGTCCAAACCTGTTTGGATCTGCCTTTTTGTTGTGCTCACTAAGCTGGTTTATCAAGACGGAAGCACGTTTCTTGGAACAAACAAACAGCTAAGCCTGTCAGCGTTATTTATTCGTTGTTCATAGCAGTACGAAGCCGATGCCAAAGTGCCAGTGGTGTCCAGTCTCTGTTAGGAACATGCCAAAGAATGTCCTGTTTGGGAGTGCTTGAACAGCTCACCAAGCCATCTGGTGTGGAAGAACACATAAACACAGGAATTAATTAGCTGTAACTAGTCTCTACTGAGCATGTACAAGATCAGATTTTTTTTCCAAACATTTATAACTTGGATGAGAACTACCTGGTTGCAAATTTGTAATTCCCTTTAACAAAGAACAGAGCTGTGAGGACGTCTCAGCTGAGCAGATGTAAAGAATTGCTTAATGTTGTCAAAGCGATGCAGTCCTCCCTGCCCCATACTGCAGTGCTGCCTGAATGATTTTTCTTAGTGGTTGCCAAGAAAATATTCTGTAGGCGAACAGGTGCATAGCATGGCCACTTAGAATAATTTTTTTTTATTATTTTTATAACGAAAGTATTGAAAATCTGTTTTTACCTGCCTGTCACTGCATGTTAGTAATGCAGGATGGAGTAAAGCCTTGCCTATTGAAATCCATCATATGTGTAACATTCATTTTGATGAAAAGACGTTGGTTGGCTTAAAAATAAGTAAACGTTTCAATGTGTAGCAATTTTTCCACCTCTCCTTCCAAGATTTTGCCTGTCATCTATATTTAAATCTTACAGGAGTTCAACTACACAGCAGCTACCTACAGAAAGATTACAGTGATGTGCCAGTGCCGTCAGGTGTTCTGCGGCAAAACCAGGAAAGTCTTCCTCAGGAGAGCAGGGCATGACAGCACTAAAATACAAATGTTACACATTGCTGTCTCCTTGTAACACCCCTCTTTCCTTTTTTTGTGTGTGCAAGGAAGGAGATTTGATGTTGTAAATATCAGCAAAGTTCTGGGTCAAATGTGAAGACAATATTCCCTTAGGCTTGTGAATTTTAAGCAATTAAGGGCAAAAGGATTTTAACAATCTTCTTTCCTTTTTTTCTTTTTTTTGTGTAAATTGCTCAGCTTAGCTTTTCTATCGGCTTTGAGCTGGAAATAAACACCTTTGACTAGGGAATAACCATGCTGTTGCAAACTTTGGGCTTTAATATTGACAGGCAAATGTTTGAAGATGCTCTTTTATTGCAATTTACACAAAGCTGTCATCAAGCAAATACCTTGAGTTTTCAACAAGATTGTTTCTAATGACAGCCTAAAATTTACGCTCTCTCTCTCATACCTAAAGTTGTGTTAGGGTTTGCATACATAGCAGTGTAGCTATCAAACACGTCTTCCACCTGGGGGATCTGTTGTGATGCATGCGGCAAACCTGCTGCTGTTCCCCACTCTTATGTGCTGAGCTCTCTCTGGACCTGGGCTACAGTTAATTCAATTATTCATTGTGGAACTGAAGTGGAAAAAAATTGACAAGATCAACCATGAACAGGTTAGAGCTGATTTCCTTCCAGAACATTAGGTCCCAGCTTCAGTTGGTGATCAGTTCGTGTCCACTATTCAATTGTTTTTATCTTTTCTAGGAAGGTAATTTACTGATTCATTTGAACATGAGAGTGGGTCATTTGGAAGGACAATATCCTGCTGGATTCTTTTCAAGTACTTTCACCCCAAGCTGGACCATAAAGGACTTGCATCTCCATCCTTTCTCTGAATCTAAGACAACCCAGCCCACTTGAATGCACGCTTCCTTACAGCTTAACTCTTCCAAAGTGGAAGCGGTAATGAGCGAGACTATTTCATGCACTACGCTGTTAGTGGTAGCTTCTTACTGTAATAAAAAGGTCTGCTGGTGACTAATGGCAGATCCATGTGTGTGATTGTTTCTCCTGACAGAAATGTGAAATCTTTCTCCTTGGGTCAATTTCTGGTTGCAATGATCAGTCACTGTGGTATTTCTGTAGTTTCGAGTGATCTTCTGTCTTCCACGAAATGCAGTGTAAGTTTTCATTGTGGAGACAATATCATGCAAACCATTCTTGGCATGTAGTAAATACCGAGAGAAGCCCAATAGTTGGCTTTTTGTCTGCATTGTGGACCATATTTACCACTACTGGGCAGTCTCTGCAGCTGATATCTTGCTTGAAGTTATGATATTTATTATTGTATTCTCAAAATTGTAATCTCAAAACGTTTATGTTTCCTCTTGCTAACACAGGAATCATTGCAAAGAAGAGAGATAGCGAGACAACAAGGCTCTAGTCAACTGTGAAGACAATTCTGGAAATGCTTCTAGGTCACCTCTTTCTTCCTTCTATAGCCCTGGACAGGCTATTGCTAACCCACAGTGCTACTCATATGCAAAATTATTAATTATAGCAGGCATATTAGCAAACTCAAATCCAAAAGTTTCCAACATTCATAGTTAGAGATTAGCTCTGAACCATTTTTGCCTTTAGCCTTTATTACAAGCATCTTTTAAAGCAGCCTATCCAAAGCTTCAAATTAAAATGTGAATGCATATGTAAGTAAAAATTGAAATCTGTTTTGTCTGGTTCAAGAATACTTCCTTATAACTGTGTGGTTTTGATTGTCATAAAGTTCATGTCTTGGGTGACAGGTAATACTTTTGAACCTTTCTTTGTTGTAAATTATACTGAAATGTTTCACTGTCTCAAGCGATGGACCAATGTGTAATTTATTTTTATACCTGGTAAAAATGTGAGGAGAGCTAATGTTTTCAAATGCAGAAAAGGAGGAACATTGTTCTTTGATGTTCTTACCTTGCAAAATCTGCAAAATGAGAAGTTGAACTCTATTCACCAATTGAAGACAATCTAAATAGTTTGGTTTAGCTTGGGGCCAAGTCTAGAGGTGGCTTCTTTTGTTGAAGGATCTTTTAGGAAATGGAACATTCAAGTAGCTACCCTTATCTTCTGTTCAAAGAAAGAAAAATAGAAATATTGAAAATGGACATATTTCTGCTATAATGCAGAAAGTTAGATCCTAGGTTCAAGTCAGCATCTAAGATCCCTACCGTGTGCCCCTTCCTGTGAGCTATTGAACGGCTCCAGGAAACTGGATATCTTTAAGATGTTGAGCCTAACTTCTACAAATCCCTGCAGTGGATTAAATATTTATACAGATGAGATCACGGATAGTTACAGTGTCTATGTGTTCAAAGCAGTCAGACAAATTTTTTGGCTTTCTTTTATACTCTTTAGGCGGCTTTGAGTCTGGTTTAATATGAACGGTCTTTGCTTGGGCTTGGAAAAGTTACATGACGTTGTCAACACAGCTGAGTGGGTGCTCTTGGAATCCCCACACAGAAAACACTCTGCAACTTGTGCTGAATGACAGCTTGGTCATTCAAGGATTAAAAGCATCGAGTTGGCTGCCTGGGACTTGCCACCTAATGTGTCGACTAGAGCTCCTGACGTGGGTTTAAGCCATTCCCATCAGCAGAGGCTGTCAGAGCTGCCTTGAGTGGTGAAGCCTTTGCCGCAGAACACTGGAGGCTGGAAAATGAATGGTCATATTGGTAAGGTTAGAGGAATGAGCAGGATAGTAGAGGCAAGGATGGTGAGGATCTCATGGGTGAGGAAACGAGTGTTCCCTGTACAAGCAGAAAAGGGAGAGCATCAACTGAAAAGCATCATGTTTATTGCTGAGGGCTCTGCATGCAGCAAGTAAAGATGGGATTTTAGAACTAGAGAATTTTCTAGCAGCACTTTGTGGTATGCATTTGTAAGAGCATAATATAAAGCAGGTGCCCACAGAATTAATGTAGTTTCACTAGCAACGCTCTTTGCTCTGAAATAATTTTTTTTTAGCCCCTTAGAGAAATGTGGCAAATCTGGAGACGCACTGGGATTTTCCAAAAAACGGTGTGTGTTGTGAGGGGAAGCAGCTTATGCAAACCTGAGGGCTAAGCCTTCTCAGAGGTTTTGAACTAAATCGAACAGTATATTATTGAGAATTGCTAGTATGGAATAAATGGGAGCAGTCCAGTGAAGATGCTAGGGGGGCACAGTAACACAGGCTATTCGCACTCTTGCAAATGTTATTAGCAAATAATTGCTGTTCCTTTTTACATTTGGAGAAGGTGGATAATACCAAAATACCTTCTTTGTTTTTTTTCTCTTGCCTTATTAATACTTGCTGGGTATTTCCATGTAATCGTAAGCTATGGCAGTTGTGGTGCATGGAGGGAAGGGATATAGTGGCTCAGGTGTCAGCATAGGCAGGTCTCAAGTGCACATATTCCTTTTTCCCTGTTGTATATCATATAACTACTGTTAATTATTTTGCTGTTATCTTCATAGCAGTTTTTAGAAACAGCATTTTTCTGGGCTGCTAGACAAGTCTGATAGAAATAATTCTTAAAGAGGCAGTTTCACATAGAGAGGAATGATTTAAGTAGACCTCTTCAGGGTCACTTTTCTACAAACAGATTTCTATGCTAAGACTTTATGAGGAATCATGCAAAATGAATGATGAAACAGCACAGCAGCAAAGTCCTAGGAAAGCTCAGATTTTGGAGGGTTTGAGGGTGTTCTTTTTGCTGCTTATACTGCTGCCCTGAATTTCCACACTGTGAGTGAATAGGCAGCTAAAAACAAAAGAGCCATGCCCAAGTAGAAATTGAAGGGATGTAGCTTAATTCCCTCCCTTATTCTGCTAGGCTACTCCCTAGGTAGTCTTCTGTTGGGAGAAACTGTTATTCTACGTACAAACATTTGGTTATTCTCTTTCTTTATGGAGCTTCACTGTTGAAACTCTTCTATCTGGGAGACAAATTCCTCCAGGGTTCCCATTCTGTGTTGTAGTGTTCATTACGTGGGAGTTAGACCTGTTAGAGCAATTTTAAATATGATCTGCTATTGGCAGTATTTGGAGCTTAAGTGACAAATGGGTAATTTTAAATAATAACTCTTTGAAACCTAGATGGGATTATAGAAATCACAGTGAAATGGCTTTACTCTGCTGTTGTATTCTTTTTACGTAGGTTCTTAAAGCAGATGTGTTGGTCTGAGAGTTCAAGGGGGTTTTAAACCTATTTAGTTGTCTACAGGCTTTGTACATGACAATATGTGAACTTTTTGTGTGCAACAGCTCAAAATCCTGCATGTGAGAAGTTGCTGCAAAAATTCACACTAATTCAGACAGTTAATGTGAAACCATTGAAACCTCTTTAATTTATACAAGCTGGCAAAATTCACAGAATCACAGAATAACCAGGTTGGAAGAGACCCACTGGATCGTCGAGTCCAACCATTCCCTCCAATCCCTAAATCATGCCCCTAAGCACCTCCTCCACCCTCACCTTAAACACCTCCAGGGATGGTGACTCAACCACCTCCCTTGGCAGACCGTTCCAATGCCAATAACCACCCTCTCTGTGAAGAATTTTTTCCTAATCTCAAGCCTAAATCTCCCCTGGTGGAGCTTGAGGCCATTCCCTCTCGTCCTGTCCCCTGTCACTTGGGAGAAGAGCCCAGCTCCCTCCTCTCCACAACCTCCCTTCAGGTAGTTGTAGAGAGCAATGAGGTCTCCCCTCAGCCTCCTCTTCTCCAGGCTAAACACCCCCAGCTCTCCCAGTCGCTCCTCATCAGGCCTGTTCTCCAGCCTCTTCACCAGCTTTGTTGCTCTTCTCTGGACTCGCTCCAGAGCCTCAACATCCTTCTTGTGGTGAGGGGCCCAGAACTGAACACAGTACTCGAGGAGCGGTCTCACCAGTGCTGAGGACAGAGGGAGAATAACCTCCCTGGACCTGCTGGTAAAATTTGATAAAGGAAAGTCAGAAGGAAAAATCTCCCTGAGTAATAAAGTGGGCAGCTGCCATCTTGTGCCATAATTAACTTTTTAAAAATAAAAATAAACATATATTTAAAAAAAAAAGGCAGAAAATTTTTCGTCAAGTCAATCTGAGCACCAACATGGTGTCAGGATCTAGTGTGGCATCACCACAGAGGAAAGAAATGAGAAGAGGTTGCTGAGAAATTTGATCTTAAACAAGCAATTTAATCTTGGATGTAACACTAGTTTGTAACCCTCATGTGCATGAGCAGACATCAGGGTGCTTCTGGCTCTCATATCCTTCCCTTTCTGCTTTTGGGGTGCCCTCCCCTATCTCCGACCAGTTTTCATGACAGTAAATTGTGAAAATAGAGTCAAAGTTTCTTATTTCTTGTACTTCCTTATGAACTTGCTCATAAAGGGAGCTGGTGGTCCTCGGTGATGACTGGAAACACAGGAACAGAGTGGGGCCCAAGTTCCTGCCAATGAGATCAAGGACCATGGAGGGTTCAGCCCTTTGAGGAACAGCCACATTTTTAAGAATTTGAAAATAAAGCCAAAGTAACTGATATGTATTTGAACAGGAAATTGATATTTTGTCAAAGATACAATGGCAAATCATTTCACTTTGCCCAGAATGGGTTCAATGATTATCATTCAGAAGGGGTTCGTCTACTGGGCTGGCAGTCCCCACAGACTTTTGTAAGGGAACGAGTGATTAGCACTGAACCTGAGATCACTGCTGCTGTGCAGGTCTGGGACTAGCTCCTACAGCACTTCTTCACTAAGTTTTAAGCTACTTTTGTCATTGGTTTGAAGCTTCTTCAGTAGCAGGCATGGCTTTTCCAGATGCTGCCTGCTTCTCTTTCTGCCAATATGACATTCACTTGGAAGTTGATGTGTATCATCATACTTTTTCTTATCAGGAACTTGAATTAATGTTTTAAAGGCTTAGTTCTAAATCTTAGAGTTTTGTGTGTGTCTCCTAAGATTTGGTTTCAAGCTTTGCATTTTGATTCTGTGTAAGGCTGCAGGAGCTGGGTGCATTGATGGGTTTGTAGAATGAGTAACTGGATGGCATTCATAGTTTCATCATGACGTACTTACTGGTGCTTTGCTTCTGGCCTTGGGAGTGCAGTCTGACCCCACAGGGCTGAAAGCCAAAGCAGTCAGAAAATGAAAGCAAACTACTAATTCTTCTTAATTAGTTACTATTATTCTATTGTACATATAGTACCAAAATGCCTGTGCATGTTTTTAAAAGAACATTCCTATCTTTTAGGGTAAGAATTAAATCCTCTTCTTCTCAAGTTTAAAACTATTTTCTCCTGCACAGCTAGATCTGAAAGCTTTGGAAAGCTCAACATTTGAGCTTTGGAAGCTCAACATTTCCTCATCTTCCATAAATGAAAGCTTTAGATTTGCATAGAGCTTATGGAAAATTATTATATCAATGTTTGTAAAGTCTTTTCCTCTCCCAATAGGAAGACAATACCCTGAAATTAGATCTAGTGGGATTTTACATTATTCGCCTAAAAATAGAAATCCATAATTAAATGAGAGAGAGATGACCTCTTTAAGGTGTATCTTCCATCAAAATTAGCACAGGTATGGGTCTAACTCACCATTCCTTGGGTGAAAATCTGGACTAACTCCTTTGGCATCAGTGGATTTACAAGACTGTCAGTAAGATCAGGATAAGACCTTAGCTCCTTAGCAAAATTTTCCAGTGGTCTCAATGTAGAAATTGAATATTAGCATCCAATCTAAGGGCAATGATCCCAATTCATGTGAGGATTCTTTTAATGTACCTAACTTGGTTAGATCCTGTGTTTTTAAAGTTAGTCACAAGATTAAACATTTATTCTCGATGTCTCTTGCCTAAAGATAAATCATTTCCTTTTAGTGTGTCAGTTTTCTGGGGGTTGAGAGGTGTAATTTATATGCACAAATAGCATTTGTATGCTCTGATCATGTGAAGCAACATATGTTTGCCCAGTTTTTATGTGCAAATTATCTTGGGTGATGCGGACTGGAAACCCGAAATATGAAAATGTACTGGTTGAAATTGAAGATGATTGTCTCGAAGGACCAAGAGGTATATACCAGCTTGTCTCATTTTATCTTTTGAGTGGATTGAGGCAGTTTGCTGTGTGGTATTTTCTTGTGCTGTAGGATCAGGCTCTCCTCCCTCAAACCTCTAACAGGCTTTGCAGGTCATATAGAGCCTGTTCAGTCCCCCTTTTGAGTTATTTGTATTGGGATGGCCAGCAGGCTGGATCTCTGCTTCCTCTTGGAAGTCCCTGGGATATGAGACCTATCAGAAATGCTTAAAAACTGTCTCTTGTGGCTTGCAGGAACTCTTTTGGAGGGTATGACAGAATCTGGCCTTTTATCCTGTGTTCTCATGAGAATACTAAAGTAAACGACATGCAGGACGTGCTCTGAACCAAAAAGATTCACAAGAAAGATCAAACCTAAATCAGGCAGGACCATGTCCTTCAAGAGAAAAGGCAGTTTCTGAGGTACAGCACAGGGGAATCTCATTACTGTTCTCATCATCCTGAGAGCAAGAGACCATAAGTAAAGAAATAAAAATGCCTGTACAATGTTTCCTTCTGTGCAAATACTAAGAAATTATTTTCAAGGTGATTCTTCAGCCAATAACAAGGCTCTGGCTGCTCGTGCTGCAGTTCTGCATACAGGGTATTGGTTCCTCTCACAATGAAGTACATTGTTAGCCATTATCAAGTGTTAAATGGGAATAAAAAGACCCTACTGCAGTTCCAATCTCATCTCATAATTCTTTTCTAATGCCACTTTTGGTCTTATTCCATTGGGGAAGGTTCCTTTTGTGCACTGTGTAGCATCACATGGCGGAAAGCTCTTCAGTGCTCTTTCTTCTTCCTCAGAGGATGCAGAGAACTTTGATGTCTGAAAACTTGCTCTCTGTTTTTGCAGTAACTTATGATTTTTTTCTTTATTTTTACTTTGTTTGGTTTTGTTGGTTTTTTTCAGAAAATGTAGGGACCATTATGCTTTCAATTCTTTATCTGTGTAATTTTTGTGAAGAAATTGAAAATATAATTGAATTTTTTTTTTGGAAACCCATGAATTCAAATGAGGCAACAATAAAGGGAACAGGGTGATTAAGGAATTGTGATTCATTTGTTGTACATCATTACAGCAAAAGCTTTGTTGCTGGATTCCTTGCAGACAAAGTCACTGAACTATGATTATATTTCAGAAAATGAAAGGGGACAAAAATAAAAAGGCAATAAAACAAATTAGTAGATGTCTTGAGGGACACGATTATTGCTGACTGAACTATGGTTTGTATCATAAATGTTCCAAAAGTCTGGCAGTTTAAATTATACATCCATGAAGGCAAAACTCTTAAAGCTATCAAAATCTTTATTTCATCGCTGCTGTTATATTCTCTTTGAAGTTCCAAATTAGCAAGAAAAAAAGTGAAAATTATCTTCTAATGATGTTTCTAAAAGATAATTCAAAACTATCTTGGCTGAAATACCATATCTTAAAAAAAGTTATCTCGGCATTTAAAACTTTTTCTTTACCTTCATATTATTTTTATATAGTACAGCGACTGATATACTCTATGCCCATCATGATAGTGCATTGTATTCTGTACTCAGGTTTAAAACTGAAAGGGGAAAGGATGCCTTGGGACTATAATCATTGGGACACACGGTATGTGTGAAAGATCCTTCTGCAGGGACCACATCTGGGAGCATTTGGTCTGCAGAAACTGGGATCTGTCTGTGAATCCACTTGAGGTCTAACCTGTCTCCAGATGCCTGACTTGCTGTTTCCTCAGATCCGGAAACCTGACAAAGTTTTTCTTGTTGAACAGCATTGTTACATGAATGTGCAGGCTTGGTCTTCTTTCATTCTCCTCGAAGAGATTCGAAGGTGAGGTTGCCTTTTCTGATGGCAAAGTTGGAAACCGACTTTGAGTGCCTTCTGTTTCATTTAAGCGGATTCATAAAGTGCAGAGAGAAGGGAGAGAAGTGTTTTGGTTGGATACAACCACCCCATAAGGGGAGTTCCCTGGCAGGCTGCTGTCACTTGGAGCCCAGTGCGGCAACGCGCAACACCCCAGCCACCCTGGGAGAACTGCTGCTTTCCTAGGAAGCAAGGCAAATAAGGAGCAGTTGGTTGGACATTGATGTTATAACCACTAACTGGACTGCAAAAGGAAAGGCTTTTGGCAGCATATTGCTGAAGCATTGACACTCATAAACACATGTTTTGTGATGTGCATCAGCTGCCTTCGAGCTCTGGTTCCTGTGCGCTCCGTGGGTGGCAGTGCTGGGAGGCGTTCCGGAGCTCCGGGCACTCAGCACTGATAACAGTTTTCTTCTAATTTGACATGGCACAGCGGAGAACTGCTGCTGGGAGCAGCAGGGCAGAGCTGGCTCCTGCTCCATGCCAAGCGCCACCTCCTCCTGTCACTGTGACCAGAGAAAACACAAAGGGAAAGACACTGACTCAGGGCTGGGGAAGAGGGGAAGGATGCAACCAAACTAAAAATGATAAGTTTACAATGCAAGATCTGAGGTTTTGCTGGCAGAATGTCAATAATATTGGTTGGGATGAGGTTAATTTCTCACAGAACAGAGCAACACAACGCAAAGCGTGATTTTGGCTGGTATGCAGTGCTGGCCCCTTCTGCTGCCTGTCACGGGGAAGGAAGGTGGCTGCTGGATGAGTCCCAGGGGAGCGAGCATGCAGGTTTATGTTCAGGATTAAGGTTAAGTCTCATGCTTGCACTCTCAGCTGTACAAAGGGGCTTGTAGCTTCGCATGAATGTTATGCTGAGGAAGGACTCTAGTTTGGCAAATTTTGACATGAGAGATTTTGTCCCAGGGGAGCAGCAGCACTGCAAGACGGCGAGGCTTTTCTATATGAAGAATAGTTTCTTTCTTATAGAGCAGGTCAGAAAATGCTGCTGCTGCTCTCTTCTCCCTCACTGCCCTCAAATGCATATTTCAAAGCTAGTAGAACCTTCTATGAAGAAGGTCCACATCTGATGGAACTGAAATATTTGAGTTTTAACCTTTTTGGGAGGTGTCTTTCCTCTTTCCTGCCTGTTTGCATGCTTGTTTTTCCCTCAGTGCAAGAAAGAGACAAACAATTTCATTCTACAAAAGATGCTCAGTTGTTAGGTGATTTTGCTTTTGAAACAAAGGCTGTTTTAATATTCTTTCATGGAAAGCCTTTATTGTTTTTAAATCTGTTCTTGCACAGCAGGGCATGGCCCCTACTTGGCTGCTGTGATTATTCCAGAAATCCTTCAAGTTTAGGTAGCTTGCAAGAAAAACCTTGCAAGAACCTAAGCTGATTTATACGCCGCTCTGTCAGGTTAGACTAACTGGACTTGGGAGTCTGCAGATAAATACATGGTTTGGTTTGCTGTCATCTCTGTCATTCATTATCTATGCTAAAATAATTTTGTATGGAGGTGTTAGCTTCAAGAAAGATCTCTTTGAGACACATGCACACACTCTCTCTGTCTCCCAGTCTTTCTCTGTCTATCTCTGCCTCTCTCTGTCTCATAATATAAAAGGCTATCTAAAAACAAGCATGCTGCCCCTGGACACAGCTGTAGCCCCCCTTGGGCAATGAGCAATCCAGTAGGACACTTTCCCAGTGCTTGAGCCCCAGCCCCATAGCAGCTCGGCATGGCCAAGGCACTTGGTTTGTACTCAAAATTTTATCTTCTCAAGCAGAGAGATGAGAAGTGTCAGCATGAACACAGCCACCATCTCAATATCACAGGGAGCAGGAAAGCTCCAAGGGATGTATATACTTTAAGGAAGTTTAAAGAAAACCTTTGATGGAATCTTTAGTGGGACGACTTACAGCAGCTGACTGTAAAAAAAAAATAAAAAAGGAAATATGGAAATAGTGGTTAGTTGACTCAGAATAATGCGTAGGACCAGCAAACTCTTATCTTTTCTCCTACAGAACACAGTATCTTTTGGAGGAAAAAGTGTAGCCAGGTATACAAAGCTGTACATAGAGTGTAATTCCTTCCCGACCACTCTAATGTATGCCTTGAAGCATGATATTTCCTTGACCTCATTACTTCATCTTGCATAACTAGTTATGCTCACAGTTATACAATTATCCAGGCCTTTTGAAATTCTGCATCTACAGGACTGATTTCAATAGCCAGAATAATGAATTCTATAATCCTTTGGAGAACAGCAAGGTTAGGACATTAATGTAGAATTTGATCATGAACTATTTTAAATAACTCAGTAAATTATCTCGACAAGGACAAAGAACAGAAATAAAACACCACTCAGCTGTCTTGATTTTTATTTTTAAATGTTGCTTATTACTTGAGATCTGGTTCAGTCCTGTCCTTCTCACTCTGTAACCTTTCTGCAGCAATAAGATTTTGATATAACTTGCTTTTAAATCTCCTAAAATAAAGGACCTGAAGTTTATATAGAGCTGTGGCTGTGGCTGAGATGTGAAACCCAGCACAAGTGAGCCCCTGTGCACAAGTAAGCCTCCCCTGGCTTAGAGTCGAGTATGTTCTAAGAAGAGACTGATGTTGTGCTCCCTCATCAGGTTAAGAAGTAGATTCTCAGACTCTTTGGAACAACTGTCAGTGGTGAATGTATCGAGAGATGGGGAAGAAGTGGTGATGAGCAGTAGTGGTGGTTCAGCACAGGTCAGCAGCTGAGGGTGGGGAGGAAGCCTGACGTGGCAGGTAGCTGCCAGTCTGGTAGAGGCAAAGAAAAGTGGAGATATTTGTTTCTGAACTTTTTTCATGATGTGCTGGCAAATGCCAGTCCATTCTCAGTGCCCTGCCAACAAGAAAATGCTGGTATTTTCAGTATATTTATAGGTAGAGGTGCAGAAATTTAGCAGATGGTGGGAAGTCATCATTCTCGCATCATATGGTGATATCCTTAACAAGAAGAGATCGGCTTTGAAACCAATGGTGTTACACCAATATACAACAGCCAAGAGAACTAACCAAAAGTCACAAGCTGGAAACAGTTTTGGGTTTGAGTAATGATTTTTTTTTTTCTTCTCTGTCAGGTTAAATTTGTAACCTGTTGCAGCTTTCCCATTGGCAGTTTGTGGTAGGCATGATAGCAGTCATTAGTAGGCAGCTTCCCTTTTCCAGTCAAGCCCACTATGGGGATGTGTCCGATTCTCCAAGGGCTTCCGTGACAACTGAAAGCAGGGAATGCACTGGGTGCCTCACCCAAGTCAGCTCTCTCTGGGTCAGGGCTGAGGAATAACTGATTTTTCTGATGGAGTGGCATTTCTGAAAGCATGCAGGGTGAAAATCTTGGTATAGTGAGGGATACTGTCCTGGGTTTATGCTATGTTCTTTGGAGTCCTGGTGTTCTAAATCCTTTTTTTTCTATGTCTTGATTAAATACACAGAAAAAAATGGAGATGGTAGTTGCAGGGAGACAAGTGTAGATATTTCACTGGAATATAAAGAAGCAATTGATACATCACAGAATTACTTTTCATTCAGAATAACCCAGCAACCTAAGAGGAATTCATAAAATGTTGCAGTTTTGCTGCATTTTCATTTTTCTCCCCAAATGTGCATTTTGGTTCTTTTGTTGTCAAAGCTCCTTCAGACTGAGAGGACCAATCTCTCATTGTGGGTCTGGCAGCAGTAATGTTCTCTCATCTCTCTTCTTGTTGAGGCAAGTATTAACGGGTCGCATGCTGTTTGCTTGTGCAGCTGTGGCGAGTTATTTTCTGAGCTTCGATTCGAATACATGGTTAGATCTCACAGAAGAAATCTGCACCATTTCACACCAATGGAATCACAGGGGGAATCTCATGTGTTGTAAGTGTTTCTGACTCAGAGAGATCTACCCCGCTCCATGTGCCCCCCACAAAAAATAAAGGGCGAGGTGTGAATGTGGAATAGCAGAGGCTGCAGCCCAGCCTGGTTACAGCTGGGTGAATAGTGGGACCTGGCACCTGGCTGGCATGCTGGAGGCAGCCCCGCAGCAGGGACAGATGGGGTGATCAGAGGCTGGCATGGTTCTCCAATGCATCTGCGCTGACGGAAGAAAGCTGTCAGCAGCCTCTCTGCTGTTTTGCCAAGCATGGCATTGATAAAAAGCTGTAATAGCCAGGTGTTCTTTCATCGCTCCTTGCACCAGCAAGCAAAGGGTGGAAAGGATATAATGGTAGGTGTGGGAAAGGTGGTGGTATTGACTTGTTGCAAGGAAGTGCAAGGAAAATGAAGCTTGAGGGCTAGGTGTAGGGAATGAAAGGCACGTTGTCTTTCCATGGCTGCTGGCAAATGTTTGAACCTTTCTGTGCAGTGACTACTCAAGACCTCTATGCAAAACACCTCTCAGTCAGAAAGACTGTTAATGAGCACGCCTGTACCTGCTGGTGTGTAATCAAGGGTAGTAGAAGGGGCTGGGACCATGGTTTTAGTGGGTGGTGGCTGAGTCATTTCTCATACGCCAGGGATGTACAGAGTCAATAATATTTAAATAATATATATTTGCCAGTTTGCCTTACAGGTGTTGGATCCAGCCTGTCTTGCTGTAGTGTGCTAGGGATTTGTCAAAGCATCCATTGTGGTCCGTAAATGCAGGGAGGAGGGTGGCAATACCCTAAAGTCCTGGTTTATTTATTTATTTATTGGTAGAAATTGCAGTTTGTTTTGTAGTTGATGATTTGCCCAGTTCTACTCTGTGGTGCTGGCAATGCTAGATTTCAGATGCCACCTCTGTTCTATAAAGATGTACTACAACAATAGCCCGGCCAAAGCAATTATGTTTGTTTCCATAAATCTTTGGTTGCATTTCCTTCACTACATAACTGAGAATGAAAATCTGTTTGGTAGTAAGAATTTATCAGTTCAGAAGTGGTTGGGGGCTGGATAAGGTCATGCCACCAGACTAAGTTTTGAGTCATGGAATGGTTTGGGTTCGAAGGGACCTTAAAGCCCATCCAGTTCCACCTCCTGCCATGGGCAGAGACACCTCCCACTGGATCAGGAGCTCAAAGCCCCATCCAGCCTGGCCTTGAAATCCTCCAGGGATGGGGCAGCCACCAGTGCTCTGGGCAACCTGGGCCAGGGCCTTCCCACCCTCATCATGAAGAATTTCTTCCCAATGTCTAATCTAAATCTTCCCTCTTTGAGCTTAAAAATACGGCCCCTCATTCTGTCTCCACAACCCCTGATAAGGAGCCCTTCCCCAACCTTCCTGACCTGGAAGCATCAGAATTGTGCTGCTATTGCACTGCTCTTCCAGTGTAAGATAGCGAAATACTTATATTGTGGATACAACAGTACAGCCACATTTCTGGAAGTATATCTGTTCTCCTGTAAGAAACTTGAGCTAGTCTAAGTCACTCACACTAGGATAGCTGTGCTCACTACTTATTTAACTATGTTAGCTTTAAAAAAGACAGATTGCATTCCTTGTGTAACCATGCTTCCTGACATGGACAAGGCCTGAATAAACTGTCTTTTGGGATAGAAAAATAATATCAGTATCACAACTATGAAAAGTAAAATAACCTGTCTCAAATATAGTTTTCAGATTTGCATAGTGTATCGTGGTTTGTTGCTTCTTGCTGTCCCCTCTGCTTTTTAATCTGTCATCTCTCTTTCCTTGTCTTTGCTTCACACCTGGATAATGTAGCAGTTTCCAGTCCATCAGGTGTACATATCAGAGACATATCCAAGAAAAAAAACAATTTTCTTGTCCCCATGTGGTCACTATCCCTATCAGTGAGTCCCTGCTATGGTGTGCCACATGAAACAGCTCATGCTGACCATCTCAGTGATAAGGCAAGGAGGATGAAAACAGGTGTCAGAAGTGATGACTATCAAAAAACATCCAAATACAATTTTCCTTTAGCAAGCAGAGACCTTAGACATCTAAGAAATGACTGTTTCAGCAACAGTTTATCTATTTACATATATTAATTTATATTCACTTATTAAAAGGCTCACACTTAAGACAAAATGTGACCATAGTGGATCAGATTTTTCTGGAGAAAAACATTAGCGTGTTTCCTTGCTTTGCAAGTCACATTGAGTATTTATTTTCTCGTTATTTGCACATGCAGTTGCCACAAACAGATAGCAGAACTGCCAAGGTTGACGTAGAAGTTGCAGAGGTGCTCGAACTTTTGCATGAATAATAGGTTACATTCTGAAATCAACTTTGTAAGGTCACTTTGGCTATGCAGGGCATTACATAAGTCTGAACTTGTATTATTCAAACTCTTTCTTCACAGCTCCACCAAAACTTTAGAATAGTTTCTCAGAAGTAACTTTTAAGACAGCCATAGTAATTGAGGTCAGATGAGCTGAACGTTTGATGAACAGCATGATGGATACTGCAGTAAGTGGTCAGCATCCATCTGGAGATGAAGTTTTATCGCCACCCTTTGTTCCTTAATAATTAACTGTGCACTTGCCTCTGATTGTCACTATTTCAGAGAAGTGGCTCCTGCCTTCTGAAAGGCTTCAGAAATTTTTCCTTCTGAAAAAGATGGTTCTGATGTGCTGCTTTTATGTTTCATGATGGCTTCCCCCCCCCCCCCCCCGACACACATACTTTTTTACAGCCAGCTAGCTTGGAGGGAGGGAGAAGTTTTGATTAAAAACTCAGTGAATGCACTTTCCAGAGGGAGTTCTGGCTTCCCAGGAGCTGATGCTGCAAATGAACCATTTGGTGCAGCTGACAGAGGATAAACTATCTGATTTTTCATCATCATTTTGGTCTTCTATGAGGGAAACGGATTGATGGTTTGTAGGTAAGGCAAGATCCATGCGTTTCTTTGCACACAGACCAGCCACTCTGGGGACATGAGGAGCCCTGTGCCTGTCCGTGTGCCTGGGTGACCCATCCCCAGACCCTTGTGCTCCTGAATGCAGCCTCTTATGAGCCTCGGTGCAACTAAAGCTTATTTTTTTCCTTTCAGCTTGTTTTTCTCATGTCAAACATGACACTTGTAGATTTTGCTGTCTTACAATGCTTTACGTACTATGACTTGATCTCTCAAACCAAATCCATTGCTCATTTGCCTTTGGAAATTCTGGCTGCGGTGGGGGGAGTGTGTGCGGATGCAAAGGCAATGTTTTACTGCTTCATTGTTGCTGTGGGAATTGTAGGAAGAGAAATGAGATGAAATGCATTGTACTGCAGGAAACTGCATTGCTAGAAATCTTTCATTTGCTAGTAATCATAGGGTTATTTAACCAGTCTGATAAAATAAGTTTAGATGGATGTCGTACATCCTTGTGTACAAGTGTGCTTTGTGTCCTGTAAGCTTGGCATTCACTGCCTGTTTTCTTCTCAGCCTTGTTTCTGGATTTGCTTAGGTTTTCTTGGTAAAAGATGCCAAGCACTCAGGTTATGTAATGTTCTTCCTCTTCCACAACATTAATTTTTGCTGAGTCTTTTTTTATACTTGGTAAACAGATGATATGACAGTTTTACCTCTAAGGAAGTCTTGATCTTGGAAAATTCTGATCTTAAAAATTACCTCTTGAATGAAACAGCTTAGTAACTGTTAATGTGAAATTAAGGAAAGAAACAAGCCGGTTAAGTGTATGCAGTAATAACTGAGGTAAATTACGCCATGAGATGACAGGCCACTGAACAGTCCCTCTTCACAACAGTCATAGAATATGAGTAAACAGAGTGACTTCAGGAGAGATCTGTGTACTTCATTGGAGTGGTTAAATTTTGCTAGAAAATCCCCAAAAGATTTACATCTTTACATCTTTTACATTTTTAGATGTAATTTTTACATCTGTTATTTCTTGATGTAGTTACAATGACAGGTGAATTTAAAAGAGCAAAAGCAAATCCCTTCCTTCTTTTCCAGTCCGACCTACCTTTCTTTCTGCTTGTTCATGCAGTTCAAGTAACTAAGGGTCTGTGAGTAGCTATGAATATTCAGCTCTGGTATCCGGGGGTGTCATCTTTGCCCTTTCTTTTCTGAGTCAAATTGTATTTTAAGTGAGAGAAGAAGATTAATATCGTTATTTGTGTTGATAGTCATGGGTAAGGCCGTACGTGTCCGAGGGGGCTATCCATGCAGACACACCAGGTCCTGATTTGGCAGGTTGGTGGAGGAGGAATTACTGGTACTTTGTGGAACTACAGAGTCTGGTGTAAAGTTCCCTGTCAGCTTTGCTTGTCAAAAATTGCTAGAAGCTGGAACCCGCAGAAAGCAATTGGGTAAAAGTCATGTATTTGACTATTTCATAGCACAGCTAAGTTAAACAGCTTCCAGCTGTTTGTTCAATATTAATGATTCAGTTAATCTACACAGGCATGCCGCTGCTTCAGAGTCGTTCAATTCTTTTGATTTAACGAATGTTTTATATTTTATTAAAAATCCAGGGTATGTTTGGATTGTTCTATCACTGTCCTCTTAGGTAGTCAGTCAATGTGTTTTTCTCTGTGGGGAAACCTCAGATGAGGCATTGCCCACCAGAAAACCTCCTGTCAGGCATCTGGAGACAGCAGCGCTGCTGTGTCCAGTAGTGTCTGGGAAGACAGAGGATTACCTTACGCTCCTGAAGCCCCAAGACCACGTAGCTATGCCCAGTGATGACCTTTAAAAGAAAGCCCGTACAGCATCTTACAGAGTTTAATATTTTTTCTTTGCAGTGGCTGGTGAGCCAGGAGGAAGGGACCGTTACTTTTTCTTCTAGACTCGGTTGCATGTTGGCTGTGCTGCATAATAGACCATTCTGCCTTCTGCCATTCCTGTGAGCAGTACAGGACTGGAATATTTGTGTTTGAAATGTGGATTCTGCTGCCTGTAGTGTAATGCCTCTCTGAATTTTTAGAAGCTGTTGGTGTGAGAAGTCCATAGGATTTTTAATATTTTCCACTGTATCCAGAAGATATTTTGATCTCTGTGACTTTTTTAGAGCCATACAAATGAGTTATCCCCCGTGAATCCTCACTAACCTTCCTAAGAGAACCACATTTTATACCTTTCACTGCCAAATGAAATTCTTTGGCTCTCCTGAAAGGAGCAGTTTAAACCAACCGAGTCTCTTCTGGAAACCATCTCAGTTTGTCTGCATCTTTGAAAAAACCCAATCTGTCAGTCCAATTGACATGAAGATCGTAACAAACATATGTATGTGAAGAGCATAGGAGGAATGACACATCAGGTTGCCTGCTTGTGCTTTTTCTTTGTGCTAGTCACTGTAGGGCACTGGACAAAAGGGGTGTGTATGTCCCTTGGATGTTCTTGGAGGCAGAAATTGTTAAACTCTGTTATGGATCTCTGGAGGCCTTCAAGCTAAGAACACTACTCTTTCACCTTTACGTGCAACTTAAAAACTGGCAGGCTTGAAACTGGAGGCTTATGTGAGCATCATTGTGTCTAGGCAGACAGTTTTTACTGTCAAAAATGAGTAGTGAAGACCAGAAGTATTCTGGTCAACAAGAGAATAGCCTACCCACGTGCCACGTGCTGTGACCAGATAAGGCCAGGAGCTGCCTGTGTCTGAGGGTCCAGCCATAGCAAAAAACAGATGAGATGAGATATGACTTTTTCCACCGATTGAGGAAAGCAATAAAACCACGCTCCCTGCCAACGTGATACAATGAAAATAATCCCTGCAGGCAGCAGATTTGGAAATCAGTATGACTGTGCTGCTTAGATACAGGAAGGTATTTGCAAAGGCTAATTCCAGCCTGGTGAGGCTCGTCTCTCCAAGGGCGTCTGTAAAGAAGAGAGGAGGATCAGCAGCCCCTCTGGAGATGGACTGAGAGCAGGAGCCCAATTTAGCTGTTCTGAATCACCTTCCAGACCATCAGCTGTGGAGAGGATTCTGGAGAGAGACTCCTTGTTAGGCTAAAGATAACCTGGGTGAACACCCTTCTCTCTCTTAGATAAAATTCACTGTGCCTGGATCTGTATCTCTTCCTTATGTAAAATGGAGCTATTCAAACATATTTTGCCTGCTATTATATTATCTTCAGAGCAGCCAGTCCACAGAGGGATTACTACCTTCCTCTCACATCTGCTTCTGTAGTCTGACCTCCAGCCCAAGTGATAGAGATGTGTGTTGTGGCGTGCAGATCCTCCCCAGGACACACGGAATGGGGGTTTTATTCTCTCTTCTAATAAAGAGGAAATTTTATGCAATACACTGCAATCAGTCACTTTTTTTTTAACTGTGTCAATCGCTTTGAAGTAGAAGGACAGAATTAATGCTGTTTATGCAATGTTATTTCTTTCCCTTCTGAGCCTGCATTATGACAGCCTTCAGTTACATGATTGCACAGTATTTTTTCCGCAGGGTGCCATTCAGTGGAGGGTAGCTTGAGCTTGTTCAATATTTCTTTCTGCTCATCTCTCAATGCATGTTGCCTCCAAGTTGCTTTCTGCACATTCTGCTCTCAGCTGCAGGCTGTTGGAGCCTCTGCGGAGGCCTCTTTGTGTCTGCTTGTGAGATGCTCTCACTGCATGCGACATATACTCAGAAGCTGCATGCAAGGTGTTCAGCAGTCAGAAAAAATATGATGTTGTAAATGTGAGTATGCTATATCATTAATAACATTCCATAGGTATTTGTGAAGAGAAAAAAAAGCTCAGCTGACAGTAACATATGCATGTGCAGTAACTTAATTTTACTGTAAAATTCACTGTATTTTTAAATGTTGATTTGAAATGTTATTTCAAGTCTAATACTGAGCATGCCATTTGAATTGTGGGCATGATTAACTCAGACAGCTACCTCTGGCCTTTTATTACTCACTCATGGGAAACACAAACTCTGTTTGTCCTGTACAAAGTCAGTGCTTGAACTGCCACTTGCCTTTGCTTAGGGCAAACCCCTTACTGTGGTTCCTACTGAAGAGGAGGCACAGACAGCTATCAGACATCTCTGCTAGCTCACCCCACTGGCTGTAATGTCAGTAAATTCTTTGAGCTCTTTTGATTCCCAAAGTCCAGCCAAGAATCCAGCTGCGCCATTTCAGATTCTAATGTCAATGGCAGGATTAGATGCCTGAAGGAGTTCAACAGTATGAAAGTATGACATTTTATGTATATCAAAGTAAATGTGGGTGGGTTTTTTGTTCTTGTTTTGTGGGATTTAAGTAAGATAAGTTGTTAAATAAACCACTTCTCCCTTCTCTTCAACAGCCAAAAACTGGAAAGTTGCAGTAACAGTCCCATCACTCGCAATCTCAATACATGACTCCTTTTGTTCCTACCTGCTGCTGTCCAAATAGCTGCTCTGAATTCAAATTCCTTCTATCTCCCCTGGAAGTGTTACAATGATGTGTACCTCAGCACTTCCATGTATGTCTTACCAGCTCTACTTCTTTCTTAGCAATCCTCAAAATAAGGAAGAATTTCTCAAACTCCATTATAATTTGAATATACTCTGCACGAGGAACATATGCGTGCTTTGCAGTTACTGTATGTGTGTTTGTGTCCCCTCTAAGAGCTCAGCGGAACTCATGGCAGGGAAGTTGCCCATTTACCTTGTCACAGCCCTGGCTTTTGGTATCAGTCCCTTCGCTGACCCCAATTTCTTTGATTGCCTGTGTTTGCTTCTCAATGCTAACCATTCTGCACTGCCACATTTTACTTACCAGCAAGGCAGGAGCTGTTTCTTCACTTTTCAAAAAGGCTTAATTGATTATATTGGCAAGCCTTCTTTCAAAGGGTGAGGGAAGGCAGTTAGCCTTGTTTGCACAGCCTGCCTTATGCAGGTTGAGGGCAGGGAGAGGTGCCCTGCATGCAATTCCCTGAGTATGTCCCCTGCAGAACTCAGTGCCTTTTAACACAGAGCGCTCTGATTTTCAGCTCTGCCTTCATAGCAACATCAGGATAATGTCAACAGGGCATCTCCTGCAATAATAAAGAATAGAACATGCAGGAAGAATTTAGACACCTGCAATTTTTCTCTCACATTCCTTTCTAGCTCTCATCCCAAGAAGAAAACTAAATGGGCAACTTTATGGTGATTTGTGGGACTAGCAGTTGCACCTCCCAGCCTTTGATCTAGGGGGTGTTTCTAGGGTAGAGCAGTCTCAGCACTCGCTGTCTGCAGTACCCCATAGTAATGAAGACATTCATCTCTTGTATTTGTTGGCACTAAGTGGGAATCTCAGCACTTAGAGGAACTGGCAGCCTTCCCTCATGGTATGCTTAGAGGGGCAGAAGGTAAAAGCCTTCAGAATTTTCTTCTGCTGGCATTGCTTACACTAGCTGGGAACGAAACACAGAGGAAAGAAATGGAAAGGAGTTACCTGACTTCAGCAGGCACAGCAGAGAATTGCTATCTTGGAGAAGGGCCCCAAATCAGCTGGATTTCCCAGCCCATGAGACAAAGAAATACAGGCTAGAACATAATGGTGCATGGGATGGAGTCTGCTTGCAATAAATCGTGCTGCTTTGTTGGGACTCCTCTCTGTGGATGTCCTACATCAGTGGGACACATACCTGCAGCAAACCTAGTTGCTGCAGGTATTGCTTCTGTTAGCATGTTTGAAGCATGTCAACCTTGCACAGTGCTGGAAGATGTGGAGGGAACTGTGTTTTTTTGCAAGCCAAGGATGGTGTCTTCAACCTTGTCTTTTCCATAATGTCAAACATTGTGAGGGGACAATGTGATGCAGTAACTGGGTCTGGGTGGCTTTGTGTGCGTGGACTGGTGGTAACTTTGAAGGTCTGCTGGGTTTGAGTGGCAGCGTCAGTGATGGGTTTGAGAGGGGCCCTTCTGGAGGAGAGGTGACAAGTGAATGCCTTTATAGGAACCGTGCTGCAGCCTCAGGCAGGGAACCTGGGACTGTGCATGCTGCAGCCCGTGGCATGTAAAGCAGAAACAAGCTGCCCTTAGCAGGACCTGTGGAAGAAGGATGCAAAGCTTGGCTCAGATTTACCCTGTGGAGGCCAGCAGAGGTGCCTGGCTGTGCCTGGGGAAGGCTGGAAGGGCAAGGGAAAGAAACCCTTCAAGGACCCCTAAAGTGACGGCAGGTGAGTCCTCAGCCACCTTCTGCTGCTCTGGGGAGGAACTTCTATGGTGAGATGTATGTTCATTAACCACAGAGATTATTAAGGATGTACCTGTGCCTTTGTTAAAAAGTGTTACTCAATGTTTTTTGTCACGAAATTGGTTTTCTGTTCTCACAGAATAACCAGGTTGGAAGAAACCCACCGGATCATCGAGTCCAACCATTCCCACCAATCCCTAAATCATGCCCCTAAGCACCTCATCCACCCTCACCTTAAACACCTCCAGGGATGGTGACTCAACCACCTCCCTTGGCAGACTGTTCCAATGCCTAACCACCCTTTCCTTGAAGAATTTTTTCCTTATCTCAAGCCTAAATCTCTCCTGGTAGAGCTTGAGGCCATTCCCTCTCGACCTGTCCCCTGTCACTTGGGAGAAGAGCCCAGCTCCCTCCTCTCCACAACCTCCCTTCAGGTAGTTGTAGAGAGTAATAAGGTCTCCCCTCAGCCTCCTCTTCTCCAGGCTAAACACCCCCAGCTCTCTCAGTCGCTCCTCATAAGATTTGTTCTCCAGCCCCTTCACCAGCTTCGTTGCTCTTCTCTCTTCTCAAATGCAATAGGTTAAAAAAAAGTTCCAAAAGAATTTTCACACCAGAACCTTGAGTTAAATCCCTTATTTCTCTGTACAGTAAACACTAATTGGTTGAAAACAATTGCTGCTCTTTTTAGAGTACGTACATTGGTAAATATAGGGGTTGGGTTTTTTGTCATAATGATTCACTGATTTATGTGAATTTCACCTATGAGAAAAAGGCAGAATAGGGATCCTGTGTTCTGCCCCTCAAATGCTCAGTCCAGCATTTATTTACATGTCAGGATAGCTAACATGCATGTGACACGATGTTAATCTGAATGAGGAATTGATCCATTGCCTGGTGGTGCTTTTTCTTTTTTTTCTATTGCCCTATAAAATTTACTTATTAAAAAAAAGGACCCTGTTGTTCTGCTATGGTTGGAAAAAATCTAAGTATGGCTCTCAAGGGTGATACTTTTCCCTCTACATTTTACTATTGCTGCACCGAGCTACTGATCTTTAGACTCAAAAGTGGCAAAGTATTTTTCAGAGCTGCTATTTGTGGGTTTGGAGACCCCTTTTGTGCAGGATATGATCCCATTGCTTCTGAAACCCTTCAGGCTGAGAGCACATCGCAAGCTGAGAGAAATGAATGGCAGTTTGTGAGGAGGTGACCTGGGAAAAAAACTGCAGAGCTTGTGGCTGCTTGGCCTCTGCTCCGACGTGCGGCTGTACTGGGGTGTACGGTCAGGACACCAGCTGGAGGAAGAAGGCAGTGAAAGGCATTTGGGTTATTTTTCCCTTCCTAACTAGAAATCTTCATTTTAGAAACAAAATCTAAAAATGCAGAGAAAAACAAACAAAACAACCAAAAAAACACAACAGTGTAAATGCAACAAGTTTGAGTCTATTCTTTCATCCAGCCTTTTACTCAAAACGTGCCTGTGAGTGAGAGTGGGCAAGTTCTTCTTCGGGGTAGAAGCTCTTCTGTCCCTCTCTTCTCCTCTTTCCCTCTCAATGCCTGCCTCCTCTCTCACTTGTTTTCCTTGCCCTTTTCAAGACCCACTGGATCTGAACAGCAGCAGCGAGGAGTAAGGCTGCATGGACAACATGTGCTTCTCCGTCCTTTAAAAGGCTGCAGCCAGTCACAGCAAAATAGAAATGGAGGGGGATTTGCAGCATCAGACCACGTGCCCTTCCATCTCACAGCTTTAAAGCTAAACGAAAGGGCTAAATTCGCTCTATGAAGCATGTGTAGTAAAATCACAACTACTGATCCTCAAGAATTAAGTAGAGAAAGTGATTAGAAAAAATATCTTAGCTTTTGGGGTTTTTTTAGTAACTATTGTTTTAAGAAAAATGTCTGCGGAAGACTGGAATACAAGCTTACCCAATTGTGTAATTAGTCTGAATTCATTAGAAGGATAAATGATAGGAAGGAGAGAAGAGCTGGTAATGACTGAACCCAATGATTCCATTCTGCAGAGAACAGCTACAGCAGACAAGTGCCTTATATACCAGATCAGAACCGACACGTATATCTCATGGGTGTGTGTTTCCATGGAAATTTTTATTTCTGGGGAGACTGAAAGTCTTTGTAAGAAATGGAAAAAGTCATCCGAAAACTATGATTTGATAACGCTGCCTTGGAATAATAATATAAATACCCCAGAGCCACACAGAGCCTGCTTTGGCGTGGGAGTCAAGCGACATCTCTGTGCACATCTCAAGTCTTTAATTAGAGAAAAGTAAAACCAGATAGAAGAGATCATTTTCAGCTGCCCCTCCACCACCTGCCTAAAACACTGAACAGCTCTTCGTAGTTAAATCACATGCCTTGAGCTTAGCTTAGGGAAAATAATGTTCCCATGTTAATATTTTGATTTTCAGATGCGTGATGGCTTTTGGAAAGAAGTATTGAGACTTTTCCAAGCCTCTGCTTCATACATAAGATTTCACCACTGAGGTGTGTGCTTTTGAAAAGTGCCTGCGTGCTGCAAACTACAACTTCTCAATACTTTCTGAAGGTTTTGTGAAATACTTTTTCAGTGACTGTTGTATTTTGTGCATGCTTTGAGTTCAGTGCTTTTATCCCTGGTGTCTTGTAAATGACTCTCTCTGCTTTAGATGAAAAACTGTTATAATATAGAGACAAAGATGTTCCACCTGTGCAACTGAAGATTAGCATTTTAAGTAACATCTAAGAAACCCTTCACTGGGGTAGCAAAGCACAAAAGGAAAGGGATAGGTGTCTTGAATGGCTTTAGAAACAGATCTCCAGTAACCAGTAGACTCATGGTACTTTGAGGGAATTGTGTACTCCATGGTTTGGATGTGGTGGGGCTGCAAAAACTGCAATGGAGAGTTCAGTTTACGTGATATGCTCGGGGAGCGTATGTGCTGTCCTGACTGTGGGCAAACTATAATATGAATAGCTTTTGCACCAAGTAACTTTTAATTTTATTAATATATATAATTCACTGTTAGGTTAGTAGATGGCAGGAGGCTGAATTATTGAAGAAGTTAATTGATTTTAATACTGATCAGTTCTCTTAAGGGGCTGTAATATTTGTACTGCAGAAACAGAAATGTTACCATGAAGAAGAAAGCGCATCTCCTGCACTGTGTAAAGCTCCAGTAAGAAGCCAGTGGTGAGCCTGTCAAGGTCCCTGGTGCCACTCAGAGCAGGGAGTGTGCCCTGGGCTAGGGCTTATGTGGTGGGTTCTGTGCAGGATGCCCCACCAACCGGGTGAGTCTTTCTGCAAACCCTCTCCTGCAATCTGTGTGTGCTGGTGGCTGGGGTAGATGACTAGCAGCAGATAATGCTGGAAAGACCATAGTTCCCATTGCCTGTTTTGCTTTCTCCCACAGCCCAGGCTGTTGTGATGAATATGGAGGTATTTGACCCAATAGAATTTGCTAAAGTGTACAGAAAATGTTGGTCAAAATGATCGGGGCAGTTGTCTGCTTATAAAGAAACACTGCATCTAGGAAATGCGGTGGATGGCTGAGGAGAGGTGGTTGTTATTATACTCCTGTTTAAGAAAAGTGAGGAAGAGGACCACGGCTACAGGAGGCCAGCCAGCCTACAGGCGGCACACCAGCTTACAGGCTGCTCTCAAACCTGGGAGGATGAGGAGGCAGTCAGGAATAGTCAGCACACTTTGAGTGTGGAGTATAGCTTGCTATGATGAAAGGTCTGGCTATGCAGTTGAGGAGTAAATACCTAGACTCTGTTGGTTTACTACCTCCCATTTCAGACATCTATATTCCTGTTAGATCAGTTGATATTGCTGGGCCCTTTTCCTGCTAATGTAATATATGAGTTATTTTTACACTTTCTTAAATCTGCAATCGACACTTTTGATTTGATGATTAATTTTATCTATAAAATTTAATGTGAGCATTGGAAAAGATAATTTTATTACTGGCTTTAGTTACCTGATATAGTCTAGCAAGAGATTCCTGCAAGGTTAATTAAGTGTTTAACTCACAGCTGATTCTGATCTCACTACTCAGAACAGGAAGAGAGAAAACCAAGTTGAGAGGAAGCTGGCAGTTTCATAGAATCATAGAATCACAGAATCACCAGGTCGGAAGAGACCCACCGGATCATCGAGTCCAACCATTCCTATCAAACACTAAACCATGTCCCTCAGCACCTCGTCCACCCATGCCTTAAACCCCTCCAGAGAAGGTGAATCAACCACCTCCCTGGGCAGCCTCTGTCAGTGCACGATGACCCTTTCTGTGAAAAATTTTTTCCTAATATCCAACCTAAATCTCCCCTAGCGGAGCTTGTGTTTCCACCTTCTTGCTGCTATGAGGGTCTCCCTCTGTGCTCCTCTGTCACGTTGAGACTCCTGCTGAGCTCCTGCAGGCCTTTCGAACACCTCTGGCTTGCCCATCAGGATTCAAAGCAAAGAACAGAGTTGGAGTTTGTAGGTGAGAAGCAGTGATAGAAATAAAGTAGCAGATACTGATCAGAGTGAAGAAGAGAATATGTCAAGGTAAGAAATGCTTCCTTGCCCTGGAAAGAATGAGTTTTGGGGAATGGGGAGTTTTCTGTGTGGAAGAAGAAGAATGAGATGAAAACCTAGCTAGGGAGATAAGTCCACACTGAGATGCCAACAAAAGAAGTGAAGGCAATGGAAAGAGAGGAAGAATGCAGCAGAAACAGTCTGGAGAGGGGGAGATGTAGATGGGGTAAATCAGAAAATAGGTTAATTGAAAGTGAAAAACAGACTGGAAAAAAACAGGTGGAAAAAGTAACTTGGAAAAAAGAACATAAGATCTCACTTGATGAGATCCTGCAATTCACCTACAGGTATGGTTAATGTGTGTGTGTGTGTGTAAGAGGACTGTTTGCAGGGATTTTTTTTTGTTTTATTTCATAATCTGAAGCAGACACTTCCTTTGAACGAGGGGAGTTTGGGAGTGTCTCTTGGAATGGAGGGAAAGGCATTGAATATGAAACAGAGAAAGAGGTACTGCATTGGTTCTTTGTTCTTCTGATGTTGGTTGGAGTCTGCATAGTCCAAACCCCAGCAGAGTGGTACCATGCTGCTTCTAGCGAGGGCTGCTTTGTGGAAAAGTAAGACATCTCCTGTAACTTTGGCTAAAGATGCAATGAGATTTCAGAAGAGAGTAGAAATGAGATGCGTAGAGCCTGGCAACAGAGAGTAATGTTCACAGAACTGTAAGAAATCTTTTATATGTCTTATTGGGCAAAATTTGGAACAATAAGTAGATTTAGAGAAAGACCCATGAACCATTTGTATTCTGCATGCAGTTTAAAAGCTCATGAAGAACCTGAGTGCAGCTTCTCTGCTGAAGCAGGATTCAGACAAAAATGCCAGCTGGCCATAAAACTTTCTAAAGGATTTTGAAATTATTCTGTGGGAAAATAAATTATCTTCAGTTTTGCATTTCTATGGTCTCTGAGCTTCTTCATGGGCAGCTGTGCTGGTATCTGAGCTAGTTGTCAGACATGGAGAACTTTTTGTAGAGGGACTTCCTATCTGAAACTTCCTTCCATCAGTGAAACTATTTCAGTTTATTTGTTTTCATGTTCTGAAAATCCCTTTTTTTTCTTTCAGTGGGAGACTCATAAAGCAAGGTGAGCTACAAGGGATGCAGCCATTCATAGGCTCTGGGTTAAGAGAAAGGTTCCTTTGAGCAGCTGTCTGCTGAGAATGTATGTGGGAGTAACAAGGGGAGAGACAAAGGGTATCCACAGCAAGGACCATAGTAATGCTCCCTGGATCCTTTCTGGAAAGCAGAATTATAACTGTCCCATGAAAGTAAACCACCCATCCTTCCTTTCACACTGTGCAGTGCGTGCTTGAGAGAAAAAGGCACTGCTAGACTGGCAGCATGACAGAAAAAATATTGTTTTGCGGGTGCTTGAACTCACAGCAAGTTAAGTACTTGAGCCTGGTGGTTTGATGCACGCCTGAACAGTAGATTGTGAAGCTTGCCTAACAGGCATTGCTCAAGCTGTCTCTACTCAAATACTGCACTTCAAAGAGAAGCCTTCTTACACACAGTCATTTCCCATAATCTTTTCAGTGCTGCAAGGCAGTATATGTCAAGCGATTTCCTTGAATTAATCTAAATAGAATTCTTAATAATTAAGACAACCTAGACAAGTCAAAATAAATTTAATGGCTTGTATTTAATATTTTTGTTAGAGTCCTTATGAATCAGGCAGAAACGTTAGGAAAAATTCAACTAAGCATATGTCAATAGTAAGTAATGGAAGACTGGATTGCACCCAAATCAGGTCCTAACCTGATTAATGTAAGCAACTGGCTCTAAGTCTTCCCTGAAGTCTGATGGTCTTAAGACTCTGCTGATACCAGTGTAGGCTGCATAGTGATGTGTTTCAAAACTGAAGTCTAACTTCTGAGGAAGCTGATGCAAAATCAGTACTTGTTAGAATATCTTGACAGTCTGCATACTAATCTTTACATAATGTTTGATGATGAGCGTTCAGTGCTTCTAGCATTTTCCCAAAGTGCTAGCTCTGAGTCAAAGCAGACCACGTTAGAGCAGGACATGCTTTTTTAAGTGCTGAAAATAAGCTGGGCGTTGTAAAATAATATTTAATAAGTGCTAGTTGTATAATGAGGCAATGCAGAACTTGAGGGAGTTCAAAGTTAGTGTCCCAAGTAAGGATGCTGCATGCGGCAGAATAAAGGGACTTTGCAATGTCTTTTGGCTGGAAGCCTTACAAAACCACTTGTTTGGTGTTTTGGCTTCATCTTCTGGGCATTCCCATGTTTTGGCCACTCTTCCTCAAGCCTGTAGCACTGCATGAGGCTGTCATGCTCCAAGTGCAGGACTCTGCATTTGGACTTGTTAAACCTCATGCCGTTGGTCTCAGCCCAGCAGTCCAGCCTGTTCAGATCCCTTTGGAGCCTCCCTACCCTCCAGCAGATCCACACTTCCACCCAGCTTAGTGTCATCTGCAAACGTGCTAAGGATCCCTTCAGTACCTTCATTCAAGCTATTGGTAAAGAGGTATTCATTGATGAATGAGGTGTTCAGAGTCAAACTGATTTCGTTATTACAAATTACAATTACAAATGATTCCACATCGTGGCTTTATGTACAGGTAATGACTTGGGAGGCTGCTTGATGTGGGTTTTCTGCCACAAAAGTTTGCCCAGTAGCCTTCTCTGCTCAGGCTGCCATGCCTGCTGCTTGGACAAGAGGAAAAACTCTTCCAGGTCCACCTTCAGTATTAGCATAGTGGCCTAAATTACAATATTAATCTCCCTCTTCTTCCTTTCTTTTAAGTGGTAATTAGTCTAACACAGGTGGTAATGTGATCGCTATTGAAGTAGTTTAGCTGGATTGCTGTGCATTTTTTTTTAATATGCCCTCTCTTCAAATACCTGCTTTAAGGGCTCCCCAGTGCTCTGTTTTGAGGTTTTTATCTGTAAATGGTCTTGACCAATTTAATTTCACTTGATTATTGCTTCAGTGGATTAAGAGGATGCACCAAACGTGATATATTTAGATTTTAATAAGTCAGTTAATATTTTCTCATTCAGATTTCCATTTTATTAAAAAAACACATCCTGGTTGGTTTGAATAGGACCATGGGATGCAGACCACCAGCTGCCTGAAAGGTTTTAGATGAAGAGAGTTTATCAGTGTGGGGAAGGCTTCTGGTGGAGAGCTGCCGGAATCAATTGCAGGACTTGAATAAAGTTCATTGTCAATTGGGATGATGTGTTAAACATAATGGTAATGAAATTTGCAGATGATACTAAATTGGAAGGCATTGGAACACCAATGAAGAGAGATAAATTTAAAAGACATCAATGACCATTAGAAAAATGAGTGGAATATCTACTAAGAGCTGATCCATTTTAGCAAAGAAAGAGAAAGTATTTCTAAAGGAAAATTATCACAGATAACACTGAAGAGGGAGCAGAATGATTGGAGGTAGAAATCCTGTCACTTGTTGTTTCACTGCAGATCAAATAGTCTATTTCAGTGTGTTATGCCTATGAAAAAGCCACTGTAATTCTGGGACCTGTGTCTGAAAATGCCCTTTTTGAGCAAGACATTAAGTCGTTTAAAACAGTGGCTTGGCCTGTCCCAGTGCAAGGAGCACACCAAGGGCAGGCACTTGCTTTGTTCCTTTTTATTTGAACTCTTTTCACGATTCCCATCTCTTAAATCACAATGATACCCAACTTGGCTGCAACTTGTTGGGGTTTGGATTTGGTGTTTAAGGCAAAGTTACGTGCAAGATTGGTGACTCTCAGTTCATCAAAATGCAACACTGGTTGGATAGCTTATTGTGAACAATACTACCAGTACCCTCTGATAGGCAAAATTACCCATAAGTAATAAATGTTGCACTCAGAATGACCCTGTTTTTTCTTTTCAGACAACTCTTAAGTGTGTTTTTCTTATTTTCAATACTTCCTTCCCCATCCTCGGGACAACAAACTTTCTACTGCTTGACCTTGAGTCAATGTCAGAGCAAGTATTACTGCTTGCAATCAGTAGTTAGAGCATAATAACTATGCTTATTAAAATATTGATTGATTATATTAATATGAAGACCAACAGCATTACAGATACCTAACACAGCCACAGTAGGACCTAGTAAGAATTTGAATTTTCTGCCGGTGACCATCAAAGTTCAATATTTTTCCTCTTTCTTGTTTTAAGGTTTCTTTTCATGTTGGTTTATATTCTGTGCTCACTGAAATGCCTGCAAGTCTACTTCAATCTGACATACAGAAGTATAACAGGCGTACAGTTTACTACTAACATGTGACAACGAATACAGCATGATGAAATGCTTTAAACATACTGTTTTGGAAATAGAGGCTTCTGATTTAAAAAAAAAAAGGAGGGAGTTATTCTGGATTCTTTGTAAAGTGTGTATAAACAGAAAGTTAAAAGAAAATCCTTTTAAAAAAGGAACATGCAACAGTGAAATTACTAACTGTGAAACGTTCCTTGTACAAACACAAATGTAACACTGCTTAAAAATTATTCTTTTTGGTTTTGTCACTAAATCTCTCTTAGTCATTCAGAACACAGTCAACTGAGAACTTGTGTTGTCCTTAATGGCTTTCAAATATTGGAAGGCAATGCTCACGCCCTGCAAGCTCACATAAAAATCAGGAAAAAATGAAACCTGTATTTTTATAACTGTTTGATGACAAAATCTGACATGATTTTTTAAGTACAGAGAAAGCATAATAAATGGGTTTTTTTTTGGCTGCTTCTTTGCTAGAAACATTCCTGCATAATTTGAAACCAATAATGATCCTGAGGCCCGTGGAGCCACCCTTCAGTCTTTATTATTAAATAGGAGGCAGACACATGTGACGTGTGTATAATATGTAAGTCTTTTGTTGGCTGGTTGCGAACTCGCATCTTAGTCAGCATCAGCTGTGGTGTGAAGTTTCTGTACGAGTCGACAACTTTGTTTTCAGTGTAAAGACCTGACGAGGAATTCAGTGGAAACACAGAAAACTGTCAAGTTAGGTGCATCCCATTTCCTGCACTCTGTAATGTACTTGGGGCAGATGCTGAAACTCCGTGTGCTTATAGCAATAATAAGTAACCTGTAAGAATACAGATGTGATCAAATCAGGAAGTGGCTGTGTGTGCTGGGAGCAGCTGAGTTATTTTTTTGATGGCCACAGTGGTGATATTTGCAATTCCTTCACTGGCTGCTGGTGTTTAAACTTAAAAATCAACCAGTGTTCCTGAAAGATTGTAATTACATTTGCTCTTTCTAGGCTTTTTTGATATCAAGTGAACTTTTTAAAAGCTACAATCATCTTCCAGAGAACTAAAAACAAATAGAAATTCTGCCATGCAATTTTGAGCAGGCATTTTTATAATTACAGAGAAGCTACATAAAAATAATGTTCATGCTGAGCACCGGAGCCGAAGACTGTCCCTGTGCAATGCCCTCCTGTTAAACTCTGGAGCTGGGCAGAGCTCAGCAGAGCTTTCCTGCAGAAACTCTTGCAGCCAGAAAGGAGAGGTGGGGATAGGGAAGAAGACGTGAAGAGCAGAAATGCTTTCAGCAGAGCTGTTCTTGCTGTTTGCACCTCTGCTGTGGGCAGGTTACTGTTGTGCTGCCTCTGCTACCGCTGTGTTTCTAACTGTCGAGCTTTTTCAAATCTATTACTACTCTAAGAGGCTAAAGACAAGTGGGTAGAAGGGATAGCCTATCTCAGCTAGCAATGTAATTCCTTGAGGTTTTTGGGGGGTCAGCTGAAGTATTTTTTACTTTGTGACACATTATCACAGATATAAATGTGGGTTTGGGTTCTATAAACATGGCAGGCTTTGTAGCTGTGATTTGTGCAGTGAAGAAAACAGGGTCACATCTGTTGTTCAGTTGTTCATGCTTTTCACTTAGTCTGGATAAGCGATATAAGTAACAGATCAACACAGTTCCAGTATATTGGAAGCCAAGTTGGAGAGCAAACAAGAGGCAGCTGTTTTTACATGTAAGAGAAGTTAATGGCCCTTGTGCAGCAGCAATGTTGCCCTGTTGGTTGTGTTGATCCCAGCATTCCTAGACCTGGAACAGTCTTTAACTCGTAAGCAACAAATGTAGATAATTTGCAATTACACCAGCAATGAACTCTAATACTGTAGAAAAGATCCGTTACGATTGTTTGTTGTACTGGTTTGTTCAATAGCTCATCGGTGGTGGAATAAATGCAGGCTATGGCGCTTAACTAGGCTGCTGGAAAACTACATTAATAGCAAAAAATGCATTAATTGCAGGAGCTAATTGTGGTACATCTGAAGTTGCATATTATCTACCTCAAAGTAGTGATGAAGACGGACTACGGTCAGGATGGGACTGAGTGTCTGTGGGTGAAAATCAGAGGAGCCCATGGGCAGGAAGGGATTGTGATGGGAGTCTGCTATAGACCACCCAGCCAAGAAGAAGCAGCTGATGAGCTCTTCTACAAACAACTGAGTGTAGTCTCAAAATCGCTACCTCTAGTCCTTGTGGGAGACTTCAATTTCCCAGATATAGGCTGGGAGTATAATACAGCAGAAAGGAAGTAGTCCCGGAGGTTCCTGGAGTGTGTGGAAGACAATTTCCTCACACAGCTGGTGAGCGAACCGACAAGGGACGGTGCCCTCCTGGACCTGCTGTTTGTGAACAGAGAAGGACTGGTGGGGGATGTGAAGGTTGGAGGACGCTTGGGGCAAAGCGATCATGAGATGGTAGAGTTCTCAGTGCAGGGTGAGATGAAGAAGGTGGAGGTTAGCAGAACAGTCGCCCTCAACTTTCAGAGAGTAGACTTTGGGCTGTTCAGAAGGCTGGTCGGAAAAGTCCCATGGGAGGCGCTCCTTGAAGGCAAAGGTGTCCATGAGGGCTGGGCGCTCTTCAAGAAGGAACTCCTAGCAGCTCAGGAGAAAGCCGTCCCCAAGTTCCGGAAAAGTAGCCGGAGGGGTAAGAAACCAGCATGGTTGAGTAGGGAGGTCCTAAGAGACATCAATAGGAAGAGGAGGGCCTACGACCTCTGGAGGAAGGGGCAGGCATCCTGGGTGGACTATAGGGAGAAAGTGAGAATGTGCAGGGAAAAAGTCACGAGGGCTAAGGCCCAACTAGAAATGCGATTGGCCAGGACTGTGAAAGACAACAAAAAGTCTTTCTACAAATACGTCAACAGCAAAAGGAGGGCTAGGGAGAATCTCCAGTCCCTAGTAGATGCAGAGGGAACAAGAGTAACAGGGGACGAAGACAAGGCTGAAGTGCTCAATGCCTACTTTGCCTCAGTCTTTAACAGTAAGGAAAATTGTACCCTCTGTGCACAACCCCAAGGGTTGGATGAGAAGTATGAGATTCCCAAGGTCCAAGAGGAGGTGGTTAGAGACTTGCTTGCCCAGCTAGATGCCCACAAGTCTATGGGGCCGGATGGAGTCCACCCAAGAGTTTTGAGGGAACTGGCGAGTGTGCTGGCCAAACCACTTTCCATCATCTTCCAGCAGTCCTGGATGACTGGGGAGGTTCCGCTGGACTGGAGGCTGATGTCGTGCCCATCTATAAGAAGGGGCGCAGGGAGGATCTGGGAAACTACAGGCCTGTCAGTCTGACCTCGGTGCCAGGGAAAGTCATGGAGCGGGTGATCTTGAGTGCGATCATGAAGCACTTGCAAGAGAACCAGGTGATCAGGCCCAGTCAACACGGGTTCATGAAAGGCAGGTCTTGCCAGAGTAATCTGATCACCTTCTGTGACTGAGTAACTAAACTCTTGGATGAGGGAAAGGCTGTGGATGGATCTTCCTGGACTTAGTAAAGCCTTTGACACAGTTTCTCACAGCATTCTGCTTCGGAAACTGTCGGCCTCTGGCCTGGACGGGCGCACACTCTCCTGGGTGAAAAACTGGTTGAATGACCGGGCCCAGAGGGTGGTGGGAAATGGAGTTAAATCCAGCTGGAGGCCAGTGACAAGTGGGGTTCCCCAGGGCTCAGTGCTGGGTCCAGCCCTGTTCAATGTCTTTATCAATGACCCGGATGAGGGGACCAAATGTACCCTTAGCAAGTTTGCAGATGACACCAAGCTGGGTGGAAGTGTGGATCTGCTGGAGGGTCGGGAGGCTCTGCAAAGGGATCTGAACAGGCTGGACCACTGGGCTGAGACCAACGGCATGAGGTTTAACAAGGCCAAATGCCGAGTCTTGCACTTGGGGCACAACAACCCTAAGCAGAGGTACAAACTAGGAGAAGCCTGGCTGGAAAGCTGCCAGGAGGAGAAGGACCTGGGGGTGTTGGTTGACAACCGACTGAACATGAGCCAGCAGGGGCCCAGGTGGCTAAGAAGGCCAATGGCATCTTGGCTTGTATCAGAAACAGCGTGACCAGCAGGTCCAGGGAGGTTCTTCTCCCCCTGTACTCAGCACTGGTGAGACCGCACCTCGAGTCCTGTGTTCAGTTCTGGGCCCCTCACCACAAGAAGGATGTTGAGGCTCTGGAGCGAGTCCAGAGAAGAGCAACAAAGCTGGTGAAGGGGCTGGAGAACAAATCTTATGAGGAGCGACTAGGAGAGCTGGGGTTGGTTTAGCCTGGAGAAGAGGAGGCTGAGGGGAGACCTTATTACTCTCTACAACTACCTGAAGGGAGGTTGTGGAGAGGAGGGAGCTGGCCTCTTCTCCCAAGTGACAGGGGACAGGACGAGAGGGAATGGCCTCAAGCTCCGCCAGGGGAGATTTAGGCTTGATGTAAGGAAAAAATTCTTCAAGGAGAGGGTGGTTAGGCATTGGAACGGTCTGCCCAGGGAGGTGGTTGAGTCACTGTCCCTGGAGGTGTTTAAGGTGAGGGTGGATGAGGTACTTAGGGGCATGATTTAGGGATTGGTGGGAATGGTTGGACTCGATGATCCGGTGGGTTTCTTCCAACCTGGTTATTCTGTGTGATTCTGTGTGTGTGATGTGATACCATATCTAGTTAAAATCTCCACCTCCCAAGGGAAACAATTAGAAGATATTACAACCCAAACAGCTCTTTGAAATCTTTGGAGTCACCATCATTAAACAGATAGTAAGAGTTGAATATTTGATTACATGTGCAATCAGGAGAGAAAATACAAGTTGTTGCAGTGTTACCGCTGGTCAAAACTGCATTCACTGTTAAGTGAAATGCCTCTTCCTGATAATCTTCTGTTAGGGATCCAGCCTGCTTGGCAGAGGTGGCTCTCAAAAGTTCAGTCTCTTTTCTGGCAGCCAAGAAAAACAGCATTTACCACATGAGGAGCCTACATACACAAAGGAGAGTGCAGTAGGGTGCCTTGAAGACACTTATTTGTGTTCTAAACCACATTCATTTTCATTCATCCTGTTTTCTGTGGTTTCCTACACAAGCACACTGGGACTGTTTGCCCTGATCCATCTTCTCTGGCTGCCCGCGGGTGGGCGCGCTATGCCAGTAGCCACTGTGGCTCAGGCTTGGTCCAAATGAGAGGTTTTCCCCCTGTGTCACAAGTAATTCTTTTCTCCTCTGAAGGAAAAGCAGATGCTTCCCCTACGCTTATCCCCTAACCTTCTCAGCTGTATTTTCAAGTCCAGAACATCATTTCTCTGGGAAAAGAAGCCCTGCTTATCTACTCACAAGGAAGAATTTTGCTCAGTGCTTTGCCTGAAACACGTTCATGTAAATTGTCCTGTGGGCTATGTTTTTGTTGCTGAGTTAACCTGAGCCTTCCCTGCTTGTATTAATTAGTACAGAATTAATTTAGCTTGTGTGAGAGCTGCTACACCACAAACTAATGTTTGAATCATACAGTGTAAATATATTAGCAGCTGGCAAGTTGTGTTAATTTAAGCTCCAGGTTGTAACCTCTGGCAGGCTAATAAAACTTTAAGGCAACACCATGTGGAAATTAAGGGAATGGTTTGTGTCCTTTGGAATTGAAGGAGCATTTTATACAACTTCTTCTTCAAGAGTAGTCCCAATGCAGAAGCCTGGGCACCCGTGTCTGTGTGCAGCTGGAGGGGCTCTTGGAGCAGTGCTGGAACGGTGGCTGCCATTGCAGGGATGGGGGGACAATCGGCCTTACTGGAATATTCCTTGCCTTACTAAATCAGTTTTTTGGGGGGGTTGGGGAAGCATGATTTGGGATTTGGAAAAAGTTTTAAGTCTTTTCAGCCCTCTGTCACTGAGATAAACCTTCCACTCCCATGACTTAGTGCGAAGTTATTGCGTCAAGCTCATCCTTCAGTCACTTTCTCAAACTCTTGTGCTCCAGATACTGACATCTTTCTTGCTTAATAAAAGCACTAGTTCAAAAAAGTAGTTTTGTAGCACTTTATTAACACATTGTAGGCCTAAAATTTAGCTACCAAAAATTAAATTGCCATATCTTTTATGTCCATATTGATACTTGAAAACCAGATTTATTTATTCTAATCCCATTAGTTCTGTACTTTGTCTACTTTCAAGAGGTACTTATCAGTAATTCTTTATTCTCTTGACTTCAGAAGCACCAGCCGGGAGCCTTCCTAGGTGCATGGAATTGCAATAAACATGAAAAGGACGATGCCATTTCATAGAGAATATATTCAAGAGTATATATTCAAGTTTCTACCCCAAAACTACTCTTGTACTTTTTAGTTAGGTAATCATGCATTTAGAAGGGTCACTTGCTGATCTCTCTATTATTTTTTGAACCGTGAAGAAAATTCAGCCTCCTAAAAGAGCTTCAGAAAGGTTTGGGAGAGTGGAGACGTCAGGTGTAATTACAAAAGAAGGGTCAGAAAATCAAAGAAAAGCACTAACACAATGCAGGAGAGGACTGCAAAGCAAAGCTGAAGCGAGAAAAGAAGATTGCAGGAAAAGTTAAAGAACCAAAATTTTAGTCACAAAAGGAGCAAGATGTCACAGAAAAATTCAGCAGGGCTTCAAGAAGCAGTTTATTGACAGAAGCAGCAAGCATTGCTCAGAGGGATTTGATGAATTCCCAGCTTTGGGGCTCACCTGGAAAGTCCGAGGTCAGACACCAGGAAGACAGAAACTTGCCACAAGGAGAGGAGAAAATGGCTGGGGGAAATCACACCTAGATAAAATGTAATGAGCCTGTGGTGCCTCCTGGTGCTGCAGGAAGACAACCTTTGTGAAGTGACGCTTAATCAACTTCAAGTAGGCCAAGGATCAAACAATTTAAAAAATGAAAGAGTTTTAATCCTTTCCTCCTAGGTTATTTTTTCATTCTCTGCGTGTGCTTCCTCTTCCCCACTCTGATTCCACATTAATGTGCTGTTATGTGTTGTGGGCATGTCTGATTGATTGTGAGAGACCAAAGGCAAAACTGGCTTTAGCAAATCTGTTGGATAGTTTGTTGATCCTGCTCATCCTCCTGTGTGATGCCCTACAGCTCACTCCTGTGCTCCTCCTTACACTTTTCTTCTGGTACTTATTGAATTCCAGTTCTTTAGCTGTCTGATGGTGAAAAAAAAGTGCAACCAAGTCATAGTAAATACCAGGAACGTGGACCTGAGGTAGTGTTAGACTGGTCCTCAGGATTGCGCACAAGATAGAGAGTGAGAGTCAGGTGGTTAGGTGCTGATTAGTAAAGGAGGAAAGGTTTAGTATTGGTGCATGTGAAATACAGAGGCATTGGTTCATGAGTGGAATTTATCTAACGCTGTTTCAAGTTTGCTGCTTGTAATGATTTTTAGCTGTTCACCTTCCTTCTCGACTTCTGAGCTGTGGTTGGGATCTTGTGGGGATGACACAGGCTCTCTGGAAACCAGCCGTTCCCGGTGATAGTTTCTGCCATAGCTGCCTGTGAAATTCTGTAACCGCATTCAGTGCAGAAGTTTTCTGCTCATCACCAAAGCAGCAAGCTCTTTCAGGTTTATCTATGACGTGGCACAGCACATTTAATATATCACATCCCTTTTTAAATGTTATTAATGTTGGATTAGGTGCACTTGGGGAATGACTTCAAATGCATGTGTTGCTGCTGATCTCTCTTGCTTCTGTCTGGACCAGTCATTTTCATGTGCAAATGCTTACGTTATGCTAATCCATGCCTTGTTAATATATTTAGTAGCAATTAGCATAAGCAAGGTTGTTGAATGCCATAATTTAAATTCTAGGCACAGCTTTTTTGCTTGTGACAGGAAGGTTTGAAAAATAATTTTAACAAATATTTGTAATAAAAAAGAACAAAGAAAATGCTTTTGAATGGCTATGTAACAACCAGAACATAAGCTCCAACATTTAGATTTACAGTGCATCAGTTCTCTAACCAGCATGGATTTGCAGCCAGAAAGGTTTCCTTATTTGCCAACATGGAGAGAAAAAAAAAAGAAGAAATTGAAGAATTATTTTCATTACTTATTTATATTTTTTCTTCTGTTGTAAAATATATTGTGTTGTAGCTTTATAACCTCTTTCCCACTGAGCTGATATGCAAAGTAGAGATGAATGGAAAAACCCCTTTGGACTTGGCTTTTATTTCAAATGGGGAACTTGGGTGATAAATCAGGCTTAGCCCTGACACAAGCACTTCTTCTATAGTAGTTCAGGGCTGAAAGAACTGTTCTTGGGATCTATACATCATTCAGATTCTAGGCTAGTTAGGTTAAACTTTTAATTCAACTTCAAGATGCAGACAGCTCCTTCAAGTATTTTGGAACAGGAACTAGCACCTTGTACATACGTTATGCAGCGCTGGGCATGTGTAAATGGGTAACCAGACCTGTATGTTCACTGCCTGGTTGTTGCATCTGTCTAACAACCCTGTTTGCTAGGGTAAGCTTGCAGCTGTGCATGTATGTGTTTTTATCTATATCCAGTTTCTAGAGTAACAGTTATGTATGTGTCTTAAGTATTTGACAAAGTACAATCGAAACTTCAATTTAAGATCACAGAATCACTACATTGGAAAAGACCCACTGGATCATCGAGTCCAACCATTCCCATCAATCACTAAACCATGTCCTTCAGGACCTTGTCCACCCATCCCTTAAATACCTCCAGGGAAGGTGACTCGAGCAGCCTGTTCCAGTGCCCATGGCAGCAAGGACAAAAATTACTAGGAGACTTCAGAGGTCATTTTGTTGTCCACAAATGTTGACTTTGAGTGAATGTTGAAGATTCATGAAAAAAAAAAAAGTAGAATACACTCATCTTTTGTGTAACACTTGTTCAAATGTCAGCAGTTTATGATATTATCATTGTGACGTTCCCTGAAATTGAGTCCGGTAGAACTGGGTCATCCCTGGTGCAACAGGGGTCTTTTTCCTTCCTTTCTTTTTTTTTCCCTTCCCTTCCCATGTTGTTAGAAATAATTCCTAGTTATTACATGACGCTGCTTTGTTTAGATTTCTAGCCCCATACTAGGAGGCTAGGAAAGGTCAGTGCATCCCAGTAGGTGTTTTATTGTCAGTGAGTAGGTGAGTCGTGGATTTATGTTCCTGGAGTGCTCCAATATTCACAGTAGGAACAAAGAATGACTTTATTTGATTATTTTTTAATGTTGTATCTCATAGAAATGAAGCCAGTGACTTGACTAAGATCAGAAGCAGTGGATCTCTATTTCCATTTTTTTTTCTGGTGCTGAGTTTGGAACTTTTCTTATCTTTCGACATGGAAGGGCAGGCAAATGTTAGACTTTCTCATCTAGACTCATTAAGGAGAGATGATAATATGTATTTAAGTTTTTAAAATGATACTGTAGTCTGAATGTTATTGGGAAAATAACCTCTTGTGTAATACTTTTAGCAGTTTGTCCAGTTAGGGCTTTGCATATTTAATTTAAAGCCAACATATGCCTGTTTCTCTTCGCCTCCTTTCATAGATTAACTTACTAGGAACCTTCCCCAGCCCAGCACGCAGCCTCCATCTTTTAGATTCCTCATGGCTGTTTTATGCTAGAGCTTTTTCTATTAGATTAATAAAATATTGATGAAATCTTCATAGCTCACAGAAGAGGATTGCTGAAGATTTGTTTCCCATAAGTTAGCTATTAATTTTTTCGCTGCCATTCCTTTGGCAAGAATTAAACTCAAGTAAGGTATAAGTCTTCTGCACAAGCCAAATGAAGGGGACCTGGAATGAAAACGAAGGGCTGACTGGAGTGTACTGATTTGAGCCTGACGTGAAGTTTTTAATCAGCTTCATGGGAAAATTACCAGTACTGTAGCAGTCTAGCTGTGTGGTGGCAGAGGTTTGTGTAGGTTTTCTTCCTCTGAGAGGCATGTGCGGTTCCATCCTGCTAATCTGTGGAGATGCAAAAATTCCTACCCTGCATGGTTTAGCAACAGAGTTTTACTGACAAAGGGATCTATGGGAACATTAATCATGTGCTCACTGTCCAGCATAGGAATGAAAGGCTGCCTTGCAAGAACACCAAACAGCTCGTACACCAACTGGCTAATAGCATATTGCTGCAGTAGGTGCTTGCTTTGCGCAAAGATTAGTGCTCGCTCTTGGTGTACATGCAGCCTCTGTGTGTTGAAATGAATCTCCTGTAATAAGTAACAGTTGCATGTGCTACTTGCACTGATCTAGTGTGGGTCAACTTCTTAGGCTGCAGAAAGCCGTGCTCTGGATGCTGCTGGAGGTGAGGAAAAGGCAAAAATAACAGAATAATTTTCTGCGTGAGTGAAAAGTGCCCAATGAATGAGAGAGAAATTTTGTTTGATTTGGAAGTTTTATTCTGCAAATAAATTCCTTCTTTTGTCCATATATGTAAGTTGCGTGGCTATGCACGAGGTGTGGAAATAAAGGGTTGATTTCTTTGTATGTGTGAAATTAGGGTAGCTTCCAGAACTGGCGCAATTCCCTAACCTTTTACTCTATCTGAGGGTTTGGCCCTGGGAGTGCAGCATGGGCACTGCTGCCCTGCCAACCTGTCTGTAGCCAAGAGAAATTGGATTTTAATTGGACCTTTTAAAGGCGATGTGTTCCAAAAGGTGTAGATACTCAGTTCTGAAGATACCCTTGACTTGGCTAGTCAAAAATGATACAGATGTTCTGATGGGAATGTCTGCTTGTGAGTTTGAGGTCTATTCAGTTTAGTTGGGGTTGTTGCACACACCGGAGCGCTGCCAGCACTGCAAACAGCGCTGCAGTTTGTGTCAGAGCTCTCTCTACCCTACCTTTGGTAGATCTTGAAATGATTATTTTTAATTGGTTAATAACTTCAGAGACTATCTGGCTTGGTGTATTGGACAAATTTGAAAAGAACAGACACAGATGATGTGAGTTAGGGAGCACTTCAATATCAAGACTGAAGTTATTCTATAATTAAAATGCTAGTAATTCCATCGACTGGTCAGCACTATAATAATGGAATATATCCCTTTTATTGGAAGCATTCTTCTTCTGCTGTGACCTTAATGTGAATTCTCTCATATAAACAAAGTAAAGATGGAGTTATAGATGGAAATACTCACTGCAACTGCCAAGAAAAATATGTTACAGGAACACTGCAGTTCTTCTCCAAAACAGGTAACTCTGCAAAATGCAGACACTTCTAAGTTTGTTAGATTTTAAGTGTATTAGGGTGTATTTTTCACATCTTAACTTCACAGTTCTGTGTGCTTCTGCCATGTTATATTTATTTTTCCTAAAAAGGCTGCCATTTTCCTTTGGTGGCACATAGGGAGAATTTGAGTCTCATTATGATTTCAGGATTTCATCACTCTTGAAAATATTTAGTGAAAATGTACAATGTCAGGGGTTTTAACTACTTGGGAGCTACCTGAAATAATCATTTGTTCTAAGAACGCTGCAGAACAAACCCCATGTTTTATTCTGTAGGCCCTCTGGTAAAAAGGTTTCAATTTAATCATAGTGTATTTGGCTGTTTTCTCAGTCACCCTCAATCCCACTTAATGTACCTTTACTTGTAAATTTTACATTTACTTTTATATATAAACTAGAGTAAGATCTTTCTGATATGATTTAATCTGTCTTTTAGTTTGGTAAATGACTTTACTACATTAACTGTTGGCTGTAATCATTGCTCATGCCACAGACCCTGAGGTTTCCATAGGGACGATGTGATTCCCTGTGATTGCTTGCATAGGTACTGGTAAAGCACTGCCCTGTTTGCATCTGATATTTGTTCTTAAGCTTGCTTTTGTCTGCGATTGCTGTAGCTGTAAGAGGGTATTGGATTTAACCTGACCTTGGCTGGATATTCAGAGTAGGTGTCACATATTAGCTTCAAAGCCTGTTTATGTCCAGTCCCCAGCAAAGATACTGCTCTGTCTTGCACAAAAAAAAAAAAAAAATAGTTCAATATGCATTAACAATGAATCAAAAAATTCCCAGGCAATATCCTAGACTGATGCTAAAGTGCTGAGGGGCAAACCAAACCCTTGATTTACTGCAAGGAGGTTGTACAGGCATCAGAGGTGCATCTGCAGGATGGAGAATCTAGAGAGACACAAACCTGGCTACTTGGTGTACAAGATATTGAGTTTGAGAGGTGTTGGTGCTCATCTTATCTTAATGAAACTTGCCAAGCTAATCTCCATTTTAATGGATTGTCTTATCCAGCTTCAAACAGCTAACACTTTAGTACAATAATCCTATCATCTTTTTTCCAGCAGGAAAGATTGCAGCATTGAACATAAACATAAAATTATGAATCTTCATTAAGAAAGTTGTGCTTATTTCAAAAGTTATGAAATGATGCAATGAACATTGCCTGTCATTTCAGTGAAAGGGTGATGACATTAATAAGGATAAAACTAAAAATTCTGACTTTTCTAGAGTGTCTTCTAGCAGGATCTAGTCAGGCAAATGTCTGTGCCTGTAGTGCATTCCTAGCACGTTCAAAATGAAACAGCACAAATGTAGAAACTCAATATCATTTTATTTAGCATATTTTTCGCCTGATGTGACTTCACTTGACATGAGCTGAACTTACCTAGGGGAGTGTCTAGTGGCTGCTCTTGTTCTCTTTTACAAGACTCTATGGTTAGAAATCAAATGTGAAACAAAAATAGCTGGGTAACTATCCATGTTAGTTACCCAGCGGTTAAGTGCATCTGTTCAATGACCTGAATCTACATCGTTACTTTGGCACTTTTCTTTGAAGTGCACTAAAGCAAAAGGAAAAGAGAAATACAAGATCATCTGCATGTCTTCTCCATCCTCTTCTCCTCCCTTAAACAAACTCATTGACTGTTCAATTGTTTCAAGTCAGTTTGTCAGTCATCCATGGAAATACAGAATAATTAAAATTTGCTTTTTCTTTCTCAGTTAGGTTTCTTTGGCCATTATCACAAGACAAAAATGAAACTGGCTGTTAACCTGGATTGGCATTTATTGTTCACATTCTTTATGTAGTTTTGACATATTCTTTTTAATGTTTCTGGGAACAAAACACCATTGAATTCCTGCCTGTCGCTCAGCTTACTTCACTTGTAAGTTCAAACAGTGCCGAGTTGATGCTGGGTGCTTGAGCGAGGGAGCATGTACATGCCGTGCTCCAGCACTGCCTGTCCCAGCTGTGGGAGAGATGTTCTTGTCACCAAGCACATTAGTAGAACACAATGCCCAGAGATAATTTGCTGTGTTTGCTTGCAGTATATGTCACCCTGAGCCTGTTAATTTAGCTATATGGTCCCTCAGTAAGGTTCACAGAGGATGGGGTAGAAATGGTTATGTGTTAAGATGAAAAGATTGTTTACTAAACTTTGGGTTTGTGCATGTGCGCTTGGTACCTGGTGTTGGCTGCTTGATGTTCCTTGCGATGTTTTAAGCAGCCGAGTGAATATTGTCATTGCTGCTGCCGGAACCATCACAGGGAGCAGGTCTAAACACCTACCTGGCAGCAGGATTATTGCATTCCGCTTACACAGGCAAGTATCCATCAGGCTTTGTGGGACACGCTATGATACAACCCCAGCATCTCTGCCCTGGTGTCTCTTCTTGCTAAGGCAAAAGACTTTTAGGATTTTCTGTTACAACTGGCTGCCAAATTCCCTTGAAGTGCCCTCATTCTTTATGTGCAAGGTGCTGTAACGTATCCCACACACATCCACATACTATTTTTGAAAGGACAGTAACTCTCTTTGGTGTGGTTGCTGCAGTGAAGCAGTGCTGTCCTGCTTCTCAGACTTGTGAGGCCTGATGGTTCAGGATAATATTCCTCAGGATTTCCTGCTTCAAACCATCTTGGATTTTCTCATAGGTGGATTTTATAAATTTGAAAGGCAAGACTTCGCTTGGCACAATGCTCAAACAGATTTCATGGGGTAATAGATCGTTTTTCATTACTGGAATTCGAGTTGTTCATCCTGAGGCATTACTGTAACGACATCCTGAGAAGAAAAGGTTGCAGTTCTTGATTCTTCTGTGTGCAGCCTCCTCCTGGGCTCTCTTCACTGTGTCAGATGCTCTTGCTCTGAGCACTCTGGCTCTGCACCCTGGTTTCAGGACTGACTCCCATTCTTATTCCACTCTCCAATGGATGCTCTTATGAAAATCTTCCAGCTTTTCTGTTTCCCAATCACTGCACCTCGCCTTTTTGGGATAGCTTCCTTGCTGAAGCCGTGTGTTTTGGAAAGGAGATCAGTCATTTCTTATTCCTCCTTCCTGGCCTCTACTCAGCTCTGTCCCCTCACCAGATGGATTCACATCGCTGATGTATGCCACTTTTTAGTTTAGCACAGCAATGCCATCAGTCTTTTCTGATCACCTCCTGTCTCTCTCACCTTCTGCCTAGCTGAAGTTTCTTGATGTCACCTTCATGTGGTTCAACACAGTGTCCTGCTGCCTGTCTGTTGTCATTTGCTCCATCTGACTGGCAGCAGTGTGCCAGGACAGCTAGCTTTGTGCTCCTGCAGCATCTCTCCTTTCCTGCTCTTTATCCTTTCTCCGCACCACCCTTCGGGTGAGAGCTTTGCCCAGGTTTTACCTCCCTCCTGCTCTTTCAGGTTTTTATCTAGAAACAGTATCTTCTCCATCTTTTTACTGAAGGTATAAACCAGTATCTACCTCATGTTTTGTTGAAGTTGTCGCTTGAAATGTGAAGAATTCCCTTCCTGAACACTCTGCTATCTGTTTTTGATTGCAACATCCTTAGGGCAAACATTAGGTCTCCTCTGTGGAGTTCTGCATGGTTTTATTACTATAACAAAGAACCAGCAGACAATTTAGTTTTATTTTCAGCTCTTGCTATGCTGCCTCACATAGGCAGACCAATGCCCAGGTCTTTTTTTCTTTTTATTTCCTTTAGGTACACAACTGTGTATGTCCATGCAGACCTATGTGATGCTGCAGTGCTGATCTGTTTTGGTGTCTGCAAGAAGAAACGCCAGAGCAGGGATATCTTATCTTGATTTCAGGAGATGGATGCTTAACTGCTTGTTCTGAACAATAGGATGCAAAATGCCAGTTCTGCTGATGAGATGGTAAAGAGGAGAAACAGCCCATATTACTCAAAACTCCATGCCTGGCTTTTTGTTCCTTGTTTGCTGTTAAGTGACCATTGCATTTATTTTGTTGCACACAGCTGTATTTTCTATAGAATGGAAAGCAAGTGACTTTCCCACATTTTAATATTGTCAGTTCCTTATTTACATGAAAATCTAGATGATCCCAAATCTTTAAGCCTTATCTATTGCATCTGACTTCTTAGCATTATATTTAGTGGCTTTCACTTCTTGAAAAATATGTATCATAAATCATAGAATAACCAGGTTGGAAGAGACCCACCAGATCATCGAGTCCAACCATGCCCCTTAGCACCTCGTCCACCTGTGCCTTAAACACCTCCAGGGAAGGTCACTCAACCCCCGCCCTGGGCAGCCTCTGCCAGTGCCCAATGACCCTTTCTGTGAAATTTTTTTTCCTGATGTCCAGCCTAAATCTGCCCTGGTGGAGCTTGTGGCCATTCCCTCTTGTCCTGTCCCGTCACTTGCGAGAAGAACCCAGCACCCTCTTCTCTACAACCTCCTTTCAGGTAGTTGTAGACAGCAATGAGGTCTCCTCTCAGCCTCCTCTTCTCCAGGCTAAACACCCCCAGCTCTCTCAGCCATTCCTCATAAGGCCCCTCCAGCCCCTTCCCCAGCTTTGTTGCTCTTCTCTGGACTCGCTCCAGAGCCTCAACATCCTTCTTGTGGCGAGGGGCCCAGAACTGAACACAGGATTCGAGGTGCGGTCTCACCAGTGCCGAGTACAGAGGGAGAAGAACCTCCCTGGACCTGCTGGTCACACCGTTTCTGATACAAGCCAAGATGCCATTGGCCTTCTTGGCCACCTGGGCCCCTGCTGGCTCATGTTCAGTCTCTGTCACCCAACACCCCCAGGTCCTTCTCCTCCTGGCAGCTTTCCAGCCAGGTTTCTCCTAGTTTGTACCTCTGCTTAGGGTTGTTGTGCCCCAAGTGCAGGACCCGGCATTTGGCCTTGTTAACCCTCATGCCGTCGGTCTCAGCCCAGCAGTCCAGCCTGTTCAGATCCCTGTTCAGTCTGTTCAGTATCAAAATGGAAGGGTGGACATCTAGCCTTGAGATCTGCCAAAGGTAGTATGAAAACTTGCTTTGGGCCTGTAGATGTGCAGTAATGAATCTTTTAATAGTTCCTGTTCTTATGTTTTTACTGAGAGCATAAAGATTGCTTTGAAAACATCCCTATTTATTATAGTAGGCTTGTGAGTGAAGAAAAAGAAACTCTTGGGGGAGAAAAAAAGTGCACATATGGTGAACTTCGACATTATGAAAATCCAGAGTAGGAAGACCCAATATGACCTTACATTGATAAAAAGACAAATCATGGCCCACAAAGATCCTGAAACACTTTTCACAGACATAGATCAGCAAAAAAACTGTCTCATCTTGGTTGGTCAGTGGTCAAGTTGGTTTGCAGTTGCAGAGTAATTTGTCTCATGCTGCTTCAATTTTTCTCAGTAGGTCTGAGCGTGTGTTTGGTGGCTGGTCTTCTTGTAGCTATCTGCCATCTTGCTTTGAACTGGGACAATTTCAGTAAGTTAGAAATATATATTGTAATAAAGAAATGCACCTGAATTGTATTGGTTAGTGTAGTTGAAACCTTAGCAGCCTAATAAAGGAATTATTTTAATTTTTAATAATAGTAGAGAAATAATCATTATTTTCCTTTTCTTTATGACTGCAAGAGAAATTATGTACTTGCCTTTCTCCTTCTAGTCAGAGTCTTGCAGGTTTGGTGGGGGGCCGCGCTATCAAGGCTTGTCGGTTCTGTGCATGCAGTGGTGATGATTTCTTCCTTTTCTCTCCAGGGTCCAGCTGGAGCAATTTTATTCATTCCCTACCAGGCCTTTGCACCTTGGTCTCCCTTAATTGGTCTCCGACTGTGTGGAGTGCTGCTGCCTGAAGGATGAGTCCTTGGGGGATGTCTGGGGTGCTCCGGCATGGTTGGGTGGATGTGCAATTTGTAACTCCTCACCCCCAAGCAAGCAGTGACTCCTGTGACCAGGCAGGTCATGGCTCAGAAAGGCTCCTACCAGGTGTCCTGCAGAGCCTTTGCCTTACAGCCAGGCAAAGAGCTTGGCAGAGGATGCTCTAACACAGACGGCTAAGGACAACAACTGGTTGAGAATTTGCTAAGCAACAGAAACTCAATTTATTCTCTTAGAAAAGGAAAAATTTCTGTCTTCCTTTTGATTTTTATTTATTTAGCCAAGTCTCAGCGTCCCATGAACTGCTTAAAATATCAGAGAGAGCTGAAAGAGAGGGGTGATAGCCTGTGGGAAGCTTCAAGGGATCTTCATATTGGTACCATATCTATATCAGTTCCTCTGCAATTGATGCAAAGTTTATGTCTCCTGCTCCTCCCTGGGTGCCATCCCTTATAGAAGAATCTATGATCAGATAGGGATATCGCAGGAGCAATAGCATTTGTGACACTGGGGGCACCCAGCTGTCACTTTGGCTGGAGGTGGTTTTATGCCAGAGCATTGAGTGATAATTGGGCCAGTGTTGATGGGTGCCAATGATGAACATCTGACTAGGCTACAGTTGAGTGGATGCAGCTGAAAGCAAGAGCTCTGGAATTTCCACATCAGCCCTGATTTGTCTTTGTCCCTGCTCCCAATCTGCTACTTATGCTCTCAGCCATTTGTTGGAAGGACTCAATTTATGTATCCGCCTTGAGAAAATCAGTAGCTGCTTAGGTGAACAGAAAGGTGACTCTGACATATAGAGAGTTTCAAATTGCCTTAAAATGAAGTGTTCCTTGTTGAGTAAATGTAAAATACTTCCCCAAAACCAGTGCTGGTTAGTGGAATGTAAAAAATAAAATGTTTTAAGCGCATAGAAAGAAACTCTGGCCAAAGCTGCCTAAGTGCCATTCGTAAAACACACAGAAGGGAAAAGGAATTGGTCACTTCCAGATATAATTAGGTTTTTTAAAGCTGATCCTACCTGAAATCACTCAAAGCTGATAGATATGGTGTGAAGGACAAGGGCTTGAGACAAACAGACAATTTTCAGGTTTTATTTGTTTTCCTGTTATGCAGATACTCATTGCAGCACTTCAGGAGACAAAAAATGCAATAGAATAAATATCATGAGTGGTCTCAGTTTTAAAATCTGGGTATGTCTGAGGCATTCCCTTCTTAGCCCTACAGATTCAACAGTGCCAGTTCTGCTTTGTAGGAGAGTATGGCTCATAAACCAGAGATTATGTCTCTAGCAACAGTCCCCATCTCTGCATGACAAAAAAAAAAAACGAACCTCCCCCTTCACTTTCCTATATATACACCTACAAAAATACCAGAAATGTGTAGTTCAGGATGGATGTAAGACAAAGGCAGTCCTGCTCTGCTTTACACTAGTTGTTGTCTTTAGTGGGAATAGAAGCTGATCCTGTGTCAAGGAGCAGAGCTGTACCAATTCCTGTGACCTTGCTCCCAGGAAATTTCCATCCTGAACTGGTGTCTCCCTAGCAGGAGCTGCTATATTTGCCTGTATTAAAAATAATTTACTACTTATTCTGACCAAACCTTCTGGCTGCATTTAACAAATAAGCACCAATGTCGTTCCCACTGTCCGTCTACTTTGTTCTGATGTTTCCAAGTCTCACAGATGCTTATTAAATGCGATGGTATGAACTTAAGAGGCATAAAGAAATTGGGAAGAGGGTCAGTGAATAGTCTTAGGTGATGATTCTGTTAGGCAGTAGATAGAATTTATTATGATAGTAGTGGTAAAAGGATGAAATGGGGTTTAATCATTGCCAAACAATAATGATGGATTAGTGGTGACCTGCAGGGACACGTCTGCCTTGCCAAGCTAGCTCAGCACCCAACATCAAGTCCTTGGCTGCATATGTTGGGGCACAGGCATCCCCTGACGAATGCTTTTTGTCTGTTGCTGTACTCGTGTATGGCTGGTGTGTGTCTGCCCATCACCTGCCCGAACCACCGGTGACCCTTTCCCTCTGGGCTCTCCCCTTCTTAGCAGTGACTGCTGGGATGATCACCCAGGCCACCTGTTGGGTGAACCTTTTCTGAGAAGTGGATGGCTTTAGGCATGATGCAGCATCATGAAGGAGAACATAGTGTCAGCTGTGCAAGCAAACACTCGAGAACTGTGTGAGAGTTGTATCCACAATGTGCGGCTGGGTTTTTTCACAGCACTGGGAGAAACAGCTTGGCTCTGGAGCACAGCAAATCGGTACCAGGAGCTCCACTCAGGTTTCACACAAAACAGCATCTCCTTTCCCCGAGGTACTTTTGATTCTCTGATAACAGCCCTTACCCAGGACGCTGACTTAGGTATCCACACAGCCAGAACCGTGCATTTCATGATCAGTCAGAGTTCAATCTTCATCTTCTCTCTAGAGGAAATACTCTGAAAAATATTCAGCTCCTTGGACAGAGAGTGACCATCAGCACTTGTTTCCTCTCGTGTATTATGTCTTAAGTTGATAAATTTGAATGAACATCTTTGGGGAAAGAGAATTCCTGCCCGTTATGGAAAAATACCCTGATTCATTAGTGTTTATGATGCTTCTGCTCCACTGAGGTCTTGATTTTTGGCTGTGAGAGGAAGCGGCTGCTTTTGAACTGGTGCTGTGGGATTCTGTGCTTGTCTGCCCAAGCCACAGATAGTCCCTTCTCGTGTCCTCATTCTTGTATATTTGAGGCACATAAAAAAAATGCATGTAACAAATTATCACCATGATTTCATAGGAATCTGCCAATACTGGTTTCTAGCCAAGATAAATCTTTTTTTTCTTTCAAGTCTCAAAGAAAACAGAATATTCACATTTGCCCTCCGCCTTCATACAGCACTCTGTTTCAAGTAAACACCAATGCAGCCTCAAGGATGTAATTTTATCTTCCTAAATTACTTTTTTCTAGGTATCTTGCCATATAGGCAGCCTAACCTGTCCCAGGCCTTGTTTTTCCTGCATGGCTGGGATCCAGCTGATGTCAGCAGGAATCCTGAAGGCAGCTACTTTCTACTTGCTTTTTTGGTGTGGTATCTTCTCATACTCCATGTAGTGCTTCGTAACCTTTCACTTTGGAGTTCTTAGTTGTATATCACTGTTTTTCCCAGTGCATGGGTCAACTGATGTGGTTTTCTGAGTGGATGATGTGACAGGAGCTGCATCTCATTGACTTCCTGTAGCATCAATTTTCCCTAGATTGAAGAGGTTTCTATTTGGTTTTGATCTCTTGGCGACAATGTGCCTGGCATCAGAGGGGCAGCTTCTGGTGACAGGTTGCTTCTAGCTGTCTTGATGGCAGTAGAGGATTCCACAGATGGCACCGAGACCTCCTGCCATGGGGTCAGCAGTGCCACCTCAGCTCACCATCCACGCTTGATCCAGGAGTGACCACTTAGTGTCTAGCAAAGGGCAGTGAAGCATCAGAGAGGTGGTAAAGGAGCTCAAACCAGCTTGCCAGACAGGACCCCTACCAACTCTTTTCTCCCTGTTTGTGTGAGAACTTTCATATTCTGGAATGTCTTCACTTGCTGGTTTGTCATCTTCACAACTGTAGCATGAAGCAGCCTTCGTTGCAATGAGGGGGCATCTCCTATGGCCTCTGGTCACCCTCTAGCCTTTGTTATATGCACAGATGGCAAGAGCAGTGGTTTTCCACATGTGCTCTGCAGTCTATCTAATATTTTAATGTGTAAACATGAATAAAATATTCATAAAATACATGTAAATATTTAAATTAAAAAAGAGCTTAATCTCATACAGCTTTTTAGTGCCTTGTGAAGATGACTGTAGTCTGAGGGGTCCCCATCTGGATCCGAGTGGCTGGAGAAGCCTGTTAGCCCAGGGGCTGTGGGACCAGAGCCGTGGCCAGCCTCAGGGAGGAATCTGGAGGGCCAGGGAGTGTTGCCAAATTCAGGACAGGTTTCCCCCATGATGTCAAGAGCAGCCACTTTGCCTTAAGTTTCAGCCACTTTGCACCTGCCTCTGAACTGTTCAGGATTTTGGCATCTAAACAGGACCTTACCTCAGCCATTGTTAGGAAAAAAATGTAATTGCTGTATATTGAGTTGTAAAATGGGGGGGAAGAATATAAAAAGCATTTTTTTTAATAATGCCTTTTACAACTAGCAGCTAATTGAAAGGTCTTTGCTGGTATACACTAGGGATGCTAATACACCTGTGCAGGCAGAGATGACATTTGCTGGCAGCAATGTGAGCATTGGGAGCAGAAGGTAATGCGAGGCTTTACCTCCACAGATACCAGTGTGGTGCAGTTTCTGATCCTGGGGCCTCTGGGACCTGTTTGATGAAATCTTTCCTCCAAAGTTAGAGGGAAGCTGGAGAAACCCATTGAGACAGAGTGCTTTGGTCTTTGGTGTAGGAATGAGTTTCTTCAAACAAATACAGTATTTGCACAGATGCTGGCTTGATCTCAGTCACTATGTGCAAATAGCAAATTAATTTGTGGTTCTGATAGCTACCTTGGAATATTTAACAACTTCTGTACCCAAGCACTTGCTATCTGACCTTTTGAGGAAACATGATGTGTAGCGGTTATTTTGAAATATAAAGGAATGGAACAAAATGCTGGAAGTTGTCCTACCTCCTCTGAGCCAAATGACACTTGCAGAATTTTGTTTCAACAGTTTGCTGTTATAATATCCTTAAAAAAGATGTGAGCATATCTACTTTGCAGAAGAATAAGTTATTAACAACTCACTTGCATGTGCTTCTGGTGTGTGAGAAAGGATGCGCAGGTAAAGCACTGTGGTGACATTTTCTGCTTTCCCCTGTTGCACTTAGTGATTTCCCCCTGACTTTTCTGCTTGAGAAGACAGTTAGAGATTGCTGCTCCTACCTTTCTGTCGGACTCTTAATTAGCAGAAGCATGCAGACAGCGCAGCTGGGGCTTTGATGCCTCACTACTGTTTTCCACTCTGAAGATTTCCATTCATCCCGAATTGGTTCCCAGCCCAAAGCCCTGGCCTGCCCCCCCTCCCCGAGTTCCTCAGCGTGCCTACAGGACTCCAGTTCAGTATTCACTGGGAGAGATGCGCTGATGCTCCCTCGCTAGACCTACAGGCTGCTGGAGCCATAAGGGAACGGGAGGAAGAATTAGCCTGTGTGTTTATGTGGCTGTGCTCCAGTAAATATTTTGATGCATCTGCTGCCAGCTCTGGTCTGAGGGAATCTACCTAGCATTTAAATTTTGATGGGGAGCTGTTTTGAATAATAACAGTGCAGCCGGCTGTGAGTCAGTGCATGTGTGTTGACTTAAAAAAAAAAAAAATCCTCAAAGCTTAACGCTTGCTGAACGCTGAGCTGCAGTGCTTCGCTTTTTTCCCTCCTCCTTTCTTCTTTTCTTTCTTCTCTTGACTTCCTCTGTTTTGGTTGGGTTTTGGGGGCATTTCACCTAGATTTTGTTCACTGGCAGTTGGGGGGTGGGGCGTGCAGTGAGAAGAATAAAGAAAAAAATCCAGCCAAGATAAATCCTCCTCAAAAACTCACAAGTAGCTTTTGCAATGGGTGCTGTAATGGGTACGTTCTCTTCTCTACAAACGAAACAAAGACGACCATCGAAAGGTAAGATCTCCTGGTTGCTTTTTCCTGTCCCTTCTGTATATTTGTTGGGAGAGAAATTTATATTGGGAAGGGAGGAGAAAATGAAGATGTGCCACTTACTAGTAACCCAGGGATGTTTGTGTGATGTGTAATTTGCAGAGGCAAGTGGGATGTGAGGTTGTAGAAGAAACGTGTGGGCATAAGGAAACAGCTGTGGAGGGGCTTGGGGTGAAAAGCAGCTGAAATATTGTAATCGTTTGTACAGGCATGTGTAAGAGGAGAAACTCAGTGGCTCCATATGCAGAGCACTAGCAGAAGAGACCTATATATTCCCAAAGCCCATGCGTTTTAAACCCTTCGAGGAGGGAATAAAAATGTGGATACATGGCAAATTCTTTCTCAGAAAGTCTTGTTAAAGGCAGTGCTGCATATTCAGTGATCCAGCACCAAGTATGCAATACTAATGATGAGTGGTTTATAAAGATTATCAAGAGAGGAAAAAATTAGGATGTTTTCATAAAGAAAGGGAGGAGGAGAAGCTCATGAAAAATGAGAAAGCAAGAGGCAATCTCAGGGATTTTATTGCTTTAAATCCATAAATATTGGCTGTGAAATTTGATTTTTCAAGAGGTTTGGTTTGTGTAGTGTTTCCCTGAGCTCTACTCAATTGCTTTCAGGGTTAACTGAAAAATTTCTCTTACTGAGCAGAAAGTTGAAAGCCCTGTCTGGGGCATGTCCGTGCCATACAGAGTGAGTATTGTTTAGAAAACAAAAAGAAAGACTTTAACTTTAACTTTGGCAAGTCTTTCTGCTATTTCAAAATATTTTCTGCCAACACCTCTGCATTTAACAGTCTCTCAGTATTTCTAGGGTAGGTCTCTAAGTCCACTGGATCTGTTGCTCGGCTCATAGACATACTCTTGAATTGAAAGTTGGTATGGATTTTATAGCAATTTAAAAGAAAAAAATATCTTGGGAAATATCAAACATCAAGTAATGACTGTAAAGAGAAATGGGGAAGGGCTGTGCAGGGGATTTGATCGTGATAAGTTTGAGAACAAGTGTAAAATTCCGCGTTCCTGCTCTGAGACAGGCAGTGGACCTGGTAGGGTAAAATGTTACGTTACAGTGTGTGTGCATGCTTTACAGTTCACCTTTCTGTGTTATTATAATGTAGCCATGAAAGCACAGTCACCTGGGCTAGGTATGATATTATTTATAATGCAAGCATTACTGTCTAATTGTCTAAGCATTGAGCCTCATCTGAAGCTGACAGAGTCATGGTTGGGCAGCGCCAAGTACATGAGAGCTGAGCAAGGTGGCTGCTGTGACACCAAGGGGTGGCTTTTACACCTGACAGGAACAAGGGAGCTGGATCCGACTTCCACTAAATGTAGATAATTTTTGACTGACTGTTTCTATATTCTCTGCTACTTTATTGTCTTGTGATTGGCTGAGCTCTCTAGTGGAGGGAATAAATTGGTTTTTATTGGAATTCACGAGCAGTGAAAATCTAGCATCTGGTCACACATTTGAACATTTACAGTGGGATTCAATCTCGCTGATGCCTGCTGGCAGTGGCTGTTTAGCTATATTTATAAAACTTGTGCTCCCAGAATGATCTCCTCTTGGCTCTGGTGGGTTACCCATGTGGTGTTGCTGGTCAGTAGGACAGCAGTTGCAGAGAGCAATTTGGTGGGAATTCCTTTGATTTTCCTGACTGTTTTTTAAAGCCAGTACAGAATTTTATGTTTTAAGCACTGTATACCTGGAAGGAAAGAGTATTACAGAACGACACTGCTGGTTTCAGCTGACTTCAGCCAGTTGCAGATGCTCCTCTAGATCACTGCCCAGAGGATCCCCCGTATCTCCCAAGAGCAGTAGCAAAGGCAGGTTTGCATTACATGCCTGTGGCCTGCTTGGCATGTTTTACACTCACCATGAGCACTTCATCTTCATGGCGAAATACTGATATGAGCTTGGCTTGAATACAGTCTGAAATTGTTCTTTGTCTGTTAGCTAAATAGCAGAAGTTAATCACAACCATGTGATGGATTGCTTAGTGTTGCCCATCAGTTCCCTTGGTGTCTCCCCCGGCCCCGACCATCCTGGAGGTTTCCACTGGAACATGCTGTAGTGTATTTGTCTCTGTCTTCTACTGGGGAGCCCAAAGTTGCTCATGGCCATCTGGATGTGCTGAGCAGAGAGAAAGGAAGGAACACTTGTCCCAGTGCTGGCTGCACGCTCATTGATGCAGCCTGCTGTGGGGGTTGCCTTCTCTCTCAGAGGGCACCTCACTAATGATGTGTGAGTCAAACTGCTCCATTTGATAATGCTGTGTCTATTTCTTATTGAGTGAAGCATTTATTATCCATTTTGTTATTAGATTATCATCTATTATTATCTTATTTATTTTAATATTTATTAAATATAGATGTATGTATCTGTGTGTTTATTATACTATTTCAGGATTTAGGTATGAGCTAAATACTCCTGTTAATGCAAAAGCTTCAAAGAATAGATATGACAGGGCTAGAGCCACACCTCTCAAAATACACTGTCATCTTGGTAAATATGTGCTCTTCCAAGTAGTTTGAAGATAATTTGTATAGCTGTTTTCTAGTTAAGCAGCTCACGCGGGTATCTGAAGATGTGTATCTTTGGTGTGCTAAACTAACCATGTGCATATGTTGTTTTAAGAACAGGTAAAATAAACAGGTCACGTCTGAAGCAAGGTGTTTCCAGAGATGAGTTAATATCAGTAAACACGTGGTGGGTACTTGCAGAGCGGGCTCGACTGGTCTGTGCAGAGCACTTTCAGCTTCAGTACTAGACACAGCTCTGCTCCCCCTCACAACCAGCTCTTGGCCAGGTCCAGGGTGCTGGCAGCAGGTCTGGTGGGTGGTTCATTTAGTCCAGCTGCGAGCAGCAAGCTGGAGGATATGTTGTAGCTCTGTTCAGGAGAATAAGGTTTAATTCCTTGTTGTAATGAAAATGGGGGTTCTGAATCAATAAAAGCAGGAGTAGCAGAGAAATCGCCTTCAAGTTGAAAGCAGTGGTCCATCAAGCACAAGACCTTGTCTCTAGTAGTGGATGCTGTTGCTGGTTTGTAAAGGAGATTGTTCTTTTGGCTGGAATTTGAAAACTTAGTCCAATATAATTGGACGTTTTTCTAGGCAGGTTATGAACCACAAAGCCTGTCCTGTGGGATAAAGATTTCTACTTCTTAGGTTTGCAATCCTATCAGTAAAGCTGCAGAACCTCTCCCTTTTTGCTGGAGTGTCCCTGAATATGCTATGAGATTTGTGCTGTTTGCTTGGGTAGTGGCTTGGAACAGTTCCACAGATTATTTGCACATTTCATTGGAAATTATTGCCTCTGATCTCCTCAAGTGGTGGCAATTAAACTTTATTCACTGTTGGGATTCTACTTGTCTGCCTTTTCCAGCGTTCTGGGTTGGCCTAGTAAAAAGATAATACCTCTTTCTACCAAGCTGCTTTGCTGATATCTCAAACCAGCAAAACTGCACAGGATTCTTGGGGTCTTGGTGGAGCCTGGTTGAGGTCCTGGGGGACAGCCTGAAGCCAGCAATGTGTCTTCACAGCAAAGGCAGCCAGGATCTTCCTGAGCTGTTCTAGGCAGAGCATCTCCAGCAGGTCGAGGGAGGTGGTGATTCTCCTCTGCCCAGCACTGGTGAAACATCCATAGTGCCACGTCCAGTGCTGAGCTCCAACATACAGGAGAGATGGGGGATCACTGGACTGAGTCCACTGAGGGGCCGTGAGGAATAGCAAGTGATTGGGGCATCTGATATATGTGGACTGAGAGAGCTGGGACTGCCCAGCCTGCAGCAGAGAAGGCTCAGGGGGATCTTATCTGAGTGTACCTGTTGAGGGGAGTATAGGTGGTAGAGCACCAGAGTCTCCTCAGTGTTGCCCAGTGATGGGACAAGGTGTAATGAGTACAAATTCCAGTTAAATACAAGAAAAAAAAAAATTACTGTGAACGTGACTGATCACTGCAATAGGTTGGTTGCCCAGAGGGACTGCGGAATCCCCATCCTTAGAAACACTCAAACTCTAGCTGGATACAGTCCTGAGAACCTGCACTAGTTAAACCTACCTTGAGGGGAGGGGGTTGTACAAAAGTCTTTTGAGGTCCTTTCCAACCTCATTCACTCTCTGATTCTGAGATTACTGCCACTTTAAAAAAAAATTAAAGATGTAGGGTCTTGGGGGTACCAGGAACTGGAAGAAACATTGACAACTCGGTATGGACCAAAAATGCCAACAAAGTCAAGAGGAGTGCTTGGTTCTCTCTTAGTGCATTAGCAGTTAGTGCTTAGATACAAGATTAAGATGGACTTGAGAATTTCAAGTTGCTTGTATATCCTCCAGCAAACATAAGCAATAAAACAATAACTGAGTTATGGAAAAAAAAGCCCAAAACTCCAACAACGCTAAAAGGCAGAGTGCTAGCACAGCAGATAATGCACACATAAAAACATCTGATTCCTGCTAGCTGCAGAAATAGAGATTTTTTTCATGTGGTTTTAGAGTCTGCAGCCAATCAAGACCAAATTCATGGCTAGAATCAGCCATTTCCATGTTCATCATGGCAACATTTATATTAGCAGATAGCTAAAGGAGGAGAAATTCTTGTTCTGGCTGTTTCTCACCCCTCTGTGGTACTGTGCTGTGGGGATGGTTACACTGTGCTGCTTATGGCTAAATTCAATTAGAGAAAAAAGGAAAAATGAGGAATAAGGGATTACCAGTATTTGCTCTTTATTTTCTCTACACCCACTCTCTCTCTTTGTCAAAGTGAAAGGTAACTCCAGTATTCCTCAATATCTGAATCTTGTTGGCCTTAGAGCTATGGACCTAGCTCTAACCCTGACTGCACCAGCAGAAAGCAGCACCACTCTCAGTTGGAAATCTGAGTCTATGGAATGTGAGTAAACGTATTTAGATCCAAGACAACACAACCCTAAAATATCAAGAGGAGCCTGGCATAGTTGTTTAATTTTGCAAAAGGTAACAGCAGGTATCCACATTGCTTAAAATGTCACTTGTGCCATTTTTTCTAGTGGTCAATTTCTAGACTTAGTGTTGAAGGAATCTTAGAATCATCAAATGGTTTAGATTGGATAGGACCTTAGAGCCCATCCTGTTCCAACACCTGTGCCACAGGCAGGAACACCTTCCACTGGATCAGGTTGCTCCAAGCTCCATCCAACCTGGCCTTGAACCCCTCCAGGGATGGGGCAGCCACCACTGCTAGGGGCAACCTAGGCCAGCACCTCACCGTCCTCACAGGAACAAATTTCTTCCTGATATCTAACATAGATCTCCCATCTTTCAGCTTAAAACTATTATCCCTTGTCCTATCCATGCACTCTCTGACAAAGAGCCCCTCCCCAGTTCTGAAATGGCTATTATCCAGAAGCATCAGATTTGGTGTCTAACCAGCCATATTTCCAAGTGCTTTACTTACTGGGAAACCACTCTGCTTTGCTTGACTCACCTGCCTGACCCAAGCTCCTGAGGTTGCTGGTCGCTGCTGTGTGCTTTCAGTTCCCTGCACTGAAGCAATCCGCTTCCTTGCTCAAAAGAAGTGGCTGAGTGGTGTTTCAAGGAATGTGTCTCATTTAGCCCTAGAACGTACAGCTGCAGAACAGGGGTGATGGGTTTGGTCAGGGGAGCTGCCTGGTGTTTGCTTTGCTCAGTACCTGTGGCTACTAAAAAACTTTGGAAGGTCTTTATGGGAGCTTTCCCTTCACTTTGCCTTTGATATATACAGACTTATATTTATCTGTCAAAATTCTGTTTAAATTTGATGGAAAAATCGCTTTGAAGATTGCCCTTCTCTTGCTTCTGCTCCTCAAAAAGACTTCAGTAAAGTCTTTGGCACAGTTTCTCACAGCATTCTGCTTCAGAAACTGTCACCTCTGGCCTGGATGGGCGCACACTCTCCTGGGTGGAAAACTGGTTGGCTGGCCGGGCCCAGAGAGTGGTGAGAAACGGAGTTAAATCCAGCTGGAGGCCAGTGACAAGTGGGGTTCCCCAGGGCTCAGTGCTGGGTCCAGCCCTGTTCAATGTCTTTATCAACGACCTGGATGAGGGGACCAAATGTACCCTTAGCAAGTTTGCAGATGACACCAAGCTGGGTGGAAGTGTGGATCTGCTGGAGGGTCGGGAGGCTCCAAAGGGATCTGAACAGGCTGGACTGCTGGGCTGAGACCAATGGCAGGAGGTTTAACAAGGCCAAATGCCGAGTCCTGCACTTGGGGCACAACAACCCTAAGCAGAGCTACAGATTGGGAGAAGCCTGGCTGGAAAGCTGCCAGGAGGAGAAGGACCTGGGGGTGTTGGTTGACAGCTGACTGAACATGAGCCAGCAGGGGCCCAGGTGGCCAAGAAGGCCAATGGCATCTTGGCTTGTATCAGGAACTGTGTGACCAGCAGGTCCAGGGAGGTTATTCTCCCCCTGTACTCGGCACTGGTGAGACCGCACCTCGAATCCTGTGTTCAGTTCTGGGCCCCGCACCACAAGAAGGATGTTGAGGCTCTGGAGCGAGTCCAGAGAAGAGCAACAAAGCTGGTGAAGGGGCTGGAGATCAAGTCTTACGAGGAACAGCTGAGAGAGCCGAGGGTGTTTAGCCTTGAGAAGAGGAGGCTGAGGGGAGACTTTCTTGCTCTCTACAACTACCTGAAAGGAGGTTGTGGAGAGGAGAGAGCTGGCCTGCTCTCCCAAGTGAAAGGAGACAGGACAAGAGGGAATGGCCTCAACCTCCACCAGAGGAGGTTTAGGCTGGACATCAGAAAAAAAAAATCATAAAAAGGGTCACTGGGCACTGGCAGAGGCTGCCCAGCAAGGTGGTTGAGTCACTATCCCTGGAGGTATTTAAAGTCTGAGTGGATGAGGTTCTCAGGGACATGGTTTAGTGTTTGATAGGAATGGTTGGACTCAATGGTCCTGGAGGTCTTTTCCAACCTAGTGATTCTATGATTCAAAGATACTTGACAGCCTGCCAATATTGTGCATGAATGTATGGGTCCTGAAAACCTGGAGTACAAGTATACAAGACTGTACAACCCGGTGTCCTGGGTATTTTATGATGAGAGATCTTGGTTCCCCACTGGTTTTCCTTCTAGAGCAAGGAAAGCATCCTTCCCCAGGATGCAGACTTGAGCCTACAGGTGCATGGGTGAGTGGAAACAGGGCTGATGTGGCTTCTCCTGGCTATGCCCAAGAGCCAGTACATAGCACTGACATCTCATTTTCTCTCCCTAGTCTTTTCTGATTGGCAGTTGATACGTTCTGGCAGGTCAGGTACATGGACGGCTGCCTGCACTGAAAGCTGAGGGTTTGACAGGCAGATTTTTTTCTAGGGAATTATCTTTGTAACTTGTGTACAGAAAAGCACTCAGCAACAAAACTCTTTGGTGTAAGCACTCGATCAGAAGCAATTTGGAAAAACTGTGATGACCAATAGGCATTCGTCAGAATATGCCACTCTGGTTTCTTGGGAGTGCAGAGAGGTGCCTGGGAGGGTGCTGAGTGTTGCAGTAGCCAAACGTCCTATCCACATGGCTGGGAGATGCCCCCGATGGATGCGCGACATGGAGGTGTGGGAGCTATTTGCACCCTGCCCTCCCGTGTCCTCAGCAGCTCTGTGCCAGACCTGACATTGGTGTGGGGTTTGCTTAGCAGTGGGCAGGGCTCATGAATTTGTGACTGCTTCCATTCCCCACTCCCTCATCTTTCAGCCAGCATTTCTTTAACTTCTATGGAGTCACTCGCTCTAAATTTCTTCCCTTGCCCCTTGCTTTGTTTCCTGCTTTCTTTCCTGTGAATACACATCCTGGTAGTGAGGCAGAGTGCTCTCAAATAGCTGGTCTTAAGAGTGGATAGCACTTATTAAATTAAAATAAGTTACGTGTGTCCCTGATTGCTTCACACAAGTATCCAGCACCTGCCTGAAATGTTGTAGTCAGACCCAGCTTGGAGGTTTGGAATAAAGACAACTGGATGGAGGAAAGTGCATCACAGTCTGTTATATGTTTTGTTGCATTAGCAGACACGTGCTTGTTTCTTACCCTTGGGTACTGATACCACTTGCCACTCGAGTGCAGCACATCCACACAGAGCCATGAAATCCCCCCACAGCAGAGATGGTGAGAGACTTCAGCGTTACATGCCAGTAGGCTCTGGTGCTTTGAAGATTCTTTTTTGTTCCACAATAATCCAAAAGGGTAAACTGGAAGATATTTTTCAACTTTTAACTCCCAGACTTGGTAATCTTCCAACCTTCATCATCTTCAGCTCTTCCAGTGTGAATTACTAGGTGTTTGATGTTTGGAATGGGCACTAGGAAGCTCTTGGGTTTTTGCAACTGAAAATATTTAACACTGTAATTGTGAAAAGCTTGGAACTTAATACTTAGCAGAGGTTTTGGCTAATTCCCAGTTTTGCAGTGGTTAATGTTGCCAAATAAGTAAAGAGGAGTCAGTTTGGGTTATATAGATTTTTTTTGAGGAAGAGCTTATCTGTAAAAAAGCAGGTCAAGGTCAACCAAAACCAGTTCTAAGCTCAATGTTGATTTTGATCAAACATGGGGGGGAAATAGAAATGTTCCACTTCCCCACTTACAAGCTTACGGTCAAAATGATTTTGATATTTATTTAAGCCTTACTTTAAAACCCTGAAGATTTACAAATTTTTCAAAAATTAAGTCTTTTATTTTACCTGAAATGTTTAATTAATCAAGATTAATCAGACTCAGATTATTCACCAAAACTTAATTAATCAAGATTAATCAGACTCAGATTATTCACCAAAACGTTCCAAATACTTTATTGGCTTGTAATTTTATTGCAGTTTTAGATGCAAATAGAGAAGCATAACTGCTTATGTAGTTACGCTGTGGGAGACAGAGCTGGGCATGAAGTGCCACGTTTCTTATTCAGAATCACTACCCAGGGAACATAATGGCACAGCGATGCAGAAAGTCTGGGTACCTGCTCAGGGTCTGGGTCATGGCGCCACTCACACCATGGCTCTTTGCAAGATAAGAAACTTAGAGATGCTGATAAGAAAAGGAGAGACGCTGCTAAAAACTAGCATAACAGTATATGAAGAACAAAGTATTTTACATTCCTGACGGCATTAATATGTTAGTATCTTATACTTTCTTCAATATCAGGAAAAACTGAGCATGTTTGGAAAGATGGCTAAAGTATTTCTGATTAGCTTGTTACAAAATACAGTGAGATGGCTTATTTGTATTTTTTAAGATGCTAGATGAATATCAACTGCTGTGCCAATCTATCTATCTATTTTGATAGGAATGGTTGACTTGATGATCCAGTGGGTCTCTTCCAACCTGGTTATTCTGTGATTCTGCATTTCCCTCTGAGAGGTTTTCCTCAGAAGATATGGGATGCTCCAAGCACCCTATATCCTCCCCTGCAGGAAGGTACCAAAATACACAGCAGGGATCTTACCTAACTGTGAAATGCAGATTTGAGATATATGTTACCACAGCAGCATTTCTAACCAAAATACATTTAGGGTTTTTTTTAAGCGAAGTCTTTAATTTTACCCCTTTTATTAGTTCTGAGGTGCCAGAGGGAAGGGGAATAACTGTTATTGTAAGATGGATTGTACTTAACGGGTGAAAAATTATTAGAATGTAAATTGCCTCCACATGTTCAAAATTGGCAAGTCAAAAGTTAAGGAAGCTGTGTCCAGATATCTCCGATCTGTGTTTGTGACCTTCACTGTGGGTGATGTCTTTGGACTAAAAAGGATACAGAGGGTGCTCAGTTAATTTCTAACTGTATGCAAGAAGGTGGGGATGTAACTTGTGCCAGCACTGTTGGAGATAGGGAGGATATGCTGGTTCTGGTCTGAAGGGTTTAAACAAACCACAATCACAAGGAGATGAATTTCACAGGGAGTGGGTGTGGCTCGTGGGAAAGGACTGTGTGCCAGCAGACAGACACAAGAGAGCAGAGCTGCCAGGAGGCTGGGGGATGCAGGAGGGGAGCTGGCATGGCTGTTGCGCTGAGGAGTCTTAAAGATGACATGAACTGGGTAACAGAGTCATCCTTTCCTAGCAGAGCTCTGCTACATCTGTTTGGCTTTCCTCAATACAAACATAACTTTCTTGACACATTCAACAACTGCAGCTCTTCACACACACCAGTGTTTGCTTTTCTCTTGCTTTATGAAAATCCTCTTTCCCCCGGGCTTGTTCTGTTGGCATCTGATTTGAAAGTGCCCAGAATTTCCATAGACAGCAACAGCTATGGGCTCTAAAAGCCAGTACGGGTTTTTGTGGCTGAGAACAGCTAATGGAGAACATGACTGTGAGGATGTGTTGTGCTGCTGGAGGCAGGTTTCTAGGAAACCTGGGAGAAGCCTGCATCATTCTGCTGAAGGGTCCTTAGTGGAAAGGGGGAGTGTCACTTGGGGAGCAGGGAGCCAAATTACAATGTGCCAGAGATCAGTACTGTACATCAGGGGCTCTTAGTGCTCTGACAAAATAAGTGTTTCTGCCTGATGAATATATACACAGGAAAATATGGATAAAACGAGCCACATTGACAAGACATAACCAGTTAGAGCACAGCTCCACAAATGGCGCTTGCATATTTTGACAATTCTAGCTTTGTCTGCCTGCAGCTCCAGGTTGAACTCCCAGGTACATGTTCCCATGCTGTTGTTGCTTTCTTCTAGTGAGCAATGCTACACATCAGCCACATAGATTTTTTTGATTACTGACTGAAACCTCTGGCAAGAAACAAACTACATGAGCTGGGGCTTGCTCTCTGTAAGGTACGCATGTGGCTCCATTAAGGGTAATGCCGTTAGCTCCCCAGCTGCAAAATATCAGCAGCCAGCACAGCATCTGCAGGGTAGGACAATTTCCCTTAGGAAAATTGTTTCATCTTGCACAGGTGAACCCCATGAGGCAGTAGAGAGCATCAGCAACCCTATGCACTCTTAATTCTCATAGTTCAAGTGACTTGCACATTGCCATCTGAACTGGGAGCAGTGCATGAAAAGAAAAAATGGGAAGCAGGAAATTTTTTTTGTCAGTGCAGAGAGGATTGCTGTCTGCTAATCCTAATAAGCCAGTGTAATTGAATTGGCATGCTAGTTTACATGCTTCACTGGGAGAATAAGACATGACCCCAAACTGTGATATTAGCACCCCAGGAATTGGAAGCATGTCCTCTTGTGGGTCTGAATCACTGTAACATGTGGTTTGTTTTCCTCTGGTATTTTAACACGTGAGCAGACTGAAGGTCTAGTTTGCAGTCCTGTGCATACAGAATTAGCCAGGCTGCAGGCATCTAGACAAAAAGCTGCCTGCATGGACATTTGTATGTACTGAATGATGAGCAAAGGCAAGTGCGTGCAGTTCTGCAAAGGAAGTCTGGTCTCACAAGATCCATTCCTGTTTGTGTAGGCAGCAACTAGACCTGTAGGCAGAGCAGGTTTGGTGCTGGGACAGAGAGCCAGTCAGTGACTATTCTTTCAGGAAAGTGACTTTCATTTCCAGGGCTTTAAGGCATCAAAAGGGGCTGTTTCCAACAGTAATTTGGCATCCTCTCCTTGGCAAGAATGAGGACATTACAGCTGAGCTACTGCCCTCTCATTCTAATCACCTCTGTGATGGAGCTTGAGGCTGCACGTGGTTCACTGCAGCCCTCCAGGAAAGTGTGCTGTCAAATAAAGGAATTTTCTGATCAAGTGTTTTCTGGGTAATGCCATCAGCTACAGCACTTTACATGGCCACATTTGCATTTTTTTTAGCTGACGCTCCCTTTCTTTTTCCTCTGTCCTGACTATTGATGGAGGTAAAGTACTTACAGTTCATAAGTTCATGCAGTACAGGAAATCAGAGTGCTGCGTGCTTTCCTTGGGTGCTGGTTGTTGCTGATTAGCAATTCATGACAGAGAACACAACAATGTGCCTTTTTGAACATTGTCCACAACGCAACTGAGATCTAGGTAACTGGGGTGTAAGTTAAATGTGGAGCTGTATTTGTTGGAGCAAATGCATTCTTGTGTTGTGCATACTACTGCTCTGCAAAACCTGCACAGCAAATTAGTTGGTACATTACAAGTTTAGTCCAAACTCGAAACCCCCTTTTGCCTGACAAGGCTTGCAAGATATTTTGGAAACATTGGAAAGGCTCAGAGCTGGAATTAGTTTTGTTACATCTCTTTGCATTAGCAAAACTGCATCCCTTTAGAGTTGTTACCTGGAAAGTATGGATGGTGGGAAATTAGCTGGTAAATGTTCTTAAACTCTATACGTGTCAAAACCAGACAGACATTTGTTAGAAGCTGCTGGGGTGTGAAGTTAGCAACCTGACTCCGTGATCCCCATGCTGACTCTGGCTCTGATCACTCAGAAAATGCAAAGCCCTCCCTGCTTCTACCTTCTCTTCACCCTGCGCTCCTGCTGCTTCTGCTTTGCTTTCCACTTGGCCTCCAGCAGTGCTGGAGCCGAGGCCAAGCTAATGGCCCTGGCAGAGCCGGGAAGCGCAGGTATGGCTTTTCTTCTCTGCTTTAGTATTGCTTCCAACATTTCTGAGGCACATGCTCCCACTTCAAGACCAGGGCTTTAAGATGTATAGTTTATGGTCAGGGCCTGTATTTTCAGTCAATATGTCTGAAATGCATGTGTAGAAATGGGTGAACAAACATAAGCAAATAGCAGAGGCATGTGCATATCTATCTGGTAATGTTTTCCACCAGCAAAACTGTTCCCAACTCTGCTGAATTCGTGAAAGAACAAAAAGCGAGGAGTGAGCCTTTGATTGTCTCCCTGTGTTTCTGTGAAGAGGTGCTTCCCTGCAGAAGCCCACACACATCATGCCCATTTACTCAATGGATAGGTTTCCATCCTGTTAACTATGAATGTAAACCAATCTGTTTCAAGAGCTTCATTTCCCTATAATTTAAACTCCTGAGGCAGGATGAGGTGGAGGTGGTGCTGCAGGAGATGCTATTCAGTATGTGTTTTCCCTGTGATCTGGTGCAAGACGCTAGGTCTGTGTCTCCCCATCACCTGCTGCTATGAATTTGCTGCCTGCAGTTCAGGAATGTGGTGCTGCCAAACTGCAGAGCATTGGTAATCTTGGCCACCCTCACTAACTTGCTGTCCGTTTTTGTGTGCTAACTGTTGCAACTGTTGAGTTTTGTCCTAGTTAATTGTTTGTCACTTGCCTGCTTGCTGTGATGTAGTTTTATTGTATTTTGTTAAGCATTATGAGGTGGCTCCTACCCGTGTGAGATGTAGGAGAGTGGCAGATCAGAGCTAAGGCATTATTATTCATATTGACTGCTGTTTTCTGAGAGGATGGCTGGAATAAAAATCACCACTTTTGAAGACCATGTTCTGGAGTCAGTCTTCTGTAGCGTCATCACCTTTTTTTGATTTCTGCAAGCAACCAATAGATTTGATGTTGCTAGTAGTTTCAGGACTGCACTTCTACAGGCAGACAGTGCTTTGGCCAGGCTACATCGTGCTGACATAGTTACAGGCATAGGTCTCTTCCCAAGATTGGCAGAGAAGTATTTGTTCCCTGTCCTGAGATGGGAGTTAGAATCAGAATTATAGAATAACCAGGTTGGAAGAGACCCACCGGATCATCGAGTCCAACCATTCTTATCAATCCCTAAATCATGCCCCTTATCACCTCATCCACCTGTGCCTTAAACACCTCCAGGGAAGGTGACTCAACCACCTTGCTGGGCAGCCTCTGCCAGTGCCCAATGACCCTTTCTGTGAAATTTTTTTTCCTGATGTTCAGCCTAAATCTCCCCTGGTGGAGCTTGTGGTCATTCCCTCTCATTCTGTTCCCTGTCACTTGGTAGAAGAGGCCAGCTCCCTCCTCTCCACAACCTCCTCTCAGGTAGTTGTAGAGAGCAATGAGGTCTCCCCTCAGCCTCCTCTTCTCCAGGCTAAACACCCCCAGCTCTCTCAGCCGCTCCTCATCAGGCCTGTTCTCCAGCCCCTTCACCAGCTTCGTTGCTCTTCTCTGGACTCGCTCCAGAGCCTCAACATCCTTCTTGTGGTGAGGGGCCCAGAACTGAACACAGGATTCGAGGTGCGGTCTCACCAGTGCCGAGTACAGGGGGAGAATAACCTCCCTGGACCTGCTGGTCATACCATTTCTGATCCAAGCCAAGATGCCATTGGCCTTCTTGGCCTCCTGGGCCACTGCTGGCTCATATTCAGTTGCTGTCAACCAACACCCCCAGGTCCGTCTCCTCCAGGCAGCTTTCCAGCCAGACTTCTCCTAGTCTGTAGCTGCACAGGGTTGTTGTGCCCCAAGTGCAGGACCCGGCATTTGGCCTTGTTAAACCTCATGCCGTTGGACTCTGCCCAGCAGTCCAGCCTGTTCAGATCCCTTTGCGGAGCCTCCCGACCCTCCAGCAGATCCACACTTCTACCCAGCTTAGTGTCGACCGCAAACTTGCTAAGAGTTGTGACCCTTTCCAACAGTTCAGGAGAATTTGTTTCTCCTGTATATCTTGGGCTTAAAAATTCTTACTGGATATGTGAACGGAAGAGAACAAACCAGTTTTAACTTTTGTGGCTCAAAGAGCTCAGGACAGCATGGTGGTTCTTGTAATATGGGTGGATTAAGCAATATTGCAGTACAGCAAATTGGTCATCTCCCATCAGTAGTTACCTGGAGCGGCAAAGGCCTGTGCCGCTCAGTACCAGATCTGAAGGACAACTGAGAAGCCCTGAAGGGTGAGTAAGAGAGACTCTCACAGCACACCCAATAGCTGGAAGAGATGTCTCTTGCACCAGAGAAGGGATTTCCCAGTCTCAAAACATTACTGCAAGAAAAGTTGCAAACAATGGATGTTAGGCATCTTCAGCAATGTTTGTGGTCATCAACAAGTGGGAGTGTTTGAGTATGTCCTTTTCCTAGTGCAGGAATAGACAGAGAAAGCTGGGAGCCTGTAGAGCCAGGCTGGGCTGTGTGCACCTTGAAACTGGCATCATCTTCCCGAGATCTGCATCATTTACTGTGTAATATTGTATGTTCTGGCCAGAACTCAGCAGAAACTGATTTCGGCAGAAAAATATCCTTAATTTCTCTGTGCATTTTGAAATGTGTCCTCATTCCAGTTCAGGGCAAATTACCCTCAATCAAGTTGAAGTTACCTCAAGCTAAGCAACAGGGTGAACTAATGTACATTTTCTCTTCTCCTGCTGTTTCCCTGATTTTATGAGTCTGATCTTTCAGTAAATGGCATTTGGGAGTTTAGCCTGTTCACTGCTGGGAAAGGTAGTGTGGAGGAATCCACAGTGGGGAAAGAGCAACTGAGACAGAGAGATAGAGCTGTTAGTGTCTGTGTTGGAAAACACTGCTGAGTGAGACTCCAATAAATTAACAAAGTTAATATTAAGGTAGTTTTTAGGCCTGGTCTGGTTCCCAGAGAACAACATATTTGGTAACTGAATACGTCTCACACTAGTTGGAGAGCTTCTAATTCATTTGCGTATCGTGGTCCACATAAATATGGAGATGCTGCCAGGATTCTCTTTCCCTTCTCTGTTTTCATTGTAGGCGTTCCAGAAAACTGAGCAAAATGGTTTTCCCTGTTGTTTGAGTCTTTGTTTCATGCATATGCATTTCTGGGACACACACTCGTGAAGCATGTAGCCGAGTGAAGATGCCTGGTGGCTCTGCTGTCTTGTCTAGCTTTGAAACAGAGAACCTGAGGCAGAAATAAAGAGAATTTAGAGGAACAACAGTAGAGATTTTAAATTCCTGTAAATAAGTTCAGTCTCAAAACCAGAAATGTGTTTTCATCTGCCTTTTGCTTCCATCTTAGAGATGTTTATTGGCCTGAAATAGGAAAGGAGATATTTACAGAATTAAATTGCTCACAAATGTGAGGAAAATCACTTGTGTTACTGTTTCCTGTTGTTGTTCACTGTAAAGCACTTTGCTGTTGACATCACATTACAGAAAGGATTTATCAGTGAACAGTCTTGGGTACTAAACCTGCTGTCACAAGGTAGCATAGGGGAATACTTTAAATAAGTAGGATAGTTTTAATTTTGCAGCACTCTAATTAGTCACCTTTATCACCTCCATAAAATAGACATGAGGATATGTGAAATCCACCCCCCAAAGTCTCCTTGCTTCCCAGCTGGAACACATGCAGTATTCTCAATTTGAACATCTCAAGCTGGCAAGTGTCATTTTTTCCCTGAGCTTCAGCTTTTAAACTTAAACAAGTATAGGAAAAATGTTTGTCTGCCTTTTAACAGCTTCCTCTGAGCTCAGGAGAAAAGTTTGAAGGCATGAACTGCCCAGGAACTTATCAAGTCTTGTCAAGCTTGATAAAGCCTGGCAAGTTTGGGGCTGGCTCTGCCGCCAACACAGTTCTCTTTGGTCAGTCTCTTCCCATTTATTCCATAAATATTATTCCAAATATCCATATTTTGGTATTGCGGGTGGGCAGAGAGAAGATTTAACATACAGGTTAATTTACAGGCTCCTGCTCCCTTCAGTGGAAATAACCTACTTATAGTAGTGGAAGCGAAGTCTAGCATGCAGCTTCTTCCAAGTGTTTGTGGAGGGCAAGGGATTTGCTCTTGGCACCTGTCTGGGAGGGAGCCCGTGGGGCAAGGGGTGACTGCACCCTGTGCTGCACAGCCTCTCCTCCCACTCCTCCCTCCCTGTACCCCATTGTGGGGGATTCTCAGCACCCACTAAGGGCTTTCCTGGGCTCAGGAAATGTCCAGAAAAGCAGTAGACCATTCCCTGTTGGTTGGCCTGAATTGCTGTATGCTGCCACTACAGCTTCTGGATGTGTAGGAAACACGGGGCCCTTATTTAGCGGCCAGCTTAGAAATACTTTTGTGTTTCAAGCAATGGAAACCCTTTCTTGCTCGACGAGTAGGAGTGGGGCCCTGTGCACCTGACTTGTCAGGGATGTTGCAACAATCATAGTTGGAAAGCAAGGAGTAGGCTTGGATTACAGGTACGGTCCTTGTTCTCTGAATAGAAATGTAGTTTGCTTAAGAGTTTCCCCTCTACCAGTCTCCACATGTTCCTTTAAAGCCAAATAGGACGTGTGCTTCTATGCAGGGATGGTAGGTAGAAGTAGAACAGTCTTTTCTACTTTTGAACTGTTGGTGCAGATCATAAATAAATGTACCAAAAGATGCAGAAACTTTTAGAAATATGATGAAACTTTGGAGATAATTTATTTTTTAGTACAAATGATACTGGTTTTGGTGTAAAACACAAAGCGTGTTTTGATATCTTCCCCGCCTCCCCAGTGGAAAAGAGGGCAAAATGGAGAATCCATTTTCACTCTCAATTAAAACATCTTTAACTCTGTCTTTTTTCCTATGAACAGAACTGCTGAAAGAGACATTTTTCTTTTCTAAAGCTCAAAGAAAAAAAAGAAAGTGTGACCACCCCAACTGAGCACATCCTGCTACTGGCTTCTGAAGGAGTTTTAGCAAGTGCGTAGGATGATAAATCACCCAACATCAGCCTTGGCGCGTGTGTGGGGTTGAAAAGGAATATAGCTTCCCTATGATGTATCAGTTTTCTCCCACATGAGGCAGAAATCTTCATATCAGTTATTGTAATAGAGCTTCTCAATGTACAATGTCTATATGATTTACAGAATTATTTAAATATCTGTAGATGTCAGGTCTCCAAGGAATTTTGTCTATTGTGACTCACGTCCTATCTTGTGAATTTATCTGTAATTGTTGTCTTCCACTGAAGGATCCACAAAACTTAAAATATTTCCAGTAATTAATTGCAAATATTAGCTCTATTGTCAGCAGCAACAGTTTGGATTGTTTTATTATAGGAATGTAGGAGGGAGCTACTCTTTTGGCAAGTGATAAGCAAATAGTATATCATTAAAAGCCAAGTGTTGGATTGCAGTCATTAAATCAGTAGTGGTAGATATTCAGAGTCAAGCTCAGCAGTGAGTTTCTAGCTGGTGAAAGCGACTGCACTGCACACATGTATGAAATGTGCAGCTTGGTGTTCCTCAGAGAAAGCTTCAAACTGGACCTCATGGATTCACCAAGACCTATGCAAACTAGAGGGCTTTGGTGCTGCTTGCTTTTCCAAAGCATCAGGCAAGTGTTTCTAGCTGTTATGTTTTTCAGTAGATTTCCTGCATTAGCCTGTAGGCTAATGAGGTTTAGCGGTTACCCAGGAGAATCGCACTGAAGTAAAAATCCATTAAACCTCGAAATAGCATCTATTTTTAACATGTCCAGTATCTAACCATCTTCTGCCAGAGGTTATGGGCAGGGCTTGTTCCCTGTCTCTTTGTATGCACCCACGCCTCCTTTTGCAGCTCCAAGCACTGCTCATTTCTCACTTGCTCTCTGCAGGATCTGGGCTACTTCATTACCAGCTCTGCTCTTCTATCTTGTTGCAGGCTTTGGAAAAACTGGCCTGCGGCTGCCTGTATGGACACACACACTGAAAGCTATTGGCTTTCCCTGTTGACTTTTAGGCAGGTGCAGGGATATGGTACCTGCAGCCATCACGTACATTTTGTGCCAAACGCAATCATCACCTAGACTTAGTAAATAATTTTGGTATAAATTGTAGACTGTCTCCCTAAACAGATTATAACTCAGTACACTTAAGTATAACTACATGAGAGTGCTGTGATCAGCATGCTTAGAGAAAGCCTCTCGAACGCCAGGATGTATGGGCACACATTTTTTTGTTCCTTGCCATGGCTGCACCTTAGGCAAAGCAACTGCATTGCTTGAGGCTGTAAATCTAACACTGTCCCTGCTCTTAATGACCTTAAGATACTGGCATGAGGTGAGCTCCCTGGTACCACTGTGAGGTTGGTGAGATCATCGTGCACGCAGCTCCGAGCTGTTTACATGCTGCTTAGAAACTACACTATTTTTTACAGGGAATGATTATTGAATTAAGGTCATAAATTTCTAACGTCAAAAGCACAGGCTTTTGTTTGTTTAAAAAAAACTCTGTTGTTTTCATCCAAAGATTTTTTTTCTGTCTGTAATATAGCCTTTGTTGTGACAAATGTTTTTAATCTTTGTCCTAGTTTGTAGCTTTTTCCTTTTTTTTTTTATTTCAATCAAGCATGGCAGGAATAGGGGTGATTGATATTGAGAAGCATTTGCAGCTCCCTGACCTCAGAGGGACTCATCCTATCTCTGAGTATTCCTCTTCCTCTTTTCATCCTTTCAAACAAAAACAGATTAGATTTTGCGTGAACTCAAGTCATTAAGCCTGTGGAAGATGAAGGTTCATTTTATTAAGCTCTTAAAAAGAAGTCCAAGGTCTAGTCCCAACCCTTACTTTGTATGATGGGTTGTCCTCACTGTTCCACTGCTTCCTGAGCCTCAGGGACAGACAAACTGAGAAGAGAATATAAGGGAATGAGGGGTTTGCCCCTGGCAGAATGCATTGTTTCACTCTCTCACGGCCGTGCCCAGAGCTAACCTGACTCGGGAAGCTGCTTTCAGGAGCTGGAACTGAAATGACTGAGGAGAATGTCAAGAAGTTCCACCCCGAGTTACAGCCCTGTATATCCTCAGGGTAGACTGGTATTGTCTTTAAGATTACAGTAAGAGGTTAGGACCAGAATGAAGAAGGGCTCATGGACATACGTTGAGAAAGAGATGCATCTCTGTGAATATGAGTGTACAAGCTATGTCAGGAGCCCACACATTTATTTTTTTGGGTACAACGTTAATCTCTTACTAGGACAGTCAAGATTGCCTCACCAGGTTTTATATGTGTTAGGTTAAATACAACAACCAAGTACTATACAAAGGTATCCTAGTACTTTTTCTGTGTGTATATACATGCAAAAAAAGCTTAAGAAAGAAGCAAGCTTGGGTTTTACCTATTAAAAATGATATGTTTTTCTGGTATCAACTTTGTTTCTGTATGTTCTCCAGTCTTAGTCAAGGGGAAAGTTACTTGGTATCAGTCTGTAAAGGAAAAATGCAGAAAGAAGAAGAAAAAAGAAGGAAAGCAAATAACATTATCAAAGATGGCTCCTGCTGGATGCTAATCTGTTTTCCATGGTGTCATTTGGCTAGAATATATAGGGGAAAATTACCTCTTATTCCACAGCCCATTCTAAGGCTAGTGCAAGAAAAGATGCCTTGTAATCCAAACCCCTCAGCTCTGGACCACTGGCAGGCTGTGCGGCATGGCTTCTCTCTCTAATTCTCGGCAGTTAAATTGCATCACCAAGCTGCTGAGTTGAATCTATTGCTATAATTAGCACCTAAGGAGGTGAGGAGGTGGTCTCCGAAAGCAGGAACAGGATAAAAAGCTGTCCATGAGATCGGCTCCATGCTCAGGGTGTTACTGCTGGCATTGTGCAGGCTGGCTGAAATAGCTCAAGAAGCAGCAAGCATCGGAGGTTCCACTGTATATCCAGCCAGGTGGGGAACTTTAAAGGCTGATGCTTCTCATTTCTGTGTGTAAACGTATGTGGGAGAACAGGATTTAGATGTCGTGTCACTGGCAACACAAGGGCATGAACATTCCACATCAACTCAACCCTCTGCCTGTCCTTCAGATTAATCTTTTTCATCTGAATTTCTTAGCATCCAAAGTCTCAAAGGTGAGACAGGCCTGTGAGGGCTTGCTGGAGTGAGAGTGCAGAGCTCCCTACTCTCCTCTGCTGCCTCCCAAGCTGTTCCCTTCCTGCACCACACTCAGCACAGTTATCTTAAATGGTGAAGTTTACAATGCATACTCAAAAAGCATGACTTGCTTAGCGTGATACACAACTCATGCAGCACCGTTTTCCTCCCCTTGCTGTCCCACAGGGAACAGGTTGCCCAGTGAAGCTGTGTCTGCCCCAACCCTGGAGGTGTTCAAGGACAGGTTAGATGGGACCTTGAGCAGCCTGATCCAGTGGGAGGTGTCCCTGCCCATGGGGGCCCCTTCCAACCCAAATCATTCTATAATTCTATGCCACTGTCCACATAGACAGGTTGTGGGTTGGTTAAACAACTTTTTGGGTGGTGGGGTGTTTGCCTTGCAGTGTCCCCTTTCAGGTGGGGCTCTGTAGTTTTCCTATAAGATTAGTGAGCTTCTGTCTGCATAGAGCATCTCTGGAGGCCTTTAACAAAACCCTTAACTGCTTGCTAGTCTTCCTTTTCCAGCTTCAAAACTGCTGTATTTTGAATAATAAAAGGCCCCTGGTGAAGGAGTTATTCCTGATACAGATTCTGCCAGTGTGCTGTCTTGCTGCCAAAGCTTTGGGCTGGTCTCCAGGCATTTTGGCATTGATTATTTTAATTGCTGTTTGATTTAAACATCCTGCTCTTCTCTAAACCTTTCTTTTTAAATTTGTTACTATTTTTTTTTCTTGCCATGTGATTCTCCTTCCCTTCTCCCCTTTTGTATTCCTAATCCTCTCTTCTTTCTCTGGACATTTAGCTGTCTCCTTTTTACCTCTTCCCACCTCTTTGTCATTGCTGTCTTGTGACTCCTTGTTATTGTTCTGGTTCTGTGCAGCTCCTCAGGAGAGCAGGGTTTTCTCCCAGAGGTGGGTGGTTTGAAGGAAAGGGGGTGGATTCCACCTGAGAAAGAGTGAGGCCCCAGATTCTACTTCTCATATACCATTGCTCTCCTGGCTTTGGTATTTCTGTTGTCCTCAAAGCACAGTAATCATAAAAGTGTTGTGAAGTCTTTCTGACCCTGGTTACCTTTGTAGTTCCTTCCACGAGCCAATGTTGAGTGGCTTGTGGGTCAAGGGACCCTAATCCATCATCCGTTCTACAGATGCGTGCGATAACTACCACGCTTCCCTTCCACACCAAATTTCTTCTCCTTGCTTATGTTTCTTTCCCCTTGCTACCCTCCACATCCTCCCCTTGCACAGCGCAGCTTCACCTTTATGCAGTTCTAGTTTCTTCCTCACTGCAGGAACTCTGTGCTTCTAATGGGATTTTAAGTATGTAACAAAACAAAACCAGTAATGAACTCACGACTAATTCCTCCTGCAAACCCCCTCTGTGATAACATGTTGAAAAGCATTTTCTGCACTGCTGGAGTTTTAAGTGCTGGGCCATTCAGAAGGGAGTCAGCTGGGTGCCAGTGCAAAGTCTCCGGGTCACTTAAATCTCTCGAAGGGCCTTATGTGGTTTGTGTTTGGTATAAAAGCCTTGTGTTCTGCTTCTTTTGGGCTGGATTTCATCCCTAACGAGCAGTTTCTAAACATACCTTTCTGACTTAGTAAATCCTCAGTGAGGGAGCATGGTGTTCCTACTTTGTACAAGATTGGACAAATTAATTCTCTGTACAATATAATCACTTGTGGAATTTACATTTCCCATGCTAGTGATTAATTCCTTAATTTTACAGTTTCTTACATGCCTAATATAGCATTCTGAGTGTGAAACTGAATTCCTTTTGACTTGTCTTACCAAACTTGCTGTGACATTCAGAGAGGATGTTTAGTCTGAGAAATCTGTGCTGCTCGTGTCCAGTTCACATTAACAATGGGACACTGAATGACAGCAAATGAAAGCTTCAAGGACACTGCGTGACACTGCATGTCTTCTGCTTTCCACATCAAACATCAGCTGCTTCTTTAGGTGAGCATTTTCCATGGCTGAATGAAATTCCAGGTACGCTGTGTGTTTGAATAGGCTTTCTTAAATACAAAGAGAGGGACTTCTAGGTCAAGAAGTCCCCCGAGTCGCAAGCAGCTGAAGCCTGGGAAGGTGTAGCTATGTATTTCCCTTATCCTGAGATTCTCTCCTAAGTGTTTCCTGTCCTCATTGTCACCTTAATACACACGTTCCTATTTTATTGTTCATCTGAACTGAATTTTAGTGTTTCCTCTAAAAGCAGTGTCAAAATGTTGTTGGATTCCAAATATTAGGAAGCAAAAATTCAGCTGATGTCAGGGGCTGTTTGGGTAACACACCAATGTTTCAGAGCTCCTGAACTTGCTCTGTAAATAACAGTAGGATATCTAGCAGACTTGGATTTTGTTGGCCGAATCTTGTGAGTGCACTTGGGAAACACCTCGGCACATAACACTGTGTTTAGTCATCTGGAAGATGCAGCCACCACAAAGAGGGTTTGTGGTGTTCTTAGAAGGGCTGGAAGTGCACAGGCCTTTGGGATCCTGTAGACCATAACAAAGGTGAATTTAAGCCTAAAACATACAAGTAGGTGGGTGTAAGAAAGGAGTTGCTATGTTGTTGAGTTCTGCCTAGCACTGAAGTCCTTCAGGGGCTTCAGTGCTGAAAAATTTGCAACCAATAGTACAGCGGATGATCTTTGCAGTCATTCAGAGCTTCAGATATGTGCTGTAAAGGTCTTGTCTTTCTTTTCTTTCTTTCTTTCTTTCTTTCTTTCTTTCTTTCTTTCTTTCTTTCTTTCTTTCTTTCTTTCTTTCTTTCTTTCTTTCTTTCTTTCTTTCTTTCTTTCTTTCTTTCTTTCTTTCTTTCTTTCTTTCTATATGATTTGTGTTGCACAGTGACAGTGATATCTCTCTTCTTGACTCTAGTTCCAGACTTCTTGACTCTACTCCGGATTATTATTCTTTTCCATAAAGTAATTGTTACTGTATGACACTGGGAAGAAAAGGTTGCTCATGTCATGAAGACCCAGGAAAATGCCAGTTTTATCACTGCTTTTAGAGCTGCTGGAGCTCATCTCCAGTAACCTGCACTGTGTCTAAGAAACCACTGGCTTCTTGTCCTGTGTTTTTACGAGCAGCTTTGCACTCCCAGATTGTCCTGAAACTGTGCTAGTGATGCCTGCAGGCTGGGCAGAAAATAGGCTTAGCCTGGTGAGCCTGCTGGGCTGCCTCTTACTCCAACTCCAGCAGAGAGGAACGGGATATGTGAAAACAGTTTGGTTTTGTCGTTGGTTTTTTTTGCCATATTTATGAGTGTTTCTTACCTTGTCTCTGGGAAAGTGTGAAATCCAATTTTTTTCAAACACAGAAAGTGCACTGCTCTTCTCCTCTTTTGTAGCAGGCTTTGGACCTGCAGCTTGAAAGAGTCTGGCTTTCTATTGCACACTCTGGACAGGAGCTGCTCCCCTTTGAGGAGGAGGCAGAGAATGCAGGAGGTGATGAGTAGCTATTTCTTTGATCGCGTTTGTGGCATGACTGGTGGGCACAGCTATGCTCTGGCCAATAGGCTCTTCCTATGGCTCCACTTGGCACTGCATCGCTGTTCTTTGGCTTCCTCGTGTCCTGTAAATCTCCACATACAGAACCATCTTCTCTCAAAAGACCTATAAACCAGAGAAGATTGGTGGGAAACTTGTTCAGCCAGACAGCGACATTTGAGAATATTGCAGCATTTTCTTTTGTTCCACATAAGGATAAAACTGAGAAAAACATTTTTTTATAAAGGAGAAAGATGATGTAAGACAATCAGAGAAATGGCTTGTGCTGCAAACATGTAGGGATTATTCATGGACATAACATCCAGTTTATAGAAACACAGCTTTTAGTTAAAAAACATTTTACACAGTGGGGTGGAGATGCTTTAAGGCATTTTGATCTGTTAAATGTGAGTTGCCTATAATAATCATTGTTTTGCCCAGCAGAAATGTCTTTGCCCTTACTGTGGTAAATCCCTGGCAGTCCTGTGGCCACAAGGCTCTCCTTAGGTGCTCGCTGTGACTTTGATAAAATATATGATATTTATTGTGGCTGTATTTGAAATGAAGGAACAAAGCAAAGAACTGGAATAATATGGTGTTTCTGCTGGCTGAGACTGGAAAGAGCTCTGTTTACTGTCTGAAAAACATGCCTGAAGGACAGAAACGTATTCCAAAAATCCTCCAATGCATCTGTACAGAAACAAAAATAGATATGCTGGTAAAAAGAATTCCAGTATTCTGCAAAATCTAGTAAAAATTATGGTGAAATGCTTTGTGACATTTTAAGGGAATAGGGGAAAAAAACATTCCCCTCTTTGTGTCCTGTTTTGTGCTCTATAGCCTCGCTTTATGATCCCTTGTTCCAGAGCCTGCAGGTTTCCTTCCCTGGTATGTGGTGGGGACGAGTGGCTTCATGGACACCAGACATGTTGCTCCTGTCCCTAACCCTGCAGAAATGCCCTGGTTTGGCAACAGCCTGTGCTGTGGTAGATTTTATCTAGAAATAAATTAAAGCTATGGTGTAAAATCTTAGTACGTGTTAAAAATGTGGGCAATGCTCTTTGGTTCCTCTGTGGCATAATTTCTTCTGAATCCTTGAGAAACATATCTTAGCTATATTTACAGGCAAGGATTCTGACCTGCTTTGCTGCAGTAAGCATGTACCTGAATTGGGATATAAACCATAACACGAGAAGGCTCTCTGTATCTGTAAAGGTGCTTTCTCATGCTTCAGTTTTCACCTAGTGAAGGTAGAACGCCTACCTGCATGCCCTCTGTAAGGGAAAGCAGAGTGGGAGGGGAATGCCATCTGTGTGCTGTTAAAAGAGGTGACAGACTCTTTCTCCCAGTTTATCACTCAGTCTGCTGCACCCAAGCTCTCACAGGTCGCTCAAGGCTGTACCACCAATGTGATTAACAAAAGGGGGGAACGTTATTCTGAGATCCTTGCTCTAATGGTTCATGAGAAATGAGCGTGGTGCTGAGAAGGGAGTGTCTGAGAATGGAGTTTCTCATCACCTGCAGCAGCTGCCAGCCAACAGTTAATCTGAGCACATTACAGACTGAGATTAATGCTGATTTCTGTAGAACAGCAAAACTCCTCAGGGGTTTGTTACCTTAACAGGATGCTGGGCTGTGCTTGGGGGTATATTGTTTGGAGATAAAAATCTTTGGTATGTTTAATGCATGTATCTGTAGCTCAGTGCCTCTGAGCTCAAGCTCCATTGTGACTGGTCACTTTGAAGTCTCACAAGTGCTTTAGAAAAATGTTTTCCAAAAGTATAAGTAGATAATTTATGCGTTTGCTTTCCTGAGCTGTCCATCAGTGTGTTACCCTGTGCTTTAGAAACCCAAATGTGTTTATCCTGACAGCACTCCAGCACGAAGAGGCTGTGATCACACAGCCCATCAGCGTGCAGGGCTCAGCCACACCGTGGGAATACCCATGGCCTCACTTTTCAAGTTGTTCCATTTCTTGCAGTGCTTTGCAGGATCAAAGCACAGCTCACAGACTTCAGTTGAAGCTGTTGAGTACTCAACATTTTACAAAGTCGCAGCCTCTCATGCTGAGCACTGAATGAAGAACACGCAATTAGTGTCTGTTTCTGCAGTTAATGATTTAACAAGAGCTCTGTAGCAGAGGTTGTAGCCTGTTCTCCAGAAGGATACACCACTGAGTGACAGTTTATGATGCTGCTGTCATAGGCAGCCTTTGAATAACTTTAGGAATTACAATGAAGTCTAGGACACTTGTAAGGAAATTGGTACTGTTTTACCTCTTACGGATATGAAGAAGCTTTGGGGACATTGGAAGAATCTATGCTTAATAGCATGGATCTGGAAGCAATATGGCAGTTATTGTCCAGCCAGGTTAGAAGCCCTGGTTGACTTAAGTGACAGGATCATGTTTATTATCTCGATACACGGGAAGCATGACCTGAGGGCATGGGCTGGGGCTGGTGTGCTAGGACATCTTGTACTGTCTGTATGAGGTAGGCAGCAAGCGACGGATGAGATGGCATTTGAGCAAAGAGACAGGAGGCTTTTTACTCGGGTAAGCAACACCTGCATTGGGAAATGGGGGCTGCCTCAGCCTCTGTCTGATGTTTTGATGGCTCCTAAATCACTTATGCCACATTTCACTACTGGCCGTTAGCTGTGTGGCTTCACTTTGGGATGCTCAGGGTGTGAGAGCAAAGTGCAGAGCTGCTTCAGCTTAGAGTGTAGGAGTGGAAGCTGATGCCCATGACAGCATGCCAGTATGCCAGTCAGGCTCCTACACATTGGAGCACATCTCCACCTCAGAGGCTTCCCTAAAAACGCAAAGGTCACACCTTATATATGCAAGAAACCCTGGCCAAAAACCTTGGTCTTCTTTGAATGTCCCAGGAGGCTGATCTAGGCTGAAAGCCATGAACCCAGGAGGAGCTTAGGAAGGGCTGCAGCATCAGAGGGGACAGCTCCACTTTCAGGTACTTTGCTACCTCAGCCACAAAATAAAAAGAACAGCACGCTTCTGTGTAGCTTCAGGTTTATCTTTCTCAGTTATGCTCAAGTGTAGCAGGTTTTGCTGTAGTGCAATGCGTCACCACCGGCATGCAACAGTTCAGCACTGGTCTATTAACATTCGTGTCTGGTGCAGTAATTCAGATTCTTCTGAACTTTATATAAAGCAAAGAACAGACTGAAACAGTTTTGAATTCTCTTTGCTCTGTGAACCACAGTTTAGCTTGCCAGAGCCATAAAGATGTAATTCAGAGCAATTCGGCGGTTGTAATCACACCTCTGTCCTGGGCTGGGGAACATTTTATAGTCTGATTAGATGGTAGCAACCCTTTGAAATAAAACAGGAGGTGGCTGCTAATGGAAAGTCAACCGTTACACAGAACAAACAAATGGGCAAATTAATCCTCCCACCAAAAATAGGCACTCAGTCCCTCGCTATTCCATAAAAAGTCATCCCTTTTTTTAATTTGCTGAATTGAATTTATTTTAATTACATTCCAGGCAGCCTGTTCCCCATTCCTGTGTGTTCTTTTTTTGATTCTATCATTAAATGGTGCTACTGCTTATTTATTTAAGGGATTGGGTCCAACCTACTGAAGCCAAAAGGAGTCTTTCTGTCAGCTTATATGGACTGGATTTTCCCCACCCTGCTAAGTTATCAAGCTTTCCAAGACAGCACTGGAGTCCTTTAATAGATTTTTTTGAAAGAATTTACGTTGATTATTTAAAAAAAAAAAAAAAGCCAAATAATTTTTGGAGGTGTTTCTAATTCTGGAAGAGTTTGTCTTACTCTCTGGAACATTTAAGAAGCTGCAAGAGGGTCAAAACTAAAGCTTGAATGTGTTCTTATCAGTGCTTCTCTTAAGTGCTGTGCTGGTTGGCAACTGTGCAGAGCTAGAAATGAGATATATTTCTGTAAATATCTGTCTTGTTATGCTACTGATTAGATTTTAGTTTGTATGATATCTTGGGAAATAACAATTGGGTTTTAGATGTATCACATTACATAGCTCACACCTTGCTTTTTGCTCATTTTTTTACTTGCTTTATAGTGTTCTGTCTGAGTGCCTAAGTCCACTTCATTATGTGTTTCTTCTTAGGATCCTAAATTCTAGCTGAAAGGCAAGGGTAATCCCTCTTTGCTTTCTCCTCTTGCAATGGGAAGGTGGCAGTGATAGTGGGCAGTGAATCCCTTGCAGGCGCTGTTATGCCAATGTGCATTTTCCACTGCAGATACTTGCCTCTTGCTGCTGCCTAGGGATCTTTCCAGTCATGTTTACTGAGTTGTAAAGTGAATGCAAGTCCTTGTTACTCCTCTAACCCCTTTTTCCATGTGACAATATGGACTTATGTGGGATTCAGAACTGTGTTCTAAAACTAGGACCAAATCACAGAATATTTCATTTACTGGCATAAAATTTCTGTCTTGACTTGGGAGTCTTTCAATCTGCTTTTACCTTCTTTTTTCTTTTTTTTTTTATTCAAGATTTCTCATGCTTCATTTTAAATACTATTATTATACTTTCCACATAGAGATGATACAATGAGATTCACACTAGCTGCAGCTTTAGGAAGAATTCTAATTATGTTTAAATACCCAAGGCTAGCAAGTAGCTCGATTAACATTGGCGAAGACTTCTAGGTGATAGTTCGTTCGTGAGGTTATAAATAGACCTGTCAGAGCTCTAACGTGTGCCAGGCAGATATTTGATCTTTAGCATTGACTGAGCTTGCAAGCCTAGGAAAAAAGTGATTTGAATCTAGAAAACACTGCGGTTAAGAATAATGATGTAGCCAGAAACAACATTAGTCTTTAATGCATTAATATTGGTTAGACCCTGTCCTGTTTCCTGATGGATGCAGGAGTGTGCAGGGGAAGCAGGCAGAGGAGAGCGTGGCGAGGACGAAGAGCAGCGTGGGAGCTGGGCTGCGTTGCTCTGGGCAGGGGGTCAGCCTGCCAGCAGCACTAGAACCGCGTTGTGTTGCCATTTGCTGCTGCTGGAGTTTACTGATGGCTGTAGCTGATGTGTGTCCCTGTCCCCACACAGCTGCATGTTTTAAATATTTGGTGACTGCACCTCCAGGCTTGTACATCTTTCATGTTCTCATTTGCCGTCCTTAAACTGAGATGTATACATCTTGCTGTTAACAGGCACAGTACAAGCCAGTCGATTACCTGTTGCCTGTTGTGTTGCTTAAACTTCTGGGTATGTATATGCGTTATATGTTCCTTTAGTCATTCTCTAGTACAAAGCATGGGGTATGTGGTGTATTCAGAGTTAGAAAATGCATGTTGCCCCAGTGCTGATCTCCCTCATGGCTCACCTGGGGCGACGTCTCTTTTAAGGACCACTGCGTTTGCTATTGGTTGCTCAGGGTGCCTTCTCTCAATGGCAGGCTTGTTGTATCTAAGACAGCAGGGAATAATGTATTCTACCAAGCAGAAAAATAAAGCCAGATCAAATTTTGAGTCCTTTTCCCCCTTGCCTCCCAAACCTCTGTCCTTGGCAGCTTGCTCCTGGTGCTGTGCTTCCTATTTTGCCACAGCCCAGGCAGGTGGGACTGGCCTGAACCCGACAGGTGCTTCTAGCCTCTAACCGTTGTGTTACCCTGAGATGATCCCATTTGAATTTAGAGAACTATATATATATATAATATATGAAATCCATATGCAATGATGATGTATTGCATGTTTTAGGATTTTTGAAATGTTATGAATACCACTCGTAGAAAGGTGCATTTAGACTTTTTCTTAAAAGGGAGAAATATTACTCTCCTGAGTATTAGTCAAACCAGAAAGGTACTCTCACTCTATTTCCTTTTTCCTACTCAGTCACATATGTGGAAAATATTGAGAGAGGAGACATCATATCTGAATGATCTCCTCCTCCAGCAGACAGTACTCTGAGTGTTTTGTGCCCGAGTTCCCTGTGTGTAGCACTTCTCCCCTTTCCCAGGCTGTTACAGACCCACAGGCAGAAGTCCCTGAATGCCTGACGTGCTCCAGAGCATCTATTTAAAAATGTATTTTCTAGTACGTGCCAACAAGAATGCTCTAGAATTAAGAATCTACCATAACTAGTGTTTTTTTTGAAAATTCAGTGTAATGATAATAGTCTGTTGGCATTTTTTCAAAAGGCTTATGGCTTGCTGAGCTGCTAATTAACCATGGGTTTTCTTTGCTGGCACTAAAGGGAGACACTTTGTGAGGAAGAATGTAACTGAGGCCAAAGAGTGACTGTCTCAGTAATTCACTATCTGTCACAGTCACTTTGCTTGCTGCCACATACTAAAATAGGTGGTTTGGAGATGCCTGCTGCTTGTAGCATCAGTGAAGGAAAGTGCATAAAAGCCTCCATCTTGGTTAACTCTAAGGCCATCTCAGAGTTTTCCCAGGCTAGGATTGAGTTTTCATCAGCTCAAACATAATTTTCTGTCTTGTATGCATAACACATTATTCAGAAGGCTGCAAGGGGTTTCCTGCACAGTGTATGAGGCAGCACGTGTGCTCAGCCCCCTCTGCTAGAGGATAGACGCTCAACTCATGAGCTTAATGTTTACCACCTACACCCTCTTGAAACCATTTGAGTATGTTTTGAATATAGGAGATGTTAAAATATACTGTGATTTGTTTATTTTAACTACAGAAACAATTAGATGTTTGCTAAAGTATGGTTTCTTGAACATTCGTTTCTTTACTTGAGTAGAGATTTCAATCTGTCCAGTGAAGAAAGCTTGACATATTCAATTCTTGTGGCATTAAATTTCAAGTTTACACTTTGAACAGCAAAGCATATTTTTTACTTTCTGCTTCCAAAATTTGTCTATCATCAAAGCATCCACCTATTACTTGAAAGCTGCAACTTCTGATCATCTTGGGATACGGATTATTTTAAACAAATCTTCATTATTCCTATTTCCAGAGCAAGGTTGCTTTTACTTTTCCTTTATTTTCAAATTATCTACAGACAACTCAAACAAGTAAACAGTGAGGAAAACTTTACAGAACCCTTCCTCCACCCCTACTCCTGGCCCTGAGTTTTACTCTTTTAGCTGTGATTGAAGAATTCCTGAAGTGAGAGTGGAATCAGGGGTGTAACCTGCAAGCAGCCATGGACAGAAGGTGTCCAGGTTACAACCTGGGCTGATTTTCAGGCACAGTTGTGAATTTGGGACTTGGGGCCAAACAAGAATGAAAGTCTGGCTGTCATGATTATATACATTAACAAAAATTAAATTCTCTCTATTTCTATTCTGTAAGTGTTTGTGGTAAAAATGAAGCTAGTCAATAGGAAATATTTCAGAACTTGCTGAAAGCTATTGTGAGATCAAAAAATACTTAAGTGAATTATTTAGGGAGCTTTTATCTATCACGGGCATTTGGTACTCAATAAGTCTTCATTGGTGGTTGTGTGACTCTTCCTTTCTTAGAAACAGTAATCCCCTACCCAAGTTGCTTCATCTGCTCTTCAATCACTTGTGTTGAGCAAGCCACTTCGACATTGCAGTGCTTAATGCACCTCGATGCTGACAACCTCCATGGTTTCCATTTTGTCTGATTTACCCTGTTGGTCTTTAAATTGATGTTCACCTTAATCTGTTTTTGATAATCAGATCATTTTGCCTCAACAGATCTAGATCAGGGTGCTACAGGGAGCACAGGTTTCAGAGAGGAGTTTGCCCTGGTTGTTTGTGAGTGGCTGCATTTGGTGTGTGATGGTGATCCCCCAGTGCATCAGCCAAGCAGCCCCAGGAGGAGGAGGAGGAGGAGAATGAAGGACACAGATGCAGTGAACATATGTGAACTGCAGTGGAAAAATGCTCTGTGCTTCCACTTTGTCTTGCTGTGGGATTTCTCACCTGCTGAAATAAAGTGACTGGTTCATTGGTTGAATGCAAAATGCAGGAGCGCTGTTGCAGAGTTCTCTTCCATCACCTTTCTCTAAGGAGGTAATTAACTCACAATAGTCTGATATTTTTGCATTAGGATTAGATTGCATTAGATTCTATTTGGATTCCGCCTCCCTCAAGATAAACGACTGACTTCTTTTCTTGCTGTGCGCACTTATGAAGGGGAAAAACTACCTCAGTCCATTGAGTAGGATGCACTTGAGTTCCCGGCACAGCAGTGGATGGATCTGTGCTCACTGTGCAGTGTTCAGTCTGCACCTACATCTCTGCCTGGAACAAGGGAGAATGTGGGTAACACCTTGTCTGTGGGAAGCTTAGCAGCCCACGGCCACTGCTTTTAGGAAATATTGTCCACACTAAAGTTCTCAGTCCCCATGGTGAATTATTATCTCTCTTCCAAATTCCTAGCTAGCCTCAGCCCTTCGCAGAGAAAAGCTGGGCTACAAATCAAGGCTTTCACTAGCAGAAACTCAATAACTTATTTTGGATACTTTGCCAGAACCTCATATCTAGAAAAGGAAATGCTCCTGAATATGGTAACTTGAAAAAAATAAAGTGAAATAGTGCAGTTGTGCTGTGGGAAGTTGCTCGATTTATAGCAAATTATTCTCTGGCAGTTGTGACTGATGACAACTCCATCCCAGTGCAGCTGAATGTTGTGAGACAGCGACTTTGTCAGGGGTCTCCAGTGAGATCCCCTGCTTGTCGTGGGGGCTGGAGTTGAAAGAGGCAGGTAACATCCCATGTCAGAGCCGACTAATTAATCTTTCCAGGCAAGGATTCCCTCTGGTGTTATCCCCAACGTCCTACTGTGTACAGCCGTTGCCATGGCAATGATAAAAGGCTACTCCGGCTGGCTGCCTTTCTCCTTTTCATATTTTCTCAAGAAAAATAGCAGCTGGAACATACTGTAGAGCAGATTTACTGCTTGTGGAAACTCTGATCTTAATTTAAAGGTCCCCAGACAAAAATGTCCTTTTGTGTCTCCCCAGTTATCTCTGCTCCCAGAAGCATCACCCTGATTTCAGGGAGATTGGTTTGGCTCGGGCTGATATGTCCCAGGAGAGCTGTGGGGCTATGGCTGTGAATGGGTGAGACCGGACAGCTGGGCATGGAGGCTTTAATCCCCGTGGAGCTGCAGAGCCCTCTGTGAGCATGGACAAGCCCTTTGAGGTTTGGATGATCAAAGGTGTTTAGATCCAAAATGCTTTTACAGAGATAGTAAGGCACTGTACCAGGAGGGTGGAGGTTTTCTCCCCCTAAAAGTATTTGAGCTGTTTCTATTTCCTTTTATATCATTTAAACACCTAACCAGTTCTGGCACATCTTAAAATCCAAGCAGATGTCAATATGCCTCTTCAGGACCCAAATACATACAAATGTTCCTCTCTGTTTTCTTCTCTGCAAAACAGAGTAGAATGGTTCCGAAAGGATGACATGGTTAATTTCTGGTTAATGAGGACTATTTGGGAATAAAAAATAAAAATTTGTGTATATGAAATTGTTTTTAAGTCTTTTACCCAAGTAATGTGTTCAGCAGTGACTATTACAGGCTTCTGCCCATTATCTGCAACTCCGTTAGAAACATAAACTATGACTCCAAGTTAGGGAAAAAGAGCCCATGCCGAAGGATTCCTTTGTATCAGGTTAGTTCAGCAGCAGCACAAAGATGACAGCTGACCTATGGGCTTATTAAAGAAGTCAGTCTATAAACGTGCTCAGAATAATGTCCTAGAGACCTGTATAACCCCAGCTCTGGTATAATTTCTATGGCGGCATCAAAGATTAATATCTGGAAAAAAACTTTACACTTCCTCAAGAGAACAAAATTTCTGTCCAAAATAAGCACTAATGCAAACTGTTCACCAGCCTCCTTGTTGAACATCTTTCCTGCTGCTTTTGCTGTGGTGAAATGGAAGGCTTTAATGGAATTTGCAGATTCTGGTGGCTACAAGCCTTTTGTGCAAAGCTCTGAAACTCCCTCATTCTCAAGAACCAGTGCCTCATAAAACCAGCGAAACAGGTCTTTCCCTGCGGCTGTGTTACCCTTGTGCCTCCTTGTGCCGTCATCTTTTCAGAATGCATCTGTCAAAAGTCAGCATATACTTTTTTGCTCTTGTAACTGTAAATAGAGCTGTTGACACCAGAAAACTCTTTCCAAAGCCCTCCCTTGAAGAAAATGAAAACCCACTAAGTAGGATCATTTATGACGTTGATGCTTGTATGTTGTGTGTTAGCATAAAGCTACAGGATTTTATGTATGTTGTTGAAATGATGATAAACACTGCGCACTCTGTAGCTTGAGGTTATATGTATATATATGTATGTAATATACTCATCTACAGAAGGATAGCCCTTCCATTCACAGAGATAGAGTCAAACACTCTTCTGTGTACACAGATGGCTCGCAAGCCCGGCAGATGAAATATCATTCCACCTACAGGCTGAAGCTTTGAAAAATTGCAACTGCAGAGCAGACTAAGATTTATATGCCTGTGTGGATGTGCACAAAAGTTGCACTTCTGTGCTTAAGGCAAATGGTCATGAATGAGAAGGAATGCTGAGCGCCTCAGTGTTCCTATTCTCGTGTGGGGGCCAGGACACTGAGTTACAAAACTGAATAAAGGAAATGCTTCAGGTATCTAAATGCTGCTAACAAAAGAAGTTTAAAACTTTTATGCCACGTACTAAAATATTCAAGGGTCAATGACAATTTAAAAATAGCATGCTCAGTTTATGGAGAGGTTCTGAGCAAAAAAAACAACACCAAAGAATTTACAGATACTCACTGTGTTCCAGAATGTTTAATAAATGTCACAGACAGTCACCTGGAATGCCAGCACTTGCGCTGTTAGCAGCAACTGGTGTAGAGTTTGCATTGTGGAAGGCTGTAAATGGGTGGGATCAGCTGCTTCTCATCTTTGTCTTGACCTGTGATAATAAGGGCTTGGGTGCAGAATTTCACAGCCTACATTATTTTCCCTATTCAGGTGAGATGTGTCATGTGTCAGCTCCAGGACTTGTCATTGCTGGTAAAAGTGATGTAATCTGGCCTAGGCCTGCAGAGTTGTTTCCTATAAATAATTTACTGTTATGTTTTGGAAGCAAGCAAGGAATGAAACCCTTTAGTTCTTACGTTAGAATCTCTCTTTTCTGAAACTCGACTTTCTTTATTGTGTCCAACTGCATGTGTGTAAAAGGTTGCGGGTGGTAATGAAGCATCCTAACAGATATGTCAACAAGGAGAATCAGGTCAGTCCTGAACATCCTTATTTCGTATGCAGTCAATCAGTAAAACACCCTGTGAGCGATGATGTGAGCTTGTAATCAGCGCAAAACAGACATGAATCTTGTTTAATCCTATTTGACTTGTCATTTTAATGACTTGGATTTAGGGGCTTTTGCATAGGATTCCAAGAGATGTTGCTGATTTTAATTCCTGTAGTTTCATATGTTGTGTAATTGCTAAACAAGCTGTAGTCTGAAGAGCTGACTTGCTGTGAATTCTTAAGTTATTCCTCCTGTGCCTCAGTTACCATTGGTATCAATGCAAAACTCAAAAACCACATCACAATCTAGATAATGAGTTGAAAATACCTTATCAGAAACAAATTTAGATGTAAAATCAACGTTTCCCCTCATTTAAATGTGTTTTGCATCTGCATTTCTTGGAAGTCAAATTATTTGGGAGCCAGGAAGCCTTTCTTGCAGAATTGCTTGGTACTTAAATGCTGATTGAACCACTAAATAACAGATCATCTGAGCTACATAGACTGATATCGACAAGGCAGCTTTTTTTCTATGTTTGACACGAGCCACAAGTTGCCTCCTGTCTGTTTTGCCTACCTGCTGTTTTCATTATGCAGAAAGATTTGATTCTATACCTGGCTTTTTGGATGACCAAGAACAGTGCTTATCTTCCTGCTTCTGATGATACGGAAGAGCAGCTGCGGAGAAGACAGTAAGCTGGAGACTAGGTCAGCTACAACAACCCTTTCTCTGTACTTTGGTTTGTTTCCTGGTTCTTATCAGCCTTCCTAAGCATGAGAAGACCATGAGATAGAGCTTGTTCAGGACAAAGAGGCTGGAGGATAGAGAAGGAAAAACTACTCTCTGCTTTTGGCGAAATGTTTAGTGTTCTGTTTTACTGCAATAATTCTGAAAAATAACCATATGGATAAAATAGCCTTTTTTCATTATTTTGAATGCTAATTGGGCCTAATTTTCACTTATCCAAGCAGTGGTCAATTCAATTTGGTCTTACTGTAGTTTTTAGTTTGTTTTGTTTGTGATTTTGTTTACATCCTTCTTATATCTCATTTTATCAACTCTCATTACATGTTAGAACGGTGAAATGTGCATAGGTGGATCCCAGTTACCATCAGCACAGCAGTGGAAGTTGGGGTACTCTGCCCAACTCAGCTTTCCCCAGCTGCAAGGGTCTCCCCCTGCATACACTTCCTAAGGCTGCCCATTTAGTCACGGATATGCCTGCAAACCTGGGAATGAATCCCTCAGAAAATCTAAAACACAGAGGGTTGTTGCACTTGACTGCATCCATCCCATTCCTGTATTATACAATAAGTGCCCTTCAAATATAGGCTTTGGGGCTTTTTGATCTCCTGACCCTATTTGAACATGGCTTTGGACAAGAATTACTCTGCTAGAACAAACTCATACTGTCTGTAGCATCTAGGAGGTATTATCTATTCAGGCTTGTATTTGAGTGTTAGGTACTAATTTCAGATGAGTGTCTATCACTTGAGCATAAAGTGTGCAGCTGCAGCAGTCCCAAAATGATTATTACCTCTAAATGGCAGCCGTTTGGTTCTTTTCCTTTTTTTTTATTTCTGTAGTATTTGTATAAGTACCCACGGTATGATTCATTTCCTCTACCTCCAGCTGGCTGAAAGGTAGATGCTTAGGTTAGCTTTTACTCTAGGGCCCAGTTACAGTCAATGGGGAGTGATTCATCTCTCCAAAGGACAGTCTGTCCATCAAAGAGAAAATGGGATAAATTGCTTATTGCTCTTCACTGACTATTCTTTAAATTTGATGCCTAATATTTTTATGGGCAAAAAAATATGAAAAATGAACTGCAAACAAAAAAAATATGTGATAGAGGATGTTTGTGGCTCCAGTCTGTGCTACCGGTGGTTGGTAAGTAAGGAAATGCATCTCCCTGTCAGTAAGGGAGCTTCTTGGCTTGTTACTAAAGCACAACCATTGCTTTTACTTCTGATCCTTCTTTTGTGGCCAGTACAGAAGAGCGCTATTTTAGACAGAGCTCCTGAGGAACTAGTGACGGAGGAAATGGGTCATCATACAACGATCAATTTGATCCAAGTGAGCAGTTTATTCAGAGTCCATAACACATTTTTATACCTAACTCAGTTAATACAGGCTATTGTTTAGCAAGCTGATTCGACAATTCTCCTTTAGCTACAAGCAATCATTAGTTACATACAATATTTTACTTTCCCATGAGAAACAGCTATGTGAGCATTCCAACTTAGGAATCAATAGACTACAAAGTACCAACACAAAGACTACCGAGGAAAGTTACCCCTGAGAAAGGAGGGGAGTATTAAGACAGAAACAACTCCCTAATGTTACAAAGAGAAACCTTGAACCTGTGTATTCGTGGCGTACATGCAAAGCTGTGAGGCCTTATGCTAAGGTGCCTTTATGTCATTTAGCATAAGCTGCTCAGTGCTTGGAGTGCTCATTAAATGACCTCTGGTCTGTAACCACCCATCAAACTAGTAATTCAAATCAAACTCATTTCTCTTTGTCATTGGAAATGTGAGGTAGACTGCCTTGCTTAGGCTCTCGTTCAGTGACTGAGGCAGCTGCTAGTTGAACTCCAGAGCCATGTGCCAGAGTGGCAGGCAGCTCTCTGCCATGTGTTTAGAAAAACTAGCTCTTTCTGGAAGCCACTGAGTCTCATTTGTTTGTTCAACTGGTGCTTGCTTGCTGACTCATTCAAAATCTGGCATTATTCAGCTGGGCCGTGTGTTAAGGTTCTAACTTGAATCACAAAAAATTTCAAGCAAAATGAACTACAACCCAGTATGAAGGTGTGTAAGCTTTGAGAGACTTTGGAAAAAAAAACTCACCACAACTTGACTTGGGTATCTTTAGAAGTTAAAAGAAGATATTGGTTAAGCATGTAAAACACAGAGGGTGTGTTTTCATTTATATTGAACACTTTACTAATGCTTTAAGGTAGATTTTGCTTAGTACCATGCTGATTATTCAGTACGATGTCATTCTGCATCTGTTTAAAGCATTGGTTTTCTTGCATTTGATTTGTTATATTTAGCAACTGCTTTAGGAAAGTGGTAAGTGATTTCACAGTTAGACCTGGAGCACGAAGGTGTGTTACAAGCACCCATTTCTCTTCAGAAACACATTCTATATGTACAAAGTTAGACTCAGAGAATGGATTTTTCTTACAGTTTCTGTTTAAATGCTCAAACTGATCTCAGTTTTCAAAAGATGAAAAATAATTCTTTCTTTTATCTAAATTAGAAGAAGCAACTGTTTTAGTCGAAAGGATGCAGTTGTCCCAAAGACCCTGCAGCTATTGATTTAAGGACATTCCCTGGACTGTTTTACCTTTGTGATTAGTGGATCCCTATGAGTGTGAGGCAAGAAAATCCTATGGACGTCTTGTGGAGTATGTACCCCAACAACAGTTCCACTTATTACAGTTGGCTCTCCCCTGGTCCTTGCATATGCCTCAGTCTTAGGAGGAGCATCTTAAAAACACTGGCATGCACTGAGAGGGGAGCCATTAGATGTATATGTGGGGGGGTGGTAAAGACAATTTCAAGTTCCAGTTTCTACCTCAGTTTTAAACTATTTTTTTAATTTAAATTAATTGCCTTGACTTTGACTGCACATGTTATGATATGTCATTCCTTTTGACTTGTGTTGAGACTTGTGCTACAGCGCCATTAGCCAATTGTCAGGCCATATACCCATGCCCTGAGGTGGCTATGTGGCAAATGCAACACCAGATGATGAAACAAGGGCTCCTGTGCATGAGCAGGAACTCTCCAGGCCATCCTCCTGCTCCTTACTTCTTTCAGCTCAGTTGTGCCATTTCTCTTTGGCATCTGCAACTTTCTCTGGTGAAGATCTTCACCTTTGCTGTAGTGCACTCCAACTATCTTTACCCACTGCCTTGGTTGCAGTCACTTCTTTTCTGGACTCCACATCTCAGTTTTTAGGGTTTCTGCATGCAGAGGGTAATGCTGTTGCTTTTCTCTGGCTAAGGTTCATCACTTTTCCTAGTAATTTAGTAGCTTGTAAACTAGAAAAATGGATGTGGTTACAGCCTGGTAAGAGACAAAACTCTGGACCTCAGGAAACTTGCTCGTTTGGAAAATATTTTTCTAACATTACAACTCATTGTCAGTGAATAATGTTAGATTTCTCAAAAAGAGCACATCTTGAGGTAAGACCTGCATACCAGTGCCTGAGTTGAGATTTCAGGTAGCCAGTTTTTTACGAAATGCAAAAGTGTCAAATATTTCTGTCGATATGAAGATTTTCCTCTAATTATTTTGTTTTGCTAGAGACATGGTGGTCATGTAATTCTAGTAACACAAAATGAATCATGCTAATGACTAATTTGCCCAGTGGGGTTTTGGATGCATCTGTAATCGAAATATCTTTAGAATCAGAGATTTTCTAGTATATATAGAGTACAAGAAAGTTAAGATTGTTGCTGACCTTCCTTTGTCCTCCTTCCCCAACAGCTACAAGTTTTTATTAATTCTTCAGTTGTCTTGCCGAAGCCAAGAATTATGCCATTGCTTTTGATTAAGAATCACACTTTCCCGGTTATTTCCATGCAGTTCTTGTAAAGATTATAAAGAGCTTTTGCAGCAGCCATTAATTCTTCTTAGCCCATCCTCCATATTTTACAGAGTTATTTCAGAGAGATGAATATGCTTCGGTTCAGTGTTGATGAACCTTTTACTGTTTTCTGTGCTGAAATATAGGCTAATGTATCACATAATGCTACCCGGTTCCAGCAGTTTTACTCTCGGCTAGGCAGGGGCTTGCTGTACGAACCCTAATTGCTTACGCTGTTTTAAGACTAGAAAATAAGTTTCATTAATCAGTTTTTGCAAATAGTTTCGAAGTTATAAACCATTCATCAGTAAAGGTGAGAGAAAAGACTGAGGCCTTCAGGGGACAAGTAATACATTCATTACTGTGAACAAATTCAATATGTGGAATGAATCAATGTCATAACTTGCTAGCAATGTATTACATATTGTACCACATAATCTAGTGCAGACCAGACTGATATTTCTTTCATGTGGTATCTGAAAAATGATTGTCCTTCCTCCAGTGAATTGCTGTTTGATACTTGCTGCAGAAGAGAATATCAAACAATAACAAGAGGGTCAAACATTGCCCTTCCTCGGGCATGTGGCTGGTTTGTTCAAGCCCGCAGCCTACCTGCCAGCATCTCTCTGTGTACCTCAACCCCATATTGATGAGAGCCCTACAGGGTGTAATACAGGATGGTAACCCTGAGCTGCTGATACCACCAACAAGATATGTCCATTGCATGTCACAGAAAGGATTCAATAAAAAAAAAAAGTAAAATTTATGGCAATTGCTTAGACAGGAGAAAGGCTGTACTGGAGGATGAGTGCTAGGAGGTACATAGACTGCTCACTGTGTGGTGTTACAGTCTCTCAACTTCTTCTGAATACAGATCTCGGATAACCTCAGTTATCTTCTCCTAGGTAAAAACCAAAACAAATCCAAAAAATTATAATAGAAAATGTCAAAGTACAGCAGATAGTTATGAAACATATTTTCATTTTTTTTAATTTCTCTTAACATTTTCTGGTGGAGTGTGTGCTTTGTGGCATGTAGGCAGTGATGTCCAGTCAGATTTGAGTGTTTGGTGGTCACCTTTTTGTGTGTCCTGTAAGAGTTCAGCCTTGGCTTTACATAAAACTTTAAGATCTTCCTGTAGTAGTGATCCAGCTCTGTATTGGCTCTAGCAGGATCAAATCCTGTCAATAAACCACAAGATTTGGGGTTGACAGTTGGAGCTGAGCTGCATTGTGAACATCAACAGGGTTAACCCTTGCCCAGGCACTGCTGGTTCTCCCTCCCTCCCAATACCTCATCTTTTAGCAGACCAATGCTTTGTCCCTCTGCTATGTAAATCTTGTCTCTTAAAACCGCATGTGAATGGTTTCCAGTTTTGGCTGAAGAGTTAAAGTCCTTTGTACCATTTGTTAGTTGAAGTAACAACAACAAATGAGGGACTATAGCTAACAAGAGCAAAAAGTATTAAGGGAACACGAGGTACAATTTATAAGGGCCTTTAGATGTCAGTTAAATGTAGCTGGAATTCTGCTGGGACTTTTCTTACATTTTGTAATCACTGTGATAAAGGTAGGGTTAGTGCCCTGGGATGTGGTTTCTCCAGGAGATAAGCAATAGTTTATTTCTCTTGGATTATATTCAAAAGCAGCTGAATGATGCTAAACTGGATTTTCTATCCCTTGTTCCAGCCCTTCACTACCTATCTTAGTACTGAAGAGCATCACGTACTATTTGTCAGCGTTAGTGCACAAGTCAGCAGGGGATGCTTCCGATTACAACCGATTGAGGAAAAAGTCCCCCCTCTGCTCCAGCATGGGGCATGCCATCCAAGATTTGTGACTTACAGTGTGCGACTCTGCTGCAGAGATAGCTTTAAATGTATTCTTCTTGTCATCTTTAAGTATTTTCTCCATGCTTCGGTTCTCCTTGATATAATAGCAACATTATTTAGCTGACATTTGCTCCTCTCCACTTTATAAGGTGCTGCTATCTTATTAGGTCAGGGAATTCAATAAGGAATAGAAAGATTAAATTAGATCGGATGAAAAGGATACTTTGTGGGAACTGAGAGGAGATGTCAGAACATACAGAACAGTTTACTCCTTATAAAGGTGTGGGGTAAGGCATAAGTGTCTGGTTTGAAACAAACCCTCAGTATGTCTGCAGAGCAAATAGAGGTTATTGTGGTGTGTGCAGACAGTCTTGTTAGCGTGACTCCAGCAAGAGCCGAGGAATTATGTGTGGTGGTACGGTGTCAGTGTTGGAGGGGCCGTGGAAGACTCTTGTGGTATGCAGTGGCACCTGGGTCCTTGCTGTTATCCTCATTTGTACTGCCAGCCTAAAGCCAGGGCAGGGATGGCTCCCTGACACAACTTGTGCCTGCCCTCCATCTACCTCCCAGTTTACTCTGCCTGAGCCAAGAACTTTAGTTTTGCAGCCTGAGTGCAAAGAGAGGCCCTGCCAGCCAAGCTGCCCTAAGACCTAGATTTGGTCTCATGAGGCTGTAGCTAGCAAGACCTTCTTTAAACTAGCTATTTCTGCACCATCTCTGACCTGGGCCTTCTCTGCTCCTTGCTCTTTCTCAGTTGTGTGAGCTGTGTGACACCAGGTGACTCTAGTGGATAAGAGGTGCCCTAGGGAAGCAGCAATTCACTGCCTTGCGAGTTTAACAACCCCTCGGTCTATTCATCTTCTAATTGTTTTTGTTAATACAATCCAAAAAGGCAAATTATACATGAGATGAGGAGCAGTGATTAGTTTGTCTCGGTCTTTGGGTCTGTACTGTGAAGGGGAACAACAGATGCTTCATCAGCGTGTTTGATGGTGGGTAGCTGTTCCTGGAAAGACTTAGACCCCTAGGCATTGCTTGAGCTCTGTTGAATATTCATCACCAACCTCTGATGGCAGTGCACCTGGCACAGCCATTTGGGTGGTTATTTTTATGTTGGCTGCTACACAGCAGTTGGAGTTTCAGTATTCAGACTGGAGGCTGAGGTGGCAAGAGGAGCAATCACTCCTGCTGGCGCTCGTTCCCTGAATGACCATGCTGAAGTGATGAATTTAAGGTTTTGACGTGTTCTTCATGGTAATATTAATAGCAGAGATTACTGCAGATGGCAGCAAATTAGATAAAGCAGGGTCCCCCAATGCTTACTGCCTGCCACTGAATTAGTTTTGGCTTTAATATTTCACTTGATTGAAGAGTGGTGCTTAAAATGTGTACAGTGCTCCGTATTTTTAACTTCCTTCAAGAATTAGAAAACCAGACTTCAGCTACAAATGAAACAATTACATTCATGTTTGTGTGACATACGCCTTGGGAAGAACTGATGGAGTTGCACCAATTAGAAGTTACCACCGTAGCAAATCATGTGGAGGTCAGAGACAGGGAGAAGCCTGTAACTGCTCTTTGAGTTTAGATCCCAAAGCCTGACTAGTAAGTGTGTGTTACAACAGCCTTCAGCCAAGGGAGATTGGAAAAAGGGAGTTTATCAAATCCCATTCCATAAAATTTCAGGCATAGGACTTCATGGTCGTGGTTGTAAGGCTGCAGAGTTTTATTAAGTTTGTTTTTCCTTGCTTGATTTCCCAGGGAGAAGCAAGGGACAGCATCTGTGAACGGTTTGTATCCAAGGAGCTGAGATGGTCTTTACTGAACACATTAGATAGCACTATTTTGCTTGCAAGCCAGGCTATCTTGGTCTCACTTAGGAGAAATTGAGAAAAAGTCAAAACCTGGATCAGATTTTATAATGTCTGTAAATGTGTAAATGCCATTATAATATATTTTCCTTTGACATTTTATTTTTCATCTGTCTTTTTATCAGATACTTTTATTTGTCCTGGGTTAGGGACACTGGCTATGTTTGCTACTTGATGTGTTTACAGAAAAACATGTGAATGTGGTATCAGGCAGCCTTTGGCCTCGTGTTATTCTAACACTTTTTTCAGAGTCATTTCAATCCATAAATTTACACTGGGATCCACAAGTTCAGGTCTCATTGATTTCAGGAGGCACGTGCATGAGTGCATCCGTGAACTGAATCAGAAATAAGGGGCTTTAGCTATGGGCAGAGGGGAAAAGTCCTTTTCTCCCTGACAGCTTGTATTTGTTTCTGCAACTTATTCTTCCAGACGAGTGAAAAAAGATCCGTGTTATTACATAAGAATATGCAACATTATAACTAAACATCGCAGCTATGGCTTAAGCCCTAGAAATTTGCTATTCTGGCAAAACGAGCACCTGCCTTTGCTACACTTCATAAAGTGCTCACTGTGGAGCTTGCTCTGGAGTAGCTGAGAGTAAAGGGCTTTCTCAGCCTCATTTATTTCCCTGTCTCTAAGTGCCTGAAAATCTTGGTCACAAAACATCAGGAAAATATGGTGTATGAAATAGCTTGTGTGTGGAAAATATCTAATCCATGTCTGGGCTGGGATCTAGGTTCCCAGTCAGAGGACAAGGATTAATCTTAGTCCATCTATCTTGGCCTCTTCAGATTAACAGAAACACATTCACAGCCATGAATGTGCCCCCTTTCAAGGAGCCCAGATCAGTATGCCTAGACTGTACATCCTCTTCTTTCAAAAGTAGGTTTTATTATAGTGGGTGAATTGCCTTCAGAACACAGGGAGTTTCTGAAACATTGTTATTTGTTCAAATCCCTGACTGTAGTAATAACCAGATTGGTTTACATGGCTATTAAATAATTCATGACTGTACTGCGCAGTGTTCCTTACCAGAAAACAAGATTTTCATATAACAACTCTTATAGATGATCTATCTTAATTGTGGTAGCTGTTCCTTGTCATCGGTGGTTTTGTTCATTGATCTTTAAAACCCTTTGCTTCTGGTTTCTCTCTGGGACATTTGGTTTCAGAAACACTACCAGGAATGCCTGTGGAGAGGAGGTCCCTAGAGCTTTGCTCATATCTCACTTAAGGATGTTAAGTGGGTTTGGCTCCTTACATCCCTGCTTCTCTGGACATCGAGGATGATGCTCCCTGTGAGGTACCCTTGGAACTGTGTGAACCCCAATGTATTACAAACAATGGCTTGCAGCAACTTCATCAGTAAAACACCTGCAGTCAAAATATTTATGATGCTCTTCTGACCTACCTGGTAGAAAGAAACGCACTCCAAGATAAATAGGCAACAACAATTCGATCATGATGGAGAGACCACAGCAACCTTTTGGTGAGACTGAGGTTGCAGTAACAGGATTGACTCCTAGTAAGACTGTGATGGAGGTAAAAGATGGACCAAAGGAAAAAAGAGATGGGAATGCTACAGAGCCAGAGCTTAATGAATGTTACTTTGCTTTACATGCAGCATCCACAGCCTCTGCTATGTTGTGTGAGAGGTGGAATGTGCTCTCACAGATTAGGTCAACGTTACCACTCGAAACTACTGATCCAGACCAGGAGGGGAAATGAAAGACAAGGCCCAGAGCTGAGCACACTGAACTTATGTACTTGGTCACTGTGAGTAGCTGAGCAGGGAACCCCAAGGCTGGAGTAAACAATCAAGCCGAGTTGGAATTTTGTGCTTTATATGCGCTTGCTCATTCCTTCTCTTAATAGAATTGCTATAACAACCTTTACCTGAAATATTAAGCCTTAAAGATTTGCTGCCATGGTAAATATTACCCTTGAATTGATTAGGTGCACTTCAGATATCAAGCTTCATTGTTAATAGAGAAGCAGTACATGTTTTCAATGTTTATCATACTGTATTAGATGTTTAATTAAAAAGAGGTTCCCAGAGGATTAGCCAGCATCGTGCTGATGGCAGAATCAGATCTTTTAGTGATTTTTGGCAGGTAATTATAAAGTAGAACTGGATGGCTTGGGCTGAATATTTTACAATATCAGCTTTAGTTGGAATGGAAAGAAATATAATTCTTTCTGCTGGAGATGGGGGGGAGCAAGCAAGTACACACACCTGTTTTCTTCTACAGGTTTGCTATCTTAGAAATTAGGAAGGAATTAGAAACGATATTATCCAGATGACTGGGCTGAGCACCACAGCGGGTAGTGCTGGAATTAGCTGATGGTTCTCAGGATTGCACTTCTGCAAACACCTGATCTCGCGTGCTCCTTGGGGAGCCAGAAGGATTTGATTTCTGTTGTCTGCTCTCATGTTAGATTAAACAGCATGAGTGGGACAGGATGTAGCCCTGCATGTGAGAGGTAGAGCTCTGCTGGAAAACAGGTGTCCTCCCCTTCTTAGGCAACGTGCTGCCTCTCTGGGCATGATTTCCAGGAACCTTCTTGCAATCAGAGGAGATTTTACCCAATGTAGCCACTATCCATTGATCCCTTTGAAATCCCTGTGGCTGAGAAAATTTGGCCCTCATCAATGTTTGTTGGTCTTAATACTATACGTGGCAGCAGGTAGGTGGTGTAAGAAGAGAGTAACAACAATTTGGAGAGCACAGCAGGCTTGTTTCTGAGACAGCCTCAGCTCAGACTCCTCAACACCAAGCTGTTCCTGCAGCTGAAGGGCTTCTGTGGCAGTTCTCTTGGGCAGGCTGGAATATGGCACATGCTGCATCTACTTGTTGTAACTAAAGTTGCTGACAAAGGTACAAAGGAATAGATCTTATTGGATCAGATCATTACTCCTCTATGTCCTGCAGCCATCCTCCACTGGTGGCTGTGCCCGAGGTCTTGCAGAAGAGCAGAAAGAACTGCTCTGACTGTGCTGCTCAGAGTCTTCTGTATGTTATTGGCCTGCAAAACTGAGTATTTAGTCTAATTACTCTCCCAGGAGAAGTCTTGTGCAAGGCATTCATGAATGTGGCATTTACTTAGTGCAGCTCTATCTGATCACTCAGTGACTCGATAGAAATGAGGGAACTTAAGAGAAAGGTGGGAGAAGCCGACCTTGTATTGACAGGTTTGTTAGCATTAGGGCCTTAATTAACTCACAACTATGTTATTTTTAAATTTTTATTATTTGATATTGACTGCAGTGATTACTGTCCCCGCTCTCAGCATACCCCTGCACTATGGGCTGTGTTTGCACAAGAACACGTATGTCCTGGCCGTGCCCAGGAAACATGCAGCAATAGGAATTGCCAAATCCAGGACGTAGTTGTTGAAGCCACTGGTGAGCACTGACAGGAGAGTTTAGAGAAGTCTGAAACACTGAGCTCAGCATTTTGTAGACATTAGGCTGAATGAGCTGATATAAGGAGGAGAAAACAGATGGGAGAAAGCATTTATGAAGCAGCTGCCTGTTAACCAATAATTTGGTACATTTCCTTCAGTTCTTTTCATTAAGTCCCAATATGTGGATGTCTCATTTTCTGCGCGATGCATTGAATGTTCAGAAGACTCAGCTATAATTACACAAATGCTAAAAGAGCAGAGACATGCACTGTGTCAGGAATAGTTCTCAGTCTTTGTGTTTTGGAGTAGAACAGCCCGATACAGCATCCTTCTACACCCATTGCTTCTTTATGAATTCTTTTCAAGAATTAGCAAGGTAATGAGATGAACTGATGATTTGCAGTCAATGTTATTGAAATATAAACTCCCTGTGGAAGGTTTGGTTTCGGGTCTTGGACCCAGTGGTAGCAGGTCAATGTGGTAACCCAGGATTTAGCGATGTATATGGAACAAAACTTGCTCGATTTTCCGTGATACGTACTACAGGACAGAATTTGAGCTTTCATTCTGATAACAGCCAGACGCGGTCACAATTTCTTTGCACTAATCTGAGACTCTGCTCCTGCAGTTAAAAATTTAGGACAAGGTTTTTGTAAATGATAACTCAGAATGATAACTCTTGTTTTCCTGACTTCATTCCACAGTTTGATGATGCTGTTATGTCAATGATGATATGTTAATGACTCAGACTTTCCCTGTTGCATGCCAACCTCGAGTTCCTCACCAAAATGTGAGCCAGCTCTGCCAGGGATCTATGCCATGGGATTAGCATGAAGAGGCCACTTCATGTGGAGCATTATCCATCCCAGAGCAGTAACATAAGCCTGGCTTGGCTGTGCTTGCCCAGCCTGGGAGCAGGGAGGGAGGTTTTCATTCCTGGTCCTCTCAATTCACCTGTAGGATAGTTGCTTTGCACCAGTCCCAGGCAGCATAAGGCAACATCATTTCAAGTGTTTGTGGTTAATATAAGCAGTTCCCTTAATGACTGTGATTACAGAGAGTTCGGGTGCTGAATGAGAAGAGGTGGCTTTGAGTACAGTGGTAAACAGGCAAGAAATTATGGTGGATTTCCAGGCAGAAAGGGTTTTTGTATGACATGCCATAATACACTAACTTTCAACAGGTACATGGTCAGCAAGCCTCTCTGCTAATATTTGAAGTTTCCATGGTGTGAATTACCTAGTCCACGAGCAGAAAGCTCATACAGTTTTTAAATTGGTGTGAAAGGAAACCAAATCTTTACAAGCAGAGTAGGGCTGGCTGTTGCAGAGACCTGCCAGGCAGCACCTGCTTGTCTGATGCCTTGAGATCAACTGGAAAGGAAAACTTGAGTTTTTGTTGAGTTTCATTGGGTTTCATTCCTTCTCTGGTTTTTGATTTTGGAGTAAAGGGAAGAAGGATCAACTGCTGGCAAGTGTCAAAGTTTTGTAAAGATGAGTGCAGTCCCATAGAGCTGTAACAACTTCTACCAACTAAACAGTACACAGAGGACCTCCTTAATATTCTAACACAGTGAACTCAAGAGGTTGATTTCATTTCAATTATTTATGAAAGTTTTATATATGACAAAATAGTAGTTTTCTTGTGAGCTTCAAATGAGGTCATGAGCAGACGTGGGTGTGCAGAAAGTCAGTTCAGCATTGTCTATCTCACTCACCAGACAGGTTAATTCATTTTCTAATGCAAAGATCCTGATTTGCTTTGTTGATGAGTCAGATTAACCATTAGCTTCTTATTAGTCTTGGTCATTAACCTTATCAATTTTTAGAGATCATTAGGAATTCTGAGACAATCCAAGGGTGCAGTAGTCTCTTGTGGTAGCCAATTCCCAGGTTTGTGTTACACCCAGAGAAACTCATATGCCTCCAGTTCATGAAAAAGCCCTACTCTCCAGTGAACAGCACAGGACAGAGCCTTTTTACCATTTGGGGTGTCTTTGCTCCCCAAGCACAGATTGTTTCAGCTCCTCTATTAGTGCTAGCAGCCCATCTAGCTCTGCTGTTCCCTTGTGCCTTACTCGCCGACACTGGAAGATGGGACCACAGCCTCATCACAGGCAGCATTTCTGCACTATGAACAGTGGGAGGTTTGCCTGTGTGAAAGGCTCTAGCTCCTGAGGAAAACAATTACCATTGATCAGGCTGAAACAGAGATGTTCGCTTTGAGTTTAGCTTTTCATGCCAGTATTGTTATCTGCCGAATTCATTAACTCTGCAGTGTAGCTCAGGGTGCTTTAAAAATTTAAATGGAATTGACTGAAAACCAGACTCCACAGATAAGTGTTATTTACCTCCTGTACTCCCTATAATTCTTAGTCTGCTGCTAAAGCAGCAGCAGTAATTTTTCTCACCTTTTCTGATAATGTTTTCCTGTGTTCAAACTCAGATTGGTTTTGTGTCTGGGAGTCCCTGAGGAGAGGCAGGATCCACTTGTGCAAGGGCTAGGGCCAGCACAGGGAGGACCTGGTGGCAAGGCAGGACCTGAAGCACAGGAGAGGGAAGATTCCAGTTTGTTTGATGACCACACCAACCTGCAGCAGGTTAAAAAGCTGCTTGGGCTGTGTGCTGTAGGGCCTGAGCTTTGCTTTAGGCTCCAACATTTGGGCCACACGTTCCTCACACAAAGTTTCTAATGGTCTGTGGTGATGGAGGTACTTGTATTCTTCTTTCTGTGAAGGTACTTGTAGGATGTTTCTCCTCTGGCTACTGCTTATGTGTTTCCTGCTTTCATGACACCTGTAGGAGTGTAACTATCCTTGAAGCCCTTCTCCTGTTTTCCCCACTAGCAGATCGAGTTGGTTGGACTGAGCTGGAAGGTGCATAAGTTGGTATGAAGGGGTGATAGGGTGGTACACAGAATCACTAGGTTCGAAAAGACTTCCAGGATCATCGAGTCCAATCATTCCTACCAAACACTAAACCATGCCGCTCAGCACCTCATTCACCCATCCTTTAAATACCTCCAGGGATAGTGACTCAACTACCTCCCTGGCCTGTCCAATGACCCTTTCTGTGATTTTTTTTTTTTCTGATGTCCAGCCTGAACCTCCCCTGGTGGAGCTTGAGGCCATTCCCTCTTGTCCTGTCCCTCATCATTTGGGAGAAGAGTCCAGCTCCCTCCTCTCTACAACCTCCTTTCAGGTAGTTGTAGAGAGCAATGAGGTCTCCCCTCAGCCTCCTCTTCTCAAGGCTAAACACCCCCAGCTCTCTCAGTTCCTCATAAGGCCTGTTCTCCAGCCCCTTCACCTGCTTCGTTGTTATTCTCTGGACTCGCTCCAGAGCCTCAACATCCCTCTTGTGGTGAGGGGCCCAGAACTGAACACAGGATTCGAGGTGCGGTCTCACCAGTGCCGAGTACAGAGGGAGAATAACCTCCCTGGACCTGCGGGTCACGCCATTTCTGGTACAAGCCAAGATGCCATTGGCCTTCTTGGCCACCTGGGCCACTGCTGGCTCATGTTCAGTCACTGTCAACCAGCACCCCCAGGTCCTTCTCCTCCTGGCAGCTTTCCAGCCAGACTTCTACTAGTTTGTAGCTGCTCAGGGTTGTTGTGCCCCAAGTGCAGGACCCGGCATTTGGCCTTGTTAAACCTCATGCCGTTGGTCTCAGCCCAGCGGTCCAGCCTGTTCAGATCCCTTTGGAGCCTCCCAACCCTCCAGCAGATCCACATTTCCACCCAGCTTGGTGTCATCTGCAAACTTGCTAAGGGAGCACTCGATGCCTTCATCCAGGTCGTTGATAAAGACATTGAACAGGGCTGGACCCAGGACTGAGCCCTGGGGAACCCCACTTGTCACTGGCTTCCAGCTGGATTTAACTCCATTTCTCACCACTCTCTGGGCCCGGCCAGCCAACCAGTTTTCCACCCAAGAGAGTGTTCGCCTCTCCAGGCCAGAGGCCGACAGTTTCTGAAGCAGAATGCTGCGAGAAACTGTGTACTCTACAGGGAGTGGTATCTCCTGGAAGACTCATTTCTAGAGGAAATCAGGCCTCTTTTTCTTTAAGTCGTTTGCAGTGTCTAAAGACTGAAGAGGAGGATATTTCCAAGGTGGGAACCTGCAGCCAAGGAGCAGAGGTTGAGCCTCAACAGACCAATTTTCTATTTCATGTATAGTAAGCAAACATTGCAGCTGAACAGCACTACCTGGGAGCTGGTTGGCCTGGTGATGAAGGAAACCTATGCTGTGCTGGCATGAATATAGTGTAAATATAAATTCCTTTTTTCCAATAATATCATCCACACACCTAATGGATCTTAGGCCGTGCACAGAGATATGTCCCCTCACAGCAGCCTCGTCTTTCCCAATATATTTAAAGGTGTCTCAGCCAGTGACAGAGGAGCTTTTCTGTTCCCTTCTGCATACTGTGCTCTGCTCTCACATTACTAGAAAATTACCTGTTCTGCAGAATCTGGAACATAAATGGATTTACAGAGACAGCACATTGTACAATTGATTTTTTTTTCCCCCTAATTCTTGAGAAAAATTCAACCAGGGACAAAATACTGTAGCTACAAAACTGGTGCTGGGCTTAATAGAGACCTTAAATATTTTCTGTTCTGACAACAAGTACAGTATGATTACTTCTCAATGCTTGCATCTGGTATCTTTTCTGTATGCATGGGACAAGATATTTGCAATTTGTTTCAATTACTGTACTTGGTGAGGTTAAAAGGAATAAAAATAAATGATATTCGAGAAGAATGTAAAGTTGATGATACTTATGGTCTAACTTTAATAGCTCTCAATTCTGCTGACAGGACTAAGATATTGTTGCCTTAAGCTGAAGCTTAAGTGCCTGTAGTGCTAGGGTTGCTTTTTAACCATTAATTAAAATGTTCTGTTAAATTACGAAAATAATAATAGATATTCTGCACTTGGTATAACTAATTATCAAATTTATCTAACTTAAATTGTGGCTTCATGAGAGTAAAAAAGTTTTATTACCAGCTTGATGTTGTGCTTCTATGTCTCAGCCTTATTGCCTGGATACAGAAGGTTATTATCAAATCCAGTTACGTGGAAGCTTGTTACATGCCTGAAACATTAGTGCCTGCCACTGCATTTGTATAATGAAAGATATATAGTTTTTAGAAACTAAGAAAGATATGTGCAGTCAATTCTGGAACTGGTTTGTAGCTTTATTATTTTATATGTATTTGTGCTAATGTTAAACAAACCATGTTTCTTTTCATTATGTAATTTTTTAGATCCTGTTTACTTTATCAAGCTATGTTAGTCCTGAATTAATTAATCCTGAATTAGTCCTGAATAGATAAACAAAGTAAAAACATCGGTTGTCCATTCTTAAAAGAGCTGGGTTGTTTTTTTTTTTTGTTCGAACAGGCCTTTCCAGTGCCATTCAAAGCATTCATTTTAAGAGATGAAAACTTTCCCATAGCCAGTGGTAATTCAGTGCCAGTGTTCTCTATAACAGGAGAATTATCATAAATAGACTAGCCAACAAAAAAATATCTCTGTAGTGTCCTTTTATTGCTGTGGAATAAAATAGAGATAGGTGGTCCATCCCTGAGGCATCAGCAGAGATGTGCTAGAAGGCAATTTAGGGTAATCTGAGTCTCAAGCTGAGACTAATTTTTTTTTAAAAAGCAAGCCTCTTCCTCTCCAAAGAAATAAGAGTGCTAATAAGCATAAAGAAAATGATGAAAATTAGGCCGACCAAGGGAAAAAGAAGCTATTATTAATTGTTGATCTTTGAGTTCTAGTGAATTTATTTAGTGGGTTTGGCAAATACCCACATCTTACATGCATTGTCTGGTCAGGGAGGTGGTCAGAGAAGGGATGCTGTATGCTCCCACACCAACCAGCTCTGCACTTGGTTCAGAGGGGCCGTGCACAGATCATGGGTCTTGCAGGCAGCATCAGCAAGAGAGAGTCTGTGTCATCTCCTTTTAAATATTTTTCTTCAGTGAGATTTTAGAGAGAAGAGCCTGAAGTATTGGACAAAACATGGAAAGGCATCCTGCAGGCAAGGAAGTCTTAAGCTCGCACCATCTTAGCTGTTTCTGTGTTACACTGAGCACAGATCTGAAATGTAGTGCAGTGATTTTAATAGAAAGCTAGCCAAGAGCAAGAAGGTAGTAGTCACACTATCAAGGGTTTACATGCTGCATTGGTCCTAATCCACAAAAAAAATAAATCCTTAGTAGCTTGGTTGACACTAAGGTCCTGATTCTCTTTCTCCAGTGACTGTTCTTATTAAGGCTGAGCACAATATTGTTCTGCAGAGCCGTTTTTTTCTCTAAACCTTGAATACTTAAATCAGCAAAAGCATCCCCAGCAGACACCCATATTTCTTCTTCTATTCCTTCCTGTTTATGCACAGGGGGAATGCGCATCCCCTGCCAGCTTCTCACAGGAGCAACCCTGGTCCAAAGCTGGCAAAGGCTTTGAAGCACCCTCTTAGCATCCTTGGGCCTGACAGCCAGGGGTGGAAGGAGGCAGGACCAATTTCTTCTGCTGCTCAAGATGGAAAAAAAAAAAAAAAAAAGCCAGGACAGAAGCTGAGCCTTAAGGCAAGAATACTGCAAGTGTTTCTGCGGGGAATGTATAGATGAGTTCATAGCCGAGATCTAAATGACCACGTATAGCTTTCCATCAGGGATGTTTTCATAAGAAAGCCAGGACACAGAAAGCTAGTGATGTGTAGGGATGGATTACATAAACCTTCTGGGCATTTTTGCCCAAGAATACTACTGTAATCATTAAAATTACAGCTTAATTATCCACTTGGGCACAGGTACAAAATAATAATCCTGCCTCACTTGTCAAAACTGAGATGATGGCTGATGGCAGCCATGTGATTCTCTCTGCCCTCGCCACGAATTTCATTAACTCTGTCAATGTGACAACTGCCAAGTCCTGCTATTGACAGAAACTACATGGTAAATTTGCTGAATTTCTTGGCTTGTGCTACTACTCAGCTGTGTTACAGTGCAAGGATATTTTAATGAATCTCAGGAGCTGAATGATCTCTGGCACAAAAACTATTCCATAACTTTTCAATCCTATACAATATATATAAATTAGTAATTCAGTTACTGAAGGGACCAGGGGATGCATTGAGATCACCTCCCCAGTGATGCACAGTTCAGTGCTCATCATGATACGATCGTTGATCAGTGACAATGCTGGAGGCAGTTTTGTATTCAGCATCTCTGCCATTTCTGACATGAGCACCCCATGTTTCTGGGAGAACTGTCAGCTGCTGGGTACCAAGTCATTTTTTATATCTTTTTATAATTCTTCATATCAGTTCTCAACCTTTTTCAAACAAGTTTAGCTTACTACTTTAATCGCTACGTAATCTTCACTTAAGCCCTCACCCAATAATATATGTATAGACGGTTCTTGTCAGTGTGAAAGGATTTACATGTACATTTGCATAGTAGTGAAGATTAGGAAGATTGGATGTCTTAATTGTATTTTATATTTTCATTATATTTTGTTCTCTGAGGGATGGGCAAGAAAAAAACAGCTTGCTTTCCCAGATAAAATTCCAATATTTAGTATTTTTTAATATGTTTTTAATGAAGGACTGTAGACTTGGTTGGAACTTGGGGCTGGAGAAGCTGGTGAAGGGGCTGGAGAACAAATCTTATGAGGAGCGACTGAGAGAGCTGGGGGTGTTTAGCCTGGAGAAGTGGAGGCTGAGGGGAGACCTTATTACTCTCTACAACTACCTGAAGGGAGGTTGTGGAGAGGAGGGTGCTGGCCTCTTCTCCCAAGTGACAGGGGACAGGCTGAGAGGGAATGGCCTCAAGCTCCACCAGGGGAGATTTAGGCTTGAGATAAGGAAAAAGTTCTTCACGGAGAGGGTGGTTAGGCATTGGAACGGTCTGCCAAGGGAGGTGGTTGAGTCACCGTCCCTGGAGGTGTTTAAGGTTAGGGTGGATGAGGTACTTAGGGGTATGGATTAGGGATTGGTGGGAATGGTTGGACTCGACGATCCAGTGGGTCTCTTCCAGCCTGGTTATTCTGTGATTCTGTGAACTTTCAAGTGTGAGAATGGTGGAGAAGAAGGAAGGGTGCTTGGTGTCACAGCCACTGTCCTATGGAAATGGGTGTGTTCTCACGTCCTCTGTCACTTCAACTGTCAAGCCAAAAAGGATTGGGCAAACAAGCACAATTATTTCTTAAGTGCTAAACCGCAGCAAAATGTATCAGACAGTAAACAGAGGAGTGCAAACTTGCTGATGGTTGTCTTTCTAGGATTTCTCCTGATACCAGTAACATTTCTCCAAGAAGGCATACTGCAGAGACTGATGTTGCACAGCCTTGCCTTTCCTTTCCAGAGCTGATTCCCCATCTCCAACAGAAGTGACTGTAATTTGAAAGCCTGCTGCAGCCAGGGGACAGAGCTTGAGTTCCGATGAGCTCCAGAAACTTGTATATTTGGTCAGTAGTTATGGTAATGCAACTCTGACTAATGAAAATTAAAATGTGATACACTACACACGCTGATAGAAAGGTCTGTGCAATGCTAACTAATGCTAACAAATATTAGCAAATACCATGTGTATGACAGTTATTGTGATCCACTCTCTAAGAGTCATGGAGGCTTTCTGCAGACAGGATTAGGAATATCAAATATGGATCTGAATCTTTCATTACTCCCTCTGGCTTTGGCACTTTATGTCTATTATCTACTCCTATCTTTATTTAGCCTATTTTTGCAGCTTTGAAAGACATGTTGTTGGGTTTGCCAAGCTTGACCAATTCCTCTTCTACCTTTTAGAGAATTTATTGGACTGCAGTGTATTACTTTAATTCAGAGAGATTATTGCAAGTACTGTTCTTGAATTACATGTGTAAGGCAAATGGATCATTTCAGATAAATATAGGTTGTAAATGGAATAGCAGTGCTGGTGGTCTTCTAGGCATAAACATAGATGTGTTACTACTCTCTTAAGAGAACAGAGCAAGTTTTCACTTGGTTTTAGCCCTGAAGGCGCCAGTAAGATATCAGGGTAAGCTTACAACAAGTAAAGCAAAAAGAATCAACATAACTCTGAGAACAGGACTTTTTCAGAAAGAATGAATTTATCCTTCAAATAATTATTTTGATAGATTCCCTGTGGCCTACTGAAGATGTGTTTAGGTTTGCATTCATGCAGCTGAATCAGGCAGATATCCATCAGCCCTGGTTAAACACGTCATCTGTAGTTGTCTTTCCAGGTGCCAAAGCCCATCAACTTTTAATGTAGTTGATTATTAAGGAGCTTTTGATGTGTTCATGCTTCTCCTGGGATGAGCAATGAAATGCCCATAACATTTAACACAGTAGCTTGACATTTAAATGTCAGTTAAAAGCCTTTTCTTGAGCTGGTACCATTTCCAGAGGGACGTGTGTTTCATTATTGGGATGACCTCATGGATAGCTAGATAATGTGGCCGTGATGTCAGGTCCTTGCCACAGTTTTGTTCTACAAATAGAGAATTCAAAATTAATTATTCCCAAGACACGCCTAACTGATTGTGTTGGTAATGGCTGGTGCAGCAACTGCTGTGTGCACAGGCAGGTGGGGACAGGCACGGGGAAGGTTCAACTGTCTGTGTTGAAGAACCACGATGCTCTTATTTAATATTGCCAGGAATACTTCTGAAAATAACATTTATTTTCCAAATACTTTGTTTGCTACTGAGAAAAAAAATCTGCTTGGATAGAATAAAGGATCACAGCACGGTTTGTACTATGGCCATTGGATAAACTTTCTTAGTGACCAAGCACTATAAATGACCTATATGATGGTGGCTCTGTTTTACCTTTAAAAGGTTGTTCCTGTGGCAAAGGTGAGGCAGAAGGGAAATGGTAGAGGAGAGGCACCAACCAGAGCTGCTCTTAAGTCTCTGTGCTTGAGCACAGGAGGCTACATTGCGATGGGTCTTTAGCAGGGCCTGACACGTCCTTTGCCCCTGTGCTTTCTCTTCAGGCAGTTCTACCTGAGCGGCTCTAAGCAGTTACCTTATAACATTTCTTATATCCCTTCCTCTTATTGTGCAATAAAATGGCTCCAGCTTCACTGCAGAGGAATGGCAAGAAAGCCAAGAGCAGAATTTGCTTGTCTTGTTTTCTATTCAGCAGTGTTCTCTTTAATTTTTAATGATTACAAATTACCCTATTCATGAGGCTTTGGAATAATCAATAATGCATGCACGTTTGGTGGGGGACAAGTGATGTCATCTGTCTTTTTCAAGCCTGAGATTATAACGTTAGATGTGGCACTGACAGTTTGAAATCCTTTATAAATGAATTAAATTGCTTTGTAACATCTAAAAAGAATAGGCTGTACTAGATCAAAACTGTTCCTTTCTGAGGTAATAAATAAAGTAATAATACAACTGCTAAATTCATTGTTTGAGGTTTAGGAACAAATTTATGAAGAAAAAACTGAACGTAGATGTGAATTCCTGTTTTTAGCAGTTGTTTTATCTCAGGAGGTCCTTGAGTTCCCTGTCAATAGGAGAGCAGCTGGGTTGTGTTAAGAAGCCTGATATGAAATGCAAGCTAAAACAGACAAACCAAAGAGGTTAACCCAGAACTTGCAAACGCTAATTTGAGTGAAGTTTACTTTGAGTGAACTACTTTGACAGTATCAGCTTGTCACACCGTACACTCAGGGTGAGTCTGTGCCTCTGTTCATGTGCTGCTGGGGAAAAAGCCCAGCCAGGCCATTTCTGTTGTTACAGTCTGTTGATCAGAGATCATTTCTTACTGGGCACCACACTAAGCAGAGTTCGCTGTGAATGACTTGATGTGAAAAGTACATTTCTAAACATTGTTGCTTTCTTCTTGCTGAGAAAATAGAATAGGCTGTTCCATAGAGCCTCAGTCCGTCTGTCCGTAAATGCCCCTTGGCACATCACCAGGGAGTCTCCTCACCCTGATTCAAAAATACCTCTTAAAAAATCCCCAATTTACTTGTTTCTTCCCAGGGAAAATATCATCTGTCCTTGTTTAAAAATGCCTCAGTAAAGAAATCTGTGCCAGGTCAACAGCACCTGCTTGCCAGTTAGGGGTGTCAGAGTTCAGGGACCGAGGGGATGCCCCATTCGTTTTTACAGTGCAAGCACAGTGCACTGTACTCCCTGATTATGTACTCTCTCAGAGAAATTCCAAACAAATCAAGGTAATTAGGAAATAAGCATGACTGATCTGAGACCACAACCATCTGAGATTTACAAATGTGTATCTGGCCTTATTGATACTGTTATTCTTTTTTTTTTTTTTAACTCCTTTGTGTATTTGCATGGCAAGGATGAGATGGCAAAATATGGAACACTTGGGTTCTTTTCAAGCTATGACAATATGACAATTTCTAACTTTCCTGTTTACCATGGAACCTCTGATTTATTCTACCATGTACTGGTTTATACTGGATCCTATGATCCCTGAGGTGCTCAGGGACACGGTTTAGGGACAGATAGGAATGGTTGGACTCGATGATCCAAGAGGTCTTTTCCAACCTGGTGATTCTATGATTCTGTGGTTTTAAGTCATTAAAGAAAGATTGAAAAAGGTACATCTCCTTTTGTTTGCAAATCTCTTCTTGTATAAGGCAGTATAACTCACTGTTAAATCAGGCTCTGCTGAATAGAATTTCTCTGAGATATAAGCCACTGTCATGGGATGAGGGGGAAGGAAAGGAAGGCAGGGAGTGATCCAAGTGTTTGAGCTCAGGTCTGGGAATAAGAGCTTGATTTATTTTTTCCCTCTATGTTTTATTTATTTATTTTTTATTCCACCTGTGCAGTCATTTTTTACACTGTCACAGTTGCTGAATGTGATCAGTGTTCACCCTCTTCTGTGACAGTGCAAGGTTTGCGAACTTTTCTTTTCCCATGTTACATTTTTCATAAGCACTATTAAAATGTAATTATTCATTCTGGTGTCATCTATGCTAAACAGAAATGCAAATCTCTATCCTAAAGGCAATCCAAAGGAACACAGAGTACTGTATACTTTTTAATCATCATCTTGTTACTTTTGCCATTAGCAGCAATAATTAGCACCATTAGAACAACTGTTAATTTGACAGTATCTGCTGCTGCAAGGGAAAGTGTCAGGGCGCAATATTTAGAAATACAGGAATTGATTGCAGGGAAAGGAGAGCAATGAGCTTTTGTCCTGGGGTGAAATTGAGTCTTCATATGATTCTGTAAAGTGGTTAGAATTATAAAATTTAGAGTGAGCTGCTGCACCGTGAAAAATGGGTCTGAATCTGGTTCTACTTGATTTGTCCTGCTGTCTCCTACATCCTAGCTAAGGGCCCAGGTCAGCCATTCGAGCCAGGGAGCAGAATTTTAAAGGTGTCATTCAGAAGCTGATCTAGTGGTGTCAATCCAGGCGTTAATCCAGCTGTATTCCAGGACAGTAAAATAAGGATCAAGAAAGCGCTTTGCTGCAAATACCTCACAGTATTAACAGAGTTCAGAGATACGCACAGAACTCACGTCTCTGGGCCACGACTGAATTAACCTTGGTTCTGAGTCTGTCCCTCCTCACCAAATAGCTTTTTTTCACATTTCTATACTGAAGCCTGAGGTTTGATCTGTTCTGCTGAATTTAGCTTAAAAGCAGTCAAAATACCAGGTGCTTCAGAAGTAGATACTGTCAAAAGCAAGACTTTTGACTCTCTGCCTTCTGGCTTTACCCATCTCTTGCAGATGGGTCTGTACTAAACTCATTCCAGTTCCCCTCTGAAACACAGGTGGATTTTCAATTGCCCCCTTCTTTGTTAGGTCATTTTATTACCTTATTCCTGGTTCCCAGTGCTGCTCAATAATAACTTGTAGAGGCATCAACTCATTCTGCATAACTAATCTTGCCCAAATTGGAAACGTAGTTCTGAGCTGTGACTGGACTAGTCAGGCAAGCGTGCTCAGTGTTCCTAGGAGGAGAGAAGCAGCTCCACCACTCCATCCCACCTCCCTTGAGCACCTGTTTTAGCAGGAGGTGAATCACTTGCTTTTCCTCTCCTTTCAGCAGAAAGAGCCTGGATGATTCACAGACACTAGCGAAGTGCTTAAATGTTAGATGTCCTGATTAAGCTTAACCAGACATGGATGTCAGGGTGATCCCCACCGGGTCTGGCCCTTTGCCACATGTAGTATGAGGTTGTGGCTATGCATCACAACGCATGCGGTGAGCTCTGGGTTATAACAGCCACATGCCTAAATCTGGTACCAATCCTGGTAAGCAAAAGAAAAACAGCTGAAACAAAACCCCTTTCTAATCCCAAGGAAGGCTTACAAATGCCTCCTGGATTTCATGGGGTGTGTAAAAAGACTTGGGTGTTGCTGCAGTATGGGATTATTTTTTCTTTCCTTCAGCATCATGTTGTAAATTCCTCTTCGGGGGGAAGCAGAAACCTTGTTTGGTTTATTGCCGATTAAATATATCAATAAAGGGAATTTGAGATTGTGTTTGCCACATAGGTACTGTGAAGCCCCATTTCAGCAATGCATTTAAAAATAGAATCATAGTATAGTTTCACCTGGAAGGGACCTTAAAGATCGTTTAGTTCCAACCCCCCTGTGAAACATATTTCTGTCTCACTGATCCTGGAGGTCAAAAATGAGTCTCTGTGCTTTACTGAGCAGGGGCAATGGGAGATGGTGTTGCAGGGCTGGTACGGCATGACAGTGGGGCAGGTTGTGTTGGCACCCTTGGGTGTCTTGCTGCTGTTACAGAATGAACTAGCTGTGAAAGGATGTCTCCTGTCCCAGGTTGTTTTCATCATGACATATATCTTAAACTTGCTGAAAACCCACAAATCTCCCAAGTGCATCTATTATTATTGCTTATGGCCCTTTAAGTGTTGGTATATTCTCCTAAGACTGTCTTCTTTTGGTATGTTTTCCACACCAGTGCTTCTTGTTAGAATAAATTCCTTTCTCTTACAAATATAGTTAAGATAATTGCTCCTTTTACAGCCCACACTTACGTCAAAGATTTTCGTTAAGAGCTCTGAAGAAGCATTTTAACTTTCAAAGCAACATGAGTATTCACCAGTGCTGCTGCTGGGAAGTGCCCAGTCCCTCTTGGGGCAGGACCTGTAGCAGCCTCCTCAGTTCATGGAGAAGGTCTCTCTTCCTGATATTTAGTTTGGATCTTGGGAAGAAGTGTTTTCCTGTGAGGGTGGGGAGGCCCTGGCCCAGGTTGCCCAGAGCAGTGGTGGCTGCTCCATCCCTGGAGGGGTTCAAGGGCAGGCTGGATGGGGCTTGGAGCCCCTGATCCAGTGGGAGGTGTCCCTGCCCAGGGCAGGGGAGTTGGAACTGGATGGGCTTTGAGGTATCTTCCAACCCAAACCATTCTGTGATAACTTCTCTAGGCCAAGTGCCTCAGCTTCTTCCCAGGCCTGAAATAACAGTTCATCACAGATGAACTAGCTGTGCAGCTCAATAAGTAAATTGATATTTGCCATGCAAGGTTACACACTCTGTGTTTGTCTACTTCATGCTCGTCATTACCTTTCCTCCTTTTGGCTTTGGAATAGCTGTCATTCTGCTTGATTAGCTCCCAGCTGATGGAAAAGGCAGCAAACCGCTGCTAATGGAAACACAGTGGTCTGTCTGGAAAGGGGTTGTTGGAAAACAGTTGAAATATAGCAAATGTAGTTAGGAAACAGAAGACATGATTTCCATTTAATCGTAAAGATGGTTCCCTTGTAGCTGTGTGAGGAGCCTCACCAAGGTGTTATTGAATAGCAACACTTTAGGGGAGCTGGCTGACAATTTTCCATGCAAGCAGTTTCCTTAAGAGGAGATGCAGTTCCCATAAAATAAAATAATTTTCCAGAAGTTCATTTTTATTATGAAAAATAAAAATTACATCTTTTATTACAGTCATTTTCACTTAAATATTAGCACTTTTGCCAAAATAGCCCAAGGTATTTCATATTGTGTTGGTATTACATGTGTGTTGTCCCATTGAACTATAGCTCAGGACTCCCAGTGCTTGGCTGCTTGAAGACTGACACGTTCCTCAGTTATTGGTTGCTTTCTGGCCACTGTCTGCTGCTTGTTGTAGTGAAGGGCCTGTGGTGGGGTTGGGACCTGTGGGAGGGCAGAAGCCATGAGGCCCTTGAGGTTTTGGCACCGTCTCCAACAGCGCTCACGTGCTGAGTAAGCACAGCCAGGAGGCTGCATGTGAGAAACCAGCAGGATCAGGCTCAAAGGTAGACTAATTAGATAGTTAGACTTCTCCAGTGGGTTAGGTCACTATTATTTTCTTTTGCTCAAAACAATGCCTTTGGAGGATGTGCTGACTATGCCACAAAACCTGTTGCACCAGATTAACAGCATCATTTCATGAGGAAGCAGGCTTGGGAAGGGATGTCTTTTTTGGAGGAAGAGGGGCCAAAAACTACATGAAAGCAATTTGTGGTCCCTCAGGAAAATGAAGGGAATTCATTTCAGCTTGAAAAAACCAAATTGAATTTCAATTCCCAAGATGTTTTCTTTATTTTATCCCAGCCACTGTGCTCTGTTTGCCTCTGCACTGCAATTTGGGATTTGCTGTCGGTAATCTCCCTGTCAAACCCATCTCATGGATTTATACCTGTGCTGCTCCCATCCAGTTTATCTCCCTTGCAACAAAGGAGGCAGTTCTCTTCTATGTTGTGACTTTTTTATCATTGGAATTTATCTTGTAACTGTGACTGTGGTACAGAGCATGCTCAGTGCCTCTCTGAAGGAAAGGTGTGGTTGGTCTGCAGCTACACACTGCTCCGGGAGGAGCACACCTTCCTCTCCCTGCCCTGGGAACCAGGATAGCATACAGAGCACAATTAGTGGTTTTATGACTGCCTGTGAAACTCTTCCATTAAATTAGCAGAGGTTAAGAAGGCAAACATGAAGAAGAAAGCATTTTTCTTATCATGGTAGATCAAGTTATTGTTTTCAATTCTGTAATGCTCTAGATGCTATTTCAATGACAATGTTTTAATCTCTGTGGCAGGCTAAATGTACCTGGTAGACTACACATGCCATCTCCAGCTTGTGTGCATAAAATAATTTTACTGTTGCCATCAATAATTCTCTCTGTTTCTACTAAAAGCTCTTCAGTATTATTCACCAGGATGGGATTACAGTCCCAGATGCAGCACAAGTTGCTGTGAATGGGAGCAGATGTGGCACGTGGGAGCTGAGCTCCTGCTTTGTCTCCACAGGGATGGTTTTCAGCATTCAGGGGAGAGAGCATCACTCGAGAGGAGCTGGGTCCCATATGCAGAGGGCAGGGTGTGCTGAAGTGAGGTTTATCCTCTCTCACTTCCAGTCCTAAAGAAGTCAGACTCTGCTGGCAGCAGACATGAAGGTTCAGCTCAGCGAAGATGCACTCAGTAATGCTCAAAAAGGCTCTGGACATTTAAAAATGCTTCCATGTGGCTCAGGCTACGCTTCCTTTGGTTACTTTCCTAACTGAAAAGCACTGAAAAAAACTAGTGAGGTTTCTGAGTTAAAAGGATTCCTCTTCGTTATGGAAATGGAGAGATTTAGTCAAGTCTGAAATTGGTGAAATCATAGAAAAATATATCTGGAAGGGGAGAGCCCTGCCCAAGGCCTGGGTATGGGGCTACTGAGCTGTGATTGTACTTAGTTAAATCCCTCCACGAACATGCCAGCAACTCTCTTTTAGTAAGGGAATAAGGATTTACAAGTTCAAGTCTACTGGACGAGCTTTGGGAATTGGAACTTAGTTCCTATGTACCTTATGCCTTTAGAAAATCAGACTTCAAGGAGCTGTAAAATGCCCTGTCTTTGCTTCAGCTTCTCTACGACTAGGAAAGTGCCCAGTGTAAGACACACGATGGGGCTCAAGGGGATGCTGAATTTCCTTTACCCCATGAGGTTCAGCGATGGTGCAGATGCTGCCTTCTCCAGAGCAGCAAGGACTCCTTGTGCTGCCCGGTGTTGCAGAGCAAGGGGCAGCAGTGAGATGCACTGAATTTGTGCTTTCATTTATATGTTGCCATTAAAGAGAGTTGGGCTTGTTTAGCCTGGAGAAGAGAAGACTCCAGGGAGATCTTAGAGCAGCCTTCCAGTACTGAAAGGAGCTCCAGGAAAGCTGGGAAGGGGCTCTTGGACAGGGATTGAAGGGATAGGATGAGGAGGAATGGTTTACACTTGAAAGAGAGGAGATATAGAGGAGATATTAGGAAGAAATTCTTTACTGCAAGAGTGATGAGGCCCTGGCAGAGGTTGCTCAGAGAAGTCAAGGATGCCTCATCCTTGGAGATGTTCAAGACCAGGTTGGATGGGGCTCTAAGCAACCTGATCCAGTGGAAGGAGTCCCTGCGGGACTTGGAACTGGATGGGCTTTCAGGTCCCTTCCAATCCAAACTGGTTTATGATTCTAAATTGGCATGCCAAGCTCTGCAGAAGATATTTTATTTTAAAAGAGAAAATTTAAAAGTTTAAGGAGAACAAACCTGAAAGCTCCAAACATCGCTGGGGCTAGGACGCAGTGTGTGCACCTCTGTGGTCATCCCTTGTGCAAGTGCTTGCATTGGGTATGTCATGATATAGACCACGAGTGATAACTCAATGCAATAATCTGTCTTAATTGGAGCACAAGTCCACTGCACTTCTGTGAGATACATCCTCATAAACTGGGCTAAATCCCATGGTACAGCAGGCAGTTAAGCATGATGCTTTTTTCTAGCCTTCATCTTGCATTGGTATTGTTTTGATTTCTCCTCTTATTTTTTTGGAGAGGGATACAAGTCATGCCTTAGGCTCTGCTGTTTCTGAAAGCATTTATAAAGAAAAAAAAACCAAAAAACCACCTTCAGAAAAGGAAGACCGAAATGAAGACCACAGAGTGAATTGGAGGTAGGGGGATGAGGTGTGGAACAGGATAAAAAGAGAAATATATACCAGCTAATTACTGGAAAGCCTCTGTTTTTGAGGGAGGACAGTCTTTGATGGAAGAAAAAGCGTTTGACATCGCTTGATTCACTCCTATTCCAAATTGCTAATTAGCATGAGGTAATAGGGCAATGTTCCTCATAACTTACTGACACCTTTAGTTTCCTACTTTCCTGTAGGGCTGTCTTGTCTAAATGAATTTGTTGAATTCAAGAGCTGTGTACCTCCTCATTATGTCTGCAGAACCTTATTAGGCCTTCTAGCCATGATAATCACTTCACAAATGATAAAATCATGTAGGTTTGGATCTGTTGTTATTCCCCAGTCTAAGGCAATGATCATTTTCTGTGCATAAGGAAATTTGCTATCCATTTCATTGATGCTGGATCATTTCTTTCTATGGGTAATAAGAACTGTAGCATGGCCCATTTCTTTCCAAACAGCTTGACTTATTACAAAGGTGCTGTAGCAGCCTCGTACTCTATTGTTAATCAGAAGTGAAGTGGGAGCATACAAGATAACTTCCTCCTCAGGAGTTCCAACACCACATTGTTTCCCTCTGTGGGCACACACTTTCTACCTAATTTTTCTCCCTCCCTTCTGCTGGTGGGGCTGGCTACGTATCAAGGTGGAAGTGCCTTCATTAATGGACTCCCAGGACAAGCTCTTGCTTTGGAAAGATCAATAACACTCTATTTATTGTATCTGCAAAAAGAATATTTGCAATGTTGTGTGATTTTAGCTCCTGTCATTGAATCATTTATTTCTGACACAGCTTCTCACATGGCTGGGGGCTGGTGGGAGAGTGAATGCAGGTGTCTGTGCTCCCCAGGCACTCCCACCACAGCTGGACCTTGAGTGTCCAGGAAAATCTGGTTTGGCACCTGGAGAAGCCAAGGCTTTGCTGAGCACTCTGGGAGGCTGATGCTAGCAGGCTCAGCGGGAGATAATTGTGATGTAAGATGATGTTCCTCCGGGGGGGGGATGTTAATATAGAACAGATTTTTCGTGGTGAATGAATCGAAACATACCAGACCCTGCAGATGATGAGTGAATCAGTATGTCGTTTGGTGAGTGTACACATGAACCAAAAGGGTGAGGTGGGACAGACACTGTGTGTTGACATATGGGGTCTAACTCTCTGCGTCTCTTATGCTTATCACTGCACCATGGTCTGACCAGAATCCAGGATTCCTGTTGCCTGGATACACTCAATCAAATGTTGAATCTGATGAGGGAAACCCATGCATTTGTATGTCACAATGACAGTCATAGCTCCTCTCCTGTGTTTGTCACCCTTCCAGATTCGCTTTTCAAGGACAAAGTCTTAACTTTTAGCCCCATCCCTCAAAAGAACAGGCATCTCATCCAGTGTAAGCACAGGGCTCTCTGCTATTGCAGTTTCTTCTTTAGAAGAAAAAATGGGGTGAATTCCCTGCTTCCCACCTAAAAGTTTTGTATTTGAAGTGAAAGATTTTGCCCTGGAGTTTGGTGGCTGCTGGGGAGGGAGCAGGCACCATGGGACACAGTCCCAGTAGGCACCTGCACATCCTATCCTCCTACCAGATTCTGACCTTCTGACTTCCACAGCTTCTACCACATTTTAAAGAAACAATGTGATAGGGAAATGCATTTTTAATGTTCTTGCTATCCTATATTCTGTACATCGCAAACACCTTTAAAAATTAAATGCAGTAATGCAGAAATGAGAGAAAGTTCCCAAAGTACAAAGTGCTCACCAGTGTTTCCTATCACAGATTTAATATTTCTTTGAGGCATTTCAGTTCCTGTGAAGTAAAATGTTGCCATCCCTTCCCTGCCTGCCATTATTCCTTTCCAAGAATGAGCCTATAATTCAGTTATTGAATAATAACTGTCACATTTCCTGAGAGCACAAAACTTATTTATGGCTTTGCCCCTGGGTAGGAGGAAGCGAGGAGCTGCTGACAAAGACTCGAATAGCTATTTATGTCAAATTTCATTTTAGGGAAGGAGCATCTTGACTCACTTTTGTGATCTCCAAAGTGGTGCAGGCAGTATGGGGTATTTTCATAAGGTGCAGATCATGCCCACTGGAACACTGGCTCCAATCTGCTCCTGCCTTTGCCAAGACAAGCCAATTAGCTGGGGCCACCACTGGGCTCCAGCACTCAGATTTAAGGTCCCAAACATTATTAGTGAGGGGAATTGTAGTTAGCTGGTGAGCGGAGTTTGTGCTGGAATCCTTTGAATAGAAGATGCGCTCACTTCTCCATCAGACAGGTGGAGATTTGTGCATGGCACCCTCCAATTTATGTGCAGGATAATTGGGATTCATATCCCTTCTCTTGTATTCAGAAGCTTGCCCTAAGCTCTGAAGACTTGAAGTGAGCTTTAATGTTTCGATCATCAATTGCAAAACAGGGATGAGACACAAGTGTTTTAGCATCAATGGAAGCATCTTCAAGAAATAATCTGGCAGGATCTCTGACTGTTCTCCTTTTAAAATAAGTTTCCTGGATAAACTTGGGTATTTATGGATGTGTTTCCCATTGAAGGTATTTGGGAATGGCTCAAAGACTTGATCTGCTCTGGTGCTTAGTATTTTGCTGGTCTAAGATGGGAGTCTGGCACTGTGTAAAACTGACCTCCCTGTCGAGAACGAGAGAGAGCGAGCACAAAAGGTATGAATTGCTTCTTGGGGAGGCTTTAAGAGGCTTCTTTTTAGCACAAAACCTATAGGGTGACTCAGAGAACCAATGGGGTTTGCCTCTCTGGCTGGGGAGATGAGAAAATTTTGCATCTTGATTTTCCTGCCAGTGAAAGCAGGCTGGGTCATCCCCTGTGCAGGGCTTGGTAGCCTTCAGGCTGCTCAGCAGCTGGCCTGAGGCTGCTGTCTCAGCTCTGTGCTCCGGGGACTCTGGCAGTGAAGTCCAGTGAACTAATTCTATGTCCACCCTGTGCCAAAAATCAGAGTTATCGTAAAGATCTAATCTACTTTATAGAGCTTTACAATAACTTTCTCGGTACTTGCTATTAAAGTCTTCACATGTCCTCCTTCAGGGATGCCATAAATAAGCATAATAACAATTAGCAATTTCCCAAGTGAAAAGCCAGGACAAGATTTCGACAGCGTGTGCCAAGGACTGCAGTAAGATTTAAACATTCCAGAGAGAAGAGCTTACCAGCAGGAGCTCCGTTGTGCTTCTGTGATTGAAAGCTCTCTCTTATAGCAGAGATGTGAGCAATCATCTGATCACTTTTAAATACGTTTCCTCTTTTTAATAGGAGTATTTTTCCTTTCTCCTTAGGCTTCAGGTCTGTTGGCAGTAGAGGCGGACACCTGTAGTTTTTCTGCATTTGGAGAATTCACCTACTTTCAAATGAACATTACCAAGGAATATAGTCCCATTCCCATGAGTAAAATTGTTTTGGGAAATGTCTCCTTAACTTAAGTGACATTGAAAAGTCAGTATTCCCAGAGTGCTTGGAGAAGTTTTTGGAAATCTGTGCAATTTAATTCTCTGATTGTATACTGTGTCAAGGCCTGTCTGGTGAGGTACAGCCATAGAATGCATTTTGCTGTTTGAGAACACAATAACTACCTAAAGCGACAGTATCACTGTTAATAGATCGATATTAACTTAAAGCAAATGTGTAACCACAGTTAAAAGTATTCCGCAGCTGTGCCAGAATATTCTGAGGAAAGGAAAACACAAGCACAGAAATCTCTTTAAAAATCTAGCTCTTAGGGTTTGGTTTGCTTGGTGATGTGCTTTACCACGTTCAGAGCTGTGACACATCCTCCTTATGCTGTGGTGGAAGGGCTGTAGTCACTCTATTCAATCTGCTCTCCAAGACCTGTGGGGTGAACACCGTGGAGGAATCGTTATCTAGCTGCAATGGAGCTGCTTCCCTCCATTGGTCTCCTCTTGTGCTGATGGAAGATTTGTACAAGAAGAGAGTCTAACAGGGTATATGTCACAGTGCAGCTCTAAGTGCCACGTTCAGAGGTTGGACCCCTTTCTAATAGCTTAAAGGTGTCTTGGACAGGTTCCCTCATTAGGGCTTGGGATGTGCTGCAGTCCAAATAAGGATAGATTTGGACTCCGACTGTGAGATTGCTGTGCTTATCCCATGATGTTTTTAATGATAATTTTTTATGATGGCCCCACTGTTCTTCAGCAGAGCCGTCTGCACAGAATAGAAGGAGGGATGGAGCAGTAAGCCTTATGTAGACCTGTGCACAGAGTAGAACAGATCTGAGCTATAAAGATGCAAACAAATAGCTAAGAGGTTTGGTGGCTGGTTGCATTGTGGGCTTCTTGGACTGTGCCTGGCCAAGCCCACTATGCAGCACATGGGTTTGACTGGGGCTGTATGACTTCAGCACTGCCTGAAGGAAGCAGATGGAGAGGTTAGCACCGCTCATTTGAGTCCAAGATCAGAAAGGCTGTAAAAGCTGGTTCACACTTATACATCAGCTCATTCTGAAAGCAGTGAAAAAAGTCAAGAGTTAAATCCTTGTGTTTGGTGGCTTCTCTTGATTGGCTTTGGAGCTTCTCAGCTACATTTCCAATGGGAAATATAAAGTAAAATATAGTACTTTAAGCATTCAGGTCTTCAATTGTGCTTTGCTTATGCTGGGAAGAAATAGGAGGAGGAGGACAACTATCACTCTGCAAAATGTTTTTGCTTTGGCATATAGAAAAATTATTATTTCTCATAAAAAATAGGTGATGATACTCTGAGATGGCACAGTGTGTATATGTCCACACTATTCATCATCTTGCTGGCTAAAAGGTGTGTGTGGAGAAGTAGAGGAAAGAGAGCTAGAAATACCTTGCTTGAGATCGGTCTCCCCATACTGAAGTCAGGTGACTTGACCTTGCTGTAGGTACCTAGTAGTTGTCTACCAGAAAGGAAATTATATTCTCTCTTACACTGGTCTTTTGTTACCATAGCACATCAAATTCTTACTTCTGACTTATTTAAGGTCCTCAAACCCAGCAGTATTTCTGTTGGAAATAATGCCGCTGACCTGTCTTACTCAGCGTGAGATCTGTGTGGTGGAACCTCAGGCATGACCCGGCATTGGCCATATGCTCAAGATGGGTATTGCTGAGCCTCTGCCACCTTCAAAATGAGCTGGAGACATTAAAGCAGCAGACTTCTTTGTAAATTGCCACTGTTCTTGCTCAAAGCAGCTTCATTCATGTGCACTATTCATGAATGTGCATGTAGCAATTGATGTAGTTCTTTAAATACTCTGGCATTAGGGGAAGTGTGGTGGTAGATCCTTCTGCCTAACTCCAGTGCCCATTCCAAGCACAGTTTCTGCTTTAGTGCACAGTTGCAAATAATTTCCTTAAGTCCCCTGAAATTGCATCCTGGTTTTTTTCAGACTCAGGCTCCTGTGATCCAAATGTACCATGCTGTGTTGTTGTAACAACATTGCATCCAAGTGAGATGTTAGGCATGATAAAGAAACACAGAAATCTCTGTGAACTGATCTGGAGCCACACCAGTGAGATGTTAAATTGATTAAGCATTTCTGGGAACTGGGAAAAGAAGCTGGACGAGAGTGTGCAGTGTACTTCTTGGGTTGCCCTTTTGATGCTCCCACAGGAGTTGAATGTTGTATTCAACCAGCTCCCCCCAAAGCAATCTAATAACAAATACATGTAAACAACAGCATAATAGCAATAAACACATTTATCAGTAAACAGAGTTGCACAGAAGAGGTGGAGATGACTCCTGCCATCATTTCTGGGGAATATGAGATGCCTATGGAGCGCTGAGGGAGGAGGGTGTAAAAGCAGAAGCTTTGCTGCACCCAGGAGGTGCCCCAGCACACAGAGAGGCCCGGGCACAATCAGCACCTTGGCTGTGCTCTGACCACCCAACTTCCAACTCCTCAAGGTCTCAGCAGTCATATGCCTGTCTCTATTGCTGATTCCTAGACGGTGTCCAGGAAATGGGTGGCCTTGGCTGCAGAGGGAGACAGTCCTGCTGCTCTTGGAGCACAGTGTCAGGGCTTGTGATATCCTGGGAGCGACCTGGCTATCAAAGGTGCACACTCAAGAATTTGAGTTGAACTCTTACAAATATGAGTATTGCTTCTGAGCCTGTTTATCTTGCTGCTTGGAGTATCTCCCATACTCGAACACAGCAAAGGAAGTGACACCAGCATCTTGTGATAGCAAGTACCAAGAGCTAGTTCTGCATTGTAGCACTTGCTTTCACCAGGCTGTTAGTTTAGTCCTGGCTGCTAGCCTTGGGAATGAGTGGAGTTGGGTAAAAGCCCTGAGCTCAGGGAAGAAAAGGTTTGCAGCTTCTGTGTAGGCTTGGTGAGAGCAGCTGAGCTGAAATCGCTCGCCCTGCCACGTGAGTAGAGGGAGGCTCGGGCACAGTCATTCGATGGGTGTGGGGTGACCTCGCTGGGGACAGTGTCCCAAGGGACAGTAGGACAGGTTTAGTAGGGTAGGCACAGTGGTGTTGGTTGGACTGAATGATCTTAGGGATCTTTTCCAACCTCAATATTAATATTTGTTCCTGTGAATATTTGTGGGAATGCTGGTCTGTACTGGGAATGTGGCTGGTACTGCCAGTGTCAGCAGGCTATGTAGCCAAGTAAGGAATCCAGCATAGCAGGTGCCTATTGTATAGAAAGAGACTTTGCACGCAGAGCCAGCTCGGTGCTTTGGGTAGCACGTGGGTGGCGTGGCTCTGCTTCCTGCACTGCCTGCAAGCAGAGAGAAGCCTGGATGGAAGGGCTAGCACGTTTGTGCAAATGTGGTTGCACTGGCTGCAAATCCCTGCAGCATCTTCTGCTATCTTGGCTGAAGAAAGAGGGAGGCTCTGGAGGAGGGATGGACCATGCTTCTCATCTCCTCGAGTGCTCTATCATGTTTCCTTTGAGAAAAGGGAAACAGAAGTTGCTTTGTCCTCTCTAGCAGCTTGTGTAGATAATAAACCAGGCTCCTCAGCTTATTAACCACACTAGGTAGTCTAAACCCTTAGTGGAAAACACTCTTGTAAACAAAATGTACAGACAATTTTTATATCATTTTAGCATAATTTTACTTAAAATTAAGGTTAGCAAACAATACTAAGAATGAAGGTAACATGCAAGAAAAAACTTGGCACTATGACAAGCTGCCTTCTCTTCAAAGGATGATCTTTCAAATTCAGCAGTGTAATGTCCAAAGGGCTCGGGGTTATACACAGCAGAATTAGTTGTCCAAAGGGCTCAGGGTTATACACAGCAGAATTAGTTTCTCTCATCCCCAAAGACAAATGGGACATTTGTGAGCAAATGCAGAAAAGCTGTTTCCTCCTGCCCCTTTGCCAGGCTGGCTGATTGACTGTATTAGACAGCAGCGCAATTCAGATGAAAGATTTTCTGACATTTTAAATATCTGTAAGTTTAATGTAACAGGTAAAGACTGTCTCGAAGGGGTATTATATCTATGGAGTCACGGTTTTACGAGGTGATTATAATGCAAGCAATTGACTGCCATGTGGAGTATGTGCTAAATGATATCTTGAACGATAATGATGGTTCACTTGGCAGCCTGACAGGTCTCTGATCCATTTATAACTGCACAGAAACTGGAGTATAAGAGCTGCTGCCAGATGGCACTGGCAATGCATGGGATAATGTGGCAGAACTGGCCTCTCAGCAGCAAACCTCGCACTGTTCGATTGCTGGCTCATGGAGGGGCTACGAGCTGCAGCCAGAGAGACACCTGAATTCCAGCGGTTGGGCTCTGGGGGTTGTGGTGGCTGAGGCTGAATCAGGGCTGTCCTGGCTCTGTGAGGCTGGCTGGCTGTGATGTCTGCAAGGAAGCCAAACAGCATGGCTTGAACACTGAAAAATGTATCTGATGAGCCCTCTTAATAGTTGTCACGTATTCACTTCTCCTCCCCCAAATCACATTGGTGATGAGAATATTCAAGCCAATAAATTGCAAAAATCCTTTTTTTCTTTAACAAATATTTCTTTATCATTGGATTTATCATAGGGGGTTTTACTTTCTTTTGTCACAAACAATTGATTTGGCCAGATTTTTCAGTAAGCAGACAAATGTAAACTTTGTAGCCGTCTTGTTGTCCTGAGTAAGAAAACAACCACATTTGGAACAAAAGGTTTTCCATGTTAATCTCTGTTTGTTGAGGAGGCAGCTGGAATTTCACACGGTGTTTTCAGCAAGCAGTGCTCAGCATTGCCTTGGAGATTATAATTAAGCTCGTTCCTCTTGCCCAGCGCCGCACCCGCTGTCATGGTAGTTATTCTCTTTAATTATTTTCATGCATTTCTGTGGATGGTAAGACCTTGTTTTCTTGATTACTTCCAGACAGAGCTCTTTTGGCACAGGGTTGTGATTTTGGGAGGTATCTCCAAAAGCAGCGGACAGCCTGAGAGAGGAAAGCTTTCTCCATAGGCAGTGGCCACACTGAACCTCAGTGTGGCATCGGGGATATGGAGGGGAAGCTCTGCAAGGTTTTAAGGAGATAGACACGTATCCCAGTATCCCCGGGCCTGCTGCTGGTTGCGAAGGGTCCATGTGGGGGGTACCATTCCCGTTCACTGAGCCTGGTGCCACTGTGGGCTTCGGGCTGATGGGCAGCACGCAGAAGTTATTCATGCAGTGAACCTCACCCCACTGTGACTGCAGACATGCTATGGGGAGCACTGGCTCAGGGCTGGCTTCCTTCTTTACTGTGGTGGCTTAGGTTTTATCCAAGAAAGCAACAGGGGAGACCTCTCTGAGCTTTGCAAACAGCTACGCAATCACCCAATGCCTGGGACTGGTCATGCCATGCCCTTTGCTCATGCAGAATCATCTATACAGCAAAAGGCCTTGAGTGCCACCCAGAAGAGATGGGGGGGGGGTATCATTAGCTACTAGTGTTAATGATTCTACTCTCTAAGAGGACCCTCTCCTCTCACAGGGGATCCCAGACCTCTGCTCTGCCACTTACAGGTTAATTCTCCAGTGTGGCCAGACCAGCCTTGTCACTTCTTCTGTAATTAGGGACTTTGTCAAAAACAATACCCTGATGCAGATGAAAGCCTGATGAATTACAGCTCCTCAAGTCTTGAGTACAATGAAATGTTATGCAAAGAAAAAAAGCAAGAGGCTATTTCAGAGCCTTTTATGGTGATTCATGTGGGAAATTATCTGGGAGCAGATAATTTAATGCTAATGGCTTTTTTTTGTCCAGTGTCATTGTGAGATGATATTCCAGCATCCTCTCTCCATGTAAAATGGGCTGGTTTTTGCTTTGAATTTCATCAGCTATGCAGCCAGTGAGATGAGTGAATGATGAGCAACCAAGACCAGGAAATATTGGGGAGGGGATTATGGTATCCCCCAGGGACTGAAGTTTTTACTGACTCTGTTCCGTAAAGGGTAAAATCATATTCCAGAGACTAAATTCTCGATTACTGCAAAGTGGTTTAACTGCAGTGAATGTGAGGAATTGCACTTCGTGGAGGTTCTAGACTGCAGAAAAGACAATGTGTGCAGAAGAACAAGCAGGAGAGAGCATGGAAGTAGGGAGGCAGAGGATGGGCAAGAGCAAAGGGAATGCTTTTTGTCCATTAATTAGTTTACTGAGAATGCTGGAATTGTCAAGTAGTCAATGTTTAATTTTCAAGCCCTTATAATAAAGGTGGTGTAGCAGGGGTAGATATTTTGTTAGCGTGTGGTGGCAGTAACCTATCCTCCACCAAAGCCCCTTACCTGAGTGCTGAGAGCACTTGGCAAGGTGTGGGAAAGCCTGGTTGAGACCTTGTCTTTACAATACCCTGTTGCAGGAGCTGCCCTCACCACTGGCTCTCCATGGTTTGTTCCCTCTCATTTCCCCTCTGGACTCATCCACCCTGCAAGCACAGCTTGTATGATCAGACAGCCTGACCGGCCTGGCCTCCTCATTAATTTATTTTCAATTTTATGTGCCTCTTACATACCTCCAGATCCTTTACCATTTGCTTCATGTTTTCCCAGGTGTGAAAACCTCTTGATGGAGAGCTTTGAAGTTTTGTATTTCCATGGATAATTTTGACATCATATTTTGTGTTCTTAAAAAACCTTTGAGACTTTTTTCCCTTATACTTAGTCTCTTGTGGTACGAAGGAAAAGTCAACATGATCATTTCATAGCAGAAAAGTATATTCTTTGATAATGAAATTCAGGGAAATACTTCTTATTTTTTAAACTAACAATGTTTAAACATTAGCCATTAGCTAGATGACAAGAGGGAAATGGGAAAATACATAAAAGCTGTTTTTCAATCAAGTCTCCACTGCTTGACCAGTCTTCAAAACAGCAGGAATCAGTTTCAAGCTAAAGCCTTGCTTTTTCTTTTATTGCTCTGGCTATCAAAAGTGTGAATAAAATTTAAAATTACAGACGTGAAAGCGTGCAGAATAATTGCTCCCAGGGTAAAAAGCTGGTAACGGATCTGGTGCTGATCCTGTTTTTTTTTTTCCTGGGGATTGTTTCACAAATCTCACTGATACCTAATATCCAGGTTTTCTGCTAATTTGGATGGCCTCCTAGACATTGTCCTGAAACGTGCTTTAAAAGTAATAGTACCTTATGAATGTTTAAACAAGGACACAGAATTTAAATGCTGCTCAAAAAGTGTCTTGAGCCTCTCATACAGTGCTGATATAAAGCAAGGAATGAAAGAAATGGTCCCTCACAGTGGTATGTCACAGACTCCTGGGAGTGCCTGAAGCCACAGGGAGCAGATGTTGTAAAGCTTTAGATTTCCTAACATTCTGTTTTCCTATCAAACATCTCCAGTGCAGCTGTCAGTGGGATTTTTGTTGGTTTCGTGATGCGGGGGCAGATTTCCATCTTTCCCCCCAGCATCAGTCCTGTGGGAAGGGCTCCCAACCATCAGTCCTGCTGCCTGGACAGATGCTCTGTGGGTGTTGTCCAGTCTCTCAAATCTTTAAAACTGTAAAGCTGAGGACCTGGAGATGTGGGGCCTACAGAAATGCTGGGGAGGGACTCTTGGTCAGGGAGTGCAAGGATAGGATGAGGGGGGACGGTTTTCAGCTGAAAGAGAGGAGATTGAGATGAGAACTTAGGAAGAAATCTGTTACTGTGAGGGTGGGGAGGCCCTGGCCCAGGTTGCCCAGAGCAGTGGTGGCTGCCCCATCCCTGGAGGGGTTCAAGGCCAGGCTGGATGGGGCTTGGAGCCCCTGATCCAGTAGGAGGTGTCCCTGCCCATGGCAGCAGGCTGAAACTGGATGGGCTTTAAGATCCCTTCCAACCCAAACTGTTCTATGACATAAAGTGCAAGAATAATAAACCACAAATATTGCAGATACTAGCATTAAACTGAATAGTACTGCTAAGTCCCTTACAGTTTCTGGACAGTCCAAAATTAGAAAAAAGACAGGCTCTATAGCAGATCCGGGTTGTTGGTGTGTATACCCCCATAGAGTTGCTCTGTATCTCACCTTGGTGTGATGCAGCTGGAGACTGTTGTTCAGGTTAATGACAAGTGCAACGTGCCTTAGGACGCTCAGAAGTTGTCTAAAGCACTGTATGTGGCCAACAATTCTGCTTTGGCATTTCCTCAGCATAGGAACCAGATAAACACCCACAACTGCGTGAACTTATTAGTCTTTTGAGGGCTATCTGGGCTATCTCCAGGTTGTGCTGTATGCAATAGCGTGTTAATCGAATTTGGTGAAATTATGAAGTTGAACAGTTCTGGAACAGTTTATGTAAAATTCCATGACAGTTGGTTTTGGGTTTTTTTGTTCTATCATTTTACATTCGTCTCTGTTACTGTGATTTGATGCAAGACCACAGCAAGCAATAAGATGGAGTTTATGTTAGAATCTGTAACAGGATTTGAGACAACTAAAGCAATTTTCAGTGAGTCGCTTCCATACCAGTGGTTTGGTACCTGTGAGCAAGGGCTTAGCTGGGGTTGCACCTGGGCTGGGTGTTTTCTGGAAGCACTTGCTGCCCACCAGCAGCACCGTGTCCCAGTGAGGCTCTGCTCTGCTCCAGCCATGCAGTCCATCTCTGTCCCATTTCCTACCACAGCCTGCTGTCCGCTCCTCTGGATGGGGAGGGATGGGAGAAACTGGAAGTGCTGCAGAGTGTGCAACCACATGCCTGCTCTGAAAAAAACCCCAGCATCTGGGTATTAAACTTTGAATGGCAGTTGCTTGGCCCGTTTTTTTGGAGAGGAGTTAAAAATGTGAAGGGTACACCCTGTGCCTTTTAAACTGTGCTTCATTACTTGAGATTCTGTTTCAAGATTTAAAATCTGTTTTGACAAGCAGTCTTTTTGGCCTCGTCAAACAATAAATAATTCAGCATTCCCCGCCCAAATGGCTTTTTGCAATGAGTAAAATAGTGTTTATGCCATTGAATTAAAATATTGAAGACAAAGTAAGATGACTGTGAGTAACACAGCCATGAATCTCATTCACAGTTCTGCAATCTGCTGTTCAGCAATGTTTCTTCTACTCCTCTTTAGTAGTTGTTTATTTACTAACTGTTTTGACAATGCTGGAGAAGCACAGAATAACTTCTCTGGGCCAGGACAGTAGGAAGGCTCAGGGGGAGCCCCTGGGTAGGACTGGGCTGTCACTGGCCTCAACTGGGCCACTGGCAAACGTTGGCTTCTGGATGTAAAGGGCAACTCCACAGTGTGTGTCCTGGTGGGTAAGGAGGTATCCGCTTTCTCCCTCGGAGACAAACCCTCCTTGCTAGGCACTTGCGTGCTGCTAGATAGATCACATTTGAGTGGCACTGTGGAAAAGAACAATACTTCAAGAGTGTATGGTGCTTTGTTTTGCTAACTATAAGGTGTAACAAGACTGTATTAGTAAACATGGACCTTTAAAGTGGTTATTTACACATCTTACCCTGTTGCTTTGTTTATGTACACTTTGCTTTATCATGGTTCCCATCGTGTTGTATGTTTAACCGGTGCCTCCTCCTCACCCTGCGCAGCTGCGAGGGAAGCAGCCACACACGTGTCTGTCCCACAGCTGGAGGCACATCGGTTCAGCAGAGCAGTTCCCAACTGGAGTGTCCAAAATTGAGGTGCCCTTTTCATAGGTATCTTTGCAGAGGTGACTTTTGACTCCAGTAGCTAACCTGAGGCACTTGGGGAGTCTGCAGCTGGGGCATTTGTTCAGCTGCCTGGACGGGGCTGCAGCTGGAGCACAGGCTGTAACCCCAGCAATGCCAGGTGCTCAGGAGAAGTGTCTGTCCTCATGCCATGTCTCGCAGGCCACTCCTTGTGCTTGAGTTCACAGGAACTCCTCCAAGGAAATCCGGTGGCATCTGTCATAAAAATGCAGAGGGAATATGAAAGATGAAATTTCCGCCCTTTCTCTGGCACCATAGAACTCTTTGTTTATCTTGCTAGGGGTGAAGTGATGCATACTTATGTATTGCCTATGCTGTGAACCTTCCCTTCTGTCAAGGAAAGAGCGCACAGCAGGTGGGTTTGCAAATATAAAAAACATTTTTTGAGCACTTTTTTGAGGCTAATAGTATCTATAAAGAGATTCCTGTAGCATTTCCACTGAGTTGATCTGCACTGGGCACTGCTCAGTCCTGACAAGACTGGGTTTAGTTTACCTGACATATGGAGCACTCTGTGCTTTGTTCCAAAGAGCTGACTCAGGAACATTTTAGCCCTCACTTATCCTTAGTTGTATTGGGAAAGTGCTCTTAATTTATTATTGTGAGCTGTGCTTTAGCTGTAATAGCTAAATAAAAAGTGTGATCTATGTTCCCTCCTACATGACAGTTCTTCCACCAGGGACACTGGCTTCATCTTTTATCGTATTGAGGTTTAACACGGCCAAATGCCGGGTCCTGCACTTGGGGCACAACAACCCTGAGCAGCTACAGACTAGGAGAAGCCTGTCTAGAAAGCTGCCTGGAGGAGAGGGACCTGGGGGTGTTGGTTGACACCCGACTGAACATGAGCCAGCAGTGGCCCAGGTGGCCAAGAAGGCCAATGGCATCTTGGCTTGTATCAGAAACGGCGTGGCCAGCAGGTCCAGGGAGGTTCTTCTCCCTCTGTTCTCCGCACTGGTGAGATCGCACCTCGAATCCTGTGTTCAGTTCTGGGCCCCTCACCACAAGAAGGATGTTGAGGCTCTGGAGCGAGTCCAGAGAAGAGCAACGAAGCTGGTGAAGGGGCTGGAGAACAAATCTTATGAGGAGCGACTGGGAGAGCTGGGGGTGTTTAGCCTTGAGAAGAGGAGGCTGAGGGGAGACCTCATTGCTCTCTACAACTACCTGAAAGGAGGTTGTAGAGAGGAGGGTGCTGGCCTCTTCTCCCAAGTGACAGGGGACAGGATGAGAGGGAATGGCCTCAAGCTCCACCAGGGGAGGTTTAGGCTGGACATTAGGAAAAAAAATTTCACAGAAAGGGTCATTAGACACTGGAACAGGCTGCCCAGGGAAGTGGTTGATTCACCTTCCCTGGAGGGATTTAAGGGACAGGTGGACGAGGTGCTGAGGGACATGGTTTAGTGTTTGATAAGAATGATTGGACTTGATGATCTGGTGGATCTCTTCCAACCTGGTTATTCTGTAATTCTGTGATTCGGTATGTGGACAGGTTCTTTCCATCAGCAGGACACAGAAGTTGCCAAGCTAAGCTCTCAAAACACAGTGATGCCAGAATGAAAGTTTTGTTTACAAAATTAACCTGCTTTCCTGGCTGTAAATCTTGGGAATGCAGGTCTAACAGGGAGAAATGTGTCAGGAGCCAAGGAAAAGGCAAGCCCTGGCTGAGTGGCCAAAGAGATTGTCCAAATACTTTAATAAAAGAAAAATCCGATGATTTTCTGTAGCTTCATCTACAAAAGTTGCTAATGACCAAATTTGCACACACACACAAAAAAGATTAGGCTGAAATACTTGTCAAATTCTATAAACTTTTAACTTAAAAATTTGAGCAGAGGATGTTGTCCTGGACAGTGCCAGGCAGCAGCAGTGCTCCCAACCTGTATACACTTTGAAAATCAATGTATTGCTGATCCATACTGTAGAGGAGTGTCTGCATGATTTATGTTTGTATGAGACATGGCTTCTTGTGTCTCCTGTTTTTGTACTTACTGACTCTGTTGTTGATCCCATGGACATCACTTTGAAGTCAGTTTGGTAAATAGACGAGCTATTGCTGAGGAGTGTTCGTCACAGAGACTTTTCAGAATTGCTTTTTCCAGTAGCAAAACATTAAGTAATAAAGTGACAGCATGCAATCTGCTTTTAAAAAAAGCTTTGCTTGTTTTGTCTGCTGTAGTATCTTCCATTGATTGATTCCACAAAGTTGATCATGTTTTAAAGAAGAGGACCATCAATCATGTATCTCGGGCTGTCTCATACGCAGGATGTAGTTGTGACAAACGGAATGAATATAAATGTGTTGCCAAAACATCCATCCCATCCATCCCTGTGTGTGGCATCGGAAGAGCGGAGACAAAGAATATTATTCATTCTGAACAGAAGGGTTTCTGATCTCTGGAGGCCTGTTGTCTAGAAGAAAACAACAGAAAAATTAGGGCACCTCAATTAAATCTAGTCTCAAAGTGTTAATTGTTAGTTGCTGGGCATCAGATAAACCTAATAATTTATCAGTCAATCATAAAAGTAAACTATCGGCAAACTGGTACCAAATGTTGGTTGGGAGGAATACGAGTGCAATGCCTCCTCTCTCCTTATTTTCTGTCTTTCTCTTTACTAAAGCTTTCTGTATATTTGCCCTCAGACTGGATGGCTGTAAACTGCTTTCTTTGCAGCACCATAACTTGTTACCTTCTATTCAGAAACATTCACATCAAAAGGAAAAGCAAAAGAATGACAAAAAAAAAAAAACCCTGCAGAAAGCCTTGTTTTCATTTCACAGAAGTGACAAATAGAAAAGGTAGTAACTCAGGAATTTGCATTTAGAAGGGTATGAAAGAATCTCAGAGGGAAAGCAATTTGATTTTTGCCTGCTGTCTCAGTTTTGTGCACATCTGTTCAACATGCGAAATAGTAAACCAATGAAATATTCCCTTCCAGTACATAGAATGTACCCAGCACGGGTTTTCTGTGTCCTACTGCTCCACTCTTTTACTCTCACCCAGCCCTGGTATCTTTTTCTGCAGGGCAATTGTAGTTTATTGTCTTGATTTCATTGCATCTGCTACTTGCTTACTCCATCGCAGTAGCCGGAGTGAGCATGTGTCCCTTGAGCATTTGTTGCTGCAAGGTGTCCAGGCTCTCCAAGCCACTGCCTGGCTAACATGAAAAAAAAGAAAGTAATAGGCCACTTTACTGGGTGTTATTTCTATTTCTCACCCTTTATGGTGAAGAGATGTTCTTCCTCAATGTCCATCATGTATTCTGATTACACAAAATGACTCCTTTATAAAAAAAAAAAGAGGATAAAGAAAGGAAAAACACAACTTATTTTCAGAGTTCTGTAGCAAAATCCCTTCCCCCAGTGCTGATAAATCCTCAATATCAGCTTTCCCATGAGATATCCTCTGAGGAGCTGTAACACTGATGCTGACGCAAGCTCAGGTGTTAGCATAGCAAGCTCTTTGCCAGGCCAGGGTTGGCAGGAGCTCCGCAGTGCTGGGGGTAGGAGTTGGACTCACTGCCTTGTTCTGTGCAGAGCTTTGTGGTTAGAGGAGCTGAGCCCTATGAAGGAGCTTTCCCTTTGACAAAAGTCTCTGTGCTTTATCTCACCCAGTAAAACAGAGGGATGAGTTGAGCTAATGGTTGGCATGTTGTGTAATAACATATCGCAGCTTAGGGATTTGCTGGCAAATAAACAGCCCACAATTAAATTACAGCTATATACCTCCCTTGGGTTGCCTCCCTTCTTCCCCAAGCCAGCTTTCTGCTTTAAACCAGGTGAAGTGTGTAAGAGACAGGTGCCCAAAGTTCACTGCCGATTATAAAAAGCCCATGAATAACAATGAGGGACTAAAGGAGCTGAGTTATTGGCTGCTGCACTCCACCTCCTCACTGCTGGCTTCCTAACAGGAGTCAGCATGCTCAGGCAGGGGTACGGCACATCTGAAAAGGTTTCTCAGTGCAGGGATCTCTGATAGGGCAGATTTCCCCCCATCTATTTTGCTAGAGTTACTCAGTCATTTAGAAATGAATATAATTGAAAAATCTCTTTAGCTCAGGATTACATCTGCCTGTAAAAGACAGAGAGAATGTATTGGTAAACATGGAATTACGGTACAGCCTGCTAGCAAAAATTGATTTGATTTCTTAGGCAGGGAAAATATTAATGTTGTCCTATTTCAACCATATGTCTTTGAGAAAGGCAACTGAAGGATATTATATCAGATTATCTTCACCCAACCTGTCGTGTGCTAAAAGCTAGCCCTGCAGTGGAGCGTGTCTAGAAGCAGAGGGTGTGAGCAGGGTGGCTCCTGCAGGGCTTACGCGGGCCCCGTGCTGCACGTTGGGACCACTGCCCAGGGCACCGTGCACCTCTCTTTTGATACTGTGGTGGTTTGTTCTTTCTGATAGCTACTGCAATTGATGTTGTGTGTGGTGTAATAAACTGATGGCCAGTAGGGTGCTGTGGTGGTTACAGCGCAGGACACCGTGGAGATTATGAATTTGGTATGTGGCGAGGACAGAATCAGACTCCTCCGGCAGAGCAGGTAGCTTCTCCTGCCTGTGGGGCTGTGTAAAATCTCTTTCAGTTTTTCACTGCCGTGGCATTTATTAAGATGGTTTGGTAGAGATGAGAACTCTCCCCTCCCCTTCATTGTGGGTTTTATGAGTGTGTCAGCACCAGGAGCACCACCTTCCATTTCCATCTTGGCAGGATATATGCCCCTGAGCGGAGTTCTATGTGAACTGCAAAGACAGGCATTTACATAGAAATTTGACTAACTTTCTAAAGAATTGTCTTGTTTGAGATGTGAAGTCTTTACCCAGATCTGATTTTTCACTCTGTAAAGAAAAGAAGGGCAAGCATTTAGCACTAAATAAATTACATGCACAATGAACTAACTGAATTTCATCTGCCAGAATTACACAGTAGTATCATTTCATTAGCATTAAATGCTCATCAATAGGCTTACAAATTAAAGTGGTCTAACAACTTTCCAGTGACTTCAGGCAACTGCAAAGCAGCAAGGAGAGCAGTCACCTACCATCTATTGGGTGTCAGCGCGTTGCATATTCCAGCAACGCGGACTGTGCCGGGCTTTGTGCTGACTCAGTGCACTGCTCCAGCAACCACCCCGAGGGATGCTAGAGTCATTCTTGCTATTAAATGAATCTATTCACATAGGTTTATTGCTGGCCTCTTTGAAAGAAAAACCCAAATGAATCTCTAAACCAGTATTTAACTGATCCAATGCTTTTCTCCATTCCTGGCACAATGGACTTAATCACAAAGAAAGCACTGCAGTGGCTGTGTTGCTGTTGCTGGAAAACTGCTGCCTGTTTTCCCATCTCTCCTATGCTGTAGGGTCTTTCCATTACTGGATAGTACAAAAGTTCAGGGCTGCAGTCGTGGAACTCCTCTTAATTAGCTTTTGATAATTACTTTATGTGATTTTATGGAGGGAGGTCACAGTTACGACAGGATTCGCCCATAGCAACCTTGTTCTCACCACCCTTGGGAGTGATGGAAAGATTCTTCCCTGCCTGCTTCTCTGCCCTAGAGTGTGATTGCTGCCTGTATTTGTTTTTCCTGTCTGCACACACAGCCAGCAAGCACAGTACTTACCTAGTGTCACCTAACAAGGTGACAATAAAGACAATAAATTGAAGTAAGCACTCGTTAATCATAAGCTTACCATTCTGGGCAAAACAGGCTGTTTCAGGACAATGTGGACCAGCAAATCCATACATGTATGTGTGTAGCTACGTACACATACAGGAATATACAAGTATATTAAAAAATACATACATTTTCCACCTGGATCAGTGGACTGAAGAACCCCCTTGAGGAACCTGGGTGGTGGTCAAGTCTCGTTCTGTGAAAGCTTCCCTGGCACCTGGCTCAGCGTGTGGGGCTTTTGTTTCTGTACCAAGGATGAAATCGTACCCTCAGATACCTCAGTCCCGGCATCAGTCTTAAAATATATTTTCTCTTTTCTGCTAGTCTCCTTACATCAGCAGGATATTTAGATGATAAAATAAGAAGTGACCTAAAAAGGGTGAAACCAGTAGTGTGGTGCTAAGCCCACCAACAGTCTCTCTGGAAGAGCTCAGTTGCGCAAGGTCTTACTGTTTATGCCATGACTTCCACAACCTCAAGCTACCCTGCATGAAAGACTTACGGAGCAAACCCTAGTGGTTTTGTATACCAGACTACAAATACATTCCAGAAGATATAGATTAGGTGCATCCTCAGGTGCAGAACATTTGAAAAAACTTCCTTTTTCAAAGATGTCCCTGGAAAATATCCAGGCAGCAGATCTTTGCAATTTTAATGCTATTTATATATTAATGTTCCCTAGCATTAATATAATAAGCTGAGTACAGACTATAGCTAGGAACTTTAGGATACATCAAGAAGAATATAGCTTCACGAAAACAACATTTGGAGCTAATTACAAGATCAACGGGTTAGAACAACACTGAGCTGCCAGAAATCCCCCAATAGTTACTTATTCATAGTCAAATGAAATCCAGCAACTGAGTGGGGAAATGTGGCTGTAATGAACATCATGCCTGGAATATTCATAGAGAAGTTTATCGAACAGAAGCTGTGGAAAACACAGTATTAACATTTATAGGCCTTGAACGCATCCTTTAGGATGCTCTTCTAATTTCACTTTGAGCTACATCGTCTTTATGCAGCAATAAGTTTCTTTCAGCAAAACATGTTGATTAAAGGAAAAAAAAAAGAGACTGCTTGAGTAGAAACATACTTAATGAAGTTTCAGGCTAGGGAAAGACAGATACCTGCAGCAATATTAACCACATGTAGGACAGATAGGATGTGTTATGGTTGTTCATAATCAGCTGCGTGCAGTCAGGGCTGATCTTTTCTATTCCTGCTGTCACACCATAAAAAAAAAAAAGTCCTTTCCATTACAAAAAGAGAACTTTGCTGTTGTGCAAAGATTTGAGCACCATACTTGTTCAAACAAGACAATGCTGTGTTGCCCTTTGATGACATGTACAAATGTGAGTTACTCTAGGAGTCTTTCACTTTTTTATGAAATACATGGAAATTGCTGTCTATAACTACCTGAGAGGAGGTTGTAGAGAGGAGGGTAATGGTCTTTTCTCCCAAGTGACAGGGGACAGGACAAGAGGGAATGGCCACAAGCTCCACCAGGGGAGGTTTAGGCTGGACATTAGGAAAAATTTTTCAAAGAAAGGGTCGTTGGGCACTGGCAGAGGCTGCCCAGGAAGGTGGTTGATTCACCTTCCCTGGAGGTGTTTAAGGCACGGGTGGACAAGGTGCTAAGGGGCATGTTTTTTCAACCTGGTTATTCTGTGATTCTATGATTCTATTCTATGAAACTGAGAGCCTTCGACAGTACATAATGTTGTTCTAGAAGAGTTTGTCTGGTATTGAAACAAAAAGAAGCAAAGAGGAAACATGCTCATCTACTGATCTGAAATCCAGTGATCGTGTGGTTTTGCATGTAGCTATGAGGAGTTATACAAGGTGAAGCCATTCTGTGGAAGTTCCTAATTCATTCACAGAAGATTTTTTTCCTGCTGAGTAAAAAACACTTGTTTTGTGCATGTAGGTGATGCCACTCACAAGTATCTCTGTAATGCATTTGGGAAAAGACTTCAAAAGTAAATATTTCTGATCAGCGTCCACAGAGCAGTGGTCCTCCTTCATTACCCCAATGATACTTTCAGCATCATTGAGCCTTTGCCCTCCAAATTCTGGAACTCGGTCTTTCAGCCACTTCTCATTAACGTAAGCCTATTGGGAAGACCCACTCCCTGCCAAAAGCCTGAAATGCTGTGCATCAGCCAGTCTGCCTGAGGAGTGTTGTTACATTTTACCATTTTAAGTGTCTGTATTGGAGCAGAGACTTCCTTTGCTTTCTGAGGTTTAATGGAAAACACTGGGTGAGAGGGGTATGTGGTTCTTTTGTTACTAGGTGGAACACCACCACAGCTAACAGATGCTATGAAATACTCTTTTGGTGCCAGTTTGCAGGCAGAATCACCTTTCTTTGCTTTCATCCATTCCTGTGCTTCTTTCCCTCATCTTCAATTTGGTCTTCTAACATCAGTCACACAAAAAGTGCATCACAGGAGCTTTTTGCCTGCCCACTCTAATGCCGACTTTTTACAGCCAAGTTTCTGTGCCTTTAAAGAACATGTTAAAAAGGGTTGTTGCCTACAGGCTCACTCAATGCATCATCAGCTAAACAGCAAATTGAATTAATGAGCAGTAAGGACTGATGGCGGCTCAAAAGGATCATTATTAAAGGCTGCAACAGGAGTCTGCTTTCTCCAGGTGATGCTTAACCTGATAATCTGGAAGGAACCATTCTTTTTCTTTCTGGTCCATGAGGAGGGCACTACTGAGCTCAGCACAGCCAGACATAGCATTAATGTATCAACGCATCATCTAAGGTATGCAGACTTTTTCAACAATTAATGTCCTTTTCCTATGCCTTAACTAAAAACCTGTTTTCTTCCAAACCACTGCCTTTCTTGCCTGGTTAGAGTTGCCCACCTCTGTTGCTGACCTGGTACATGTGGAAGGGGAAGGACAGTGAGTTCAATCAGTAAAACTCTAACTTATGCTGTGTATACATCATGGCAACAGATACCTAATGAAAAATTGGACTTCTGGACAAAAATTTATAGATTAAATAAGCAGTTGTTATTGTTTCCTTTAAAATAAGAGGAGAACAGAATTTAACATCCCAGGAAACCACAACAGCAAACAAGAAAAAGCAGATTCTACAGCCATTATCTGAGATATTAGACCAATTAATGTAACTAGAAAACAAGGCAAGACTTGGAGGCTCAAGTATGTAAAATCTCTCATCTGATTTAAACTAATTTTATTATTTAGTCTACTAAAAGACACCAACTTTTGCTAAAACATCTTACTTCCTTTACTTCAGCTGGCAACTTATTTCTCACCTTCAAGAAAAATCCACTTAAAGAAAATCTTTTTTTTCAGTAAAACTATTTTTCAGTTTATCGAAGGATTCTTTTAACATATTCACCCGCACAATTGTCCCTGACTGACCATTAGATGTGATCCAGTGCTGCCGGTCAGATTGCCTTTCCCATTTTCCATAGGAAAACCCTCTTCTGTAATGATCTAGCAATACAGAAGTTGATTTCAAGTGTTCCCATAGGTGCTGCTTTGAATTTTCAACCTGTGGTTAACCATGATACATCTCAGTTTGTGCGGCTGCTTATTTGACTACTACAGGAAGGATTAAAATCCGTAGTTAGCTAGTATGCATGTAATACCTGGTATATGCTGTATGGTGTGTATCTGATCTGTCTCACGTCTCTGGCTTGAGGGCTGCGGAGGGGCTGTACGTGTCTGCAGCCAGTGTTGCTGCTCCTTTGAAGGCTGGGGCTGTGCAGCGAGGGCAAATCCTGGCTCCCATTGTTGCCTGGCCCAGGGTACTGCCTGCTGTGACGTGGCTGATGGACATGGTGTAGAACGTAAGGCTTGCTGGAGAATGTGAATGTTGGGATGGCTGCTCTGCATCCAGGATTATACCTTCTCATGGTGTTTTACTGACTTGTGATACAAAGGTAATGCAGACTATCAGGAACGCCCAGGTGAAATGTGTGGAAAGCCCAGGTTTTATTACAGTTTATTTGAAATGGAAAAAGAAATGCTTTCAGCTGTAATCCTTTCCCATCCTGACCTACATTACTGGGAAATTCAGAGTGAAAGCAGTTATGGTGTTCTCTCTGCAAGTAATCTCTCCCCTCTCTTAGAGAAAAGAAGGCTCTGGGGAGACATTATAGAAGCCTTCTAGTACTTAAAGGGTCCTACAGAAAAGCTGAGGAGGAGAGTGCAGGGATAGGACAAGGGGGAGGGGATGGGTGGTGGTTTTAAACTGAAAGAGGGGAGATTAAAATGAGATATTGAGAAGAAATATTTTCCTGTGAAGGTGGTGAGGCAGTGGTACAGGTTGCCCAGGGAAGTCGTGGCTGCCCCATCCCTGGAGGTGTTCAAGGCCAGGTTGGATGGGGCTTGGAGCAACCTGATCCAGTGGGAGGTGTCCCTGCCCGTGGCAGGGGGTTGGAACTGGGTGATCTTGAAGGTCCCTTCCAACCCAAACCATTCAATGATTCTCTGCATACTTGCAAACCTTCTGCTGTTCCATTTCCCTGCACAACACCAGGGACCCTGGCAGCAGCTGTAGGTTACAGCAAATATGCTGGGTTCCTGGTCTGGTCCTATTTAGTTGTTGCAGATTGTGTTTTCCAGGGAACATCTCATTATTTGAGTGGATACTCAAACATCTTTGCATTTTTTTTTCCTGCAGTGATTAAACTGAATTTTCATTTTATGGAAACAAAACTGCATTCAAAAAGTAGAATATCTCACGGCATTTTTTGTTGTTGTTTCCTTTGTGCTTCTTTGAATATTTTTCATTATAGTCTCTGTTTCCCTAAAAAAAAAATAAAAGAAAGAGAAAAAAGCAAACTTTAAAGCTTTTCTTCTTGTGTGCACAACAGCCAGATGTGGATGTGAATCAAATAAGCAAACTAAGTATTTACAATGATATAGAACACAATTACATGCCAAATTATTTTGGTGGAAGGGAGCTGCTTCAGTTATTTATTTCTTTTCAGTTTCTGTGTTATTTGGTGAATCACTTCTGATTTCAGTGAAACCAGTTTTTGCTACTAATCACATACAGGAGAAAGATGCTTAGTCCTGGAATGTTTTCTTCTGCCTATTTGCTGCAATGATGGGTCATCTGATTAACTGCTAGTGCCTATGCTCCCTGTGTGCGTCTCCAAAATCTCAGGCTGCATCAGTGGAGAGGTAGCAATGAAGCAGTTTTCAGTGTGAAATTGGGAAGGCAGAGTCATTTGTGCAAGACTGAAATAGATTAGTATTATTCCAAGTACTCTTCAGGCTGCTTTACTGGTGACTAACCTTCCTGTGAGTAAGAATGCTCCTGTATTTGTTCAGCAACGAATTATAATTATAATTTTCATCTGTGTCACAGTAAAAACAAAGGATTTTTGAAATCTGAAATCATGACCTTCTACCTTGGAAATCTAGTCAAAAGGTTTTGCACTTCAGTTTGACCTCTTACGTCCCATCGTGATATTCCCCTGGGCATTGCTCCACCTGTAAAACCTTTCAAGTAATGGGATTTCACGAGCTCCCTCTGCTGTGTCCCTAATATCTCTCAGCAGTCACATATTTGTAGTATTATATTCTCTTATTCTTATCCAAACTCTCTACATTTCTCGCTCCTTGGTATTCAGACACTCAGTTTTGTACTTATTAGCAGCTAAATCTTCTATTTACATCAAAATGGGGGCGGAATTTTTCAAAGGGAATGAGGTGCCTCGTATAGCCTTAACATTAAGGAACTGGACATATAATTCCCCTAAGTATGAGCAAAAGATGTTCAGGCCTTCATCTGTGGAGCTTCTGGTGATTCCCGATCTGCTGCTATGGGGAATAAAGCAGCCCTTTTATCTGCCGATGTACCCGATACCAGTTTCCTTGTACTGAGGATCCTTTGCTGCATGTATTGAGAATATAAATATTCAACCTATGCTAAGATCTTAATGAGACTTATATGTTGACTTGTAATTAGACTGGAAGAGACCAAATTAACATAGATAAGAATGTGCCTGGGAAAGCCATGAGATAGAACCCTATAAGAAGACAGATGAATGTCTCCTTGTCCTAAAATGTCCTAGCATGAGCTGCAAGACATGCCCCTGTGGTGATGCTTGCTAGGGTAAAAGGCGTAGCCGTGATGGGAAACAAAAGCCAGTCTGGGGTGGACTTCATGGGACCCCCAAATACTCATCAGAGATGAGTGGCTGTGGATGTCTCAGAAGTGTGTGGCTGCAAGTGTTGAAGGGGAATGTGGACGAGCCAGGCTCAGGGGAAGAACAGGCTCTGGAGAAGCACTTTCAGCAGCATGCTGGCATGAGCAGGGCAGCCAGGTAGAAGGTTCGGCTGTGCTATTTGGTAGTGCTGGAGTGCCCCTAAGGGCAACGCTGCAAGGGCTGGAGCCCTGCATCCTCAGTGAGACACAAAGGTGGAGTATTGTATGTTCAGTATGGAGGAATCTGAAAATTAGACAATAACGGTGATGTTTGGAAATCTGGACCAGAGCATCATCACTGCTGCTTTCTTATGGTCTCTCTGTACACTTGAGATAATTTGAAGTACAAATAATTTTACAGAGCCATATATTTTTGCCTTCTCAGATGAACTACTGTATTTTGTCATTCATTAACAATATAGCAAATTCAGAATTGATATTTAGTTGTACAATGGTCAGCAGAATTGGAATAAATCATTTTGTATGTAAGTAAAAGTCCTGGTACTCTTGTAGCTAGCTCTTCATGTGCATTGAGCCAGATTCCTGCTCCTTGCCCAGACAGATTAGGAGATATGGGAGTAAGGAGCTGGTGTCTAGCACTGAAATTTGAAGAGATATTGATGTTTATGGCATTTCCTTTATTCATGGTCCTGGAGAGCCAAACTCAGCTTAGCCTGCAGACTCCATGCTCCCTGTGAGCCTGGGGAAGGTGGCCAGAACCATCACTGTCCACCTAGTCTCTCCCAACAGCTGGCACAGCCACTGTGGCTTCAGGGTGAGCACAAAGAGCCTAAGGGCTTTTGTGTGCTGTTTTGAATTCTGTTTTAAAACTTGGCAATGTATTTCAGTGCCAGCACTGTGTGACAGCACAGGCAGCTGGTCTCCACTCCACATTAACAGTGCAGGGAACAACATCTCTACCAAAGCAGATGGGGAAAAAAGTGTCCTGACCAGCACATTGTGATAAATTTTACAGCTACACTGCAAGCTGTAGGCGGGATGAATTTAAAACCCCCAAGTTTCTCAATTTCAGGTAGAAAAACAGGAAAATGCTCTTTACTGGACACTCACTTGACACCACACACAGCAGAGAGGCTCTGCAGTGCCACAGCCCTGCCCCACTGCTCCAGGGTGCTCTGGGCTCAGCAGTCCTGGTTTGGGTGTTATAAGGCAGCTTCACATCCAGAACACTTCAAACTCTGAACACCTGCAACAGCCGGCAGTGCTAGGAAAAAGCCGCCAACGTTCCTCAAGCGTCTCGTGAAAACTGAGCAAAACCAGCCCTGTGCAGAAGGGGCTGCTGTGCATCAGGGCTGGGGCGTGAGCCTGGCCATCCCACAAGGGCACTTTCTTCCACTCCTGCCTGGGCAATGGGGCCAGAGGAAACAGACCAAGACTGTTGTGGCCCCTGTGTGACAGGCCAGTACAGGTTAGAGAGCCAGAGTAACACCTAGACCTCAACAGGCACCTATGAGCACAAAATACAACATATTTTACACGAGTTTTATTTTTCAAAACTCTTTGCTGCTGCTTTTAGTGAGCCAAGCAGCAATGCCTCGTTGGAGTTCAAGAGATGTAACTGCATGCATATGCAAAATCCATATCCATCCTCACGCTTGGCTCTCCCATGGAGACCTTGCCTTTCAAGTGCTAGTACTGTGCTAGACCACAGCCCATGAGTGCACTGTAATGGGAACCAATTCCAATGGCTTTCCTGAAGCATTTTGTCTCTGCTTTGGATGTTTCTTCCCAAAGGGTTGCTGCTTTGGTTTGCTGTTGTGCTGTCTCTCTCCTGTGGCAAGTTTGGGGTTTGTACAAGCTTTCTGCGTCTTTCCTCAGGCCACCCCCCTTCAGGGAGTTTGCACATCTTTAGTACATCCCCTGAGCAGGAACATTGTTATAAACCATGCTCATATGAAGTGACATCAGGAGGAAATTTTTAGCTGGGTCATAGCATTTGGGAAGGAGAATATACAATATGAAGCTAGGAGGCTTGACGTGTAGTTCCTGAAACCGTATGGTTTGTTGCTCTGTGTTCTCATTTTTTAAACTCTAGGCTTGACTAAACTCAATAAAACAGCATGAAAGTAATGTAAAAAAAGATATTAAATTTGACATCTTATGCCTTTTATTATTATTATTGTAAATATTAATCAAGATTTCTGCATGTCAATGAAGTTTCCTTAAGTTGTGGGAAGTAAACTGCATGCTACATGCAAATTACAGGGCTTGAGCAATAATAGTGTAAAGGAGAATATGGTTTTCTCTTTCCATTCCTAAGATATCAAACTGCATCTCTTTTTCCTGGTATGTGAGTATTCTTTACCATGTCCCTACTCTTTTTTAATGGGCATACCTGTTCCTTAAAGTTGTCACAGGAGGGAATTTGCAGTGGTAGCTGCTGGAATCGAGCTCTGTCTGCAGGAATGCTCAGCTAAAGTCTCCAGTTCATCCAATCTTTCAATTACCCTGTTTCTTCAGATTTCTCTGAGTTTTCCTTGGAAGGACTCCACAAGCTGTGGAGATCTGCAGGGATTTGTCCTCCAATGATTCTGGTTATGTTACAGCTGGCTCACTGAGCTTAAGCCACACAAGCCACCTGGTCCTTTTAAATCCTGTGTAAGGACTGTTTCATTGAGGCTGTTCCTTCTTCAAGGAAAACCTATTGAGGATGCAGCATTGCTGGCAGCATGGTACCAGCTGTAGGAATGAGAGACTCAAGCTCCTTCTCTGCACCAAGGCAGGCAGAATCTCTTACATCCATCCTGGGAAAAGTGAAGAAACTCACATAAAGGGAAAAATAATAATTGTAAGAAGCACACAGGGAGCAGAGTGGTGGCAAAATGCTTGGTTTTTCCATGGCTTCCAGATAGTTACAGTCTGAGGGGGTAAATCATTCAGAAAAGATGCCTTCTGTCATTCAGGTTTGGTGCTCCACAACCCAGGGCTTTAATTTTGCTTGCTTGTTCTTCAGTGCTCTCACTTGTCCTGGATACTGACAGCTGGCTTGACTCTTTGTATGATTTTTTTTTTTTTTTTTGTTTCAAGCAGACTGCTTTTACTTCTGGCTTCTCCACATTTGTAACAGATCTAGGACTCAACTCACTGTTGAGAACAGCTTTGTTATTCCATTTATAGTCTTCCCTTTCTCAAGTAAAACTATTCTCTACAGCAATCCAACAGGGTCTTTGCTCTGTTCATACTAAATTCCAGTTGAAAGGCAATGCATCATAACAGAAAAATCTGAAGTCTGTCTTTCAAATGGCTTCAACAATTTAATGTATCACTGATGGATGTCTAGCTGTAAGAGGGCTACAGCAACTGATGCACGCTGTCCTCCTTGCGGCACGTACCATCAACTGCCCTCCCGCTGCTCCTGAGCACTGCCTGCTCCCAGCTATGTTGGCAGAGATTGTTTTTTTCTACTTAGGTGTTTTCCAAGATCAAATGCCATAACCAGAACTGCTCTAGCCACTCCTCTTTCTCCATGATTTCCAGCATTAGGTGCTGGATGAGTGAAGGGCCATGTGGCTGCCTAGTTACGCTCCTCCATTCCACACCCAGGACCCAGTCCTGCTCCTGCCCCATTGTAGACCTGAGGGCTTGCTCATAATTGAGCTGTGTTCCTACTCAAACACTGCTGCACAGTCATGTATTGCTAAGGAGAAAGAAGTATAAAGACTCAAGAGCATTAAAAATATACTTTTGTTAATATGGAGTCCTACAGGAAGCAAGAGAATATATTGAAATTCTTGTGGTGGGCAATAGATGTTTCAGCTGGCAGCTACATTAAAAATTCCCTATGTTAGAATAAATCTTTTGAATGATAGTTCTGAGGCTGGTATTAAACCTCAGTCTAAGAAGTCCTGAGGTTAGAAGAGTCACCTCATTCAGTCAGACCACTTATTAATACTAGTCTTGAGCTAAATTCTCCAAATTGGACAAAGCCTGTAACTAAATTGAACTCTTTCTGAAGCTGCAGCAGGCTTGGCAGTGGCTTAATTCTTGTGCAGGGCTGTGACCCGTCACCACTTACATTGAATTGGTTGCCTGGCTGGCCACGTGTTACAGCCACTTCCTAGAGCAAAATTCCCCCATTTTAGCGCTGCGGTCTTCATGAAATGAACTCCATGAGATAAACCAACCCCTTAGTGCAGGATGCAATTACTTCTACCTTTCCATTTTATTTTTCTGACCTTAAAAGACCTGCAAAAAAACCTGTTTAAATCTGCACTACTCTGTATCGACCTGGGTTTTCTCCCTCAAGTGACAGATCGTTCTGTGAAAGAGAAACAGCCACACAGGGGACTGATGCTTTGAGTGAGGATATTTTAATATTTGTTTTAAAATTATTCTGGGCAAATGAACCAACTTATCTTTTGTTGAACTCATCAACTATTAAAACGTGTACTCTGCGTAAAATAAAGGGAAATGTGGCTTGACCTGAAGGACAGTAGAGAGCCATGAGTCATTTTCTTTTTGACTCATGAATTGATGCACTAGATCACTCAGGCAGGCAATTCAGAGTAGTACACGATATAAAATTCTTAAGGTAGAAGAAAGTTTTTTTTACTGACAGCACAAATCATATAATTAATTTGTTTGAAATTAGTGCATTCTCAAAAGGAATGCCTGGCTCAGGAAATTCTCACTGGTTGGTTTTTCTAACAGATCTGCCTCTGTTAACCAGTGAGTCATGCTGCTCCCTCCAGCTAATACAGAATGATGCTTGCGATTACGGGAGCTATCAGCTCCTTAATGATAAGGATTTTAATTTGGCTGCTCCTAAGATACGCCACAAATAAAAATCACAACAGCCTCAACTCCTGTGCAGATCTTAATTGCACGGGAAACTTCAGCAACTGGTTCACAGGACAAGTCATCTTCAGGGCACGGCCAGGACAGATGCATTCACTGGCGAGGCCCTGGGGAGATCTGCAGGTAGCTCTGTAGCACGCTGAGGCTTATACAGGTCAATAGGCATAGAAATCAGCTCTTCTGTCCAAAACTGGGCTTCAGCTATGTGGCTGAAACATCTGAACCTGTGTTACAGCCTGAGAAAGGATGTAAGGTGCTCTGCACCTCAAAGGGTCCCTCTTGCAGAACCTTCCTAAAGAGGGATAAGGCTGAGCCGCACACATCCTGCTGTGGATGCTGGGCTCCCAGGGTACTGCTCCTGCAGCCAAGCTTCTTCCAGGAGGGACACACATCAGGATTTGTCTGCAAAATGTCTCTCTGGCTGTTAATTTCTTGTCTATGCTAAAAGGAAACAAGAAGTGAAATAAAATCATCAGTCAAAAGACAGTATAACAATTAAATCTGCAGACCAAGAATGGCATTTTACAATCTTGTCTTATTTCTTTCATGTTTTCCATTCTATTTTGATTTAATTCTGCAGCTACTTGCCTAGAAATGTAGGAGGGAGATAAAGCACCTTTGCTTTTCCCATTTTATGACAGGACCAAAGATGCATCATACAACTGCTATATTGCAGACCTCCGTCTTTCTACATACAATAAATATTTTTAATATAGCTCCATCTCTTCTACCCTCTCTGAAATCTTTCAAGAGCTGTGTTTGTATTCCAAGCCATGCTTACGAGGTGGCATTAACGCCCATGTCTTAATGAAAAAGGTTTGCCCACATCAGAGGGGAAATAAATGACATTTACCCTTACAGGGCCGTCATTCTGAAAGCAGCAACCTAAACCAAGAGCTTGATTTTGTACAGGGCTGAAGGTTTCCCTGGTCTGCCAGTGACAGTGGCTCCATGAACAGCAGTGAATCACTCTGGCCTGGCTGGCTGCCACAATTAATGTGGATGCCTGCTGCCTTCCCATAATTACTGTGCACACAGCGTGGATTTGGAACCATCCTTCAGCGTGTGGTCCATGTGCTGCAGACACAGAAAGGCCTTGCTCTCACAGTCCTCAGTCCCATTCTCCTCTGGGTGTCACAGCTTAGTGAAACAAAAGCAGGTGTCTCTAAATGATTTAGATACTCAGGTTTTCATGGGTTTGTATTTTCTATGCATTTTCACAGCAGTTTTCATACTGGTTGTATTATGCTTTGTTTGGTGATAGCTACAGGTAGCATTGATGTCTAAGAGAGAATGGCCACAAGCTCTGCCACGGGAAGTTTAGGCTTGACATCAGGAAAAAAATTTCACAGAAAGGGTCATTGGGCACAGGAACAGGCTGCCCAGGGAGGGGGTTGAGTCACCTTCCCTCGAGGGGTTTAAACGATGGGTGGACGAGGTGCTGAGGGGCATGGCTTAATGACTGATAGGAATGGTTGCACTGAATGATCCAGTGGGTCTTTTCCAACCTAGTGGCTCTGTGATTCTGTGATTTCCAGCCCCATATGGTGTTTAATTTATCATTACCTTTTGTCACCTACTTGAGTGTGAGACACTACACTCTCCCTGCCTGCACTGCCAAAATGTCCCTCCACCTTATTATTCATGACTTATGAAAAATGCATTGGCAGTGTATATCTAATGGCTGTTGGAAAATACATGTTCCCATCATTCTTGGCATCCTTCTTGGCAGTGGTAGTGTCAGCAGGGGGAGAATTCATCTCCTCCTGCTTATGGCTTCACAATCATCAGTGGGGATCAAGCAGGAGGCTGATGCATTGGACTGCTGAAATAGAGACATGTTTCAGGGCCATTAGCTGACCAGATTTCAGCAGCACAACATTGATTTGTTTTAGAAAGATACATATATTAGGGTAGACATAAGGGAGAATTTCTTCACCGTTAGAGTGGGGAGGCGCTGGCCCAGGTTGCCCATTGAGGTTGTGGCTGCCCCATCCTGGAGGTGTTCAAGGCCAGGTTGGATGGGGCTTGGAGCCCTTGGTCCAGTGAGAGGTGTCCCTGCCCATGGTAGGGGGGTTGGAACAGGATCATCTTTAAGGTCCCTTCTAACCCAAACTATTCTGTGATTCTATAATATATCTTACTGTTTAAGATATAAAATTGACATTGCAGACAGATTCTGAAATGAGCTGTCTTCTGCCAAAGGATTTTTAGTTTTAGAGAATTGTGTCTCTTGGAGCCTGAGTCCCTTGGATCCTTCTTGGTCTTTCATGTTTGGTGTGATGTGACTTTATAGCTGTAACTGCAAACGGCATTAATCTACTTGAGAATTAAACACAGAACGGGATGTAACTTTATGTGATGAAAGAGAAAAATCTTGTGCTAATCTTTTGTTTGAAGAATCCAGGCTCTGCCTCCTGAGAGCGCCATCTCCAACAACAGTTCATTGGCTTCACAGATGAGCTTTTGAATGCTTCTACCTAAAATAGCCATGTGCACTGGGAGGTTTGCGGTTATAGCAGCCCTACTGTGTGCTGCTGAGTGGTTGCCACTGCCCTCCTTTTCCTGATATGAGCTCTACTGCTCGCTCCTTCCTTGCAATTGATGTTCCTGCCCCATCTGCTTGGCCCTTTGCTCTTTCATCTCCTGTGGTAGTAGGAGGATAATTAATATGCAATGGGGGTAAGAGAAGTTGAATGTCACTGAATTTTAGTGCCTGAATAAAGGTTTATGCATGCTACAGACATTGGATTGCTGCCCGAAAGATGGAGAAAATGGGCTGAAATGTTCTCTGCACATTTAGTTTTCCTAAGAAGCTACTCACCTCAGGATCCAGAGAGAGTTCGTGTTCAGACTTTGTGAGACAGAGGATTTACAGCAAGCTGAGCTTTTAACAGCCGTGAGTTATGGGAAAAGGCAGCTGCAATAAAACCCTAGTAACCTGCCTGCTGCTGCTGTAGGCATGACAGCGATCACTGCAGGGGCTGCAAGTGAGTGATGGGGAAGAACCTTTCCCTGATGGAAGAAGCACCAGGGTGCTACCTCACACTGATATCTCACTGAGTCAGGACAGCCTGCAAAGCTCCATGGCCTAGGTGAAAGCTGCCCACGTTTTCCTGGCAGACCTTAGCTCAGCTTTTTCCCAAGTCTTTCAAACTCTGAAGGTTTTCTTGGCACGACCTAGTTTAAATCCTGCTAGTGGGAGTCCAGCTCTGCTTGCACCCTTGGCAAGCCTGGCACCAGGTAACTCTGCTTCTAACACCTCAGCAGGATATCTCAGCCACAGTGACAGCCTCTGACCTCCTGTGATATAGTATTTGCTGCTGCTTTCGTGCAGGGAACATAACCAGCAGGCATATGCAGAGTGCAAAGTGGAAACCACTGGGCTTTCTGTGTAGATTCCTGTTGGTGTGAAGGTAAAGGAAATGCTCCGAGCCAGCATCTGCCTCATTGTTCATACTCAAGAAGTTGTGTGGGGGCTGCACCCATCCTTTATGTTGTGCTAAATCACCTGCCTTGAAACCTTCTTCAACTATACCCTTTCCAAAAATACAACTTAACAAAAGAAATGGCCCACTTGTATATGGGTAGAATTTGTTCTGTCTTTGTTCTAAAAGGAGACAATTAAACCTAATTATTTGCGATGATCAGAGATTAGTGGAAAATACTTTTGTGCTATTATCCTCATTGTATGCAGTGAAGACTTGAGGGGGAATAAAGCTGATTTAAAATAAGAAATGCGAGGAAATGAATTAAACTATGATGCTTCAGCTAGCTCTAGCCACAGGACAGGAGGGGAAGACTGCAGCCACTTCCCCACCAAGTGGTAGAAACACATTCCTTGTTTACAGCCCCCTTAAGCTTTATAAATGATGTGCTCTCGTAAATCTGCTAGTTAAACATGGCTTTATTAACTCTGGTTTGTGAAGATGCTGTGCAGTGCAGCCTCGGGCAAACTCTGAGCCCTCCTGGCCCTGGGGCAGGAGTAACCGCAGGCTCCTGCCTGCAGCCCCAGCAGCTCTGGAGCCGCTCATGGGCTGCTAGAGCATTTCATCCTTCTTCCACTGCCAGGTTTGCACTGTGGCACCATAGAGACCCAGGGCTGCACTCACTCATCTTCATTTGCCTGCATCTATACAGCCAGCTGTGAGCATTTCGGATCAGCCTTTGTTATTAACACCAGACACCAAAGATGCCAAGAGCTTTACAAAGAAATAAATGAAAGTAATTCCATGCTTTAAAAAAATACTAAAGTATTGCTTTTTAGACATTAACTCCTTTTGCTGGAAGAGTTTCGCTTACTCATTTGTCAAATCCCTTCAGAAAACCCATTTATTCCGAGGCTCACAAGTGCTAATCTGCATACATCGTGTCATTACCTTTGTGGTTTAAAAGAAAAGGGATTTACCTCTAGCTCCAAGATCTCATACTGTGTGGGTGTCTTCTCTGATTATTATGGTTTTTCGCTTTTTACTTTTAAAAGTAGGGAGGCAGAGAGCGCTCTTCTCTCAGTACAGGCCATATTGTCTGCACATAAGGAGCAAATCATAACTGTCAAACCCTTTCCTATCTTACCGTTCCAGTGGTAATTTACAGCTTGCAAGCCACATGTTCTAGTTTTCCACTGATGTTTCAATAGTCTGGTCTGCATTTTGGTGTTTAATACTTAGGCTAAAGGATCAAAAGAAAATTCTAATGTTGTGCCTCTCAGAGGAAGTAGAGGTTTGGCATCCTGAGCGTGGTGATGGCGTTATCCGTACATCACATGTCATTTGTTTGGAACAGCAGAAAGCAGCATCCCTCAAAAGCAGCTAGTTACCTCTAACAAGGTTAAATCTATGTCTTCATGCAGTGGAAAAAATGGACTGCAAAAATAGTTGTTGTTATTGGGATAGATGTAACCAAGAGCACAGCTTCAGGAACCAGCTTTGGCCCTATTGCCAAAAAATCTGAGCTTCAGAGTGAGACAAAAGACTCAGCAGCACAGGGCATGATGTGCGAATCAGTTAAGGATGGAAATTCGTGTGATGAACAGCAAGGGCAAGTGGATTGATTGACTTTGTTTCTTTCAAGTTTCTGTGACAGCGAAGTCAGACACATTTGGTGATGCCAGGCAGATGGCAATGATGGGAAGGATTGTTGGGAGGGAGAGGTTTGTTTCTCTGAGATGGAAATCTCAGCCCTGAGATAATGCTCTGCAGGCTTGATTTTAGTCAATGTTTTGAAGAGCACACAAAATTGATAGGAACCTAAATTCTCATGGCAGATGTTACTTGGTCTTCCCAGTCACTCTTGTGCCTTTAATGTCTGCAGCCTCATGTAAAAGCCAATGCCTGTAAAAGTATCTTTACGCATGTGTGGAAGTGGTCTGAGCTGCAAGAGCAGCAAACAGCTCCTGTGCAGCCCCAGGAACTGGTTGCAGTGCATTCAGGGACTTTAAGAACTCCTGCTGGCCCTTCGAACACTGGTGTGTAGATATTGGGATTGGATGAGTTTGGCTTGCCCGTGGGAAATTAAATCTGCCTTTGGAGAAAACAGACATCGAAACCAAGTTAGAATCATCTCGATTCTAGATGATATGTTATTTTGTGGCACATCATTCTCAGCCCCTGTGCTTTTCAGAAATTTCTTGTTGAACATATAGGCAGGAAGGTAAAATGTTCATTGTGTTTTATAAGTAATTAAGAGTATTTGAAATGTTTGTGTGTACACATATGTATCTATTTGTGGACAAGTATTTGTAACTGAAAATAAGCAGTGAAGACGCTTGAAAATGATCTCAACAAGCAATTCATGAAGCAATTAGGATGAGGCAGCACTTAATTTCAGCAACAGCATAGGGACCTATAATCTGCATTTTATAGCATAATCTATATAATTTAAAAGCCATATTAATGCTTTTTCATGTAAACCACCAGTGTGAGAGTCTCAGCTGCACCTGCCCTTTATGGAAGTGTTGATCTGAGGGAGAACCTGCAAACTTCTCTGGCCTAGGCACCTGCTCAAGATGTCAGAGATAAAGAGGCAGAGCTGCTCCATCGTAGGGTTGTCCGGTTCTTCCAGTTTTTCAGTGATGCTTCTAGCCACTTTCTGATGCTTAAAAGGGACTTTTCTCTCCAGACTGAATGAGATATTTTAGCTTTACTAAAGCTCAGATCAAGCTGAAATCTTTGTGTTTTTTCTTCCCTGGTAGCGATCCAAATGCAAATTATTTTTGTAGCCAAACAGCAGTTACACCGGCATGGAAGGAAATGCATCATTGACTGCAGTGGCTGTTTCAGGATGCTCAGTAGGACGCTAAAAATGGGACAGTGCTACAGAATTAAACAGGGCTGTCCTGGAGCTGTGTCCCACTATTTTGCCTGTGTCACTGCTGGCCTTGGAGGAGACACTGTGGTGCCTCGGGGGAAGCCCATCACTTCTGATGCAGAGGGCAGTGAAAAGAGAAGAAAGTCCCCGGAGGGACAAGATCAGCAGGTCAAGGTAGGCCAGTTTCTCCAGGTATGTTGTGCAGGCATGTGACAGTGGTGTTTAAATTTAGTTGCAGTGGACTTAAGTGTTTTGTTTTAGGGTGATGCCAATTAGAAGCCATACTCAATGCCAATTTGATTATTAAGCAGGTGTCCTTTTCAATAAACGGAGCAGGGGTTCACACGAGGTAATCCACTGAATATGTTCAACAATTGAGACTAGTTACAGGACTTTTATACTGGTTAAACATACATATACATATAGGTTCCAAGAAATACTGGTTAAACAGTTGTGTTACATGTCCATTGTTTTTCCAGGAACTTATTAGCATGCCCACTCTCCTATGCATGTCACAGTTTCTTTTTGTCTCCAGAAGCCTCTGATGGTCTTTATCTTATCTCCTTCCTCCTTGTGTCTTCTTGGTGAGCTCAGGTGTCTGTCTTTTCTTCCTTGTTTCAGCTAGTAAACAAGCTAAACTCCTGTTGCAATCACATTCTTTCTAACTGCAAGCTGGCCAAGACGTGATTCTTATGTATTCCTTCCTTCAATGGAAAATATTTTTATGAGAACTGCTATATAAAAATTGTGGTAACATGCGTATTGAGTGAGTGCATTCCAGATCAGGTGACAAAAAGTAGGGGAACAGGAGAGACAGTAGGAGGCAAATGGGAAAGACATTTAAGACTACGCCTGATGGTATAAAATAATCATATTTGTAAGGCCCAATGCAAACTGCTCTTTAAATGCACTCAACCGTTGAAATGTAAACACACATCAGTAATAATTACAGCACCTCTAACCTGTTTGGCCTCTCCAACACTCCTGCACTTCCTCTTACTGACAGCTCAGTGCTTGTATAAGGTAGTAAACCAACACTCCAGCAAGACTAAAATAACAAAAAGATATTCTGAATAAAATCAAGCATTTTTTCAAGGTGCTTAATTGCATGAGAATGATTGCCCTCTCCTGTGGCCCATGTGAAAATCTGAAACTGCAAAAGCTGTGTTTCCTGGAGACCTGAGATTGGTATAATATAACAATGGATAATATATCTAAAACACATAAGATGAACTGGCAAAAAAGAACTGTACATTTGTGTAGATGCAATCACACTGCTATGTGTGGATGCAGGTTGGAAAATGCGGTGTAGCTGGGTGCTGCTGACCTCATCTGGCAAAATGCAGGCAGGCACAGAGGGAAGGCAGCTGCCCTCAGTACCAGGACAGTGTTTATCTCGCTGCAGGAGTTAACATTTAATATTCCCAGAGCTGCAACTGTTGGCTGAGAATTTGGGTCTAAATGTACGCCGAAGACGTTAGCTTCCCCTGCTGCCACAGGCAATGTGAGCTCCCAGAGCCTGGTCTGCTTTTTCTCTGGGGAAGGCAATTTTAGAAAAGGGCAAGACTTTTCCACATATAAATTATGCCGATCTCGACTATCTTGTTCTTTTAAACTAAATAACAGGATTTATAGTTTCTTATTAAGATATTTAAATCTTTTTTTTTAAGCTTTCCTATGTTTCATCAGCATTCATGGGTGAGAAGCAGAGAAAAGTGGAAGGCTGATTTACCAGAACATCTTCACAAAATAGCATGTGTGCCAAAGTGTTTCTATACTTTTCTGTTTTCTACACTTTTCTTCCATGTGCAAAAGGTATCTGAATATGCTAATTATGTGCATCTCTTTTTTTCATGTGAATTGTGCCCCTAGGCAGCCAGCACTCTGAATCCTTCCTTGTCCCACAATTCAATTTCTAGACTAGAAAATAAGCAAACTGTGTTTCTTCTAGGCTGTGTACAGTTGGGTTGACTTTGCGTCTACCTGTTGTGTTAAAATCCATGTCTGCACAGTGCCCAGGGTCTTTGCAGCATAGATTTGATGTCCCATGAAAGAGTAAACTACAGGGAAGGAGACAGAGTTTCCCCTTAAATGTGTTCTTGTGTATTTTTCTGAAGCTTTTGCCTTGGCTGTAGGTTTTGCACATCTGTAATATTATGACAACAGTGACTGGGGCAAAAGCACCATTCTGAATGTGCAGGGTCTCAGCACTGACTGTGGAAGGGGCCGGATCATTTGGCATTATTCTCACACACTTTGCTCACTAGCATCTGTAGGTTATTCTGCATAGAAGTTATTTCCCATCAAGTTAGATATCCACCTGCCAGTATTTATCCTGAATATTTTTCACTACAGTTATGCTACAGACAATGTAGGGAGAGTAGTTTGAGTCGGAAGTGACCTTAAAGATCATCCAATTCCACACTCCCTCTACAGGCAGGGACACCTCCTACTGGATCAGAGGCTCCAAGCTCCATCCAACCTGGCCTTGAACACCTCCAGGATGGGGGCAGCCACCACTGCTCTGGGCAACCTTTGCCAGCGCCGCCACGCCCTCACCGTAACAAATTTCTTCTTAATATCCCATCTAAATATCTCCTCTTTCAGCTTAAACTTCAGCGATTAATTTTCTGTATATTTTAAAGCCTCCTGGCTCAAAATACAGAGATTGTAAGTAATTTGTCCCATGGAAACCCACTGATGAATTTGCAGGCATCTCACGGCTGGAGCTTAAGTCAACAGCCAAATAGGAAAAGAAATATTAAAAAAAATATATATATAAAGAAATACAGAGCTCATTAACTCACATTGCTAACATGTAAGTCTCATTGGAATTTCTGTTTCTTTAATGCATGCACATTATAGTCCATCATAAATAAATCTGTAATCGTTTTAACAGCTCAAATTCAATCAGCCTTGCAAGCCTCATTTTCTCTAAGTTTCTGCTATGAGGGAGCAGTAATTTTGTATTTAAATGGATGACCTTTTCTCTCACGGGTAATGGCTTTAAAATAACAGGAGAGCCATAACAGGATCAAAGGGCATAAACCCCTAGGACTACTCAGGTTGTACTGCACTGGGAGTAACTAAACCTCATAGCTTTTGGAGATGCTTTATCAAAGGAAAAAGAAAGATGAAATGCATCTCTTTGGGGATTAGTTCATTAAAATACTGCTTATTATGTGCTACAGGATGCACAGAGAGTGGACTTAACTAGGAAAATAAGCATTAAAATCCTTATAATATTTACTATGCTTGCTCCAATCAATGTGATAAATTCCCCCCAAGTTGTACAGTAGGAGGCCGCTTTTATTCATCGAGCATAAAACAACAAGAAGGCAGCACAAACCAGCAGAGGATTTTTCTGTTGTGTTGTCCTATTTCAAAAGTATTTCCCAAATGGCGAGGGCTCACTATATTATATTGAGCTCCTCACTGTAGTGTAGGGCTTGCTGTTGTACCAGTGTACAATGTTTTCTCTGCTGTGGTTTTAAACACCAGACCCTGTCCACCATCACTTTTATTTTTAGTCAGATTTTCTATATCCAGCTGTGCAATTTAAGTAGCTGTTTAAGTTTCAAGTGTCTCTACTAAGGGGTAAAGGAAGACACTCACCTGGAGGAGTGGGCTGGAGCACCTCCTATATGAGAGCAGGCTGAGAGAATTTGACTTGTTCAGCCTGGAGAAGAGAAGGCTCTGGAGAGACCTTATAGTGACCTTCCAGTGCCTGAAGGGACTACAAGAAAGCTGGGGAGAGACTGTTTACAAAGGCTTGTAGTGACAGGATGAGGGGCAAAGGGTATAAACTGGAGAGGGGCAGATTTAAACTAGACATAAGGAAGGATTTCTTCACCATGAGAGTGGGGAGGCCCTGGTACAAATTGCCCAGAGAAGCTGTGGCTGCCCCATCCCTGGAGGTTTTCAAGGCCAGGTTGGAGGAGCCTTGGGCAGCCTGATCTACAGTCTGAAGCAGGTGCACATCCCTTGTTCTGAAAGCCTGACCTGATGGAGAGATGCATATTCCTGCTGTTGCTCATCAGTTGGCGATGATGAAGGCAGAACTGACGCCAGCTTGCAGAGAATTGTCTGTGCTAAAAAAAATCTGAGCTTGTCCTCTTCCTTGCGTGACAAATCTGTACAGCCCTGGATTTGATTCGCCTTATGAAATGACAGCCCGTGTTAAGGAACTGCTAATGAGGAGCAGTGTTTTTTCACTGTAAGTCTGCTACTTCTCAATGGTCTTCAATGCAAATTGCATAGATTAGCTCCTTAACTAAGTATAGGCAAAAATTAAGTAATTTCATTATTAATGTTAAATGGTTTGAAACCTTACTAATGCAGCCTCTTGCCAGTGTTGGTGGCACTGCCAAAGACAAATTTTAGCTTATTGCTGTAATGAGAATGAGCTTATTTGTTTTTATGCTGGTGTTAAAGAAACAATTTGAAGTTCTGCTCCTATTTTCTGCCAGACAGGTATCTTGTGGCGTCCGATAGCTTTAGTTCTCTCTGCCTGGCATTATACCAGCTGTTGTGTTACAAACCCTCTTCCCATCAAAGCAGAGGCTGATGGTTCTATTTCAGTGGTAGGAATGCAGTGTAATTCTGTTCAGAGTTAGAACTAATAGAGTTAACAAACTTGCTCCTTGATCATATTCATTCTTGAAAGAACTTACTATGAGAAGGTTTATTCTTAAAAGCCCATTTCTTAGCCCTGGTTAAGCACACACAGTAATGCCTGCCTCCTGTGGCAGCTGCTCATTTAACATGACCAGCGAATAATGCCGCTCTGTTCCAGCCTATACAATTAATTACCCTGCTTATAAAAATTCATTTCAAAAATGTGCTGTTATATGGAAAACAGATCTACTGCCAGAGGAATTGAAATCCTTTGTGCCGTACAAAGACTTGTCATCATATGTCTATTTTCTTTCTTTCAGTACTTCGCAGATTGTTTTGGGGGAGACCTTCCCCTCTGTCGATAGCCTCTATCACGTCTCTAATAATATCAACATGTAAGGCATGATTTCACCATCAGAAAGCTGTGATGATCTTCTCAAGTAAACCGTATACCTAGATAAGCACTGATTCCAGTCTGTGTTTTAATTTATACTAATTCTTTTAAACCCCTTTGATCAATACTGCCTGATATTTCCTCCCAACAGCCTAGAATGTCCTATATAGTCTGACCTCTGGATTTTAAGAATGTATTTGTTGTTGTGAAGGCTGTGGGTGTGGGCTTGCTATAACTCTGGCCTGGATTCTTTATAGTCAAAATAAGAGGACCTGTAAGGAGACATACATTGCTTAAGGAGTGTGATGTGCTGCAAGTGGGAAAGGGAGACAGTGTGACACTGACTCTCAGTCCACAGAGCGGTCTTGGCCTCAGGCAGCGCTGTCAGAGTATCCCGGGTTTTAGGGAACAGTTCCACACACATGGAACAACCTCATGCAGTCGCAGGGATGAGAACCCAAGTCCCAAGTATAACCTAAACCATGAGCTGGTGCTGAGACCACAGACACACGTTCTGGAAAGAGCGTTGGGCTTCTGAACCAGCCTATTTGCTGTCACAGCCGCCGGCTGAACAATTTGAATTGGATTGCTGGTACAGGACAATTTCATTGCTTTTCTTAGGGACTGCACACATTACTCTTCCTGACCTTAACTGCTGTTGAGGCAATAATTCTCCTTGCTTGAACACTTGTCAAATTCCTGACATTAAAATTTTAAATTATAATTAAGATGAAATAAAGAAATCACTGGCTGCCTCTCGCAGCCTCATTATTTCATGCTGATTAATGTTGTTGCAGACTTCTTGTTGAAGCTGGCGAGCTGAGAGGAGCTGAGGTTAGGTCTTAACCTTTAAAAGCCCTGTGGAGTTTAATTACTAGCCTTTCAACAGGATTTTTTTCATACCAATACATATTTTTTCATAGCAGGATATAATAATATGTTTGATTGCACAGGAAAGTCTAAAGAGCCTGCAGAGAGGGAGCAACTTACTATCAGGTTCTTGAATTTTTAAAACACAGTTTGAGAACACATCTGTTGGGTTAGGGAGCTACTTTCTGGTTATACAAGTCCCTCATCAAACTGCTGTGTATAAGAACCAGTTGGCTGAGGATAATGCCAAGAACATTTGGTGCAGATGCATTTTGACATTTAAATAATTTAGAGAATGTTGTATATAATATTATAAATCATGAGTCATCCTAGCAGTTGCTGTGCAATTTGGCAGGTAACTCAAAAGCAGAAAGGTCATTTAATTGTAATGCCAGTATTTTTTTTATAGTAATCATTCCTCTATGCTTGGATGACCCCAAATTGCACCAGAAGAGGTTTTGACTGGATATTAGAAAACATTTCTTTACCAAAAGAGAGGTGAAGCATTGGCACAGACTGCCCAGGGAAGTGATGGAGTCTCCATCCCTGGAGGTGTTCAAAAAGCTTGTAGACTCAGCACTTAAGGTTTCCACCACCACTCTCATGCTAGGATTCTCCATGAGAGTGTGAAGCAGTTTTTAACCTTCTCCCTGAAGCTGGTTGTGGTGTGACATGGGCTCCCACAACCAGAGCTGCTTTGGCTGTGGGTGTGCGAGAGGTCAGGGGTACCAGTGGTCACCTCGGGGGAATAACCCTGCGTCCTTCCCCTCTATCGCTATGTAGTGTAGCATCTTCATTACACATCATCTACACTGCAGATGCAGGCAGTTACTTATGTGAATTTAGGGGATAATTTCCTCCCCAGGGACTGCAGTCAGGCTGCGTATAGCGATTAGGCAGTGGGAAGGATTGATGCAGCACCTCACTGCTCTCCTGTGTGACCATACGTGGCCACTGCAGAGCATTTCCCTCCAAAAGAGCTTTTAGTGGCTTTTTGCCTGAGCCACAGCCTCTCTGGTCATGCGGCTGGGGAACGTGGGCTGACAGAGACCACAGGAACTCTTTTCTACCCTAGTGATTCTGCGATTCTGTAAGATGGGTAGATGAGGTGCTGAGGGACATGGTTTAGTGATTGATAGGAATGGTTGGACTCGATGATCCTGTGGGTCTTTTCAAAACTAGTGATTCTGTGACTCTGTAAACTTGGGGAGCCCCAGTGTCCATGGGGCAGTGGAGGAAGCCTAGAGGCATCCATCCCTCCTTCCCACCATCCCTGCCTGCAGCTGGAGGCCACAGCTGGGAAGGGGCTGCTCCAGTTGGGACAAGCACGTTCCTCCCTCCCCAGGAATCTCATGCCCCTTTCAGTGAAAGAAAGTGAATTTGCTCTTTTGACAAAAATGTGGTTTGGTTTTGAACTTGCTTTTCATTCTGCTCCAAACAAACCATTCGCCGCCTCTGCTCCTCCTGCCTGTGTTCTGCTGGGGAAGTCTCAGAGATGCCTCAACAGTGGGGAAATGGCATAAGAGACAAAAATCCTCACGTTAATGTCTTGATGGTCAGTTCTAAACATCTCCATAAATGTTTACAATGACTTCTTGAATTGTTATCAACTGCTTAAGGAATGAAAACAAATTGTGGCTACTGCATGAATCTAAGGAACATGAAATGAGAGTTTAATGGGGTCTGGACTTCAGCTTGTTAAGCCTGCTGCTGAGAGCTATAAATTAAGCACTTACAGAAATGAATTGTTCACTAATATGTAGACTAAAACCAATGCATGCCTTGAAAAAGATAGGTATGGAAAGTGCTGTCTAGTGTTATGCATGTCTGAAGATATACTGGGCATTTTAAGATCTTGGAGAAAAGCTAACGTTTTGCCTGGATTTCAAAGGGCAGTTTGCTGGTTTTTAATGGAGTTGGCATATTATGACAACTCATTTTTTTTAAACTGCTGACTTGAATTTACATTTGTTTACCGAGATGCTAAAATGAACTAAGGAGAATATTAAAAAAAACCCCTATATCACATTTGGTCACAGCAGCTGGAAACTGGAAACAATTTTGTGAGATTTAAATTAAAGAATGATTTTTTTTTCTTTTCATGAATTATCACTGTCTACAAAATGTCCCTTAGAATTATTTTTGTAAAAGAAAGTTAAAATCATTTGTATGGGTATTTCCCTTGAAGTTGTTTCAAGGTGACTGTATAGCATCACAAGTAGAGGCATTACAATGGTATTTTTAATACAGAACACCTGCTGCTAATGTTCAAGTTTTTTTCATTAAAACATACATTGGAAAAGCTTAAATAAATGGTGAAGAATATTCACACATCAATGTTTCAAGATCTAGAGGCTTGTACTTTAACCAGCTCAGTCTTGTTTCACCAGGAACGCAGTTTGACCCATGTATACTCAAAAAATTCACATTTCTTCCCACACACACCATGAGGATTGGAAAATCGTGGTTGATCTGCTGATTCTGAGATCATCAGTAAATTGGTAAACAATCTTGTTAGGGCAGATCTTTAAATATCAGAGTTATCGCTACTCTTTGAACTACACTGAGTCAGCCAGTACTGGTCATCAATACTAGAAGAGAGAGCTTCAGACAGGTAAGCTGAATGTGGGTTGATTACGAACCTCCTGAGATCTCACTGTAGTTAGCATTGGCACTGCTGCATCTTGCTGAGACAGACATGTCCTGTAAATAACATTTTCTCAAATTGGTCTATAAATTTTAAATTACCATGAAGGTAATAAAGGTTCTTGTGAAAGCTACACATTTTTAACATAGTCGTGTTCTTCATAAATGAGGTCGCAGCTCAAGAGAGCACTTCATTAGCACCTCAATCACACATTTTTCAAGTGGGATTCTTCCAGTGCAAATGTCATGGATTCAGAGAGTTTGATACTGCTAAATTAAGCCAAAACTCTTCAGCAACATCAGTGAAAAAATATGCAGTCTAGCAAAAAGGCAGGGGACTCTGCTGGAAAGCTCTCCGATTTCCATATGTGAGAAATTTCCCCCTCCTCCGTCTTTTCAATACTGCTATACTGCAGACTGTGACAGGACTGTTTTGGGTTCCTAGGCACTACCTGAAATCCAGAAGGTAGCTTCCATGGCGAACTTGCCCCACAGGTACCAGCAGTTCCCATTTTCAGAGGTGTACTGGTATTCTAGCAGCTTACAGCAGTGAGACAATAATAAGGAGGTGGGGGATCTGTGTACACTTTCATAGCTGGATGCCTGTGAGATTCTTCCCCTCCTAGCCAAGAATGTAGGCACGCTCTGCACCCCTGGTACTATCCTGGTACTCTCCGTCAAATGAGAACTCTTACTTTCATCTGATGAACTGTCTGGCCATCCGTTCTTGATGTAGCTCTGATTGCCTGAAATAAAGACAATTTGATTTTCCCTTGTACCTCAGCTGCCTGTTAAATTCACTTTGGACAGATAATGTCACCATTTTGCAAAGGCATGGCAAACAAACTTAAATGTTATTGTACGAAGAGGTCAAACTGCTGAATATCTCCTTGCTTTAGTTTTGAGACACTTATTGGAGAACCTCAAGAGCACAGGCAGATTGGCACAACTCTTTTCTTTTGATCTGGTCTTGCGTAGACCATCAGAATACAACCCAAGCAGGACTGATTTGCTTAAGGGGTAATTTAGACACAGCTTTGACCCCTTTATATTCATGAGGCATTGCAGTATTGGGCAAGATGTGAGTTACAGGTGCAAAACAGGTTGATATTTCTCTTGGCTCTGGCACTGTGTTGAGGATAATGCATTCCAGGGCTTGGAAACTGAGCACAAGGTTTGATAGTGCCTGTCTGTGTCACCAGTTAAACATAGCTCCTATGCCACATCTGGGTTGAATAACAGTGAATAATGTGTTTACTTGGGAGCAGGCTGCTGTGATCACATCACCGGGCAGTGAAGCCAGGCTTAGATTAACATGTGAACATAGAATCACCATGATAAGATTTCAAGAGTGATTATTTTGTATTTAAATGGCAAATATAGAAATTTAATGTTGCAGTGCAGTGTGTGGGAAATTCCAAATCTTTTGGTAGACCTGCAGGCCGAAGTCAGACATCTCTGTAAAAAAGCGGATGCTAATGGGAATCTAACATCAGCCCATGAGCTGTTATGATCCCCTCTGCTGCAGCAGGTTTAAGAAAGCAAATCCAGCATGCTGGAACTGGAGATGTCTCTTTTACACTGGTATTTTTCCTCCATTTCAAATAAAGTAGCACTGCTTTATAAGAGAATTTAGCAGCAATTGTTTGAGATGTGCTTGAAAAGTAACGCGCACACAATCTGAAACTTCAGATCAAAAAGTCAAATGTAAAAGATATTGCACATTACTGTGCTTTTTGTCAGAAAAGAGTTTAACAACATTCTCAGCTCAAAAAATTCACATCAGTGGCACATCAGGGAACAGACTCCAGGGACTAAAGACCATTTTGGTGGCTGCTAATGCAGTGATTATTTTCTTTCTGAAGCCAAAGGGATCGATAATGTCAGTTAGAAAGAAAACCCTTCAGGGGAAAGAGAACTTGTGTCAGAGGAGCTCTCTAGGCTGTTTTAATAACAATATTTTATAGATCAAACAAACAAGCTACTCCCAGCCCAGTAAGCAACATTCCTCAGCTGCAGGTTGGGTGCGGCAGAAATTAATTTAGCTCAATAATGCGTGTAGCTTGTAGTATCATCCACGGCATTACAGAATTAATTTGGCAACGCTTCCCATGGCTCTTGACGAGGTGGCTTACAAAAGAGAGTCACGAACTCACCTGTAATTGCATGAATGCTTTAGAGAACACCATGTAGAATTCATCCCCTGTGGCTGGATAGGTGTTTCCCTCCTGCATCAACTGCACTAGCGAGGTTTTATCCATCCCAGTGGATCAATGTCTGCTTGAAATATAGCCACAAATGACCATCACTTCTGCCTGATTAAAGCAGGGCAGAGAATACTTCCTAAAATGGGTCATGAGAACAGCTTGAACTGGGAAAAATGTTTGCTGATTAGGCTATGTATTTTGCATTCATAAGTCAGTGGTAGTGAAGAACCTGATGAGGGTCACCTCAAACCTCTTCCTTCCCAGAGCTGTTCATCGCCATTGTCTCATCTCAATCAATAGCTAGTGATATGCCATGTATGTTAAATACCAACTATGGCTTCAATTTACATGTTGATGCAAAGTACAAGTTCAGTGTATGAAAAGGTTTTCTGCTGAGACTTGCTCGTCACCTCAAGGAAAGAGTAATAAATTCTGTCACTTGATGTAGTAGAAATGTCTGAGGAGGTGGGGACTTCTGCACGTGGTGACTGTCTGCTAAAGGGGATGTTCTCATTTCTGAAGAAGGGAGTACAGACCTTTTAGAGGGAGGAGTGTTGAAACTGCTCCCTGATGAAGTCTGGATGACAGCTCAGGCAAACCCTGAAAAGGGACAGAGCATGGAAACCAGCCTGCTGGGAAGGGTGTGCGGGCTGCTGCCAGGGCAAGTACAGCCGTGGCGTGAGGTGAGTGAGTGCCTGCAGTTCTGGGGCTGATGGATGGGAAAGGCAAGCAGGTTTCTGAGTGTGACGCTGTGTGTAGTAGCTCAGGGGTTAGTTTTCTTTCCATTCTAGCTCCCGTGCCTTTGGTGTGCCGTCTAAATACATACTTTATATTTTTAAGACAGCTGACTTGAGTGAAGGATGATTTTGAAGTAACAGTAAAGGTCTATTGTGATGACTTCAGTGATGGTTATAATGGGCGCGTTTCACTGTTCATGCAGAGTTTGAGACAGGGGCACATTGCTTCCAAAAATCCAGAAGGCAGCAGATTAGGTGCCGGCTTTACCCAGCATCCCACTCGAGGAGCTCAAATGTGGACTCTGTGAAGCAGAGATACATTTTGGTGCTGGGGTAGGACTGCTCCCTGGCCTTTGGAAAGTCAAAGGACACTTTGCAGTCAGGGTGGTCTGTGGCAGAAATGTGCAGCTGGCACGCTTGGATTTGAGAGGACTTTTACACATGCTCCTTGATTTGCTTTAGCCAAGCAGATCTCTATAAAAAAATGGGTCATCTCTTCCCTCCCCCCCCCGACTCTGTTCTCACAAGTTCTGTTCTTGTCATGGAAATATTGATCTGGCATCAGCATTGGCCTAGCTGTACTCCCACCGACTTTGCAGAATAATATAGAAGGACTGCACTCAGAATAACAGTTGTTTTGACTACCTCGTTCTTAGCATGAAGAGATAGCTCTTCTGAAAGAGTGATAGTAAATCATCTGTGTTGTATAAACTGTCTTACTTCTATGGATGGATGTCATTCTGGGCTATCACCTGAAACAGGACTTTAAGTTTAAATGCTGTATCCAGACATCTATGTTTTTTACCTGTATGACTCCTATTTCAGGTGAATTTAGCTGGATTTATGCAAAAGCCTCTGCATAGCATAAGACAGATTGCTTTGAAGGCAGAAAAGTAGAAACACTCCCCACTGAAAACTAACAACCAGTAGTTCCATGCATGTTCCTCGAAATGCGTGAGAGAGGATCACGTCTGACACATCTGGCAGTTTTTCTGCTGTGAATAATGCCCTTGTCCCAGTGTCACCCCCCCCCCCACCCCGCCCATCTTTGCTGGTACAAAACACTGTAATTCATACAAGGAGCTGAACCCACAGATACGGTTGCCAAGAGCACTTAGCAGCCTATGATTCAGTTCAGCAGATTAAGATAATGCATCCGATATATAAAGAAAAATAGGCTTTTAGTCTGCTAGTAATCTTTTTTCTCTGAAAGGAAAGGAATTATCTGAGCAGGGTGCTGCTCTTTTCCAAAGGCAACGCCTCTGCAGAGATGAAACTGCCAGTGTCTGTATGTAGCCCAGCCAGTCCTTGGGGTAAACATAGTTCAGATAAGAGAGCTTTACTTCTTACTCCTGTGTGAGCCACAGAGACCTCAGTTTAGCTAAGGAGCACTCATGCGTTCTTAACCGTACGCAGTGATCTCTCTTGCAGCATGGGCTGGTTTCTGTCTCTGTTAGAGTATAGGCACTTCTGATATTGCTGGGATACTTCCTTATGTCATTGGGATACTTCCTTATGTCATCATTAAAATCAAGGGAATCTGCAGAGATCCCTGCAAAAGGCAAGACTTTTGCACGCAAGCTGCTGACCGCTGTAAGAGTCTCCTTCTTCGGGGAGAGAAATGGATATACCTGGAAGTAAAATCCAAGGAGATCCTGATGTACTCTATGGCTGCCCTAAAGAACTCTAGTGGTCATGTCCCATCAGCACTGTTAGGAGCCAGAAGACGTATTCTGGTGGTAGGTTAGTCCATTTTTTCCTCTTTACTGAAGGTCTTTCAAGGATGGGCAAGGAGAGAACCAAGAAGTCTGTGTGAAACTTCCACCCACTGATGTAATTATAGTTTCCCTGAGGCAAAGCAGTGATTTTTCTGGGCAGTGTCCGTGTGCTACACAGGGATGGGTAAGGATGCAGCAGGATGCGCAGGCAGAAGGGATGATGGGTGCCTCACGCTGGTTGTGAGTGAGAAGTGCTGGGATGGTTTTGGTCTTTGGCCCCTTGAATTGTACCTGTAATGCATTGTCAAGTAGTCTTGCTGAACTGAGGCTGTACAAACTATTTTAAATCAGGGAATGATGTAGCTACTGCACAGTAACTCAAGAGTATGAAATGGGGATGGCCTTTGAGATTGCAGAGAGCTCCAAGTGTAAATGAATTCCCTAGTATAGGTTAGTTCCTGTAGGTCTCTATAAAAATATTTCTTTCAGTCTGTTAAGACTGTCAGCTAATATGCCAAGTGCCTGTGAAGGCGCAGCAAATGAAAAAATAGTGATAAGAAATCTTAGCCTGCTTATTAAGCCTTTTTTAACCCTCATACAAAACCAAGGGAGCAATGTACTCAAAGAAGGAGTTCCCAGTCTCTCAGTCACACAGGCATTACTGTAGATTGAATTGCACTCGGTATCTGAGTAAGGGAAAAATTTGCAGGGTGTTATATTGTTGATTTTCTTTTTTTTTAATGCTTCTTATAAAAAATATTTTTGAACAACAACATGAAAATAATCAGGTAACTAGTTTTTATTTCTTGTCTCTGTGACTGGAGTCTCCTCAGTTGCACACTGGCAAAAATGTCTGAGAACGATTAGACAAAACGTACTTCTAACTCTTCTTCTCACTTCTGTAACAGAAGGTCACATTGTTTGGGTCTTCACAAAAGAAATTTTTGCTATATATATTGTGCAAGAAAGAACAGAATAAAGAAAAGTGTTACAGCTTTGGCCTTGCCCCTTCTATTCTTTGACATGGCCAAAGACCAGAGGGACTCCACCTCTGGAGCTCCCCAGATGCATCTTTGAACTTTTATGAAGTGTTTCATACTGTAATGTTTGATGTTTATACCAAAAAGTTATTGCAGGTACATTTCTGTTATATGGATTTCACTAGGCTTTACGGAATTTCCTTTGGTGTAGTCCTTCCACCTTCATCCCTTTCCACTGGCTCAGTCCAAGGAGGAGGATTTCCTGGAGTAAGGAAAGGGTGAAAAGATAACGTTTCCAGGGACTGCAGTCTCCAGCCGCTTATGTCTCTGCTGGTTGTAAATTATGGGATGATAAGTAAAAGACCCGGTTTGTTTGTTGGTTTAGTTGAATAAAAGCAATATTAAAGACAGCCTCTGTTACTATAAAGTGAGGAGCTGTGTGGCTTTGCTTGAAATGTGTTCATTTACGGATGGGTAGTCTGCAAAATGTTCTGATCTAGCAGATACGAGGGGTGTAGCTCATTCAATTTAGCCACTCACTTTTCAGCAGATCATGCTTTCACTTAGGGTTTTCTGTGTTATCAATCATTGTGGTATCTCCAGACCTTTTTCAAATCAGTAATTAGGCACGTGCTTAGATATCGTCAGCTGGAAAGCTATGTATATCCTTGAGTGCTCTGAGTAGAGCTAGGAATACCCATATGCTTGACTGCTTTTCCAGACAGAGTTAACCATGTGGAATATCACCCATCCTGTACTATTTGTACTATGACAATTTATCTTTTGTGCAGTGGGCTATCAGTAATGCTAAGATGAACTGTGTGACTGACACACCATCTATGCCCTTTAAACTGGATCCAGGAGGCATTTTTCTCCATTCTTGTTCCCAGAGTGCCCTGAAAGCTAAAGACTTTTAGTTCGTTGGCTGTATTTGAGGTCAAACATAGGTGACAACATTTCCTTCATTTCCTATAAGCAGTTAATTCCAAAGAAGTCAGGAAAGGAAGACTCTGCTTTGTTGTGCTTGTGGGAAAGCTGGGATTTCGTGGGAGCAATCCTCACTGCCTTATTCTGAGTTTACAGCAGAAGGACAGAGGGTGTCCAGGGGCTCTGTGTCATTCACTTGACTGCAGTAATTGTTGTCAAAGAGGAATTCATGGGGGACTTCAATCACAGAATCACAAAATAACCAAGTTGGAAGAGACTCACTGGATCATCAAGTCCAACCATTCCCACCAATCCCTAAATCATGCCCCTAAGTACCTCATCCACCCTCACCTTAAACACCTCCAGGGACGGTGACTCAACCACCTCCCTAGGCAAGTAGGTCCCTGTGTCTCTAGTGTGGGACAAGGCTCCCTGATTGCCTACCTGGTACCTGCTTCCTTTTACATCTGCCTTAAATTCCTGTGCAAATGGCCAAGCATGGTTTGCATATGCATGTACCAAGCGCTAAAGCATCACAATTCCATTCTATAGCTAAGGTAACAAGTTTAAATCCTAGGGAGGTATAAGAGGGCAAGGAAATGGTCACAGGATAACAACTTTTGTTGGGAAATGCAAAGAAATTGAAAGCGGAAACACGAAGCACTGGTCAAGTATTTAAAGAGATTGCTGCAGATTAACTCTTTGTTGTTCCTGAGGTCTGTTGCCTGCCTATGCCACTGGGAAATGTTTACTCCCAAAGGTTTCTGTATTATTATAGATTTTCCATAAAACAACCTCGGGAATGAATAGCTGCTTTAGCTTCAGGGTTGTGATCTCTTTCATGGGGTTGTCAGTTTAGTCATAAATAGAAGCTGTTAAGAAAGGACATACAAAGTCAATTATGCTGTGAAAAAAAATGAGACTTTCTCCAAACACTTTTTTGTACCTGGAAGATGATGTTGTTTGCGGTCTATGAAGTAAACTTTCTAACAACAAGGAGGCTTTAGTTTTATCACTTTCCTCCTGAAAAGTGAAATGCAGAATGCATACATCCAAGTGCAACTGTCAGAATGAGCCCATACGGGGCTTTGTTCTCTTAAAGATAGACCTCCATTGCTCAGGAGAGAAGCGCATATCCGAGTAAGTGCTTTGGGTTTAAGCAACTTTCCTAAACTAACTATAAAAGCAGAGAGGCGGCTTGAGCGTTAAGCATGCAGTTTTCCAATATCACGCACTGCTAACAAATTTTGGCAGTTATCAGCGAGTCCTATTAACTCTAAGTGCATGATTTATGTTACAGAAGGAGGTAAGATCAAGACCTCTACTGTAGCTGGATTTAGGCAATGCACCACTATCCTCTGACTTGAGGTTAAAAGAGCTATTTCTTCTCCAATAACTGGTCTGCAGGCAGTTTGGTCTTGTCCTTACCTCACGTTATCTTCTGTTCTTGAAAAAAAAAGAAAGAAAAATGCTATTTACGATACTCCTAAATGAAACCAACAAATATATTTAATAGTTCTGGTGTGGATGCCATTCCAGTGCTGTGCTAGACAAAAGAGGACAAGGACCAAAAGCCATAAAGGGACCTCATGGATGCTGCCAGCACAAATAGCCACTTGCTGTATTTCTCTTTTTTTCAGTCTGGACTTCTTTGTCTTCTTCCTGTGTCTTCATTTTCAAGAGCAATCCTTTCATCTCCTTGCAGCTTCATCTAATACACATCCACATCAACCCAACTCTTCTTAGAGTCTGTTGCACTATCCATTATAACCCTCTTATCTTCTACCCTAGCCCATCCTTCTCTGTGACCATTATCCTTCCATGCTCACTAGAAGAGGCTCTGACTTAAATCCTGCTACTGGCAGGGACAAGCATGGTCCAGGAGATGTCCTGTGGCTGAGACAGGATGTTCTTATCGTGATGTTCTTATCACCTCTCAGCATCCCTTTGCCAGTAATTGTTTTAAAGGTAGAAACTCAACAATACAAATAGGATGAAATGCTTATTGACTATATTTGCATGTTTTAACATGCATTGGCTTCCTTTGAATGAAAGCTTGAAATGCTTTGACTTTGAGCCTGTCAGATTTGCAGTATGAAATAAGCCTTAGAGGATGCTCTTGGCTGGAGCTAGCATCTCCCTGGGCAGCAGGCCAGTCGGTTTTGGCTGCTCCAGCTCAGTGACACCCAGAGCTAAGCTGGGGCTGAGCTCTCTGCCTTTTAGCTGTTCCCTGCCTTTATCTGAGTTTGCATTGGCTGGAGATTGGGGAAATAAATAAAGCAACAACAAAAGAGAGACCCTGGCTGCTCCTGCATACTGCTTCCTTGGCTCTTGCTGCCACATTCCTCTCTCTGACTTCTACCTGTTGCTGGTAGGAGTCATCTGGGTGAGGTCCCATGGGGCACTGGCAGCCAGTGTCACTCGATGTCAGGCTGGGCAAGAGGCTCTTGCTCTAGAAGGCACAGACCAGGGTGCAAGCTAGAACTCATCTGGTTTTTCTGTTTGCTGTCATCCACAGAGGCCTATTTGCTGTTGTATGTGTATTGAGGATTGAATCATAGAATAACCAGGTTGGAAGAGACCCACCAGATCACTGAGTCCAATCATTCCTATCAATCCCTAAACCATGCCCCTTAGCACCTCATCCACCCGTGCCTTAAACACCTTCAGGGAAGGTGACTTAACTCCCTCCCTGGGCAGCCTCTGCCAGTGCCCAATGACCCTTTCTGTGAAATTTTTTTTCCTAATGTCCAGTCTAAATCTCCCCTGGTGGAGCTTGAGGCCATTCCCTCTCAGCCTGTCCCCTGTCACTTGGGAGAAGAGGCCAGCTCCCTCCTCTCCACAACCTCCTTTCCAGGTAGCTGTAGAGAGCAATGAGGTCTCTCCTCAGCCTCCTCTTCTCCAGGCTGAACACCCCCAGCTCTCTCAGCCGCTCCTCATAAGGCCTGTTCTCCAGCCCCTTCACCAGCTTTGTTGCTCTTTTCTGGACTCGCTCCAGAGCCTCAACATCCTTCTTGTGGTGAGGGGCCCAGAACTGAACACAGGATTTGAGGTGCAGTCTCACCAGTGCTGAGTACAGAGGGAGAATAACCTCCCTGGACCTGCTGGTCACGCGGTTTCTGATACAAGCCAGGACACCATTGGCCTTCTTGGCCACCTGGGCCACTGCTGGCTCATGTTCAGTCACTGTCAACCAGCACCCCCAGGTCCTTCTCCTCCAGGCAGCTTTCCAGCCAGACTTCTACTAGTTTGTAGCTGCACAGGGTTGTTGTGCCTCAAGTGCAGGACCTGGCACTTGGCCTTTGGGACACAAATGCATGTGGAAGAAGGACAAATTTTTTCAAAGATTGCATCTACAGCCATCAAAGTTATTTGTACAGAGACTTAAGGATTTTGTAGGACTGCCCAAATAACGCTTTGGAACTTCTGAGCATTAATGCACAGTCTGTTAAGCACAAATTGGAGTAATTTATTCACCAGGAAAGGAGGGGAAAACCTTGTAGACATAAACCTAGTTTTCATATAATCATAGAATGGTTTGGGTTGGAAGGGACCTCAAAGCCCATCCAGTTCCACCCCCTGCCATGGGCAGGGACACCTCCCACTGGACCAGGTTGCCCAAAGCCCCATCCAACCTGGCCTTGAATCCCTCCAGGGATGGGGCAGCCACGAGTCCCCTGAACAACCTGTGCCAGGGCTTCCCCACCCTCATGGTGAAGAAATTCTTCCTTATGTCTAGTCTAAATCTGCCCCTCTGCAGTTTATACGCAGTTCCCCTTGTCCTGTCACTACAAGCCTTTGTAAACTGTCCCTCCCCAGGTTTTTGTATAGCTATCACCATTTTCTTAAGTTCTAGGTTGTTCTGGTTTGGTTTGTTCTGTTTTGATTTGGTTTGCTCTGTTTCATTTTATTTTATTTTATTTTATTTTATTTTATTTTATTTTATTTTATTTTATTTTATTTTATTTTATTTTATTTTATTTTATTTTATTTTATTTTATTTTATTTTATTTTATTTTATTTTATTTTATTTCACTATTCTATTTTAATTTTTGCCCTCTGTTTTATTCCCCCCTGCAGTATCCAGTACCCCGTGGGGCTGCGGGCTCTGTGTGACACGGTGGCAGCAGAGGGCAGCAGCCTCCTAACATTCCATCAAGCCCCCTCGGGACAGGGAAAGCTGCGGGTGCTCGGGCAGGACGGGAGAGGTGCACACCCAAAAGGGAAAGCTTTGCTGCTTAAAAATTATCCGAGCCCTTTATTAAGTTTGGACTGCAGGGATGTGCCATGAGCTGTCAGCGTTTGATAGATGCCGTACGGTGCGTTTCCACCACAGTAGGATTGAAATGCAGTTTGAAGAACGCTGTATTTCCAAGCTAAGGCGGACTGCTGGCTCTTTGCTTTTGCTTCTTGACAATTGCATCAATGCCACCAGGTGGGGATAAGATCCTTTTTGGTTTTATATTAGATTTTCCTTCCCGGTTAGGGACTGCGGTTGGGTCCCCGCGATGTCAGAGCGTGGTCCTGGTGGGCTGCTGTGCTTGGCCATGTAGTGGGAGAGCCCGTTGGGCTCCAAACGGATGGGAGTGCCTGAATCAACAGTGTAGTGGTAAAATTATGAAGTAGATAAATTAAAGCCAATTGGTGGTTTAAAAGAATAAGATCAATTTCTCTGTGTTTACTTTTCATTCATCACTAAGCTGCCTCAATATAGAATCATAGAATCATCAGGTTGGAAAAGTCCTCTTGGATCATCAGGTCTAGCCGTTCCTATCTGCCCCCAAACCACGTCCCTGAGACATATGCCTCGAGACAGAGCAGAGCTGCCTTCCTTGTGGACAGAGTGCTGCAGTGGTGGTGGTTTTAGCAAGACAGACATAGTCTCAACATCCCATCAGAAGCACGTAGCAGCTCTCTGCCAGCCCAGCCAAGGCAGCGCTTCCTCCCACCCTGCAGAGCTCGGTGCTGGTTAGTCAAGGAATAATTTCCCTTCCAGCTGCTGTCACAGAATCACAGAATCACAGAATAACCAGGTTGGAAGAGATCCACTGGATCGTCGAGTCCAACCATTCCCACCAATCCCTAAATCATGCTCCTAATATTTCTTCGTCCCCTGTTACTGAAGTGCTACTGCAGATGCCTAGACCTCGAGGACCTAGAGTTACTGCCTTGGAGGGTGTAATATTTATATGGGAATAACTTGCATTTGGCAGCTTTTAGGGACTGAGTATTTCAGATGCTTCTGATAGTGTACAAATAACTTAGACTAGACATAAGGAAGAATTTAGACTAGACATAAGGAAGAATTTCTTCACTATGACACTGGGGAGGCCCTGGCCCAGGTTGCCCAGGGAAGCTGTGGCTGCCCCATCCCTGGAGGTGTTCAAGGCCAGGTTGGATGGGGCTTGGGCAGCCTGATCCAGTGGGAGGTGTCCCAGCCCATGGCAGGGGGGTTGGAATTTGGATGATCTTTAAGGTCCCTTCCGACCCAAACTATTCTACAATTCTGCTTCATTTTTCATATCAGCTGATGCAGATGTTCTTTTCCATGATATTCAGAATTCAATGGCCACCCGGTCAACAAAATTATCCCATCTCCTATTCTCCTGCTATGCTGCAGTTATTACTCAGTATATGTCTAGGCAATATTGGCAGAGCCTCCTGGTACCAGGTTCCTTATAGGGGTGAAAAGAGGTAGTTATTTTTGGTCTATTGTGTGTATATACATATGCTTATCTCCTATGTTTAGATCAAGATTACTGTTCTTCTAATGGGGAAAACAGTGAGTTATTGCCAAATGGAGACAGAAGGCTCAACTTTTATTATTTTCTTTTTTTTCACTTTTTCAGCAGAGAGATATGAAGCTATCCTTTTCTGTTTGCTTCTTCTGTTTCTCAAAGAGCTCTTTCAGCCACAGCGTCCTCTCTGAGCTCCTTTGCTGGACTGATTTGCATATGCTTATGTTCTTGCCCCAATTTCCAAGAAACCCTTTGCTTTGTGGATTATTGCACAGATGTTGCTTTCTGTGTTAATGTAACAGAAACGTGAATCGCATAGCAACTTCTAACCAGAATGTGGCTCCACACACATGCTGTGAAAGAAATAGTGAGAAGGAATGCATCTAGCAATTAAGTTCTTCTTGGGGTTATAAAGTTTACATTCTCATTTTCAGAAAATAGCACATATGTATTTTTAATATTATAAGCAAAATCACTAACAGACTGCCTCCATCAGCAGCCAGCCCACGCACTTGTTGGCATGCTGTCTGTGGCATGTTGAATCTTGTAATTCCTGCAGAATTTGATGAAGGAAAAATAACCTGGAGGTCTCTGGGGTTTATAAAAGAGCATATGTGGTTTGGTGTCTAGGTTACGTTGACACATTGGGCAGCCAATGGTGTTAGAAGTCGATGAAACCTGCAGCAGCATATACCACATGGGGCAGGTTGAGTTGGAAATGGCAGCCTGCCACCTGTTGTGGGAGAAGCCCTTCTCATGATGCTTATTAAGCCACCATTAATGAATTTACTGTGCTTTAGCAAATGGAAAAATAATGTTTCTTTCAAACATTTTTCACTCGCGTCTCCTTCCATAAAGAAAACTTCTGGGAGACTGGTGAAAGGACATTGCTATAAAAGCTCAGCTGACCCCACTTACTAGTTTCGGGTCCAAGCTCCTGCTGCCATTGAGGGACAGAAGTTCCCCATCTGACTGCTGACTCATTACCTTTCTTCTATTTAAAACCTTAATTAAAAGTGTACAACCCCCATCTTTCCTAGTCTGCTCATCCTGGCACTCACTGAGGTTGTTTTAAGCAATGCTGGATTGCTCTGATGCGTCATGAAGCAGTAGGGGATGGGAAGGCTGAAGGTGGCAGAGCACGACTATATGAGCAGACAAAACAGTAATTTGTAATACGAACAAGTCAACAGATATTATGTACTACCCTTTGGCAATGCAACCTTTTATAATTAAATTATCAGGATGAAAAAGGCTATCTTAATTATTTAAGGCTTAGGAAAAAATACAGTAAAATGAATAATTGATTTGCTACAAAAAGTTATTTTAACTCTTAAGTACTGTGAAATTTTTCAGGAATCCATTATTTATTTTCACTTTTCAGTAATAGGTTTTTGTTAAGTTTGAAGCTGTAACCCAAAATTTGTATTCTCTTCTCTTGCAGGTAAGTCTGGATTGGTCTGTTTGAACTGTGCAGTTTGGGAATGTAAGCGAACAAAGTAAGCCTTCTTCAAGCTGTCCCAGCCTGTTAACAAGGTCAGAGTGTTGTCTTTATTTTTGAGCTCTTTTACTTTAAACTACAATGAAAATGGAATGCATAACACAATTGCAGATCGATACAGCTATGCAGGCACAACATGATCTTTCTAAGTCAGATGTGAATGCCACAAAACAAGTGTTACTGAGAATTATTACGCAGACTGTTACTTCTTCAGTTCCTCCCTAAACCAAAATTGGGTGGAGATAATATGAAACGTTCATGTAATTGATATTCTAAAGGGTAATATATCTTTTATAATATTTTTTCATTGATTATTTAAATGGATTCTTTAGTTATGATAGATTCCCAGGTATAAAAATTTCAATGCCTCTTCTCGAACACAGCCAAGTTAATAGGTCAGGCACTGAAAAGCTTACTTTGTGAATTGTTCAGAATCAATTTTCTTTTATTAGTCACCTGGCAAGACAATCATGCTATAAGTCAGTAAGATACTGCTACCGGATTGGCATGCTTTGCTTCCTACCTAACCCTTGCTCTGCAACATCTCCTGCTAGCAGTGAGAAACCTCTCAACCATGCGAGCTTCTGTGCATTGGAATGAGCGGACTCCACTGAGATGGTGTCTTGTTTATTGTGTCAGAGTTGAACATTATTTCCTTTGAATTTTTCTTCCTCTCTTTTCTTCTTCTAGTGCCTCCAGGAACAATAAAATTCACCTCTCATCAAATTCTGTTGTTGGCTTTCTTTTGAAGTCTTGTCTGTGTAAATCGAGCTGTGGCTTCTTTAGAAGTCCATACTGTGAAGGATGCTGTTGTCTTAATCTCTGCTTCATATTTCTGTATGAGTGCTAAAACCCTTTTTTTGAATGTCTCTGTATGCCCATGTTGTGGGATATGTTTGGATCAGTGCAGTTGTGTTAATTGCAGGAAAGGTATTGATGACCAGTAACCAGAAAATGGAACACGAGACACGTTCTCCTGCAGTCCCTTCCATGGCTTAAAACTGTTCAGTTTCTAAATACAGATTTTTTTCATATATCAGCTGGACACTGTAAAAGCTACTTACTGTCTTCAAATTCATTGATTAGTTCTACCACTCTAGATTTCATGCATTTGATTATCTTGTTTCAATTACTATTCAGATCAGCCAGCAGATTTTTATATGGATGTTAAGAAACTACTTATGCTTGGAGTTTTTCTTTTCCTTTCCACTTCTGTTGACTGATGTTAGGAGGTTATTTATCAGCTGAGAAAAAGGCCCATATGTTCTTTATAGCTATATCACCAGCACCAGTTTGAGGATGAAATAACAAGGGAATGTTTTCCCCTGCTAGCAAGAGCATCACTTCTGGAGCGAAGCTGAGATTTGAGGTGGCAGCAAAATGTGTTACTAGATTCACATATGCTATATTTCTGGCTCCCAATGACCTACAGTTTTGTGGTAACTGCAGTATTTTTTTTTTTTCTGAAAGATCACATTGGTTTTGGTCATGCTCACCTGACTTTCTGGACATACTAGACACTATGTCCTCAATATGCATTTACAACTGCTTTTAAATAGTTCCTGGCTACCAGTTTTATACCTTAGCTTGCATTCAGCAGTTGATATAGAATAACTTTACACTTTAAGTCTCCCAAGGCATTCTCCTGGAGAGAATGGCTTCTTATGGCTTGGACAGGCATACTCCACTGGGAAAAAACTGACTGGATGGCCAGGCCCAGAGAGTTGTGGTGAATGAAGTTAAATCCAGTTAGTGGCCAGTCACATACGGTGTCTCCCAGGGCTCAGTGTTTTGGCTTGTCTTGTTTGATAACCTTATCTGTGATCTGGACAAGTGGATCAGGTGGTTCCTCAGCCAGTTTGAAGACAACACTACGTTTGGTGGAAGTGCTGATCTGCTCGAGAGCAGGAAGTCTGTGTAGATAGGTATGAACAAGCGGGTCAAGACCAGTGGTATAGGATTCAACAAGGTCAAGTGCCGGGTCCTGCACTTTGGTCATGACAACCTCATGCAGTCCTACAGGCGTGGGGAAGAGTGACTGGAAAGCTGCCCAGCAGAAAAGGACCTGAATATGCTGATCAACAGCCTTCTATACATGAGCCAAGAGTGTGCGCAAGTGGCCAAGAAGGCCAACAGCATCCTCACTTGTATCAGAAATGGTGTGGGCTACAGGAGCATTGCCCTGTACTCAGTAATGTTGAGGCTACACCTCGAATCCTGTGTTCAGTTTTTGGTCCGTCAATGCAAGAAAGACACTGAGGTTCTGGAGCATGTCCAGAGGAGGCCAGTGATGCCAGCATAGAAGGGTCTGGAGCACAAATGGAATGAGGAGCAGCTGAGGAAACTGAGGTTGTTTAGCTTGGAGGAGGCTGAAGAGAGACCTTATCACTCTCTACAACTACCTTAAAGGAGTTTGTAGTGAGGTGGGTGCTGGTCACTTCTCGCAAGTAATACGTGATAGGACAAGAGTAAATGGCCTTAAGTTGTGCCAGGGGAGGTTTAGATTGGATGTTGGGAAATATTGCTTCACCAAAAATGGTTGTCAAGCACTGGCAGAGGCTGCCCAGGGAGGTGGTTTAGTCACCATCCCTGGAGGTGTTTAAAAGATGTGTAGATGTGGCACTTGGGGACATGGTTTAGTGGTGGACTTGGCTGTGTTAGGGATGCAGTTCTGCACAAGGAACTGTCTCTGCACTTAAACAACTTATTCATTGCCTCCAAGAGCAATAAACATCATTTTGAATTAGGCACATTGCACGTTATCAGTGGCATAATATATGCTGTAGTGTAACAAGGCCGTGTAGTATTTTTCTTATTTTAAGGAACTTCAGAACTATTAATGGAAAAGAGATTGGGTGTGAAAATGCCATCCATCATGTCTCATTGCAATAAAAAGCAGGCTTACATTTCAGCATTCTGGTTTGAAATGTACAAATGCCTCCTTTGAGGATTTTTAGATGTAGAGTTATTGGGCATGAATATGACTACTGACAAATCAAAAATAAAGCCTTAAAAATAAACATCCATTGTACTGTAAGTGATGAGCAGCATTTTGGAAAGAAATTCCAATTTAAAGAAATATATAACAGATCCACTGAAGTAAAAATTAATATTCAGGTCACATGGTCCTTCCATTACCTGCAGAAACGATGCCGAGGGGTTTAGGAGAGAAGTTAAAAATGAATGCTTTTGAAAATGCTCTCCATATATAGCCCTTGTTTACCCCAGTGCGTTTCAGAACTCAGCACACATCAGGTGTTTAAAAAAATATGCCTCTACTATAAGCCTCACATAACAAATCGTGTTCCTTTGTTGCCCTCGGGCTAATGGTAATATACAAAATAAAATATTCTACCTTAAACCAAAGTGGATCTTAACCCCCAGAAGGCTAGAATTGGCAGCTATCTTCAGTAATGACTCATTTGTGTGGTGTCTATGGAAAAGTGCCGATTTAGACCTTGGAGGGCTGTGAAGCAAGGAGCCTTGGGAAGTACATGAATGTGGGAGTCCTTCATGTGAAAGAGAATTGTTATGGGAAGCATCTGCTCCAGCTCACCTGGTGGGCTGTGTTCAGAGGATTGATTACAGAATTGCACTCTGAAATCTATGGTGACAGCCTTTAGTTCGTGATTTATACCTTTATGTTGATGTTGAAATCCTCCTTGTCATTGTTTAAGTAGAGAAGGGGAACAAGTCAGAACCTATTGCTCTTGGATAAATGTAGGAAGAGGAGGCTTGTGACTAGACTGTTGATCAGACAAGTTCTTGGGATACCACCAGTGGAAAAGCAATAAGGAAATTCAGCAGAGAGAAAGGGTGAAGAGGATTCCTAATATTGAGATATTTGCATTTTTGGTATGAAAAATGACTAAGTGTATTTCTTATGTTCCAGGTCATGACTGGACTATGATTATTTATAGAGAAAATTTTGCTTGTTTGGGGTCTTTACACTTGTTTGGGGAATTGGAGTGCAGAGCTGTAACACATTCAAAAATACATTTTAAACGTATTCTTACATGTATTTCTTTCTGGTCCTGGGATTAGTAGAGGAGCCTTTAAGGGTGCAGGAGGCAACTTCTGTTTCAGTCTTGGCTGCTTGATTAGGCACAGCACAACACAGGACATTTCGTTTCGAGTCACTTGACCTAAAAGGCATTTTTAATGATTACTTGTGCTTGCTAAGCACTTTTGCCAAAGAAGTTGCTAATATGGTTGGGAGGGGAAGGAAATAAAAGTTGTAAGATTGAAAGTATACTTATTCTTCTTTAAACCTTGTAGTTCTGGAACCTAAATGGTGCTCACTAGCACAGATAAAGCAGCAAAGGTAGTTTAACAACACTTCTTTATATTGTGCTTTTTCTTTTCTTGCTGTTCTCTAAATATCCGTGGGCTAAGGAAGTGATTGTACTCATGTTCATGTATAAAGACTTCTCTGATTTCAAGTAAAATTAAATATGACTTCTATGTTTAATTGATAGAACTGTGTGCTCAGCTTTAGCCAGTGAGTCAGAATTCCATGCTTTTCCTATTGCAGATTTGTATATTTGGCAGGCACAGTCTTGAAACCACAATGCAAGATGCTGAGGAACAAAGAGCTTTAAATCATCTATAAGCAGGCTTAGCCATTCTGGTCCTTGAAATGCCAGTCAACTCCCTGAGGCCTTTCTAGGTGAAAAATCGTAGTGAGACCACTCTCACGGACATTGCGTGAGCAGTAATGCAGTGGTGGAAAAGTTTTAGCCTGTAACTTAAATTGAAATATAAAGCAACAACTTCAGTTCAAAAAAAAAAAAAAAGAAACCTCAGGCTGCTGTTGGTTTTTTGCTGCAATTCAGTAGCTGAGAAAGAAGCTTATTCCCCTTGAAACAAAACCGCTATCTGGAACCAAATGGCTTACCACCTGAAGCAGAGATGCTTAGTGCTTTGGAGTTAAATGACATAAATTTATTGTGAAACAGACCATGGAGGAGAAAAGCAGAGCTTTTTTGGATTGTTTTCTGGATATTTGTTTTTGTTTTGCACCATTTTGTGTTATTTTTCTGTGTTCCTTTCCCCATAACAGTCTCCCTTGTGTCAGAAAAACATCCTGATAAAAGAATTCTCCCTGACTTTCTTATTTCTCTGTCCTGATAATGCTTGCACCGATGATAGAAAGTGGTCCATCATCAGGGTGGCTGGATAACCCACCAAGTTGTGAAGCCCACAGCGTGGTTCTGGGAAGTAGAAGTGTCTGAAAGACAGAGCAGGTTTTAAGACTTCATTAAGTAATTTATGTGAAAATTGAAGCTTTATATTGGAGCCCCATTTCACCATTCATTCTTCAAACATTTTCTTGCCTAAGGTGGCAGTAGAAAGCCCAGTAATCATTTAGATATTGAGGACTATGCAGACTTTTAAAATAATCTCTTATTAGTACATGGATGTATTTAAAGTGCCACATCATGAACATAGGCACATCTCAGTTCTTGTCAAATGCAAACAAATCTGTCTTGTTCTAAGACACTTTTCCTCGTGTTTTGTGACAACATATAATTGCAAATACTTGTGGTCTTTCCAAGCACAACTTAGATTTTATGGAACTTTATTCCCATTTACAAGGGGACACCAAAGTTTCTGAAGACAAAAGGGCTTGCTATACTGGAATAATGTATGTTTTGGTCACGGCATCACTTCTAGTCTTCTGAGGAGAACGAAAATGGCACCATTGTGTTCTTGGTGCAACTTTCTCCTGGTGTTAAGACTCAATAGGAATGCAAACTCATCGTGTGACAGTGCTTTCCTTTCTCATGGAGAAAATAAACTCCCCCAGTAATACATCAAGTAGTCTCTGAATTTGCTAGACTTGCTAATCCTGTCAGCTCGGCTTTCTCTTCAAGTAGATTCATGTGTTTCAGATCTCTTTTCGCCTTTGTTGTCTGAAATTATCACTACTAAAAAAGGTGGGAAATAGCACATGTAAGGAAATGTTTTCTATGCTGCTGTCTCTTGTGTGCCACAGCAACGGCAACATCCATGCAACTAACAGATATTCATCTATAAAGTTTGAAAACTATCAGATCACTACCCATCTGCTTTCTAATTCCATCATAATGATATTTCCTGTGAAAATGGAAGACACTGAGCATAGCTACACATTCAGTCATGCCACTCAAGCTGTTATGAGTGTCTGGATCACCAACACTTTTCTCTCAATAAACGCAGCCATTTTGCTATTGGGAAAATGATGACAGTGAAAATTCAAATACTCTACACCAAGCAAAGTGTTGTATCTCATGTCTGAGAAGTGTGGCTGCAACACAGCCTGTCTGTGAAGTCTCAAACAACAGATAATTCTTCACTTCCAAATAGACTCATACATGAAAAACATCAGCTTCTTTTTCCTGCTTTCAACTTGCTCCCAGGTGACTTTATCCCCACAATTCAATCCATTTCTTTTTTCCCCCTTTTCTTAATCAGAATGGCCTTTAAAGAGAGGATGCATCTGTTCTGTTCCATGGCCAGAACTGCAGGAGAGAGCGTCTCCACTGCACGCTTCCATATTTCAAAGTACACCCAGCACAGTCTGGGACAAGACAAGAAGAGATGAGTCAGCCCTTTGAAAACGCTCTCAGAGAGCGAATGATCTCAGTGAAATGCATTGTTGATGAGTTTCATCAGTGACTGTAGGTTTCAGTGAATATTTCAGGAAATTTTCATTAACTTGGACACATAGTACTCTCCCAGTGAAATTCTGTGGGTCTAAGTGGGAGCCTTGCCCTCATATGAAAATCAGGGTCAGACCTGCGCTTCCCTTTGGCGCTGATTCATCCCATTATTTTCAGTTATGCCCTGTAAACCTCTGCCAATTCCCTTTGCTCCTTGATATTTACGCCCTGTAAATATAGATGGACAGTCAACACCTTTTCCAGAATCAAGTTATAAATATTTATTTTTTTATTCTATCTCTATAAGTCATCTCAAGCAGCCTTGTGGCTGCAACCTTGTCATTCCTGCTGATGTACAGGATCAGCTGCTCAGCCCAAGACTTGCTTGGAGCAGTTTGACCCTGCCCAGGGTCCTGGTGCTGCAATTACTGTGTGGTGTGTGAGCCTGAGATGTGAATTCCTGTGACCTGCTAAGCTGCAGAGGGCATTCTTTATTATCTTCTGCATAGCTCAATTTACAGCCCTAATTTCTGAAAAGAGAAAGTGAGAAAGTGAAAAAATCACTACTGAGTAAGTTCGAAACAGTTTTCTTACTAGAAAATTCTATAAGAGAACAAATGGTTCTATACCTAAGTCGAGCTAGGTGACTTTTTGTGCAGGCTGCTTGTCAAGCAGGGTGTTGCATCTTCATTTCTTAAATTTTCTCTTTGCGGCTATGATAAAAGAACGTATCTGCCAGCATAAGAGGCTGCCTTCAAATGTGAAATATGTATTTTAGAACACTGCTTTAAAACAAATAGTGTTTTCTTCCATTAATAGATAACCTTTTCTAAGCTCACAGGAGGCCTACAAGAAAGCTGGGGAAGGACTTTTATAAAGGCATGTAGTGATGGGACTAGCAGCAATGGGTACAAACTGGAGAGGGACAGATTTAAACTAGACATAAGGAAGAAATTCTTCACTGTGAGAGTGGGGAGGCCCTGGGACAGGGAAGTGGTGGCTGCCCCATCCCTGGAGGTGTTCAAAGCCAGGTTGGATGGGGCCTTGGGCAGCCTGATCCAGTGGGAGGTGTCCCTGCCCATGACAGGGGGGTTGGAACTAGATAATCTTCAAGGTCCCTTCCAACCCAAACTATTCTATAATTCTATGATTCTATATGTTGTCTGACATGATCTTGAGTACACTTGCTGTTTCCAAGAGCAGTGATTAGTATAAGATTTGTTTCTTTCAAAAAGGGAGAAGTATTTCGGATTCTCTGATAAAATTGAATGACCAGAGACTTGAAGTGGATCTGGAGGCAAAGCAAAGGTATATGCTCAGTATTTTTGTAGTCCTGATTTTGGTACCATTTTAAAATTACGCCAAAAGGAATACATTTTGAGACTTGCTGAACCAAGGGATGCTCAGATACTCAGTGGTTTATCCTCTCATTATTTTCCCCAGCACCAGTATGTACTGAATGCCGGTCTTACAGGGCAGACTGGATTTCCCTGATCCTCTGGGCCAGGGTAGGACCTCTTGTGATAACAGTCCCACAGTTTCCTGCAGTGTTTAGACTTCTGCGATAAATTGGACAAACTTCAATCAAATGCAGACTGCTTTGCACGATTAATTATCAGCTTCAAGGAATCACATCTAGACCTACTTGCAGACAATTTTGAATCTTCTGTGTTGCTTCTTTTGCATTAATATTCACTCTCATTGTTTGAAGTCTGAACTTGAGCAATTTAAGTAACAATATCTACCAGTCATGGCTGAAGAAAGGACTGTTTCCACCTGTAAACCTGATCATTTTTATCCACTAGAAAGGAAGTCTTATTCCATTACACGTTACTGTGAAATACTTTTTTCATGGACTATTTTCTTGCAGTATTTTCTTTAATAAGAATTCTGAAGTTAGGTCTGTTTACAAGCTATCGATCGACTACTGGGGTTGAATATATAGTTTGAATATGTGTTTTAAATACTAAGATAAGTAGGTGACTAGGTGATAGCAGAGTGCTATCACAGCTCATTAGTAATGTTTGTGGGGTAACTTGGTTCTGTCCTTTGACATCAGCAGCCCTAGATACTAAATGAGTCAATAAAGTATGGTGTAAACGAGGTGTTTCAATGGGTTTCTCAAGTGCAAGAGCTTTATAAATGGCGCAAAGAGAATTAAATATGAACCTAAAGGAAGCAGAGACCCCCATATTGAGATATCTGTCTTTGAATGTGTGTTGTGCCACAACATTTCTATTTACACTTCCTTTTTAGCCCAAGTCAGAACCTTTATTTTAGGCCCTAGTTCTGCTATTCATTGACCCTGATTCTTGTCAGCACTTTGGATGAGGTAAGTTTGAATATAAGCCCATTACTGAGGTAAACATCCCTTCCAGCAATCCTGGAAGGCAACTGGAGAGCTGAGTGAACCCTAGGATATATCCAGCAGGGATGGTGGTGGGTAGTGGGAAGGAGGTGCTTTCTGCCTTAAACCACCACATGCATTGCTAAGCTGTAGTTACAGTGTCATGGAATCATTAAGGTTGGAAAAGATCTCTAAGGTCACCAAGCCCAACTGTCAACCTCTCATTTAAGGTCTGGGAAGGAAGAGAAGTGGTTGTATCCTGACCTCACAGGGTGCTGTTTGCTGCCATCTCCCCACTGGCTGCAGACACGAGAGCAGCAGAGGAGTATTTTCACTGAGCTGATACTCAGTGCTAAAGTCATGGCCAAAAATATAGGTAGACATGGCCAATGACCAGAATGAGCTTGTGTCTTTATGCAATAGGATCATATAATCATAGAATAACCAGGTTGGAAGAGACCACTGGATCATAGCTCCTTTAGATTATCGAATATTTGTTCCTGGAATTTGATACTTGTGATGGGAGAGTTTGCAAGATATTTAGGCTTCAAATATAGTTTTCATTTTTTTACCTTTTGAATGTGACTTGGTTTGGAGAGGTTTTGATTTTCATTATAATTAAAATTCAGAAAGTGAAGGCAACCAGCCCACTAATGCTGCCATGCAGTTTTAAAAATTAATGGGAACATCTGTGGGCCAGGAATCATAGCCTGGCTATAAATTGTGCTTGGGGTGAGGATGTGGCAGGGTCCCCACAGCTATCAGCGGGTGCACCACTTCAGTGGGCACACAGCCTGCCGCGTGCTCCCATGGCCACAAGCCAACTACAGGATTTAACCGCTGGGCTGTTTATTTTGTAAAATAAGACCAGGCAGGTGAGACATTCATGTAATTAAGTTAGATTAAAAATACATCTTGATCTTTTTGGAAAGCCTATATGTTGTGCTAAGATAGGGTTGTTTTTTTCTTCAGTAAAGCCCCTTGAAAAGTCTTCCTGCATGATAGTCATTAATTGGGACTAAAATGTGAAAAAGGGAAAACGTTTCGTCTCTTGGGTATCATACACAACTTGTTGAGGTAGGGTTGATTCAGTCTAGTGGTACCTCTTCATATTTGAGCAGATTCCTGATTTGCCAGCCCTCTTTCCTAGGAAATTCCTCTTGTAGGTGCAAAAGAGTTATGAACGTCACTGATACCCTTTTAAAATGCACGGGGAAAATGGTGTCTCCAAGAAAATGAAAGGAGTTGTGTGTCTTATCTGTAGTTTTGCTAATCCAGTTATTTCAATGATGGGGATCTTTCTCACAGGTTTTTGCGTGCATTTATGTAATGGCATCAGGAGCCCTCTTGAGCCTTGTCTGTGGTGGGGACAGACTTTTGCGCGCTGAATATTTGACATGGTTTTGCTCATCACAAACAGGTGACTGCCTGCTCAGGTGCTGGATGCTCTGGGTTTTTCCAGCTGACAGATCCTGTCACTAAGCCCTGCTTTCTGCTGTGATGATTGCTCAGAGCAAATATTCTTCAAACTAAAATTTCACCAAAACTCTGAAAACTTGCTGTATTTTCCCCCTGCTCCGCACCTTATGGGTTTTTTTCCCCCTTTCTTACTCTTAGCACCCTTCTTATAGAAAAGAAAAGACAGTGCCAATATTTGCTAGCTGGGTACCTGGAACACTCTCCATTGTCATTCAGTTGAGGGAGATGAGGCTTCTGTAAAGCCTCATCGCTGTGATGTAGCAAATTTGACTCAAGCTTCAGGAAGAAAATAAGAATCCATAAGCAGCACTTTTGCAGGCAGCACATACCCCTGACAGCTGTGCAAGCCTGCGGTGGCTGTCTGTCTTAAACCCAATTTCATGCTTCATCTGAAATGACAGGGTTTTGCACAAGGAGGCATTCCCATCACCTTTACACATTAATTTGTTTTAATGTGAGAGAGTCAGCTGCTTTCCATGCCTGGTGTTATCTGTCCTCCTTGCTAAATCCCTGAGAGCAGAATGGCTTCGTAGGGCTGGGAGGGTGCTGAAGAAAGATTTGGGAGTCTCCTTTTCTACTGCTGGCTCTGCCAGGACAGACTGAGCAACCTTAGTCAAGTCCTTTCATCACACCGTGCATCCTATTCTCCACCTGTAACATGGGTCTATGACATACCCACATCCTTCGAAATGGTTCAGGTGTGTTACTGAATGTTAGGTGGTGTTGCTGCTGTTGCCTTTCAGCTTCTTCTTCCACAGGAGCTCTTGGTGCTGGTTTGCTGCTGTTCTGCTCACCATTGATTTTGCTCTCTCTTGCTGTGGGTGGAGGCATCCAGTGAGCACACGTACAGAGCCATGGACTTCTGTTTCTAAGTCAGTTTAAGCTGCCTCTTTAAAAAAGGAACCATGCTGTAACTAGAAGTCTAGTACAGATATTAACTGTTACTTTGAAATGAAATATGTGCCTCATAATCACTTTGGAGATCATTGGTGCTACTGAACTGTAATCAAAGCATTATTTTTTCAGTGACACAAGCTGAAATTTCTCCTCAGCAATCACCTGAGTATTAAATCCGAGATATGTTCATTTAACATTTTATCATTTTTTGAACTGATAAAGTCCCACATTTCTTCTGAAATCTGAACTGTAAAAATAAAGACTCACAGCGTGAGCTGCTAGCAGACTAGGGGCTGGGAAAGCTGAAACACACTTTGCAAGTGTTTTGAGCTGCCTTTTCTAGGATGGAGCAGCAAACAGAAATCTGGCAGTTGCTTGTGTTAGAAGCATAAGTAGGCATTCGGTTGTTCCTGGATTAAATCACTGAACACTGTTGATATTTTAAGAATATGGTCAGTAGTCTGACAAAACATAAGATTGCATTGTCTGTGTTAAGGATATTACTAGGATACTTTACAAAAGCAGTAGTGTGGCAAAATCTACCTATGAAACACTGAAATGTGAAAATTCTGCCTTGGACACCTAACCAGTGCTTACTGTGCTGTTCCATTATACAGCACATAAAGCAAGAAAAAGACAGCTCTCTTTTTTGAAGTCTTAATTCCCATTTGCATTCAATTCTTGCTGCATCTTTTTGTATGACTGTATTAGAAAAGAAATAATATTATTGGATGTGAATTTTATTCACTTAATAAATTGGTCTGGAATTTAACATTATTAGCATTTGAGAAAATACTGAGAGCATTAAAGGAAATATTGAAAACGCTAGAACTGACACATTTGCCTTAAGTTTAACAGAGCTGTATTTAAAAAGGATGTGCATGCAAAGATACTGAGGCATAATGAAGCCTCCCACACACAACACAGAATGAAATATTTATACCAAAAGCATACTATTAATAAAATGATGGATCAGCCAGCGTCTGCTGCATTGCAACTCAGCTGAGAGACTGGTTACGGTCTAGGGGAGCACAGTAACGTAGGAACAGAGGAGCAGAACCATATGGGCTAGCATGGGAATCCCTGTCCTGAATTAGCCATGAGATTGTGTGCTACACTGACTTCGCAGAAGAGCTTCACATTGCAGCCAGCGCTGTCCTCTTCTTTATTTCTTGTATGAAGTGAAGGGCTGGGGACAAAAAGCCAGGGAGCAGAGGGAAGATCTGCAGCCCTGCTGTGCTGCTGCCATCCCTGGCTGGACCCCAACGAGTGCTGAGGGGCTTTCTGCAGTGATCTGCCTTGTTTGCAGCATGGGTAGATGTAATTCTGAGGCCATCAGGACCATCTGGACTTGATCAGAGCAGGGCAATCTCAGGGGCTTTGCTGTTGGTTGCTACCCTAATCAAACTGCTACTGTGATGCTGAACGGGTCATCTTCTCCTCTTTGGACTTGGCCTAGTTTCCAAGAAAGATAAGAAAAGAAGAGGTTTTCGGAATGACAGAGGGCAATGAGAGGAACAGTGTATCTGGACTGTGAACTGATACAGTGGTGTCAGATCTTAGATATGCCCTTAAGGGTAGCTGCATAGAAAACTTAACAAACAGATAGTGTCTCGGTGCTATCCTGACTACTTTCCCAATTCTTGCTTCCTGATGCCTGTGTGAGTCGGCTTGTATGCTGGGAACGGAAGGTTGATGTTTCTCACAGGAATGGTGGGGGTACTGACACAAGCCATTTATCATATGGTCCCCAGCCTTGCACCTAATTGCTTACCTGCCAGACCCATGTGGATGCCCAGTTCTGCACAGTTCAGACTTTATCCAACTGTAGTGCAAGGTGCGTGAGCATCACTCAGAGAGTCTGCCTAGAGAAAACCTCTCTGTAGTTTTGCCTTTCTTTTAGCCACGCCTTTCTCCTTTTTGTCCTCTCCTTCATACACCTTAATTTTTGTCTCATGCCATGAAAAATAACTGCAAGGCAGATGCTAATTAAGCAGTTACTTAGGGCTAGTTCCATACGTAATGAACTCCCATGAAGGCTGGATCCTGCGTGCGTGTTGAGTGATAAACAGTTTTCTTTCCTGTTGTACCGTGTCCATCCTTGTGTGCAGTGGTGGCCTGGAAGGTGGCTGGAGAACTTCACCTCAGTGTTGCAGCACACCCCTGGCCCGGTGCCCAGCCTTCTCCTTGAACAGAGAGGAGGAATTAAGGTAGCAACACCTACCCTTTCACTGCACGTACATAGGTGAATGGTTAATCAGATGCTGCAGTCAGTGGTAACGAGCTGTTCTCCTCCTAGAGCGCTCCTGTCTTTCTCTTTTGATAGGAGTCCTTGCTGGAGCTCAAAAAAGAACCACTGAAAATTGCATTAAGGGTTTGTTACAAATATGAAATACTGCTATGAGGAGGTAACCAGTAGGAAATGCACAGCCTGCAGCTTTGTTCTATCAGCTCACCCAAGCTAAATAAGTTTTGGTTGCAGTATATTTGAGTAAGTTGTTCTTCTCTCTCTGTCTTTCTATCTCCTCAAAGACAAGATTACTGGTGGCTTGGGCTGGCCAGAAAATGTCTGGAAGTACTCTGAGGTTTAAAAATTGCTTTTGTGTCTGAAAAAAAAGAGGAAACCTTTCGAGTAGCTTCCATGAAGTAGGATGCAGTGCAACCAGTAATTCAATAACAAAAGCATCACAAGAGGAAGGTAGAGTCTTCTCTGCTTTTACGGATGGGAGTGGCCCTCCCTGGTTGGAGCTTTGACACCAAGTGAGGGCGGCTTTCTGCTCTGTGTGGGCTAAAGCAGCACTTGGACTTTGGCTCCTGGGTCCAAGCAAGAAGGGAGGATGCTTCAGCATGTTAAGGAGCCAGGCTGGTCTGGAAATGTGGCTTTCATAAAAAAAAAAAAAAAAAAAAATCCAAAAAAAAAAAAGTCTATTTCTGCAGGGCTTTTTTATTTTCTACAAAGTAGATTTTGTTGACAAGAAGAAGAAAGTCTCTGTTTGTTAATTGGTCCTGTTGGTGGCTCAGCTGAGAGCAGCAGCAAACCAGAACAGTGATACAAGTGCACTGGGCTATAAGAAATCCCATTCCAAACAGAAATCACAGAATCGCAGAATAACCAGGTTGGAAGAGACCCACTGGATCATCGAGTCCAACCATTCCCACCAATCCCTAATCCCTAAATCATGCTCCTAATAAAACTAATTCTGAATGCTTATTGGCATCACTCAGCTCCTGTCGCTTTTAATGGGAGCAGAGGTTTTAAACTTGACTAAAATTAAGCTTACTTTCTTCCTTTTACCCTCTGCCCCAGTCCATTTCCCTCACGCAGTGTTTCTTTTGCTTTCTGTGCTAAAATTGTGTTTATTGTTGTAAATTACAGTACCTTATGTCTGGGCTGTCCCAAAGGTGGTTTTGTTTTCGTGGTAATTTGATTTGATACTTCAGTAAATTCTTAACCTCACCTCAGGAGTGTTCAGACTCAATGAGAAATTTGGTTAAGAGCTCAGATATCCTCAAATGAAGTTTGATAATGGACAGAAAAGTATAAGGTTTATTTTTGAATGAAGATACCTGTAGATGCTGATGATGTTAATTATATTGTTAAAGAACAAATACTTCTAAAATCTTAATACATTGGAGTAATAAGATGGGAAACAGCTTCATTTGGGCCTTTAGCAACACCCTGCAACACAGCAAAGAATTGTTGAAGTCAGTAAGAGAACCATTTACCAGCCTTCAAAAGAGTCTGTACAACTGATCCTGCTGTATACAGCAATGCAGGGCCTTTTGCACTCCAGGAGGGTAAGGAGCATGTGTACAGAACGCCTTGGTACTCAGGTCCTCATAGCATCAGTTAAGTGCTTAATGCAACTGGGTAGGAGTATTCTGGGAGACATCAACCTAAAACGTCAACTAAAGATATAAGTACACAAGTGGTTAAAACACAATCACTGAAAACAGCGAGTCAGATTTCAGACTCTCAGATGAGCATTATTAATGTAATATTATCATAGAATCATAGAATCACCAGGTTGGAAAAGACCCATCAGATCATCGAGTCCAACCATTCCCATCAAACACTAAACCATGTCCCTCAGCGGCTCGTCCACCCGTGCCTTAAACCCCTCCAGGGAAGGTGACTCAACCCCCTCCCTGGGCAGCCTGTTCCAGTGCCCAATGACCCTTTCTGTGAAATTTTTTTTCCTAATGTTCAGCCTGAACCTCCCCTGGTGGAGCCTGAGGCCATTCCCTCTCGTCCTGTCCCCTGTCACTTGGGAGAAGAGGCCAGCTCCCTCCTCTCCACAACTTCTTTTTTGGGAGACTGAGATGAGATATTGGGAAGAATTTTTTTACTGTGAGGTTTCCAATCCAAACCATTCTATGAATCTATGATTTACCTATATATGTATCTTGCTTTCAAAGCCAGGTTATCCCAGAGTTAAAAGGACAATGAGTGCAGTAGATGATGTTGTGCGCAGAAGTGGTGGTCATTGCAGGCCAAATAATCAAAAGGTACTGGAACAAGTGGCCAGACTTTTGAAAGGATGGGGTTTTTTTGTAGTGCTGCGTGTGTTTGAAACTGTCTGTAAATAGGGACCGGTGTGTGAAGGTTAAGTAGGAAGGACAGGTATGTGTTTACTAGTGTCTGCTATTAAGGTGCTCAGGTGAGAGCAAAGTCTTTCAGAGAATCTGTTCCTAACCTTCAGATCCAAGGACTTGGAAACAATTCCAGTTTTTCTGAGTGCTTAGAAAAGTGCTTCCTGAGGCAGAGCAGTTAGTTGCATGCTATTCTGGCCCCAAGCATCCTGTGTCCTTGCTGCCATTCATCGCTTTTCCTCATCTGGAAATAGCCATGGGAACATCAGCTGACCTACACCAAGGGCAGTTGTTCCACCATCTGCCCACAGCCCCTAGGGTTATGTAGCCAGAGGGAAAGGCTTCTGTTTCACACATACCCCTCCAAATTTTTTTTATTTCCTTCTAAAAAGTCTCTTTTTAACACATTTAATATTTCACATGATTCATGTGTCTGATGTAAATTGAGCATGCAGTGTGGGAAAGCAAGATATTGGACATGTTCTGACCTTCTGCAATTATATTTCACTCAATTGGGAAATACATGTATAAGTCATTTTCAAACTGAAATGATTTTGCTTTGAGTGTTATGAAGTTCACTTCAGTATCAAGCAAAGAATGTGTTTGGACTTTTTCCTCTGTGTTGCTAAACTATAGAATCTCTCCAAAACTGTAATTCAATTTGAAAAAGGAGCATCCAATTTTCCTAGGTTTCAGAGAGATTTGGTGAATTTTGGCTGTGACAGAGAGGAAATGCTAAACAAAGTGGTTACTGTATATTCTGTTGCCTTAGAGACTGAAACATCTGTATCCATGCAGGCAAGTGATGCAGACATGGTAAGATTTGACTTCCTTACATTCCTGTGTGCATCTTGCTGTCAATGGAAATGTTTTATGGTGGGAATATGCTCGGCTTCTTTAGCGTTGTATTTATCTGGTTATGTGGCATGTCTTGGACTAGGAGGGCTTTTTAATTATAGTCTAACTCTGAAGTCAGGACGCTCCCTAAGAAAAGATGTTTTTACATGAATAATTTTTCAAGATGAACTTGGAGGGACTTGAAATGATTGTTGTACTCGTGATAATTGTTGGATTTGTGAAGGCACTTGAGCATCTGGGTCTCCTAGAAGACAATTTTGAAGGTAGGATGTTAAGAAATAGAACATATTTTATTCTGAAAGCCATTTGCTGCAGAGCGTTATACTTTAATCTGTACGTGCATGTGCAGTGTCTGAGTAGCAGAGGAGCTGAATAGCAGCTAAAATAACTTTAAATGCTTTCTTTAGATAAACATGATGTATTTTATATGTCAATATAGTGCTGTAGCTCTCATTGCAGATCTGAAAAGCAACATGGCATAATCTTAGAGCATTCTTTGTCTGTGTTTAAGATTGTTTCAAGAACTTCAATACAGATTCGTATGCTTTAGTAAACTGCAGCTTGCATCCCGAAGCTCTGAATGAAAGAAGGGTTTACATTTTAGTAAGTTTATCATTGTAACTTTTCTATTTGTTTTAATTGCTGGAAATGTCATAGCTTATTTTTAGCTATTGGCTATTATTAACAGAAAATAAAAAAAGCCCTGCTGAGCTTTTTTGGACGAATGTTTTTGTCGGAAACAGTTTAGCTCCTTTTCAGAATGTTTATCTTTAGCAAATCTGCCCAGTCTTGCTCTGTAGTCTTATGTATGTTTTAGGAAAACATTACCAATTGAAATGTAAATATGCTTTGGAGAAGACAGTTTGAGGGAGCTGACTGCTAAAGATAGTTTAATACTTGTTACCTCTCTGTTTTTATAAACAGTGTAATTTATGTTGAAACACGGGAATATTAAACTGAAGCAGAAGGGATGAATTTTACATGGTGAGCTCTGTAAATCAAAACATGCCTGCACAGATAGCCTCACTGTTTAATAGGAAGAGTAGATTTACAATGTTCCTAAATGTGCCTGAATGTGATAGACATTGAACAGCTGCTTTTTATAGAATCTTAAGGGTCATTTTTCATGGTAAGCTAAAAGTACGCAGGTATCAAAATAACCTTCAGCTACCCACAGTTACTGAACAATTATTTCTTTCAGCTTCAGAGCTCTCAACAACCTGGAAAATGGGAGGTTGCTGGTCTCATATTAATTACATGACACTATTTAGTACATGGTTCAAAGAACCTTGGAGACTAGCAGCAAGTACTTTCCTGGACGAAAAAAAGTTGTAAAACTTCTGGTTCATTGGTTGTTTGCTTTATTTTAGCTCTCAGGCATGTACCTGTTTCTCCTGCTTCCTGCTGTTTTGATTATTTTTCCTAACCTCTTGTATGTTTGGTTTAATTAAGAGGTGCCTGGTGCTAATTGTTGCACAACATTTTAAAGCTTAGCAATAATATAGATGCTCTTATCCTTGTGAAATCTGCTGCTTGCTTTGTTTTAATGGTAAGGAGGCTTGAAAAAGGTTGCCACTCATTGTTTTCCAGCAGAGACTGTTGACTGACTGTTACAATCGCTTAGTTCGTAATGCTTGCGTGCTGATTGATATACAAAGAAGTAATACTTAATAGTCTAGCGAGAAAAAGTTTTAACTGCTATTAATTTCTGTCAGTGTTAACAGCCCTGATTGACCCCAGAGGACTTAGAGTAGGATGCTGCGTAGGAATCTACACTGCCAGTACAGTATAAATTTCTCAAGTGTGGGTTATCCCAGAAACAATTTTCTGTGGCCACATTTTGTTAGCAAAGAGAAAATAGTTCTTGGATACATACAGCAGTAGAAAGGTGCGTACTGAATCCCAAGCACAGCATATGGAGTGCTAGCAAACAACAGCTGAAACAGCCGGAAGGTGCCGTTGGCCTAGATAAGTGATAGCTGGAGGTCCAGCTTCCCGAAGCCATTGTGGACCTTGTTTCTACTGAGCAGCTTACAAATGTGCACTGCTAACATACTCTCCATGTGTTGGAACCACTGTAATTGTTGTTTAAATTCATCAGTACTGCCTATACAGGGATTTCCAAAGTGATTTTTACCAATATGAAATCTAAACTCTACATCTTTTTTAAACGGAGGAGGAGGACCAGAATTACCAGAGCAGAAGCAGGCTAAACTTCTTGAAACTCTGTGCCCTTCCAGCAGTAATGAATATGCTTTTCTGAAGGTCATTAAAAGGGGATACTGGCCCTGGAGTCTGAGTTCTTGGCTCTGGTTGGCCTTTTGCTCTTACTCAGACATTTGTGGGCTTGTGGACAGGCCAGGCAGCCTCTGCGCTGCTGAGGAAGTGTCTCTGTCTCAGAATGCACTCAATCTGGCAAACTGCTATGCAAAAGCATTAGCCCAAACCATCTGTCATTAGCAGAGTGAAGAGGAGAACTTCAGAGTTTTCCTCACACAGCTTTTGTTTGTATTCAAAACTGGTTTGGAACAACATCCAAAAGTTCACAAAAAACAAATGTTCCTGTGCCATTGCCCATCTGCTCCATTTGTATTAAGATATAGTAGAGAACAGTTTTTGTAGCAGCTGCTCAACACTAGCTGTTCCTGGTGAAAACTACTGTCTTTCAGCTTCAGCCCGTGGTTTACGAGGTGCCAGAATCTGTTATGGAGCAAAGGGAACAAGGGACATTTCCCCTGACAGAGCAGGAGGCAGCTTCCAGCTTCCATGAGAGATGAGATTTACTGTCTTAGTGATACAGAGGCACAGTAACTATTCATAGACTCCTGTACTCTGGCCATTTGTTAGCAGGGAGAATCAAACTCAAATTTCATTCTGGGCTGTTAAAAGCCAAACTTGCACTTTCTTTTTTGATTTAACATAATGCTCATCTCTTCTACTACTGGAAAATACGGTGATCTGGTGGTGTGACTGGCTTATATTATCTCTAAGCTAATGAATAAATGATCAGGCAGATAAACCACTTTTGTCAAAAACCAAAGAAACTCATTTTGGGCCAGTCCAGACAAATGCAAGTAATCTGCACCGCGAAGCAGCACGGTGCATGAATTGACAGGTCTAAAATATCACCCCATATTCCCCGAGAATTTGTCTTGTGCCTTGCGCTTCTAGCATACTTTATCAGCCCTACCACCACTGCAGTAATTAATTGCAATGATTATTTAATACGCTAAGTCTTAGCCCTTCGCAGGGAGTCATCTTTGCTGACAGCCACCCCTGCATGCCAGTTTGATGGAGTTACCTCGTATGGGGCCAGGCTGGTGCTCAGCCTTGAGAGTGCGACTGCACAGCAGCAGCCACCTCTGAGCCAAGGAGGAACCCCATGGGGGTCCGAGTAGCGAGGAAACTGTTCCTTGAAGGCTATAATACTGTGTTAAGTGTATGCAGTGACCCTGTGAAAGGCAGGGTGTCTAGCTGGTCCATGTGTGTGCAGAACAAATAGTCTTCTGGTGAGCATTGCATAGGAGCAGCCATACAGTGTCTGCAATGCACAGAGTACAGACGTGGCGTGTTGAAAAGGGAAGGGATGCTAAGGGTCTCTGGAGAAAGGCAGAGTAGTGAGATGATTCTCTTGACAACTAAAGTTCAAATTTCCATGTGGACCTTGCAGTCTTAGTTTGATTTGAACAGCAGTGTATTAATTACCACGTTTTGGGGAGCCAGTAATATGTAATTGTAAAATTCTAACTGTAATTCCTCTAATCTCTTAGCTCCTTTTCATTTTCCTCCTTTATTTTCTTTAAGAGGATGATTTTTTAAGTCTAGTCTGTGGCTTGCTTGCCATACATTGCCTTACACTGGCTTGGCTCTTTGGCAGCTCTCGAGTGGTTGACAAGGGTTCTTCATTAAAACCAGCTGCAGTGCTCTTGGTACGACTGATGCTGCTGCAGTACTTGTGGTTCTGTGTGTGGCTAAGTGGGTGGAGTGTGTGAACAGGAGCACATCTCAGACTGCACTACCCTCTTACACAACAAAAGACAAGGGCAATTCTAGAAATATATGGTCACAGAATAGATCGAAAGGCCTGATTTTGTATTTTCTGATGCCCACAATCAGATTTCTCCCTCCTTCCTGGCCCACCTGTGACTGCTCTTTTTTAAAATATTCCATCATCCCAGTGGCCCTAAAAGATCTCAGATAGCTGTCCTTGACTGTATATGACTGGCTGTGGGTAGAACTCAGCCAAAACAATATCTTCCAGAATAAGAAACAAAACAACTCTGTGCGTATTTACGTTTTTGAATTGTGAGATGCATATTGGACTCACAAAAGGTGTCAGAGCTGGCTGGCTGCTGCACACTTGCAGGCTGAAAGGAAATGGTGATGACAGCTGTAATATTTTCTCTGTGCTGCCCTTGTGGTTACAGCATGGTCATTTGCCTTCTCTTTTCTCATACGTGTTGACACTTGGTATGCACTTGGTGCACACCAGCTCCTTTGCCCGCAGCACACCACACAACGTACCTCCAAGAGAGCCTCCAGCTCTTGGGCAGCACCTCTGCTCTGGTCTGCACCAAATTAGCACAAATCACCTAAAAGACATGTCAGTTGTGTCATTTGGTGTCATTGATGAATGTATTTTGGGAGTGTATGCTTTAGCTGTGGACTCACTATGAGCAGTTTGTAGCAAGTAATTAGTTTTCTGTTCCAGCTTTGAGATTTTTACCTGTTGCACATTCTTGGCTTTCTAAGTGGCTGATGAAATCTCTAGGAAACATTTAAACCTACACAGGAGCTCTGACTGGCAAATTGCTTGTGCACACTCATTAAGCTAACAGGACTGTGTTACTGTTTGTGAGCACAGAATAACCAAATGACAGGGATCTCCTAACAGAAATGAGCTTTTTTACTACGGACTGCCATGCTTTTCTATGTCCTAACCACAACAGGATTGTATCAGAGGTTTTCCTCTCACTTCTCCAAGATGATGCTCAGACAGATGGAGTGTTTTTTTCTCTCCATCACTCAATTTATTAATATGTAGAATGCAGTTTAAAAGTAATAACCAAGTTCGGTTTCGTCAAGCTTAACCTTGACTGTAAAATACTTGGAACTTTTAAATGGAAAAGTACTAAATCAGTAGACTTTAAACCCTCAGGATCTGCTAACAGTGTGTGCTATTATGTACCGCTGTGCATATAATAAATGTCTCTCCTTGCTCTGCCGCCTCTGACAGACTCATCATAGTGATCATCCAACTCACTTCTTAGAAGTTAGGTGAGAGATCATCACAGGAAACTGGGTGGATGTAATGCAGCATCAAGATTCTGTTTTCCCCTAATCTTACATTGTTTTTGATTTGTTATATCAGCTGGATATTTTACATCTCTGCGTATCACCAACACTCAAAAAATCTTTCCACTGGAAATGCTCGATGCTTTCCAGGTAAGCGTACACCTGCACCTTTCTCACATTCTGTGTACTCCCCAAGCACACACACTTCCTGCAGACACAGAAAGTGAATAAGATTATGTCTTAGTGTATAATTCCTGTCGGGACGAAGCAGCAAAGCAGGTTACAGAATCACAGAATCACAGAATAACCAGGTTGGAAGAGACCCACTGGATCGTCGAGTCCAACCATTCCCACCAATCCCTAAATCATGCTCCTAAGCACCTCATCTACCCTAACCTTAAACACCTCCAGGGACGGTGACTCAACCGTACCTCTTCTCTCTGGTGGTGAGGAGCATGCACTGCAGATAGAGCAGAGTGGACAAGAAGTCTTTCCCTGACTCCTACTACTACATAAGATAAGAGAACTTCTGAAAATATTATACAAATTCTGTCTTCTGAATACATTTTTCATTGTTATCTTGTATCACAGTGGCTGAGTGGAATTGATTTCTCTCATTGGCACACTGCTGTTATTTCTCGTCATCCTCTATGTCAAGCAAAAAAGGTTATTTTTATTCTGGCAGGCAGTCTATGTTTATAACAGCTGCTATTTTAGTGTACCAGTCATCCTAGATAGAGGACATCAGCAAGGAGGGGAAGAGGCTTTGATAATTCTGATAGCAATGGGATTGACTTTTTGGGAGAGAGAAGGACTGTTTCTTACTCATCATCTGGATATGCCTGACATCATCTCATCAGGTCACTCAGAGTGTGGAGGGAAAGATGTAAGTGGGGCTAAACTGCTTCACATTTCAGAAGAGACCAAAAGCTAAGTTGTAGCTGGAGGCCAAATGTGGTAGTGAAACTAACCCAAGAGGGATGTTGAGGCTCTGGAGCGAGTCCAGAGAAGAGCAACGAAGCTGGTGAAGGGGCTGGAGAACAGGCCTTATGAGGAGCGGCTGAGAGAGCTGGGGGTGTTTATCCTGGAGAAGAGGAGGCTGAGGGGAGACCTCATTGCTCTCTACAACTACCTGAAGGGAGGTTGTGGAGAGGAGGGAGCTGGCCTCTTCTCCCAAGTGACACGGGACAGGCTGAGAGGGAATGGCCTCAAGCTCCACCAGGGGAGATTTAGGCTTGAGATTAGGAAAAAGTTCTTCACAGAGAGGGAGGTTAGGCATTGGAACGGTCTGCACAGGGGGGTGGTTGAGTCACCGTCCCTGGAGGTGTTTAAGGTTAGGGTGGATGAGGTGCTTAGGAGCATGATTTAGGGATTGGTGGGAATGGTTGGACTCAACGATCCAGTGGGTCTCTTCCAACCTGGTTATTGTGTGATTCTGTGATTCTGTGAAATCGCAGTGTGTGGCTGAAAGCCACAGTGAGTGCAGGGTGCACCTGGACTGAGATGTTCTGGGGAAGGTCTGAGAGCACCAGACATCAGCACTGGCATCTCTTCCTTTGGATCCTTTAGTTGGAAGGGGTTTGTTTAGTTTCTTCCAAGAGAAGTGGTAAATAGCCGAGTCTCTCAGAAATACAGTAGCCATCTGCAGAGCATGTAAATTAAAAAAACAGGTTAATAAACACTCTGTGCTTGTATGACTGCCTCTAGTTAAACAACCAGGCTTCTCCTTGCACAGATCAGTAGTCTGCCTACTTTAGCTCAAGGAGTTGTTAGCACTGGACTGTTAGATGGAGTTTGAAGGCCCTCTGGCATGGTATCCTTTCTGTCCCATTCATCTAGGCTCCTTTTTAAAAAGAATTCCAAGCCTCTTGCCTTCATTTTTCACCCCTGTCTACCCCGTGCCAAGGGCAGAGAGCCTGTATGCTAGCGGTGCTTGGCATGACTGTGTTTCCTCTTGTTTCTTGGACAGAGAAGTCAGGGCAGAAGCTACCCATCCAGCATACTGTGCAACATCAAGGAAATAAACAGTCACTAAAAATTGCTGTAAGAATAATACAGAATTCTCATGCTGTTCTTCACACAGATTTTCTCCTGAAACTGGAAGAGCTGAGCTATGGCCCTGATTTTGTAAGCATATTTGAACACCCTCCAAATGTAGTGTGAGCACAGCTTTTTCTTCACTTTGACTTAAGGACTGCTGTTATGGATGAAGTTGTTTGATCAAGTTTTGTCATGATCCATATACATATGAAAATAGGCTGCATAGAATGTCCAGTTGCTCAGTTGGGTTTTAGAAACATAGCTATTTGCCTAAAGGCAGAGGCAGCTTTTGCACAATGTAAGATTGACTTATTCACCCTTAAAATTACATTTTAAAGAGTTTTTACAGTCTTTAAAATCCCCTTTAATACAGATATGACAATTCTATATTCTTATCTCATGAGGTAATGAAACAATTTGAATAATTTATTTCAGCTTAGCTGGAAGTGGGTTTAGTTGCAGGTGAACTGCAGTGGCCATTGTATTGAATAGCTGTGATACCCAGTGGAGCCTGTGTCTGTTTGGATTTTAATGAAAGCAGAACTATTTTTTTTCCCCCTTGTCAGTAGGTGGGGATGAGGAGTTGCTTTGCTGAGGGCTGGTGAAATACCCTGCTTTATGGGGGTTTACATATGCTTGTGCAACCATAAATTCACTTATTTCATTATTTTGAACTCTTGTAAAGAGAAGAAGCATTTAATGAATCTTAATTCCTTTGATGTTTTCATTGAGAGAAGACTTCTAAGATGTTAATACATTCGCATTCATAATTACACTATTTCCTCTATTCACTAAAACTCAGACTATGAGAAGATTTATATCAGTTTTAACATGACAATGACTTTAAAAGATTCCCTCGGCAATGCTGAAGCACTGTTTTATCAGGTCTGAGAAATCAGAAGCATGTCCAACCTCTTTGGTGACTACATTTTTGCCTTGTGACTATGAGCAGTTGGTAGAATGCCCCTTCAACTGCATCTCAGGCAGCTTCTTTGCCTAAATACCCAACTAAGGAGTTAAAAATAATAACAGTAATAAAAAAAAAAATTTACAAATAGCACAACTCTTCATGTTTCAATTGTATAAAATATTTCTGCCTCAGAGACCAAGAAGGTCCTTGAGTTGAGGGGGTAAAGAGTGGATTTGTGCTGTTGAGCTACAGCTAAATCAGTGTGAGTACAGGCAGGCTCTGTGTGCAGCACCAGGCTCGCCAGGGATGCAGACGTTTATTCTAACTAGATTAAATTATTTGTATTTACAAATATATGATGCCACTGTGAATGAGCGGGCATCCTTGGAGACCGTGCCATGGGAGGTTCTAGAGGAATTTTTAAACCTCAAGAGTAGCTGGGAAAACCTAAGGAAGCTCACAGCTGGAACAGCATAGTTTTATCATCCTGAAGGATCTCAAAACATTGTGAGACTTCTTTTCACTGGCAGGAGCTGCTGGTAGATGTGTGTCTTCAGGGGAAATTGTATCAGCACAAGAAAAGGTGAGCTCTGAGTGTTACTGGGAGATGTTGTGTTGGTGGAGCTGCAGTCAGAACATCAGTCATGGAGCTCCCTGTCAAACTTGCACCTCCATTCACAAGGGAACATATGTATCACTGAAAATCCTACCATAGGACAAGGCGCATGGAAACTGGATGCAAGATGTGGTGAGCTGATATGAAACCCTGCCTCAATTTACAGCACCATCATGATCTCAGACCTTTCCGAAAGGAGCTTCTCTGGCTCCACATAACTCCCACAGAGCCCCCTGTAGTAGATACCATCTCTCTGGGTCACTCAAGGGGTTTTACTTCTTAAATAATACCAAGTTCATTGTGACAGAATGTCTATTTTATTTTTATATCTCAAAACTCTCTAGTTTTAAGCTTGTTATTTAATTCAAGTTTGCTGTACTGTGAAGAAGAAAAAAACTTTTTGCTTTAGTTTGTGCTTTTCCATTAAACACCTGACCCACTTTTGTCCTAACTGGATGCTTCTCTGCTTAAAATTGCTTCATAGTTCAGTTCTCCTGGATTCAAAGGATTTTACCAGTCATTGAAATTGTCCCCCTTTTTTTGCCTTCTGTCCTGACCTCTAAATTGTTACTATTCTTAAAGGATTCCTTCTATTGTGTCATTTGATGAAATGGAAAAATATGAATTCAATAAACATCCCAATAATGTTCAGATGCCCTAATTCTGACATCTTCAGCAAGGGTTTTTTCCCCTCCAAGTTCTTCTTGTGAAAATGTTACTGTACACTATGCATATTTCAGGAGGGGAAAAGAAGAAGTGCTCCATAAAAGTGTGACGTATCTCAGTTTTCATTTATCATGTAGTTCGAAATGCTGTGCTTTCTATAGGACATTTCTCAGCTCTTTGAGCTCACAGTAACACGCACAGAGTTACTGATTTGTAGTGACTTAGTTAATACACATTGACTTAATGTTTTAATGGAAAATGTAGATAAGTAATTTTCTTCTGCCTCCATGGCAATATACTGCAGTTCTATCAGATGTCGCAGTGTTATATGCCGTATGAGAATCAAAGTTATCTTTCGACAGTGGAGGATCGTTGCCTGGTATGAACGTGATAGCAAAGTGTGAAGGGGCAGCCCTAAAATGAACACAAGAGGAGGATCTCAAGGATTTCGTTTCAGGAGGTATCTTCCCACGCCAGAGAAGGGGAGCCCTCAGGAGTGAAACAGCCTGAAGGAAAAAAAACACTTGCATGACAGCACAGGGGTTTAAATACAGGCTGGAGATTGACAGGTCAGAGTTCAGTGGATGGAAAGTGAAGTTATGGACAAGAGGGCTCCTTCTGCTCTCCCAGTTTGCCCATGGCCAGTCCTTTAGGGCCTCCTTGTATGGGCCCAGCGCTCATACACAAGGTAGGCCAATGTCTGCATAAGCAGCAGCTGGTGGACACATCTTGGGGCTTTATTTTGGTGGAGGGTAGGCCTAAGGGATGCGATGCAACTCAGGGGGCATCAGGTCTAGGACAGCAAGCGATCTTCTCTGCGGGTCAAATATAACTTGAAAACTTACCAGGATGATAAAAGCAAATCGTTACACAGTACTGGAACTTGGGAGACCTGAATCTGTTGCCCATGCTATCACCTATCTGCTTCCTTTAACCACACCCCATGATGATTTTCCCCTTTGTAAGAGCAGAAATTGCCTTCTCTGTTTTCCTCTGCCAAGAACAGAAACATGTCAGTTGCTTCCTGGTGACCTGGCAGGGTTGCATGCTGGCTTATTTCTCCTTGTCAGGAGAAGCATTGGCTGTTCTTCCCCATCCGATTGCCATGGTTTCTCTTTATGTTTATAAAAGACATTGAGGTGTTGGAGCATGTTCAGAGAAGGGCAACAAAACTGGTGAGGGGTCTAGAGAGCAAGCGTTATGAGGAGCACCTGAGGGAACTGGAGCTGTTTAGTCTGGAGAAAAGGAGACTCTCTACAGCTGCCTGAAAAGTGGTTGTATTGAAGTGGTTGTTGGTCTCTTCTCCCAAGTAATAAGTGATAGGACAAGAGGAAACCACTTCAGGTTGCACCAGAGGAGGTTTAGGCTGGATATTATTTCTCTAAAAGGTTTGTCAATCATTGGAACAGGCTTCTCAGGGAAGTGGTGGAGTCACCGTGTCTGAGGTTATTTAAAAGACATGTAGATGTGGCACCTAGGGACATGTTTTAGTGGTTGATTTCGCAGTGTTAGGGTTATGGTTGGACTAGGTTATATTAAAGGTTATATTTATATTGGTTATTTCCTATATAAATGATTCTATATTTCTATGGTTCTATAAAACTTGGGGATCCTATGCAGAAACACCATGCAGACCAGAGAGTTTGATGTATAGTTGGGAATGCTGTGAGAACCAAGTTCCTGCCAGCAGCTTGTCCCTGCAAAAGCGTTTGGGAAAATCCTGTGGTCGGTCCTGCTCAGAACAAGCTGACCAGGGTTGCCATACAGAGTGCAGGTTTGCATTCTGCATGAACAGCCAGTGAATCAGCAGGCTGTACTGGAGCATTTATGATCTTTCCCACATTCTAAAGGTTTCAGTAGTGCTCCCTGCAGCTGTTTGCACTTTTACTTCGATTTTAAAAGCATCTTTTTAAGCTCCACTGCTTAGAACTCCCAGCTGGGCTTTTTAAATACAAAGAAAAATGTTGAAAGCAGCTACCATGAGTATGAAGCACAAATGACAACCCCAGGTATGACATGTACATATTGTTGAGAAGAATAAAGAAAACAAGTGTGATGGGACTGGTAGAAGAAACTTGAGGACCATCAGTGCAAGCATCAGAGACAAACTACAAAGTGGGCTATGCGTGTGATTTCTTGAAGCCATGTCTTTTACACCATTATTACTTCTGGGGTCTCTGCTTACCTGCCTTCATCCCCTGCAGCTCTGGCTCTCCCACATGTGTACAGTAGGGAGGGAAACTTGTTCTGAAATAACGAACTAGGTAATGTACTGATTAAGCTAGCTGAAGAGAAGAGCCTGTTTGCTTAGTTATGGAATGGCAGGCCACTCCCATCCCAATATTAAAAATCTCCATTTGTCCTTAGCAGGTCTTATAATGCTTGTCAAGAGGATTTTTTGTCTTGATTTCAGTTTTACAGGTAGAGATGGGGGGACTAGGCTCCAGAAGTTCTACAGCTCTCGCCTTCACAACTTCTGGTTTCTGCAGCCCTAGATCAGCTTCACGGCACTTATGTTCGTTGGGACACTGGCTCTGTCCCAGAAGGTTTTGAAGGTCAACCCTGCACTGTATCTTCAGATTTCTTTTTTTCTTTGATAAGGAGGTCAGATCTGCCTGTGAATGGGCTTTAGAGAAATACCTGTGGGAAAAGTTATTCTTCCTGGTCTCTGCTTGGGCACTTGGGGCTGGTCCGTTGCTGCCATGCTGAATGCTGTGCATCTGACCTTACAGCAGTTTAATAATGTCACACTGCATGCCCACAGCTACTGTGTACAGAAGAGCTTTTGTTTGATTGTTTAGTGTTCAGGCTATATTAATTTTTTACATTAATACCCTCTGTAAAAAAGGGTTCTGAATTGCCTGAAAACTCACATTTTAAGTTTCAGAAAACCTACGTAGTAGGCTACGTAGACTTTGGCAAAAGCTTTAATAGTTCTTGGCTAAGAAAACCAGCATTTACTATAAGTCCTAAAAGTAAACACAAATGCAGCAACTCCAATTATCGTGGAAATCAAACATCTGAGTGCAAGATGAAGGAAGTTGTACGTGAATGCCTGACAAGGAATCTATTGAACATATTAAATTATACATCTCTCCCAGAATAGCTTGGGTTTTAAAAAGAATATAGCACAGCAGTACTCAATCAGGAACAAAAATACAAGCCTGGTGCACATCAGACCTGGGACAACTTACACGCCAGGACTACTTTGAAAGCGAGAAAACAGCTTTGAACTCCACAGCGTGCCATTACGCAAATACACATGCATGCAAATGATAAAGAAATCTCTCAGTAAAGTGAAGCAATGACAGCCACCCTCCATCATAAACCAGGACACAGGCAATGGAAATAGAAAGGGGAAGCAGGAGGAATAGATGAGCCCAGAGGCAGCACCCAGGGGCTCTGCTGGCCAACTCCAGATGTAGCCGGGAGCACAGCTAAAGAGACCTAGAGAGGGACAATGCTGATGCCAAGTCCCAGACTTTCGAGTCAGAAGCCACCAGGTGCCCCAAAGAGCATTTACTTTCCAGAATGCTTGCAGGATTTTATGTAGCAAACTTAGTAAAGCACCAAAAGCCAGGAAAGCAGGAAAAAAAATGCACTTGTGTTGAATTTGAGGTCTGTGCAGCAGTGGGGTGGTTCTTAATAAATGATGCTTTCAGGAAGCAGGCCACACGCATGCTGCAGGAGAAGGATGTTAGCTCCAGATGTGACCCAGGAGTGTGTCCAGGGTGTGTCAGCAGGAACACTGGGAGAATTCAATTCATTGCTGAGCATGGTTTTGAATTAAGATATTGTGTGGGGATCTGGACCCACAGAGGTACAAACAGGTACTTTTTATAATTAATTGCTGTGGTATAAAGGGATTGTTAATTCTAGTAGAGCGTAGTCAGGATGGATATGTCCCAGACCATTGCAGCTAGCTGATACATAGCTTGTACTTCTGTAGCATCTAGCTCTATTGACTCAACTCAGTTAATTAACAATTTACTGTCCAGAAAATTAAATTGATTCTAAATTTATGCATGGAGCAAGATAGCAATAACTTCCTGAGCAGCTCAGGAAAGTGGAGTTGGATTTTAGTTTTCTGGTCTGGTGAGAAAGGTTAATAAACATTGTACATCCATATTAAAATAGTTGAGGGAAGAGTGAGCAGCTGGCAATTGCAAGAGTGCCTGAGCCAGAGGAAACAGCATTTGCTCTGTCACTGACTTTCTGTGTCACCTTGTGTGTTCTTGCTGGGAATTTTATCTGTCACATCTCCTAATATCCCTTAATGGCCACAGATTTGCATGGAGATTTAGCACTTAGGACATTATAGACATGAAAGGTGTGGAAAGGCTTCATCAGGAAAGGGGAAGATGCCCTTGTTAGGCAGTTTCCATACCAAATACAGAATACCTGTTTGCTTTTGGTTGTTCTCCCATGGTTTGCATGAAAGGGAGCTGGCAGACTGCAGTGTGGGCATAAGGCAGCAGAGGTATCGGGATAGCATGGACTCCTGTGGACCCGATTTGATCCATATCCCTGCCCGGAGGCGGCTTCTGGCAGCCGTTTTCCAAGTTGTTCATAAAACCTACCCAACACCGAGGCTCCACAGTCTCTCTAGGCAATTTATTTCAGTGCTTTGCTACCTTCCCCAGTGGAAAGCTTTTTCCTCAGAGCAAATTGATTCTTCCTTGCGAAACCTGAATCTTGTTACTTCTCTCATTCACCGAGGACATGTAGAATAGATTAACCTCTTCCTCTGAACTGGTCTTTTGTGTACTTACTGACTCTTTTTAGTCTCTCCTTTGCTGAGCAACCTCAATTTGTTTAGATCTCGTTTATTAGACTATTGATCAATCTCAATGCTCTGGACTTTCTTTAACTGGCTTCTGCCTTTCTGGGTGTGCAAGCTCCAGAACTGGATCTTGTACTCCAGCTGAGGCCTTGTTAGTGTTGAGAAGAGTAGAAGAGCTTTTCCATTTGTCTTGCAAGCTATCTCTGTGCTTGTACTTCTAGAAGAACATTTGCCTGGGTTTAGTAACAAATGATGTTGTTTAGGCTAGAGAAAAGGAGGCTGAGAGGAGGCCTTATTTCTCTCTACAACTACGTATAAGCAAGTTGTAGTCGGTCTGTTCTCCTGAGTAACAAGTGATAGGATGAGAGGAAGTGGCCTCAAGTTGCACCAGGGGAGGTTCAGATTGGATATTAGGAAAAAAATCTTCACTGAAAGGTTTGTCAGGCACTGGCACAGGCTGCCCAGGAACGTGGCGGTGTCACTATCCCTGGAGGTATTTAAAAGATGGATAACTGAGGTACTCAGGGATATGGTTTACTAGGGGACAGGTGCAGTCAGACTTGATGATCTCAAAGGTCTTTTCCAAACAAATGATTCTGTTGATGGACTTTGAACCCTTATAGCTCTTGGATTTTTTTTATGGAGCTTTAATACTGGTAAAATTCTCTGCCACTCTACATATGTACAGATGGTTATTCCAGTATAGATATATATTTCTATATTTGTTCTTACTGAATAGAAACCTGGATTTGTTTGTTTCCAGACTTGAACTTTTAAGATATTTTTTTAAAATCTAAATGTGATCTTAAACCTATTTTCCTGCCCTCTGTGTTTGCTATTATTTGCAAAACCAGTAAAAACACCAATTCATCTGCTCTTCATAATGACTGATGACAAAGCTAAGGCAGCCTCCCCCAACCCCCCAAGACTCAGTTTTTTTAGATCTTCTGTTTTGAGAATGAACCTTTGAAACTACTCTGAGTAGTTTTTCAAGTAAGTAGTTCTGCACCTCAGTATTTTCATCCAGACTGTGTTTTCTTACAAGGAAGTGAGATGAAATGCTGTGAAAAGCTTTAGAGAAATCAAGATGTGACACAAAATCTATTGCCTTACTATTGAAGGAAATTAGATTGGTTTGACACCAATTACTCTGAACAGATCCAATCAGGCAGCCACTCACTTTGTTGTGATTTTGTCTCTGCTTACCAATTGTTTGGTTTTATTTGTTTCTAGGAACTGCAGCTAAGCTGATAGATATCTAATTCCCCATCTCTTCATCTCCTCCTTTTGTGAAGGCAGGACGTGTATTTATCTTGTTTCAGTCTTCTGCATCTCACCCTTATTCTTCAGTACTGGGTTGCCAATAACAGCTAACAGCCCTGAGATTTCATCAACTGAGGATGAATTATACCAGGCTCAGCCAACTTCAAAACCTCTGGTTCGTCTAGTGATCTTCTAACCTCTTCCTTCCCTGTTAAAAAATTTTATCCTGTGTCACTGATTTTATCAGTTTCCAGACTTCTGGTTACAATCTAGTCTGAATGACTCCTTTTCTAGTTGTTTTTTCCAGATCCTATGTGAAAAAAGTCCTGAATTTGATAGTGTTGTTGGAATATCCCACTTTTTCTAGGCACGTCTGTGTATTACCACCTCCTAGACGCTGCTGTCTTTGTTCCTCAAGGTCATTTTATCTTCCTGATTTGGCAGTCTGGAATATTCAAGTCTCAACTGCATTAGGAAACAAGGTTTCTTTTTTTCCTAGCTAACATCTTCTCCTACAGTATGAATTTCAGCTGTTCATCTTTGAGGAAGTCTTCCTGTTGATTTCATATACCAAATACTTCCAGCAATCAAATACTACTTCTCCTTAACAACTCTTACGGCAGCAGGCTAGATCACTTTCTTCTGAGCACTTTGAAAAGTTGCATGCAAAGTCCAGGATACCCAGTCCTGGCTGCAAGCCTGTTTTGTTCCTCCTCTTCTTCTGAAAGGCACAGATGCAGTCAGTCCTCTCATGTTTTTCTCCTTGATGACCCAATGTCTCCTACAGTGACAACTGCAGAGGCAGGAGTTAGGAAACCTAGGTGGAAGAGAAGTGGTGGGGTTTAAAAAGAAAGTATAAAAACCTTCCCAACAGTTGTGAATTAATATTCTTATCTGTGAGGCACTTTCCAAATCCGTCATGGGGTATTGTCTGTTAACAACCTGAAGCAGGTTTGATTCCACCAACATATAGTATTTTAGCAAATATAAAGTATACCTTTGCTCTTGTTGGTACCCTTATGCAGGGTGATGGAGGGAGGAGAAAGGCATTCTGCATTTGTTCAGGGAACAAGCGGTTTTGGAGAGAATAGGCTGTTGAGGGAGCTCACTGAATGCTGCTGCTCATCTTAACTTCTCCCACAGCCTGTGCAGTCTGAGCCAGAGCTACAGCCTTGTGGAGGGGAGATGCTGCAGCTGAGATGGGGGTGGGGGGGCAGTGCACCTACCTCCCCCTGCACCTGGCAGTGGGTCCCCCAGGGCTGGCCCAGACCCCACAGATTTCCTGAAGTCATGGGTTTGCGTTAGCTGTACACTGTATTGATTCCTATTTAAAAGGCCTGCCTTTGAATTTCAGTGCATCTCCACTTGCAGCTTTCTTTTGAACCATGATGAAGAGGAAAGAGGCACTGGCAAGTTGTGCTCTTGTTGCTTATGCCTCCTTTCCCATATGTTCAATCTCTTTTAACTAGCTCCACTCTATTTGATCTCTCCTCATGTGGAAATACATGTCTTAGTTTTTCCTCTTCCTAGTGTATGGACCTTTGAAGTTTCCTTCTGGGACCTCGATGTGCAACCAGGTTTTTAAGCCTTATTAAGGGTTAAGCATTAAATGCCTTGGAAAAATTGTACATTAATTCCCTGTGCAAAGTTTTATCCATTGGTAGAGTAAGGATGATAATGTGCACCTCAAGAAGAAGCTGCAGATTAATGAAACATGTTTGTAAAGCACTTTAAAAGCTTTGCATGGTGTTACTTCTTGAAGTGGAGATTACCGAGCCCTGTTTAAAGAGATAACTAACAAACTGACTGCTGCCGTATGCACTATTAATTGCATATGCAAATACAGCAGGCTTCATTATAGCATCCGCTGACATTTACTGTGAACTCTGTGGCACGTTACTATAACTGCATGCTTTTATTTGAAGTGAAAGAAAATGACTGAATCCAAAATTACTTTGAGGATATCTTTAGCAAATCTTTCCTTTACTTTGAAGTGGTCAATTAGCCACCATCCATATCTTCTATCAGACCTGCCATCCTGTAACAGAAAGTGTTAGAAGTCAATGGGGTGCTTCTAGCTGAAACTAGTTTCTAGCAAGACTTTCTGTTCTAGAAGATGACACCAAATTGAAAAGGGGTAGGATGCATCACCAGCTGATCTTCCTCACGATACAAAAACATTTAAACTAAACAGTTGCTGGTTTGTTTCCTGTATTCTGGAGCAAGACAAATAAGGCAATGCACATTTGGGTATTTCACTCTCAGACTATCATGTCTGTGTGCAGATTTGAGGTGCTGTCATTGTGCATGGGCCTGTTTCAAGGGTAGCTCTGCAGTCATAGAGAAGAGCTTAAACAACCATCTGTGCAGCAAAAAGGGCATAAGCAGAGAGAAAACTCACCCGAGACCTATAGGAACCAGGAGACTAGAAGATCAGTTAGAAGCAAATTGACTAGAAATGAGGAAAAAGCTGAAAGGGCATTTGAGGAGATGTGAAGGGACATGAAACGTGGCAGGAACCATAAGTACCGCGAGGTTCTGGGGATTGCAAGGGAAAGTGACTAAATGATGCTGAAGGAGAAAATGAAGTGATCTTAGGTTAAGCCACGAAGGTTAAATTACAGATGTGATGCTTTGGCTGGAAATGGGATAATTTGGTACAGTAGCTGGAACTACTGCTGTGATAACAAGTTTCTTATGCAAAGAAAACCCTTCTAGAGAAGGTCATGCCAAAGAATTCCAACCTCTCTCTTTGCTGCTAGAACCAATTGCAGTATTTGCAGAACTAACTTGCTTGCCAAATGAGGAAAGTAACAAATGGCCTATTTTAAGCATTTAAAAATCTTACAATGTTGCAGTTGTACATGTCTGATAATTCATGATAAAGGATGAGATTCAGGTTCAGTGGCAGCTGGTGACAGCTCTTCACTTCTAATATTTCCTATTAATCAATGCAGTAAAGTAATATGGAAGCAGAAACAGTGTGTATGATTTAGATCTGTATATTGAAACATCATTATTATGGTTTGTTTATTTACATCAAAACCAGAAAGCATGCTTTCTGCTTTGGGATTATTTGTTCTCCCAACTATATCAAGTCTAATTGCTTCTTCAAACCATGACACAGTGCAGTATTTCAGAGCTAACATCCTTTGTAAATCCCGTCAGTCATGTCGCTCACTGAGAACTGATACATTTAGGTTTAGTATGTTAGAAAAGAAGCTAGGTAACAAATCCAGTTTGAAAAATGACATCGCTGTACAGAGATTGTGAGAACCCACCACATGAGGGAACAAACGGAGAAAACAGGCACCCTGATGGGGTGGGCATGAGGAAGCCGGTGTCACCTGCCAGTGAAAGGCTCCATAGGCAGGAGACAGAAGAATGAAGACTACAGTCCCCTCAGAAGAGTGATTTCTGAACTGTGCTAATAAAAGCCTCCAGCATTTGTCTGAACATGTGCTGTATGACACAATGCAGAAGCTGCGTAAATTGTAAAACAAGACTCTCAGAAATAGAAAATATTATCATTAAATTCACTAGCAGAACTTTAATTTAGTGCCCTGAGCAAATACATAAACTAACCATCTTTTCTTCACCACGTCCTGTTTCTTTACTGCACAGCAAAATGCTAGCTCCTTAATTTTCTAGGACTTTTTACCAAAAAATCCAGCGTATTTTAACCCTACTCATGACTGAAAACATATGGGCTTTTTTTCTCTTGAGATTTTTTTTCTACTTCTTTTTTTCTAACATCCTGAGGCAGGCACATATCCTTAGAAATCCCAGCTACAAGCAATTAGAAGCACAGTTTGATAAGGGAGAGCATCAGATTAATTGAAGGATGCAGGGCACACACATACAATATAGCTCTCTTCTAAGGTAGTTTTGATTGTCAGAGATTACTGGTAGAGAAATACATTGCTGCAGCAAAAGGTCTCTGATTTCTACTCCACTCGAATAATAGGAATTAGAAATTATTCAATTTTATATGTATTTGGCAGTCTAAAGCTGAGTGTGTGCTTCATTTCCACTTTCACTGCTAGATCATTAAGATCTCACTAAAAACTTTTGGTGGTGAAGAGCTTAATTAAATTAAAATATTCTCTCAAATGTAAGTTTCATGCAAACAGGAAAATCAATTAATTAATTTCGTTTGTGTCTTCAAGAGGAAGTTGTGCATAACATAGTTAATTGATCCCATGGAATTCTTGAAATTTTTCTTTAAATATCATTTTGAACAAATTAGCAACAAGAATTGCACGTGTCTTTTGAGCTCTTGTATCTTGTGCAATGATTTGACTGAAGTAACACACAAGCTAGTGTAGATCCTATGCTGAAACTGCTGAGTAAATTGTCAACTTTATATACTATTGATCATAGTATCATAGATTCATAGAATAGTTTGGGTTGGAAGTGACCTTAAAGATCACCCAGTTCCACCCCGTGCCATGGGCAGGGACCCCTCCCACTGGATCAGGCTGCCCAAGGCCCCATCCAACCTGTCCTCGAACACCTCCAGGGATGGGGCAGCCACGGCTTCAGTGGGTGACCTCTTCCAGTGCTTCAGCACTCTCATAGTGAAGAAATTCTTCCTTATGTCTAGTCTAAATCTCTGCCCCTCTACAGTTTATAGCTTTTATAGATACACATTTTAGACATTCAGATAAGATTTCACAGAGTTTTAAACTAACCTTGAGTTGTCATAAAATGAGAATGCAACACTCAAGCTAGTTCCCCTCTTCTGGAGTGATTTATTCAGGCTTGGTGACAAATAAAGGGTAGGACAAGGACCTTCCATTTCCAGTGATGCTTTCAATTCTAGATCAGTGCTCCAGGGGGCCTTCCATATGTCCTACGCTGTTCAAAAACGATCTCTGCTTCATGTCCTGGGAAGGATTAGTGCTTTTGGTGGGATGGAATGGGAAGGGTGGGAGAGGGAAGTCAACAGGAGAAATGATCAGTGTGGGACATGCTCCAATACCCGATCTGGGAAATGTAGAGTACTGCTTGCTCTCCTTTCCCAGGGAGTCTGGTAGCGGTTTGTTGGCTTGACCCACTGATATTCCCATGACATTTCAGAAGCAGAGAAATTATTACTTGTAAATGGCTGTACTATTTTTTTTTTTTTTAAGACACAAATACCTAGGAAAACACTGCATAAATTACTATCATCCAGTACCCAAAGAAACAAGCAGTTTTAAGCAACCTAATGCCAGTATTTGTAATGAAGAGAACACACAGATGCTTCTTTTTTGGATCCAAGTTTTCTAACAGCCTGATTTGTAAATGAGCTTTCCGTGTATTCACACACACCTAGTAATCTGGCTCAGCAACCTAAAGAAACGCAGTCATCAAGCTGTGAAGAATTTCCCACTGTTTCATGCTTCATTTCCAGGGGAAGAATCAGTTCTGAGTGACTGAAGGGGAAAATACACCTATAACAAACACTGTTGTGATATAAATACACCTATAACAAACACTGTTGCTTAGAAGAGGGCCTGTGTCTTGGTGAAGTGTTGCTGGGAGCACTCTGGGCTTCTGCAAAAGGCAAATCTGAATGTGATATTCAGGGCTCTGCAGATAAGAACGGAGCCTCCTTTGTGAAGTGAAGGTTACACGGGAACAGAGGTGTGGTAAGTATGCATGCTTGCCTGGTGTGATTAAAAATCCCCAGAAGGTCTGGAGAAGAGGAGGCTTTCTACAGCTACCTGAAAGGAGGTTGTGGCAAGGTGAGTGCTGGTCTCTTCTCCCAAATAACAAGTGACAGGACAAGAGGAAATGGCCTCAAGTTGTGCTAGAGGAGGTTTAGATTGAATATCAGGAAAAAATTCTCTACTGAATGAGTAGTGAAGCACTAGTAGATGCTGCCCAGGGCAGTGGTGGAGTCACCATCCCTGGTGGGGTTAAAAAGCTGTGTAGATGTAGCACTCACTCGAGACGTGGTTTAGTAGGCACAGTAGTGGTGGACTGATGGTTGGACCGGATGATCTGAGAGGTCTTTTCCAACCCTTATGATTCTACGAAAATAACCAAAGCTAATCTAACTTTCTATCTTGGGCATTTGCAAATGAGATACAAGAATGTCCGTGTCTGAAAATGTGGGATCCATGCACAATTGGATAGGCAGATTCAGCTGCTGCTTAGTAATTGCAGCTTTGGGCAGGTGTGGATCTATTAATATAACACATTGATATGTCATTATCTGCTGTCACAACCCATTAACAATATCATATCTTCTCCCCTGCATTCTCTGTCTCAGATTACTTTGGTTCCGGGCTGAACTATGACAGAGAGGAAAGCATGGCATTGAGGTTGAAAGCAGTTGATGAATTCAGCTTTGGAACTGGTGCTGACTTTTTTTTTTTTTTGTTGAAATATATATGGAATAGAATGGTCAAAATTTTTCATAAATTTTACACCTTAGAATACCTAAGTTTAGCCAAAAATAAAATACTGAAGTGACATATATGCAACACATTGCATTTGAGGTTATTTTAGAAGTTAAGATAGTTCACAGAATAGTAAGAGTTGAGTCTAGGCAGGTGTAAAGGAAACCATGAGATACATATGTGGAGCCTGAGGAGGAAACTCTTCTCCTAAGGAGCTGGAGCACTAGTCTGGTTTAGTGGTGAAATTCCTTCTTTATGAAGTTAGATTTGAGGGTGCATTCTCCCATCTCAGGAGAATGTATCTTACCCCAAGAGGTGCTCTGGTCCAGATCTCTTCCAGCATCTTTAGTTGGGGGTCATCATGTAACAGAGAGGGCTTTAATATGCACAAAGCCAGAGAGCAACCCTGATGTCCATTGGCAAAAGCACTCCAAGGTTACTGCTCCAAGGTATTTAGAGACCTGAGGCATGAGAAAGGAGTATAAACTTAGCTTTGTGTGTTGTTGAATGGCAGAATTCCTGTTTTGCAAACTTGAAGTTGAATTCTGGGAAAGGCTTCACAGAATCACAGAATGAATCACAGAATGACCAGGTTGGAAGAGACCCACCAGATCGTCGAGTCCAACCATTCCCACCAATCCCTAAATCATGCTCCTAAGCACCTCGTCTACCCTAACCTTAAACACCTCCAGGGACGGTGACTCAACCACCTCTCTGGGCAGACCGTTCCAATGCCTAACCACCCTCTCCGTGAAGAACTTTTTCCTAATCTCAAGCCTAAATCTCCCCTGGTGGAGCTTGAGGCCATTCCCTCTCAGCCTGTCCCCTGTCACTTGGGAGAAGAGGCCAGCTCCCTCCTCTCCACAACCTCCCTTCAGGTAGTTGTAGAGAGCAATGAGGTCTCCCCTCAGCCTCCTCTTCTCCAGGCTGAACAACCCCAGCTCTCTCAGCCGCTCCTCATAAGATTTGTTCTCCAGCCCCTTCACCAGCTTTGTTGCCCTTCTCTGGACTCGCTCCAGAGCCACAACATCCCTCTTGTGGTGAGGGGCTTCATGGCAATGAATGCCCATTGGGGGAAGTGCTGCATTCCCTGTGTTCCAGGATCAGTTCTTTTGACATTTCCCACCACTCTCCTGCTGCCTACACAGTGTGGTCAGTCTGAAGCCCCTTGGAGGAGCCTGTCTCCCTGTTCAATGGACAGGTTGCCCCCTGTTATGTTGGGAGTTCCAGCTTACTAAAGTAAGTACCAGCTTACTAGAACTTTAAACAGTGCTTGATCCTGCTCCTTGCGATCACTGAACTGATATTTCAAAATACTTCACATTGGAATTTTGCTGCCATTTGAGCTCTTCTGCATCCAAGCCTGTGATTACAGAATTATAATGTTTTGACATAGCAATGAAAGCCAGGAAATTGGCTGTTAGCAGTGGAATTTCTCTCTCTCTTGCCTTTCCTTCATGACAGCTTTACTGTAGGCAGTAATTGAGCAGAAATGACAATAGCAATTAACTTATAACCTTCTGCTTCAGTACACACGTTAGTACCCATTCAAGGAAAAATATCCTCTAAGACGTTAAATATTAAATATGTGGGTGATTTGTGACAAAAATTCATACAGCTTGGAAAATCCACTATGAATATCAATACCAATAGAAATATGACTGGGATTTTCAACTTCCTAGCAGGATTTGGCATGAAAAATGTCATGAATCCCTTTTCTTTTCTTTCCTTTCTTAGTTTCATACCTTTCCTGTTATAGTTATTAGAAAACTGAAGTTTAGATACTGTTCTTTACTTAAGCACTACCAATTAGATAAATAGGTCATTTTAGCATTGATTTTTTTCCCCAAGAGCCACTAAATTTTTTGCACATGGTTCATTACTGTTTGTGATTAGCTAGGTGGGAAAAGAAATGGAAAATACCAATCTGTCTTTCATGAATGACAGCTTCCTATTTCTGGTTGCTCCAAATCCATAGCTTAAAGCCTGGTTTATTAATTAATAAGTAGAATCTCTCTGCATCTTTGATCATTGGTATTATACAGAATACTGAATATTTAAAAGTGGTTTCCAGTTAATCTCTAGCACATGTCCTGTATCACAAGCCAAAGCATCACCTTATGAGAATTATGCCCAATGGTTAAATGTATAAGATGCTCACTTACAATTTTGAGCCAATTTGGTGAAATTGATAGGTTTACCATTGATTTGAATTGATCAAGTGCCAGGATAGACTATCGAACATCTTGTAAAATAGCTGCACAGGAAACTCAAACAAAATTCTTTTTAAAAATTATCCATGTTCTTAGCTAGACTTGAAAAGGAATAATCTGGTTTTTCTGTAGTTCTGAACATTTCAGAGATTTTATGAATTTCAGTACCTCTGAAAGCAAATTTATTTCATTAAAACAACAATTGTGACCCACAATTAGGAAAGAAGATTCCCCTCAGAACAGAAAAACCCACACAACTTCCGACACTAGACGGCACCAGCTCCTTCTAGTTTATCAGTGGTTTCTAAGGACCTGCTTAACATGAAAACTGCTCACACGCCTGTCAGAAGTCAGCACTTCCTACCAGTTTGTTCAGAGCAGGTGTGAATTTTAAGAGGAAACAGTGTGTGTAATAACAGACAGCAATTGTACCTCCATAAAGCTTTCCTCTTCTGAATGGTTGGACTGGATGACCTTAGAGGTCTTTTCCAACCTTAATGATTCTACGATTATGAGTGTGCTGATGGAAGTTTTTTTATTCAAAGCAACCCATTTCATTCTTTGATGTAGAGAGACCCCCTGCTAAAACAAAAAGCTGCTGCACGTGCACATCAAGCGGAGCCAGGGGAGAGGCAGGCAGGTGCTTGGTGGTCAGAGGGAGTGGGGAGAGAGGAGCAGAGCAGCTCCATGTGCCATCCCAGCACAGCGGAATGGGGCTCTGCCTGCTGGCAAACCAAAGTGACTGGCAGCACCTTGCAAGGACAGTATTGGATGAAGAAGTGCACCATTAGGGACACCTACAGCAAGTGCTCTCTCTCAGCTCTGCACCCCCAAGCACAGGCTCTAAGGAGTTTCAGCTGCTGCAAACACAGCTTTGATAAGGCAAAATCTTGTTTGCCAGTGGGCAAACCTCCCCGTAACTCAGCCCACCTGTTTCTCATTTATTGGCAGCTGTTTCCATTAAACCTGCGATGTATGCTCCCGGTTAATAAATACCTCCGTTGCAGTGTGTATTGCTGTGAGTGTGTTTTGGGGGTGTGTGCTCTGCTCAATGCGAGAGTTAGGTTTACTTATGTAATGTTAATTTTATTATTGAAATTCATTTTTATGTGGGATTTTTTTTGGAAATTATGTGTTTGTATGATCTGTTAGGAGTGGCTCTTGCTGTTAGATAAGCACTGGAGCTGAGTGCTGTTATAAGGAAGGTTGGATAGAAGGCAAGAAGAGTAAAGGCTCAAAAGGGTATACGCGATGTCTGTCCACTGTGGAGCCCTTAAATGGCTTGGAGGAATGCTCAGATGTGGTAGAGCTCTTTCAGGTATGTTTGTCTTATTTATTCTCAAGTAGATAATTTATTTAGTAATGTATTTATATCACCAGATATCCTTAAGCTAAAGACTTCCAGGTGTGAGTCTAAAAACTTTTCTTGAAGTATATTGAGTGCTTTTGACGTCCTTTTTCATGTTCTGCTTTTCTTTTTTGGTTATTTAGTTGTAAATAGACTTGCCAGTTTCCTTAGATTAGAAAAAATGTTGAGTTGTGTGCTGGGGAGCTTGTGTAGCTGCACAGGTGAATCAAGTTTGCAGGGAGCAGGAGTGCTCTGATGCTGAACTTAGGTTTGATTCCCTGCTAGACTTCAGTCTGGCACAATATCCTGCTGGACTGTGGACTGCTCAGAATAAAGATTCATTGTCTAAGGTCGTAGAGTTGTTTTAGAGCTACATGTTTTAAGTACTGAATTCTTGATTCAAGCTATTCTAATTTCTCAGGGGAACTGAGATGGCTTTGAACATGGCTTATAAATTTATTGATAAAAAGAAATATGCGTCTCTGTTTTTTCTGTTTTAGTGGAAGCAGATGTGCTGTGTCAAAGACTCGAGCATAGTTTATGAGTGGGTGGCCTGGGAGCTTAAAGGGAAGAAGAGGACAGCACGGCTGCACAGGGAGCTTGGCAGAGGCTTTGGAAGCAACAAATTCTAGGAGAGGGTGGGATTTCCTGCTGTGTTTCACTACCTTGGTGGGGTTTTTTTCCAATATATGGAAATGCAGATTGAAAGAGAGTGACCAGGTTCAAGAAGTAAGATATGGTCCAAGGTTTTTGTACTATGGATCAAACTGAATTTTGTCAGTGTGAGACTGTTCAATAAATTGATTTCCATGGGGCCACAATGAGTTTGGAGTAAGGAGATCTGTGGGTTCATGGTGATGGAAGAGCTGGGGCATAGGGCACTACTGGTAAGCTACAGTCAGGTTCATTTTTTCCCTCTGCTTGCCGTGACTTCCATGTTATCCCCATTTACCCATAGGGCCTCTTACTTGCAGTTTTCCAAGAAACGCACTTTTCTCCTTCACCAGCCAAAGCAACAATGATGGTGTTTGCACTCTGACAAAAGCAAACGCTCCTTGAATTGGCAGAAGCACCATGGAGCAAAGCACCTCTGCCTTTCACCTGCGGAGAATGGACAGGCAGGGAGCAGGAATGGTTGTCCAGTCATGGTGAGCACAGCTGCTGGGCCAGAACAGAGAGTCCTGCCCAGCCCTGGGCTCCAAGGACAGAGTGAGGATGACAGCTTCAGCTCCAAGCTGCTGGTGTAGCAGGGAGTTGCAGGGGCCTGGATGCCTTCGTCCTGGGTAGCTGTCTCAAAATTCTCTTCTCTTCCCCTGCTAGCAAGAAGTGCTGCTCTATCTACAGCTCTGCTAACTGTCTCTTCCCATAATTGCCTTTACTTCTGAATGCTCCTCTTTGAGAGATTGTCATGGCTTCACCACTATGAGTCCCTCATACCTGTGAAAAATGACCAGATCTCCAACTTGTGTGTGAATTATGGAGTGACACCCAAAGCAGATGTTTCAACACCTGCCTTTTTTCCTCTCAGTATTTTTAGTATTTTTTATTCCTCAGAGCTATTTCATTCATCAGCAACATTTGTCCACTGGTGAAGTGGCATGTGGCAGCTCTTTCTCAGTTGGTTTACAACACAAAATAAATAGAAAAGCTGTATTTTGCAGAGAAATGTTATGGAAAAGTGAATGGCCAGAAAGTAATTGTACACTTGGAATGCCACCAGGATGCCAGCTGACAAACTTACCCTCTTTGAGAGTGAGAAAAAGTCTAGAGAGACTCAAGTTTTTCTGCTAGGCTAGAAGAGAAATAGTTCTTTTTCTACTCATTTAGTTGTGTGGGTTGAACGTTCAAGGGATCAGACAAGCACCACAGCTGGTGCAGTGCAGGGGGCAAGAGCGTGGGGACAGCAAGTACGAAGGGAAGAAAGAGGACTGTCCTTCCTGGCCATGTTTGCTACTGTATTTGTGCATCACGCAAAAATACTGACTGGAATTGAATGGCTTAAAAGGAGGATTTAGTCAAATCAACAGTGTGAGTTGTAGGAGTGCCTGCACTTGCAAGGTAAGTCATTTTTGCCTTTCTATAGCACTAGCAGAGAGAAAAGTGGATGTATTGCCTACCTCTGAGTCTACATCAGCAATTCATTTGTCAAAGTGCAAGGGAGAAAGAGAGTAATGAAAGTTTATGGAGTATATTTTTTTCTCAACATGTTATTAGTATTAATGGGAAATGCGCTCAGAGCAAAGAGAATATGCCCCTTGTGTGCATAATGACCGAGCTCCCAGGTCACTGCTAAATCTCACATGCTTTATGTGCCTCTGCAGTGTTTCTACACTGTAATTTAAAAAGGGGTAAATTATATTTCTGACCTTAGTTAATTGCTGTTTGTGAAGCAATATCATAGCCAAGAGCAGGCTGCATCAAAACGACCTGAGACTGATCTTTCACTTCCTAAAAACAGAGCTACAGGGAGTGCCTTGTGCTATTAAAAATACTGTTAATCAGGATGCAGTATTTAGAAAGCAGACAATGTTTGGTCAGAAGATCACAGGAGCTTGCTTTGGTGATGCTTGCTTTCTCCTGAAGGCGGCATAATCATCCATAGCTGTGGACTTTGAGCAGCTGCAGCAGCATATAAACTCTTCCAGAATTGTCTTTTCTGCACTGAGTAAGGCTCTTCCCCTTTAGTACTTCTGTAAATGATGTGAGGAAAGCAGAAGTGAAGGGAATTACACGATGGTGCGTACATAATTCTTGGTTTTTTTTCTTCTTTTATTTGTTTTTTTTTTTTAATGGCGGAAAGCTATAGACCTTAAATGTCTGTTAGTCCTCTCTGGATCTCACTGGAGAATTAAGCTGTATAAAACTAAAGCACAGAGTTGTTACTGTGAATGAATGCAGAAAAGGGATCCTGTCGCTCTAACTTTCTATGAATCCTCTTAATTCATGTCTTGGGCAATGGCATCATTGCCATATAACACATAGACTTGGTGACTTGGGAAGGAATTTCGGGAGAAAGTCTTTGTCTTTACACCAGCTTTCTTGAGGTGTTTTATTTTTTTTAGTGAAAAGGTTCTAGCTCACTTGAGGAGGTGTGGCAAAACTGCCAGATATCTGTGCATGGGCACAGGGCTGTAGCATGCACGTGATCAGTTGCCTGAGGACTTGGTTGTGCTTGCAGCAATAAATAAAATGAGGGTGGTGGAAATCAACCGAAAATTGTGATTCTGGGCAGGTGAGAAGAGCTTGTGCATGAGGGGGGCATCAGGCTGTGCTGCTAACCTTGGAGGACACCAGAAGTGTTCCTATTTCATTACATTAGTTGAAATGATGCCCTATTCTGTTGCTCGTGAGTGATAACAAGAGAGACCTCTGGTGTGGTGCCATGTAGTGAAAATATGACAATTGGTCAAGGCCAATTGTATGAGATTCAGTAAGGCCAAATGCTGGGTGCTGCACTTGGGCTACAACAACCCCATGCAATGCTCCAGAGAGTGGCTGGAAATCTGCCTGATGGCAAAGGATCTGGGTTTGCTGATCAACAGCAGCTAAACATGAGCCAGCAGTGTGTCCATGTGGTTAAGGCAGCTGACAGCATTCTGACTTGGATCAGCCATGGTGTGACCAGCAGGAGTCAGGAAGGGTTTGTGTCCCTCTACTCGGTGCTAGTGAGGCTGCTCCTCAAATATTGTGTTCAGTTTTGGGCCCCTCAGTGCAAGAAAGATATTGAGGAGCTGGAGCGTGTCCAGAGGAGGGCATCCGAGCTGATAAAGAGTCTGTAAAACAAGTGTTAACGGGGAGTGCCTGAGGCAACTGGGGCTCTTCAGCTTGGAGAAGAGCAGGCTGAGGGGAGACCTAATTGCTTTTTGCAAACTCCTGAAAAGAGGTTGTAGCAAGGTGGGTGCTGGTCTCTTCTCCCAAGTGATAGGATGAGAAGAAATGGCCTCAAGTTGTTGCAGCGGAGGTTTAGGTTGGATATTAGGAAAAATGTCTCCACTGAAACGTTGGCAGGGGGAGTTGAACTGGATGAGCTTTAAGGTCTGTTCCAACCCAAACTATTATATGATTCTGTGAACCACTGCATGGATCTGACCTGGCTTGGCTAAAGCTGTGTAGAGTTTGGAGCATATCCTGGTGGAGTTGTTGGTGAAAGGGTTACAGGGGTGGTTATAATGGCAGTGAGCACAGTTAATGCTGAGCTGCAGTAGGGCCATTTAAATCTGCCTTGTTGTAGTCGCCTCTTACAGGGAGCGTGGGAGGTTTTATCATCTTGTGTTTGCTTTCAAGTAGGTCTCCATTCAACAGATTAAAAGGAGAATTCCTGGGGAAACGTTTGCATGCAGAAAAAGGCTTCAAGCTGTAAATCAGAATGCAGAGAAGTGTAAAGGGTGATAAGGGAAACAGACTGCTATGATAAAATACAGGAGCAAATGCTGCCTGTGGAAAATCTCCTTTCTTGAGTGAGGAGAGAAGCTGAGGTTTTGGGGAGAGAGAGGACCAAAAATAGGTAAATGGGCATTGGATTTGCTTTTTGTAACTTTTCTGAACTACTGATATTTTTTCTGTTAGGGAGATTTCCTCGTGCCTCATTGGAGGGAGGAGGGAATAAATATACTAGGATGATGAAGGAACTTCATAAGCACACAAATGTGTGTTTGTGTTTTGGAACAAAAAGGCTAATCTTTTGCCAGTGAAAGCATTCAGGATTTATTCCCCCTCCTTTTTCTTTTTTCAAAATTCATATATGTTTCGCGTTTGTCACTTCTTTCATTATGGTTTTGTACTAGAGTCACGTTAATAGGGCGAAACTAGTGGCTTTATTCACTCACCAAGGTATGTCTGTCATTAGAGCCCCTGACAAGTTAGGAAGAAACCCCACATGGACAGACGAGAGTGTTTGCCATGTTTTGTCTTCCAAGTGCTTTACAGTCATCAACTGATTATTTGTGGTTTATTCAGTGAATATCCAGACAGAATTCAGTCATTTGTACTAAATTGTACTCACAAGATCATGCAAATTGAAAAGAACCACATGATTTCACACAAGGACATTAATGATTTCTTAACTGTTTAATTAAAAAGAAGAATCTAGATATTGCAGAGAGCAGCTGATTGGAAAAAACCTCTCGTTAATGTTTAGTCCTTACAAAAACCTGGATTATGCTAAGGATAGGAAGCAGAGCTGTAAAAGCCAATCTATAAATCATCTAATTACTTGAGCAGCAACACTTAAGTGTTTATTTTGTTCCCAAAGAATATAGCACGGTTATAAAGGTAGGGGAGCAAAGCAATGTGAACTGTTATGAACTTAGTTGCATGATCATCCCTTGCAAAAGTAAACAACACTTTTTGTTTAGAAACAAATATGTGTGGAAAAGAGTAGATTTATTTTCTTAATCCCCTAGAACCGATTGCTTTTGTAAAATTAGCCAGGTATTATGTAGAGCATGGAGTGGGAGTAGAACATGAGAAAATCTTTGCTCTGTTTCTGTCTCTGTTTTAAATCTTTTATTGTCCCTCTTCTCTTGAATATCCAGACCTTGTCTTTCTTACATTTCCAAACAGGTAGAGGTATAATGTGCTTTGTGGACTCTGAGTCATTTAACCTTTTTGAACCACTGGTAACACAGCTGATGGATGCATTTCCAGAAAGAAAAGAGTCTTTATTAATGGAGCTGATTAATTTAGATTCAAGTAGTGGTGAAGATGGGATGACTTGGATTTTTACTGGGTTTTTTTCCAGTTTAAATGGCTGCTGGTCGGATCAAGGAAATCTTTCTGGCATGCTCTTCTGCTTTCCTCCCTGCACAATGCACTAAAAGAGTTAAAAGCCAAGCTTACACGTTTTTTTCAGCCCAACAGTCTGGAGGTTCAGAAGATAAGAAGTGCTTCTCGGCATGAATGAACTGTGAAATGTGTTTTGAGAATGAAGCTTTTGATGAGAATTTACATCCAAAAAACCTCCTAAACTTACATTTTAAAATCTATCACGCTGTTTATTCCTACAGAGAAGCAAGTCTTATCTTTTGAATTTCAGACTGTTTACTGAACACATTTTTTTCAGGATATTTTAATGACAATTGACATTGGAACCTTCCTCTACAACAGTAGGAGTGGGGGAAATCCACTGTTATTGGGTTTTCCTTGCTGCAGGTGTAAGATCCTTCAATTTTTTTAAGCCTTTCAGAATTATACAAGGTTTTAGCCCTTAGGTGGTTGTTCTGGGTGAAATAAGGAAAGCTTTGCAAACATAGCAGCAGAGTTATCTCCATGCAGACTTATTTCTTGGGTATTCGAGGTGTGATAAGTTTCTCTGAACCACCAGAGATGAGTACAAGATTAGAATTGGTTTTCTAGCCGAGATGCATACAGCATAAATCCTGTAGGTAGGTAGCTCAGTACTACCTAGTCGTGTTTGCACAAATTCCTGAGAAGTACTTGTTTAGTAAGTGTCTAAAACAACTTATATCAGGAAATTGAGTGAAATTCTGATACAGCATAAATATAACCAATGGGTTTTCTTGCTTGTTTTCTGTCCTTAGACATCCAGCACCTGAAGGTAGCGTTGTTTATCTGTCCTGATCTTAAAAAGAGGCGTGAGGAGTCTGTAAGGGAAAGAATTACCTTCATTAGATCTGGTATTGCTGGGAAAAAATTGGGGTAATGTTTTTGAACTGAGGATCTCCCCTGTCTGTCACTTCACCCCCAGGTAACAGCAGAGCTGTTATGAGCTGGCAGGGTGCAGGCTGGAACCTTCTGCCTTGGAAATGGCCAAGCTGGTTTATAGTTGACACTTGCAACTTCTGTTATTGCTCTTCAAATGTTCTTCTGGTTCAGTACATTATGCCTGGCAGGTGCAAATAATGCATTGACCTACTCTTCCTTGTGCTCATTTGAAGCGAGCGATTATCCTACTCTTAACCCATGCTCGTGTGAAGCAAGTATCCAGCAGAACCCATGGAATCCCTTCATATCATAGTGCTAACACTGTGCAGCCCCACTACCTGCACAGGTCCAGGCTACAAAACAGTGATAATACTAGAAGTGCTGGGCTGTAAATAAGGACTTGTGTGTCAGATATGTGGGAAATGTTTTCAAAGTGGTGGTTTCTCTGGGGTGACTGTGTTGGAAGGGATTAGGATGTCTGTCAGAGAGTGAAGTGTTGAGCTGCTCTCAAAATTCTGCTGAACAGGTAGATGTTATTGAAAAGAGATTTATGTATTTCTGCAGGGGGAAGAAGGGGAAACAGATGGGTGTTTTGTATGTGAGTTTGCTTTTCTTATCTGGGAAGGAATGGGTAGTCTGCCTAAGCAGTCTCTGCTTTTAATTTCTGCAGTGCTGGCAGAAGGAGCCAGTGGGAGGAGAGGAGAAGGGGGATCAGCCAGCTTGGGAAGCCAGGCTTGCTGCTAGTCCCAGCCAGAGGGGTCGTGTGGAGTGCAAAGAGGGTTAGTTCCTACCCACTGTGGTGGTTCCTTGCCGCTGGCTGCTCCCTTGAGCCCCCTTGGCAAAGAAGGCAGCGGCTCCCAATTGCCTGTCTTTATGAGTAACTGCCAGCTTGACTTATTCTTAACTTAGCATTTTGACTTTTACAATGCAGACCACCTTTCCAAACATACTTCTGATACAGGAAAAGCTATGTCTATTATTTTCTAGTAAGTCTCATATTTGAGCTGAAAAATGTGCTACACACATCAATGCTTGTTACATATTGCACAGGATAAGAGTAGCAAATCACAATTGTGGTCTTCACCTCATGGAAAGACGTCACCCTGGAATACCAATTTAGTTGATCAGTGTCTACCAGATGCTATTTCTAAGGGCTGTGATGAATGTGTGAGCACAGAGCCTGCTTCATCGGTTGCAAAGTATTAGTTGATGGTCTCGCAGAGGGTGGTCCATTTGAATTGTTATTTTTCCTGTTACTACAACAATTGATGGATAAAAACCTTTCGATGTAGCCAAAAAGTAGTAGAAAAGTTGTGAAGGAAAATGGACTTCTCAGTGAATGGTGAGGAGAAGGAAAGTGACCAAACCCCATATATTTTCTATGCAGAAGGAGACCTGACTGTATTCTTAAAATCTGTCCTATATTTGCTTTACCAATTTAGTAGTGAACATGATTATTTTTTTCTCCCTGAAAGGTCTGCATCTGAAGGTTGGCAAAGCCTCATCCCTATGTAATGCAATAGATTGCTCAGAGACAGCAGGTACATAAATCCCACGATGCAGAGTGCGGCTGCTCCAGGTAGTGGCTGTGGATGAGGTTGCAGCACAGACGTGCTGTTGTGCTAGCCATTTAATCTCTAGAGCTTTCACTTCTATTTTCTCTTCCCAGTTCATATACCTTCTCCTTTCCCTCGAAATATGCGAGTTCCTTTGTTCAAGGTATGTTTTGTACAAAGTCAATCAGAATGTGAACTGAACCTTAGTCTGTTGGTAGCAATGAGTAGAAACATTCTGAAATCTCTATTCAGCTGTTGCCAGAAGTACCATGCTACCTAGTAATTTAAACTTTCTCATTTCAGTGCTACCAAATAATTCAGCATTCAAATTCTTCATAGATGTCAGAAAAATCAATAGTACAATTCTGCACAAAATAAAGCATGGTTCAACTGAACCTACTCATTTCTACTGTATTCTGATTCAGCAAATGTTTCATATGCAATTGGCCTGCTTGATACAACATTTATTTACATTCTGTTGAAAGATATAGCTTGGCAACATGCTATTACCTGTAGGATTTTGAGGATTTTCTTCTCTAAGTCCTTTTGTTGAAGGATGTGTTAAACTGTTTCCATCCCATAGTTGTTGGATACCAGTTCAGTTCCAAAAAGACATGAAGTAGGTAGAGGCTAGCTCCTCATTCTACAGTGAGGGATGGCTGCAGCTTTCCTTTGATTTTGGGGAATGCACACAGCTGGAACCAAGAGCCTCTCTCACTGGATTTCAGAAGCTTTCTGAAGGTTAAGGATTAAGTTTGCTAACTTGCGTTATGTTTAAAACTTCTTCCAATCTTTAAGCTTTACAATGTGAGGTTAATTGCATGCCTGGGAGCCAGCATGCAATGAGGCATTGGTGAGAAATGTGTGCTACCTATGTCATCACAGATGGACTGATGTCCTGCATTGTCCTTACTAGGATTTTCCTTTATAATGTAGATAATAAAGAATTGGAGAAGGAGCATCTAAGTTAAGGTCTGTAGTTCCAAGATGTCCAACAGATAGATGAGACCCACTGAGAGAAACAACACATTCCTGTTCCACTAGCTTGATGCTGGAGCTACAGATCTTTATCCACAAAAAATCGATTGTAGATCAGCTGTATCGAGGCAAACAGTTAGAATAGAGATAATCACTTAAACTGTCTTCAGAGTTCCATTGTAGTGGCTGTGACTATAGTAGCTAGTATTTATTATATTGAAGCAGTACTCTGCTTTTTTATTATACTCATGTGTTCATACCTCCTGTGGCAGCGAGGGTGGAGCTGGATGATCTTTAAGGTCCTTTCCAACCCAAACCATTCTATGATTAATGTATCTTGGCTCGTTTGGGGGTTTGTGGCTTTCTTGTGGCAAACTGAAGTCTACTTAGGTTTAGTGAAGCTTTTGGCAAAATTCCTGTACAGTGTGAAGATGAGTCCAAGAGTGATGTTTTTTCATCATTAACTGGTCATCAGAATCTAAGTATCTTTTGATACGGGGCTAGATGAATTAACCATTGATGTTCAGGATAACCATTCTTTAGCACCTCGTGATAAACACAAAGAAAGGTCTAACACTTAAGGTTAAACAGAATAGTAATAATTTAGCCGAAGCAACTGACACTTAAAGAACAGCAGAAAAGAAGCTGCTCACACTTAAAGAATACGCAGGATGACAGTTGTTTAGCTAAAGCAACATATTTCTATAAGCTTTTATGTAGGCAGGAGGTCTGTTGCTAGAAGATTTCTGATAAGCAGGACAAGTCATCTGAACCTGTGTTAAGAGTGGAAAGCAACAGTGATAAGGACGGCAAGGATCCGGAGAACACGTGCACAGCTTGAAGTTTAAGGAAATTAGGACAATCGACTTCATCCCTGAGAAGACACTGCACAGGCACAAACAGGAAGAAGACTCTTCTCACACTCATTATAATAAGAAGCAGGGAAAGGTTATGAATATGTATACGCGTTTTTGGAATATGTAACAGTTCACTGTATAAAGTCAAGACAAGTTGCCACGGTGGGCATGCACGTTGTTTTGGAGAAATAATTCTCCCGTGTGTCTCAGTGCTGAATAAACATACCAACTTTATAACATTGTATGTTATAGAGTCTTGATTCCGTGTGTCGCTTTGAGCTACTTGGGGATGTGGGTGACTTATCCAGTGTTACTTTGTGAGGTAAGTAGGAAAACTGGGAGTAAAACCTGTATCCGATAACTGCAGATTTGGGTCATTTTTTCTTTTCTCATTTTATCTTTTTTCCTTGTTTCTCTCCTTTCTCTTTCCTACAGCCTAAATAGAACTGAACCCTTTCATTCCAATCCAATTAAGAAATCCAATTAACACTACAACTTGCAGGGCACCATTATCATGTTGACTTTTAATCATGCTGCTGTGAGTATGTCTATTTTCTGAGCCCTGACTGTAACAGAAAATTTAACTGAAATGTACTGAGGCAGAACAGTTTTCTTAAAAAGTCTCATTAAAATATTGTGTATTTATCGTCTGCTTATATGATGTGATAAGAAAAAGGGATAAAACAGCTATCCAGACTGAAAAGACAAGCTCAATGTTGACTTCTTTGGAGTAGTCAGTTCTCCATAAGTGAACAGTATGCCTTGTGTAAGAAAGTGCATGTTGACTAACAGAATTGAAGCACTGCAAAACTGAGCCTCCCTGCTAAAAGGGCTGACCACAGCTTTCAGCGATCTCTGAAGGTTTGTGTAATTGCTTCTTGGGCCTGTGTTAGTTATGAAATGTTTTCTTTTTAATTAAGACCTCATCCCTCTTGTAAATATAATTTTCGTTTACTTTTTAATTAGGGAAAGAACTAATGCTATGCATTGCTTAGCACTCACAGGATACCAACTGAATAATAAAGAACTCTACAGACGGACTGTCAGATCCTGTCTGTATGCCTTCATAATTCCTCTAACCAAAATCTTGCTCCTGTACTCAGGTTTTATACATGCTGTAGTTCTCATGGTCTTAAGGTCTGTTAATGTTGATGTGAGAAAACAGATATATAAAAGGCTTGATCTAAAATCCCCCTGTGAAACAGGAGCTGGGAGGAATATAATGCATTTGATAGAAAGAGAGAGCTGGAAAGGTCTTTCTTCAAGTGTCGACATGGTTGCCTTGCAGAATGTGGCAAGCCCAAGGAATGGAAGTGCACTGTTTCCTTCTGTGCTGCATCTGCACTAATAAGGAATTTTAATGCACTGCCAGCTTTCCTGAGCCTGGCAAGAAAGGAGCCAGCTTGCAGTAGTCAATATGATGGAGATTTGTTCAGTTCTGAACATGTTAACTAACATTTTTGTCCCACAATAATTCCTTTTTGTTAAAAAGAGTAGAATTTATTCCATCCTTGAGGTGTGGAGAATAGAATGAATAATGTTTTGAATGAATCCTGAAGCAGATTGTTTCAGATTTGTGGTCTCTGGCTGCAGTCAGGAGTTATAACAAGCTCATGCTTGTCTACTGAGTTTGACAACAGAGGTAAAAGGACACAAAGCCACTTCTGCCCTTATGTAATTCACTTCCCCAATCCAAACTGCCTGGATTTAGCCACAAAATCTTACCTTTTCTAATGTTACTGATGCATTGATGAGTGTGAGCTAGGACAACTGAAAACAAAACCCAAACCAACCTGGAGGGAGAGGAGTCGGTAAAGAAGTCTTTAGCAAAGTGTTTGTCTTTATTATAGACTATACTATCTAAATGTAGAGGGAAGTGAGAAAATCCTGGTGCTGTGGATTTTTGCTGTGCAAAAAATTTGTTTGCTCCCAAGTACTAAATTTCTTTGACTTTCTTGTTTTCATTTCTACTCTCCTTTCCAGTAAAGTGATGCCTTCCAAGCACCAAAACAATTCCCTAGGCTTTGATTCTGGATGATGAAAATCTGGTAGAGGATTTTTTTTAAAGTTAGCTGGAAAAACACAATTCTGCTTTTCTGAAAACAGTTTTCATTATATGATAATAAAAACTCTGAAGCCTTTCTGCTGGTTTTTTTTTGAAGTTTGATTCAGTTAGTGAATTACTACAATGATACTTGATTTGGTCTTAAAACGTGGTCTTTTTATTTGATATTATTTCAAGTCCTTGAAGCTGAAGTATCTAGATAAATTCAGTGTAAAACAGGAAATGTTCTCTGCTTTTAAACTGTGAATTGTGAGCCATCGTGAGAGATTTACATTGGGTTTGTCTTCAAATGAGACGCAGAAGATTGATAAGTATACAGACATAAGATTATTTGACTCCAACTTGTTCTGATTTATATACCATTCCCATAGTATGCTGCATCAAACTATCATATGAAGTACAGTGCAAAAGCATTTGATTTGAGAAAACCTCCATGATATTTCTAGGGTATTTGAGCCTAAATAAAGAGGGGGATTGTGCAAGGTAACTCATTATGTGGTGAAGTCAGTAGAAGTTTGTTGACTCTAGCAAGTTTTAGGTCAAAGACTAACAGAGAGGTTATACATCCTTGGATACAGTCAAAACCTGACTGCAAACCTACCTGAATAACCTGTTGTAGTTAATCCTCCTCTGACCATTGTCGTCCAGCCTTTCTAACATGAGCTGGTCTGTGATTCTGCGTAAGCAAAAGGAAAAAAGTTACTGCCTTAATCTTACATGAGAAGAATGAGGAGGTGAAGTTGCAAAATCAAGTATTTAACAGAGGAGAGAAGAAAACTTGTAGCTATTAAAGTGAATGCTGTATTTATTTTGGAATAAATTGCTGATTTATTCTGATGAAAAGTATAGAAGTGACTTCAGGGTCGTTCTGGCAGGGGGTAAAGAAGGTTTACAAACTTCTATTACACAGTGTGCTGCATGTAGCAGCGAATGAGATTTGCCCTCTCTACACTTAATTGTTTCCATTGGACAGGTAGTAGAGACAGGCATCCTGGTTTTGATTGTCCTTGTAGGTGATAGACTAAATTTTGGCTCTCTTTTTACCAGATAATAACTGTTGGATTTACCATCTGTGAAATAAGACAGTTCTACTCCAGTTGTCACTGTCCAGGGGAGCTCTTCTTTGCCTGCTTCCACAGTTGGATGTAATGCATATTCTTACTCATAATATCAGCAAAGACATCAAGCATGGAAATAACCTAGTCTGGACTTTGATAGGTATTTCAGCAAGGTTCTTTCACTTACCAGTGCCGACTTCAACAGCATGATGCTATAAACCTTGTAAAGTTAGATTTAAGCTGAAGTGTACATGTTGTTAATTGTCCCTTCAGAGCTCTCGTATGAGATCAGAAAAGCTGAAAAAATATCATCTAGATAACAACATTGCCCAGCTTGAAGGAGAAAGGTATGTTGCAGCTCCTCCAAGGAAAAAGGAAGGATTGCTTGTCCCCCAGTGCCAGAGTGATGACAGTCTCTGAAAGGACAGGCAACAGGCCCTGCAATAGTGAGTTGTCATATTTTTTAAGACCGTGTAAGAACTGTGTTCTTCAGTGATCTCTCTGAGCGCTTGAGTCTTGCAGAGGTTTCCTTCTCGGTGTCATGTAATGAGCCAAAGTGTTCAGCAGCTACTTCTGATAGCTGGATTTAGTGCTGGATTGGACCTCTGTGAGCAAAGGCTCTTATGTTGTGAGTGTTTGCAGTAGCTCTCTAATTTGTGGGCTGTCTGACTTTAAGTAGAAGCTCCCAACATTTATACCCAGTGTACAGAGTGGGAAACTGTAAGAACAAGATTGCTCCTTAAAGACTGTGATGTTTATGCTCTTCCAGAAGTGCAAGGGGAACAGATCTTCTCTAGCTTTGTGCAGCTCCAGCTTATTGCTCATGAAGAAAGACATGAAATTTGAATTGTTTTCCTGGCTTGCTTCACAGTGAGCCTGGGTTTGTTACCTCTCACTTAAAAGTACGCATAAAAGGTACCATATAGCCACACTTGAATTGGAGTGTGTTTAGGGTAGATAACTGGTCAGTTAAACAGCTTGATTTTTTGACAAGCCAAACTGAGTTTTCTGATGTACCAGATTTATTTTACTTTTAAGGTTCCTCACTCCTCTCTCCATCATGTCATGTGCCTTATGAGGAGAGGCTGAGAGAGCTGGGGATGTTTAGCCTGGAGAAGAGGAGGCTGAGAGGAGACCTCATTGCTCTCTATAACGACCTGAAAGGAGATTGTAGAGAGGAGGGAGCTGGGCTCTTCTCCCAGGGGACAGGACAAGAGGGAATGGCCACAAGCTCCACCAGGGGAGGTTCAGGCTGGACATTAGGAAAAAATTCTTCACAGCAAGGGTCATTGGGCAGTGGCAGAGGCTGCCCAGGGAGGTGGTTGATTCACCTTCCCTGGAGGGGTTTAAGGAACTGGTGGACTAGGTGCTGGAGGGACATAGTTTAGTGTTTGGTAGGAATGGTTAGACTCGATCTGGTGGGTCTCTTCCAACCTGGTTATTCTATGATTCTATGTGCAAATTAGTCCTTCAGAGAGTAATTGGAAAACAGGGGCTTATGTGTGACAAGAACACGCAATGTGAAATGTGTGGTACTTTTGTTTTCAGTTAATTAGAAACTTGAGATCTCTCATTATTCATAAAGCTTAATGTTTCTGTTCTTTGAAGCAGACAATTTTCTGGTCAGGCATAATTACTGAGAAAAGCTCTTTGACTGGATCCATTAAGTTCCCCTTGTGTTTTTTTTCCCCTCTCTTCTTTTTCTCACATCTTGGCCTGGAGACAGTAAAAGACATGACAAACCTCCAATAATTACCTGAATGGCAGACTTTTAAAAGCTTTATAACGTATCTGAGTGAAGGTTATTAAATCAGCTTTGCTGAGCTTTTTGGCTACAGCTATTTTATTCTCTCTCCATGTAGAACTCTAAAAATTCTCTGTGCGAAAGTATTGCTTTCTGAATAAATGTTAATTACCTGTCCATTTGTATTGATGTTGGACATAATTAATGAGAAATTCTCATGAAGTGCCTGCCCTTGAATGATTTTCCACCAAACGAAAATACTCCTTATTGTTACAAATCACCTGTCTCCGTGTAAAGTTGAAATTGTTGCTTTTTCCTGAGCAGTGAGAAATTATGTATTTCAAATTGCTTCCTTGGAGTTCATCACTTCAGAAATATTAGCACCCTTGTCTAGTTGCAACCTGCCTTTTTATGTTCTTGATTATAACTGGGAGCCCAGAATTAATTTCTTGGGTTTTATGGGTTGGTGTAAGGCTGCTGGAGTAAAACATCATTGCCTGAGAGTTTAGCAGAGGATGTACCAGTGAAAGAAACACTTCTTGGAACAGGCATCTTTCTTAGTTGCTGTTTAGGATGGGATAGAGAAGCATAAGAGGAATGACTTGTGTTAAGACCTGGAATAAAAAACTCTGCTGGTGTTGCTATCATTGCAGATGGCAACTACAAATGGCCTTAGAGAAGTAGTCCAGCATGGTTCTGAGTACCACGATGCAAAAGATTTTTCTGTCTTATGCATTACTGAGTAAATCCTGATGGAATGTTATTCAAGTGTCTTATGCATGGCTTTTCAAGGTCTCTATAATCATACCAGCAAAAAATATTGTTGGAAAGAGACTTAAAATATCTTAGTGTATCGACAAAATGTGCATTAGCTAGTGCTTAGGCTAAGGTCCATCTTAACTTAAAGTGGGCTTAAATTTCCTATGGTTTAAGCAGTATTTAGTGTTGTTTACAAGACTTTCACAGGTATGGATGTAGTTTCACAGCATGATTCTGAATGTCTAGTGTAAACTCAGTTCTGAAAACCACTGAACTGTGGAAGAGATTTGACTTAAAATCCAGACTTCTGGAAGAGACCTGGCCTGGGGGAATAGGTCTGAGTTGTTTTAAAGAAATAACTTAATCTGTTTCTTTTCTGGAGGTGCCCAAAACTACATGTAGGTTCAGGAATGATGACAAAAGAATCCTGTTCTTCTGTCCCAAACGTGACATACTCTTTTCCAACTGTGTTACTGAACTTCAGCATTAAATGAATGTAATCAGTGTCAGAATAGCAATAACTGTTTCATCTCAATGTGTACAGAGAGTTTTGGACACAGGAAATGAGAAATCTGTATAAACTAAGTTTACAGTTTTTAGAGTTTTTTATACCAGTGCTGAGAATACCCAGTTGGATTGTATTTATAAGTAACTTTAAATTCCTCCTAATGTATCTATACTCTTCCTTCTCTCTAACATCATTAATAAAAAGCAGACAACAGACATGTTCTTAATGTGCCCAACAAGTACATTTGTCTGGTTTTGCCAAACTTCCTCCAATTCAAATCTGCAATTTTAAACTCTACAAGCACGACTGGCCTGGTACGCTTGGAACAAAGCAGGACAACACTTTATTGGTTAAAAAGTTGACTTGGGATGTTTGAGAGGGGATGTCAAATCCTTTATAACATGTGCTCTTGTCTCCCCTTTGTGCTGTCTTAAGGGTTCCCTCAGCGTTCTCACACTATAAAGTTCTTGCCGATTGGGTGTTGGTTGCACCCTCTGACTGCCCTTGCTGCTGCTTCCAAGGAATGGAGAGAGAAAAACTCATGGAGATGTAATATACAGAAGTTTGCACAATAGTTTGCTATGTAAGACATCCCCTTGATTCTGCTGAAGTGTCTGTTATCAACCTCTGTCTTCTGAAATGCAGTGAGCTTGCTCTCCGGGGGTTGTGTGCTGGTACAGTTCTCAGCACAAATACAGTATTTGCATGTTGTTTGTGCTAAAGGAATCATTGTAGTTAATCCACTTATGTGCTTTTCCTGTCTTATACCAGAATTCACTCCAAAACCAACAAAACCAACTTCTGAAGAGAAGAAAGAATTTGCAAGTTCTATTTACACTTTTCACTCAAATGAATTATCTTCCCAATGAAGGCAAAGCTTTCATTGTTCAGAGAAGAATTTCTGGGGTTTGCATTAGCTCAACAAACAAAATGCTCAGCTGTGAGCTATGCATTTTCCTTCAGTCTTATTTGCCTTTCATCAATCTACAGCCTTCGTGCTTCAGTGGAGTTTTTGTCAGGAGATTTCCATATCCCTCCTCCCCATCCCCCCATTGCCATGTTTTTTTCTTCTATGAAGTCAGAATGACTTTGTGTGTATTTGCTTGGGTCAAAACAAGGGCATCAAGAACTACCCTACAGGTTTTAAAGAGCTGCAGTCTGTCTTTGCCTTGCTTAGTTTTGATCCCTTTGGAGCCTCCCTACCCTCCAGCAGATTGACACCACCTCCCAGCTTAGTGTCATCTGCAAACTTGCTAAGGGAGCACTCGATGCCTTCATCAGAGTCATTGATAGGGGCATGATTTAGGAATTGGTGGGAATGGTTGGACTCAATGATCCAGTGGGTCTCTTCCAACCTGGTGATTCTGTGATTCTAATTCTGTGATAAAGACATTAAACAGGGCTGGACCCAGCACAGAGCCCTGGGGAACCCCACTTGTAACTGGCCTCCAGCTGGATTTAACTCCATTTCCCACCATTCTCTGTGCCCGACCATCCAACCAGTTTTCCACCCAAGAGAGTGTGCGCCTGTCCAGGCCAGAGGCCGACAGTTTCCGAAGCAGAATGCTGTGCGAAACTATCAAAGGCTTTACTGAAGCCCAAGAAGACTATATCCACAGCCTTTCCCTCATTCAGCAGCATTTTGTGGTTTTTCTTCTCTTTAACGCTAAGAAAGGAAGCAGAGAGCTGAGATAACTTAGAGAGGAATTGCTGTTTAAGAGAATCCAGTGCTCCCTCTCCAGTAGTGGTTCTCAGGCAGAGCTGAAGTGCTGCTCTCCTGACATTCTTTGAAAACATCAGGCTTTAATAGTGGAGCTTGGATGCAGTGGTTGACAGATATAAAGGTGTGAGCTAAGGCTTGGCCCTTTTGTCTTTGATTTTTTTGCTAAGTATTGAACATATGCTGGTTGGCAGAGCAGGGTGTTGGAGAGGCTTTTTAGGATGCTTCTAGATAATGTGTTGATGAATCCTGAATGTGTTGATGTACTAGGGTCACCCTGCAGTGAGGTGTTTGCTACCAGGCATTGCCTTGATCTTGCCAGTTCATCAGTAGTTCAGTGTCATGTCCAGACTAGTACTTAACAAGCCACAGCTTGTGTAATGACAGCTGGCTCTGGGCAAACATAACTGCAGAATTCCTTCAGCTTTCCTTGGGGTAGGCATGACTGTGCAACATGGATTGGCTTTGGATCGTGCTTTGAGGCTGTGACAGTTGAACTAGACATCTCTTGCTAGGTCTTACCTTTTTTACTTTTTTTCCTGTAATTTGAATGAGCTGGAAAGCAGAGGCTGGGAGAAGTTACTTAAATGAGAATATGCAACTTTTGAAATAACTGGATTCAAGATAATTAATTGGCTAATTACAGGAACTTGTTAATTCCCCATTACAGGAACTGCCTTCTCCTGATGGCATCTTTGGCAACAGATATCTCTATTAAAATGGAAATGTTGGTCTACTCTTCCCCTAAAGTTACAGCAAACCTGTATCACAATGTGCCTAGGAGCTGATGTTTTACCAAGCACCATTGCATAAAGGGGATCCTGATTTGATCAGTCTCTAAGATGGAGTGAGCTGAAAGTGTTTCCTACCTGTTGGTAAAGCAGGGCAGAACTATATTTTTCAATAAACTTTCTTCAGAATTATGCAAATGAGGCCTGGGGAAGGGATCTCAGCTTATGCCACGTGGCTCTCTGGAAGACAAGTGCTTGTGAGGAAATGAGCAATGATTCGCTGTGCTCAGAGATGCTCAAATTCACATAAAGAGTTTATTAAGATTTTGTGACACAGTTATTTTCTTGGTCTAAGGCCTACACTGATACAATGGATGTTTCGCGTTGACCTTTCCTCTACCCACATATTACAAGCGGTGTTCCCCAGGGCTCAGTGCTGGGTCCAGCCCTGTTCAATGACCTGAATGAAGGCATCGAGTGCACCCTTAGCAAGGGATCTGAAGAGGCTGGACCGCTGAGCTGAGTCCAAGGGCATGAGGTTTAACAAGGCCAAATGCCGGGTCCTGCACTTGGGGCACAAAAACCCTGTGCAGCTACAGACTAGGAGAAGTTGGCAGCCTTTCCTTGCAGCCTGCCAAGGGAGAAAGATATTGAAGAGATACCTCCTGTGAAGGTTCAAGCCCTGCTTTCAAAATTCATCATGATGCGAGATGCAGCACTTCACCTGTACATGGCACAACTTTTCATTCAAGCCCATGTTTAAGATTTCGGTTCAGCTTTTGTAGCGCAGTTAATTCCCCTGCCTCTGTGATCTGGAGCTGTAGCAGAGACCAAAACAAAGCCTGAAATGACATTGTGCATTTGAAGTCAATTGAGTGTCTGTGCAGTTAACATCACCATAAACAAGTGATAACCGGAATCCACAGGTGATACTTAAAGTTTAAGACTGTTATATGGTATTGCCAAGTCTGTGCACTGTCTAATGCTCGCTCTGAGCACAATTACTGTATAAACTGAACTGAATGTATTGAATATGCCAACTTCACCCTCTGTTTCTAGAGTTTTATAACAGGGAAGTTTTTAGTAGATTGTTATTTGAGAACATGCTATTTCTCTCCTAACTGACTCTCCAGGCGCTCTTCCATTGTTCAGGAAGATATATGTATTTATACATATATATATCCCATCGGAAAACAGCTTATACACAAGTCTGAAGAAACTGAAGTATTAATGTTTGCTGGTGCTTCTGTTCTGACAGCTATGGACTAACTACTTGGTATTCAGGAGAAATACAGAGGAATCAGATTTTTGTGCACGTTAGCACAAAAGATTGTGGCTTTGCAATGCAGGCAACAAACGAGGCACTAGAAAATTCCTTCCTGTTCAGAACAATTATTTAGTAGAATCCATGCCAATTTGCCTGTGTGCTTAGCTGTGAAATCGAGCACTTTTCTGCTTTCCTGTTTTGATGATATTGGAGCTGGAAACTCAATTGGGATTAGTGCACTTTGTGGAACTGGGTCATTTGAAAGCCTTGCAAACAGTTTTCAGGCTCACAAAGCCTCACATATTCACAAATTTATTTATGGGGCATTTTTTTCTTGATGCATGGGTTTTTCCATGATGCTTTAAGGTACAGAAGTACGTATTTGTCTTTAATCTAAAACAATCCTCCTTTTAAGTAGCCTACAGAGCTGAAATGGTGAGACTATGCAGAAAGACACTAATCATGCTGTGTGAGCTTCTGTTCTAATTCAGTTGTAGGCGGTGGCCAGTCTGTAAAGGCTGCCTTTCTGATAACCAAATATAAAACAAAACCATGGGAGTGGAGGGCAGAAAATAGTGTTTTCCAGCCTAGATCATCCAGCTTCCCTCAGGCAAACTAACTCTTTTTGTATTTGCATAAATGGTTAAATTTATTTTGCCAAGTGCTATAGTTCTCTCCCAAGGAGCTGAAACTGGTGGAATGATTTCATGATCTGCCAGAATTTGAAGGACTACTGCCTTTCTTCATTTCCCAAATCTTTTTCCTGCATGTTTTCCCTTATCTGCCGAGTAGCATCCTTGAGTTTGTAAGGCCAGCAAGAAATGCAGTACTGCTCAGCGCTTCCTTATTGAGTAAAAATTGAGTGCTTGGGTGTTGTGCCATCTTTTTCTCTCTGGAAATGTCAGAGCTACATCTCTAGAATTCATTTCAATTCTTCTGTTCAACATCGTTAAGCTGTAACTGGAGGATAAATTTTATGTGACGTTTGTTGTAGTGTATGGTTTCCCAGTGATTAACAAAATAGTTAATCATAATTAGCTATTGACTGCATATGTAAAGTGCTTAAGGATAGAGAAAGTTCCAGTCAAAGATTTTTTTTTTCAACATACTTAAGAGTGTTTTGCGGTTTAGATAAATTAAACTAGCATCTACAATGCTTCTGGACATAATTTGATATCATTGCTAGACTTTGAGTTTGTTCTTTGCCTGAAAGGGCTCTGAACAGAATATGTACCAACAACTAAAATACACTTTCATTTCATTACCCTCTAGGCCTGAGTTCCGATACGTCTGAGCAGTGGCAAACCATCCATTGATAAATCCAAACTGATGTTTAGTTTAATAATAGCAATTAAGCATTGCACTTTTTTTCATGAGAATGTACCTTGCAGTTAATAACCTACAGTTTAATTAACTTCTGGAGAGGGAGGGGAAAGTGTTCTCTATCATACTCTTTTCCTTAAATTAGAATGTGTTCCTATCAGCGTATTGCCAGGAATATTTAAGTAGAAACAGATTTAATAAAATCTTAATGAATAGTACAGACAGTTGTGAAAATACTTGTTTTAGTTATGGATGTACCGGATCCACTTTTCCTTACAAAGCCCTTTGAATAGTCAGTTACAATGTTCTGAAGAGCAATGATCTTCCTGTGCGCTTGAACCAATTCAAATTTAGGTTGACACTGGAACTGGAGCAGCACAATTCTCCCTGGGATTTGGTCTTTCACCTTCATACCCTGCGTGCTCTGTATTAAATGTATATTAAGAAATGGCATAGTACAAATGCAATATGTAAATGACTATGTGATTAATTTTTATATGTATATAAGATGCACACAGGGCAAGCCATTTGGTTCACAACACCCATGTTAGTGTTGTGCTGCGGTGTAATATCTGTCCCAGGAGAGCTCTTCGCAAGGGAGTGTATGTAATCACCGTCCTTCTATAGACACTGAAGAAACCCTCCAGTCCCAGCGTTCAGTGCTTCTAAAATGCACCGAAATCCCTCTTTACTGGAGGCTGCTTTTATCCCATTTGACATGGGGATTAGCCAAAGAGAATGAACAGGTATTTTGCTTTGGAGGGTAAGTGCATTTTCAATAAGAGCTAACAAACTCTTTCATGCAGATGAATGTTTCTTTACAGAGAGCTGGCTTTCAAGAGTCTTATGCTTCCTTAGACAAAAGTTAGGCTTTGAGCTGTATGTGTTGAGGACTGTGAAGAAATTCACCTTCTCCTGCCTCATCCGAAGAGATACTTGCGATATCATCTTCAGCCATGGAAATGCAACTGTAACACATATAGTTATTCAAGAGGACTGTGGGCTATCAGGGGAAGATTGTAACTGCTGAAGTGTGTATGATACATAGTGTACCCCAAATATGAATATTTACAGAGCTGGGATGTGTTTTGTACAAATCATTCTTTCACCTGTGCTGCCCTTGTGACATTACAGTCATAAATCTACTTCAGTTTGCTTTTGCCCTTGAGCTTCAGCTTAAATTCTGAAGGTAAACCTACTAGCAGAAAATCCCTGATACCTTCATTTTCCTCGCTGCTTTTTTCCATGCTTCTCACATCTTTTTATGTCCTTCCAGCATTTTACTTTTTTTTCTTGATCTCCCAGCTCTCTCAAAAGATTTATCTCTGAGGGTGACTCTTTTGCCTTATGGTCCTTGTAGTTCCCCTGATTAGGCAGTATAAACTGCTGCCGTATTGTTTTCCTTTCCTTCTCTGCTCTATGACTTGTAGCAACCATATGGGAATGAGCAGGATGCTGGCTCCATGTGTAGTGTGTCCAGTTTGCTGGGGAATGTTTTTAGATGCACATAAAGAAAAAGGCTGGAAGGAGATTGGCTCTCAGGCTGTTGCTTAGCTTTGGCATCCTAAGTATAGTTTCTGTTATGTGCACCTGTATTGCAGCTCTCCAAGTGCTTCGTTGTTCAGACTTTCCTATTTCCATGCATGTCAACCTCTGTGCCGTATCCAGATGCAGAAGTTACATAGTGGTGCTGCTAGACGAGCAGTTGAACCATGATTCATGAATCAGAGGCAGTCTGGTAAGCTCTGGAGTGCTGGCCCCTGTATTGAGTGCAACTTATTAGACACGAAACTGCTGCCTGTGCATCTAATAGTTGGAGCTGTGCTGGCGGAAGCAAAACCAGTCCCCTTCTCAGTGAACCCTCTCAAATAGCTCCTATTGTCTGCGTATTTGGAACTATTTGGAACATTTAATGTCAAACTTTGCCTTTATTAATTGACCGTTTTGTTCTTGGTTTCTATTTCATTGCAAAGCATTAATTGCTGAGAGTTTTGCTACTTGGCCCAGGTTTCCAAACATTTGGGGGATTATGTGATTTGAGACTGGTGTATCTAAAATAGTTCAGTACTATTTCATAATTCACTGTGATGTATTTAAAAGATGGAGAATTTGATATAGTTTCATAATTACTTCATGAATTTATTGCTCTTATTGCTCCTAGTAGTAACCTTATTTTTGTGGCACTATCTTTTGCAGAATAATTATGCAAAAAACCAATTAAAATAAATCTTTCAAGCTGGAGGAAGAACAGGAATACAAATTGCAGATGATAAAATAACTTAAGTAACATGTATATATTACAATGAAGATGGGACAAAGAATTGAGTTGCTAATCTTCTTGGCACGGATGTCACCAACAGAGATGTATCTTATGGCACTCAATGTAGTTCCATGGCTTTTCCAGAGGGGTGCAAACTGCTTGTGAAGGCCAGGTTTCTTGGCATTTTTCTTTCTTCTCCAAACTCACAACTATTCCCACAAACCTCTGAATTCCAATTTTAAATTTCTTTATTGTCTTTTCATGATTACTTGGATTCTGTTGCCCTCAAGACTCATGCAAAATCCCTCTGATCTGAAAGGTACAAAGCCCCTCTCCTCTTGTCACCGTGTGCTCTCATGGACTGAGGCACACGTGAAGTTTTGAGTAGCCAGGCAAAGTCTGAGATGTCAAAATGTATTTTATTGCTCCAGATATTTCTAATCCTATTCTGCAGTTTAAGTGCAGCCTTCAGAGCTACAATGCAAAGCAACACTTCCCTTGCATGCTGATTAGACCAGATTAGAAGGCAGCATTGCTGGTTTCCCCATCAAAACATGGTCCCTTCTAGATAACTTTATGACCAGTTCACTGATTTAGGTAAATAAGCTCTCTGCATCTTAGTTGAAAGTGCTTTGAGGAGATGGGGAAGAGCCCGTGCTGTTGGCCTGTAGTCTAGCTCTTCTTGGGATTATGAAAAATATATGGATGGCAGCAATGGAGCAGAACAGACTGCAGCAAAATGACTTGGTCCACGCTCAAAGGCTTTTTCTAAAGAACAGACTCAAAAGCATTGGCTTCAAATATTGCCTTGCTGAGAGCAGCCTGTATGTTTTTCCCATGGGCAAAAGCTGGACAGCGTGGAGAAAGGTTTGTGCTTACAGGTGACCTTTGCATGGCATGTTGAGAGATGTGTATTCTTATAACAGAAGAGGCAGTGGCAACATGTGGCAGATTTGGAGGTTTAGATTCAATGGCAGGAGAAGCATCTTCCCTAGGAGAGTGATGCTGCACTGCAGTGAGCAGCAGTCTCAGAGCAGCAGTGTGCTCACTGTCCTTTGAAGTCTTAAAGTCTGGTACATGCTGGCAGTGAGGCAGCTCTTACTCTGGACACCAGATTGGAGTAGATGATCTCTGGTATTCCTTCCAATTAACTTCTCTGTAAGATTTCAAGGCGTCTGGGGACACCAGTGGATTAACACCATTATAGTGAAAACCCCTAACAACCAGCTCCCTGGTTTCTTGCTGTGACTGAAGAAAAAGTAGAAGTAAAAACTCTGATGCTGGATGGTTTTACTGATGTTATCCCTTGGGGGTTTTCCCTTTACCAGTAAGGTTGGAATAAGAAAGACCTGGTCAGAAGCAACATTTTGGCAGTTATCAGCGCATTGGCATGCATTGGAAAGGCAAGAACCTGCCATTATAGAAACTACAAATAATAAATGTAGATAGGTCAAATAACTGGGTATGATTGATGTTGAGCAAGTTTAATTTGTTTTTTCACCTGTGATTTATGCTGCATCAGTTTTCTGTGACAAGAACTTATGAGTCTTTGGATGGGGGCGAACCTACCTGTTCATTGTCCTTCTCGTATGCCTAATTCAATCTGAATTTGGAAAAACAAAGCCCATTAGGAAAAAAAGTGAGAGCAGAGGTTCTGCATTGTTAATTATCACTTTTATTAAAACTGGGAATGAAGCTGTGACAAGCTGATGCCCCTGGGAAACATATAATGAGGGGGGAAATCCACCTATGATGAGAAAATCACTGCAGCCTGACTTTATAGCAGAGGCTTTTAGCTTTATGGCCCTTTCTGTTCAGGTTCTGGAAGCAGTTATAGCCAGTGCCACGAGTCAGGGGTCACAGCTCCTCTTGCTTGTGGCAGAAATCCAGCAAGCAAGAAGCTGCAGCTGCAAAGCACATCTGCCTTCTGGTGATGGTGGGTTTTAACAGCTGTTGCACCTGCTCTTTCCTGCCACTGGTTCTGTGTGTTTGCTGATGAGGAGAATGCTCCCCTCTGAGCCTGGGTTCCAGGGTAATGGCTCAGCACTAGCTGGCTGCGTGGACTGGTGCGGTAGCATTTTCCTTGTTTGCAGAACGAACCTCTAATATCATTAAAACATCGTGTTTTATATTTTTGGGCAAATTTCAGGTCGTACATTGCCCCATTTGAGGCCTTCCTAGATTTACTCTTCACATTACATCCCCTTATTCAGTGTTCGTTATTTCAGACTTGAAACACCCTCTCATGCTGTTTCTTTTAACTTTTCAGTTCCTCTCCTAGTTGTCTTCTTCTCACAGCATGTGTCCTTCTCAACTTTCTTCATCTGTTTGTAAAACAGGACAGTGAGAAGTCCTAAGACTCTTTCTGTCTCTCTTCCTAGTACAGCTGAGGTTACTAAGCAGTTGGTAGTAGTTCATCCGGCCTAAACAGCACTGAAAAAAGAGCAAGTTTAGTGCTGGAGAAGTTCCTTGGGTCAGTCCTGAAAGCAGCTACTGCACTTGTGCAAATCAGATACTGATCTGTGATCTTAGAGGAGGCATCTGATTTTGGGTTTGCCACTGTGATTCATGAAGCTATGTCGGTTTGCAAATTAAATAGTAGAAAAATAGGCGAATACCAGTTAAATAGAAGGAAAAACTGTAATTGAGCCCATCTGAATTCTTGTCAATGGTATTTAAAAGTTTAGAGGTTTTTAATAACTCTTTCATTAATTATAAATTGCCTTAATTATATACGGCTTGATTTCAGTGTGGACGTAAAGTGTGGTTGAAGTTAGTCCTTCAAGGTTACATGATTTCTTCATTAATTGCTGGTCGTATGATTTGCAGCTTGATAGCTTTGATTTTGACCTGTGCGTGCATCATTTATGTTCACCAGCTCTTGCCATCACGAGGTCAAGAGGGAAGCGAAGGCCTTCCTTCACTCAGCAGTTAGTCATAACTTTGCAGTAGGATGTGCTTGTCCCATACCTCCAGCTGGCCTGGAAAAAGTCAGTAAGGATGTATGGGATTTCTGGAATCTTTCAAAGATGTTCTCATGTTTTTCAAAATTGGTGACATGAATTGTCCTGATGGGCTCATGGAAGCCTGGGAATGGCTAGCTCAAGACATTCTCCTCAAAGGGGGAAAATGTGTGATGTCATCCAGCTTCTCTGCATAAATCGTCCATGGGTCCTCTCAGACCCAACAGGATCACAGCATTGCCAGCAACCTGAAAGATGTTGATCAAACAAATATAGTAACTCCTTCGCATGAATTGGAAGAATTGAATGAAGGGGGAAAAATGTGATGGGATTACAGCCGGCTTTGTTATAGCAGAACAACTTCTATTATGTCAGGACAAGGGTTCATCTGCTGGTTACTTCCCTGCACTCACATGGCAAGGAACTGACAGACTGAGGAATTGAGGTCCTTATTCCCAGCTCCCTGTGCAGCAGTAACAGGAAAACACCCAAATTTCTGTATTACCCAAACCAACTAATGAGACACTTGTGGTTCACCTATCATTACAGAGAATGTATCTCTAGTGACAAAAATAAGAAGTGCTAATTAGCCAGATCTTCCAAAACCACTCCTAGCTTTTGAGAAATTGCTGAGAGACACAAGTGTGATAGGAAGACAAATTAATTTGCAGGCAGAGGAGTCAGAGTGGTGTGGTAGAGGTGCAAATGGGAAGGAACCTGAGCTCATTGTCACCAAATGGCTATTAGTTTACCTGAAAATTGTTTGTGCTTTAGGTGGGGCCCATAAACCATCAATTACTTAAACAGCTGATTTACTCATAGCATAATTTGTTTTGACATTCTTGTCCACAGTTGCAAACCAATGTTTTCCTCTGCAAAACATTTGCAGATGGTACAAATTACTCAAGGTTAGTTGGATCAAAAGATATCTGGGAAACACCAGAGACTTAACCACCTGTGGTGAACCAGACAGATGAATGATCATTGACCAAGCCAAGCTGATAAACAACTGTGTTTTGAGAATTAGTATCATTGCTTGGGACTAGGGAAGTTTAAAATCCCTCATGAGAAGGTGTTCATTTTGGTTTGTTTAGCTTATAATCAAAACAGCAATAAACCTCACTATCTCTATGCACACACAAAAGTAATCATACTTGATAAATATGCATGCAATAGTAATTTCACACTTCTGATACTGTGGCCACCTGCAATGCTGCAAATAACCTCCTTAAGCAATTTCTACAACACAACAGGAGAGGAAGGGCTTCAGAGACCTGTAATGAAAGTAGCTTTTGGACATCAGCCGTGCGAGAAGACTGTTGAGGACTGCTAAGTGTCAGAAGAACAGAGCTGTTCTAGAGATATTTGAAATAACGAACTGTACAAGAAACATCAGTCAAATGGTTCTATTTATCAAAATGTAAGAGCAAAGGAATAGTCAATCAAAATAACAAAAGTTTAATATTTAGGGTTTTATACCAGGCTAATCGTAGAATACCACTGGCATTTTCTTAAAGGTGTGGGGAACAAGAAAGAGTGATGCTGCATTTGGTTTAAAACAAAGCAAGGAGACAAATTCTCCTCTTCGAAAGCATAAATGTGTTCCTAATAGTTTGGTCTCTGGGAGGAGGTTCCGTCATGGGGAATATTATTCTCTGTTTTGCTGTGATTTTTGCACCTTCACATGATGTATTTTTCCCTCAACCAATTTTAAGAGCTGATTATAGATTACATAAATCATTTATATGATTCATCATAGCAAATCTTTTATGGCCACTAACTCCTTTTCATTACGTGTTATTTTGATTGATCTTTATAAAGTTCCTGCTTATGTTCCCAGAGGGCACACATTGTGCATACCCAGCGTAAACCTTTTTCACAGTTAATTGAGGCATTCAGCCCCTTTTGCTGCATGCAAGAGATCTGCAATAAGCATTAGCAAGAGCATGTATCCCCATTATCAAGACATCTGGTGTTTTAAACATTTGGCTGTTTACATTCCTTTTTTTTTTTTTTTTTTTTTTAAGATTTGGCAAAAATAAAGCATACTGCTTCACTGGCAAGTTAACCTTATCTGTATATACTAGAAAAATATGCTTCCAGTTGCCGTTCTACGAGATCTGTTATTCAGTGGCTATGGGAGAAACCCAGGCACTTCAGTCTGTGCTGTTTATTTTACGTGTGATTCTAGTTAAAGTCATTTAGTCTTTTGAGATGCCCTCTTTGAGTATAGCAGTACATATTTTGCAGCAGATTTACAGATGCTTAAGAAGCATCCATCCAAAAGCTTCTTTGTAGAATGTTTTTTAGCGTGCTTTGTAGAATATTTATTCTGTAGAACTCAAAAATTTTGGATTCCACTATTTATTTGACATTGGTTTGGGGTTTTTTATTGCTTCAGGCGCTGGTCAAATTAAATACCTAATAAACTCTTGATTAATATTTCTGCCTCTCATTAAGATTTGATGATCTTCTATTTCTGTGCAGATTTCACTTGGAGAACTAAAATAACTAGGCTTTATCTAGTTTAAATCACAGAACCACTTTCTCTTGTTTGCTCAAGACCACAGTAAAAAAAGGAGTGTTACTGTAACTAATGGGCCAAGCTGGGAGAGGAAGGTTTTGAGAAATGGTATCTTTTATTTAAATTAGTTTTAGACAAGACGTAAGGAAGAATTTCTTCACCATGAGAGCACTGAGGCCCTGGCCCAGGTTGCCCAGAGCAGGGGTGGCTGCCCCATCCCTGGAGGGGTTCAAGGCCAGGTTGGATGGGGCTTGGAGCCCTGATCCAGTGGGAGGTGTCCCTGCCCATGGCAGGGGGTGGAACTGGATGGGCATTAAGGTCCCTTCCAACCCAAACTATTCTATGCTTCTGCGATTCCATAATTTGCCGCCTATAAGGCATCCATAGCCAACTCTAGTTGGTCACTCCTGATGATTTGAATGTTTAAATAGCAGGAAAAAGCCTATTTGTTGTAATTGTGTGCCATAATGGCTGGTCAGTGCGTGGCTTCCAAGCTGGATGGATGTAGGGATGTGGTGCTCTGTCTGTTAGGCTGCTAGCAGTAATTTCCATAAAAAATTACCACAAAGTGACACAAACAGGCCCCTTAATGTATCCCAGCTCTTGGGGTGTCATAAGCAAATGAAGCATGAGCTAAATGACTGGAAGGAGGGAAGTTTTGGAAAATGAGGAAGAAGCAGCAGCATCCAGTAAGAGCTGCTGGCTTCAAAGTGATCCCAAACCAGGCTGAAGATCCTGAATGGAGAAAATACTCCTTCAGCATTCCCTCCAAGCCTGTCAGCCTGAAGTAATCATGGTTAGGCTTTGACATCAGTAAATATACTTTCTAGAACATTCCAAGCTTCTGGCTTGCGTGAGATCCTCATGCTATGAGGACTCTAGGGACTGAAACCAAATATTCTTTTGCAGTTCCTTATGTTAGGAACACCTAAAGAGTAGAAAAAAAAAATGTTAGGTTTGGCATAAATTGTAGGAAAGTGAAAAATGGAGCTCCCAGTTTCCATGCCCTTCCCCTTGCCACTTACTAAGGTGCTGCTGTAGAACCTAGATAGCAAGATGTGGAGGTGGGACATCACGGTGGGAGAACTGCAGAATTGCAAGGCATACCTGTAGGAAGCCAGGCTTTGTGAGCATCATTGCTAATCAAGTCATTGTTTTTTAGTTTCACGTCTTTGCAGTAATTGGCAGATTCAAGAGTTTCATGCATTGCAGGGAAGAAACTTTGTGGTTAGATGCATATTGAAGTAGTAATGTGCCTGGAATGAGTGGGTAAGATGTGCTTTTTCATTCTGTACGCTCTCCAAGATCTCTTAACTTGGAGGCCTGAGAAAATAGTCTACCAGGCAGTCAGAAAATATGTTAAACATTTCTTCTGTGGGTAGGAAGGAGCCTGATTATTTTTGTGGTCAATATGCCTGACAAAATCTGATGTGATGGAGAGGGGATTTTTGTTGGCTGAATGGATGTTCTCCTAGTGGTAGTAGCATTTGCGGTTTTGTAATGTCAACAGGATACGACAAAACAGGAAAGTAGCTAAATATTTTGAGGTCTGTTTATTTTGGTCTTCAAATGTTCCTCCCCTTTTCTAGGAGGGATTTAACAGTGCAGTGGTTTCAATTCCTTGGTAATTTTAGAGCTGAATATGCAAATCGGGAAGTACAAACCATAATGTGGTATCACAGCCAGTTGTAGAGCCAGGGCAATGAAAACCTAACGCGGCAGATGCTGCAGAGTACAAAAACCCCCCATCCTTTGTTCCAAAGTATTCATCAGTAGGAATGGCTTTCATATAACGCCACTGAGCTCTGGATGGGTAGGTGCCAATGACAGGGCCTTTGTGTATAACACATTTGCAAATGCGATTGTTTTCTTGACCACCTGCATACAGAAACAAAGCTCAAATTCAATTAGTGTTTGTTATTTGTTGACTTGATCACTCAAGTATGTGTGAGTACTCTGCACCTCCAACCTGGCTTTAATACGAACATGTCTAAGCAATTCAAGTGAATTACTTAGTTGATGTGATATAGGAAATCCATTTGAGGTTCTGCACCTGCTGTGATTGTTCAGCAGTGGTTTAAGGTAGAGGCAGCATCAGAAGAGCTTATGTGAGCAGAGTGGCAGGGTGAAAGCCAGCCTGCCCTGTGCATTTGGGACTCTGAGGAACGGGAGCTGCAGCTTGCCTGGAGCAGGGTGGAAATGTGCGAACAGCGTGAGGAAAATGACAGCCTTATATTAAAATAAATGGCATTGACTATCTGTGTTTTCCTGATCGTCCACATCAGGCATACCAGCATCTTCCACTGATAGTGCACTTGTAAAATCTGGTTTTTACTGGCATTGCAATCTTGTACCTGCTGTCCCAATAAAATACTCAACCTGTCAATTGGTTACTCATCTGTGTTGGTAATGGGGATGAAGGTAATTGACTCTAACTTGAGAGCAACTCACCGTGCTACCCTGTGCCAGCAGCCTCGTGAAATATTACAAAGATGAACAAGTGTGAAGTGCATCCGCCTTCCTTAGCTGCCTGCAAAGGGTACTTGTTCCAGGCCAGCACTGGTCCGTGCTTATGTCTGGATAAATACTAAACACCAGCAAAATGCACTCTTTGCTGCCCAGCACTTATCCCAGAGGACTGGAGTTTGAAGTTGTTGCTTTCACGTTATTCTTGTGTAGGTCCTGGGCTGTGGTCCGATATATACATGCATGTGGGGAGTGCATTCATGTATCTCCCAGCATGTTGGGTGGTGGGGGAGAAGGATTAAAGGAAAAGACCTTTCTTTTCCTGCCCTACAATGTGCCGCGTTCTCTTATGCAGTACAGAAGAGGCATTGACAAGATGCATCTGCATCGGCAGGATTACTGAGAAAATCCCAAATGCAAAAATTGACTGGTGTCACAGATATATTAAAAAAACCCTTGTGTGAGATGTTGCTGAGGTTGGCAGCACAGTGCTAAGTTATTCAGGGGCGGAACAAACTCTTGAGAGAATTGCCCTGAAGGGAAAGAAAATAAAACCATAGATTTACAGTTAAATGCAGAAATTGCTTGCATGTTATTAAAAAAAAAAAAAAGCAAGCACAAGAGAGGGAGGAAGAGGAGCGGTAGAAATAGGGGGAGAGGTTGAGAAACAGAGGGAGCGTGAGAATGAGAGAGACGGGGAGAGGGCAATGTGCTGTGCTCTTAGCTGAGCAGCAGGAAGAAAAGCTTCAAACAGAGGATTTCTCAGCTGTAGATGCCGGCCAGTTGTTTGCAGGCAACACCAGTAGTATCCGTGTGGTGCCTTAAAGGATGTGGACTAAAGGCGAGTCGGAGGGGCTCCAGACTTTAGGGATTGTGGTGGTGGTGTGCTCCTCTCTGAAACTTTTGCACTACCTTGGGCTAATTGACTTGTCAGATGGTAAGAGAACTTCCAAGTTTTCCAGCTCCTGTTTACTTGTGTTTAAATCTGTTTCAGTAAAGTCACCGTAGGCTGCGGGAAGAGAAGCATCATTGTCTGTCACTGCACTGATTCTCAATATTGTCTTCATCTTTATTAAGAATCATAACAGGCTGCGAGGAGGGAATTATGCTTTCTGCTTTACTGAGTGCTATTATTTGCTGTTGGTGTGTTACTCTAGCCAGAGAGAATGTGAAGCTGGGGGGGGGGGTGTTTACCTTATGTATTATTTTATCAAATTTTTTTAATTTTAGTTTTTGTTAATTCTTTTTCTCTCTTGAAAATAAATTAGCACCAGTCTGGAAAAAGGAAAGTCTCTCTTGGAATAATGGAAATGCAGCTGATAATTAAGTGCATGGTTTCGTATGGCTACTTAAAATAGTTCTATTGTGACATTTGCAGATAAAAGATGTGATGGAATGAATGCAAATAAAACAGAACTCTGCGTTTGCTATTCCAAACATTTCAGGGAAGTGGCCAGAAGCAAAAATAACCTAGGGAGAAATATTTCTGTGTTCATACATTGAACTGGAGGGTTTGAGCTCCAATATTACCAATGTAATGAACCCCTTTTCTTAAGGTTTTTCTTGGCTGAGTAAAGTATGCGTTTAACAATTAAGCAAGGTTTGAGGGCTTGTATTATCTATTCCTAAAGAGATGTAGATATCACTGAGTTTTGAAAGAAAATAATTTCTTGATGAAGAAAATGAGGTATTTTTTAAAAACTATAGGACAACCATGTCCCTCACTGAGTGTATTCTTAATTTGATCACTAACTGTACCAAGTTTATCTAGTGAAGGAAAAAGCAGTGATATAATATTAGCATAAACACATATTATCTTTAAAATATGAATTAGCTAGGGCTGATGAAAAGTTTGAATAAAAGTGGAGGAAATTTATATAATGATTCTTTTTTTTACTGGATAACGTTAAGTAAGAAAAGCAGCTGGAATTTTAACCCTACTACTTTACAATAAGTGCTGTCACTTAATTCAAGAAATCCCTCTGCAGGATTAGGAACAAATATGAAAAATGGCCTCAATAAGAGAGTTATTTAATTTAGACTAAGAGGAGATGTAAATTGGCACATGTTTGTCATTACATGAATGCTGATATTCCTCATAAACTGAATATTGTGGGAGCGTTTTGTTTACTCCTGAAATGTCACTGGGGCTTCAATTATATAGTTATAAATAAATTAAGATCTCTGACAATGGCAGCTAATTTCAAATAATGGCAATAGAAGTGTTCACCTTAAAAACAAGCTGCCAAGTCAAAGGCTGAAGCAAATGCTTTGTTACCTGCTTTAACTGCAAGAACATTTTATACCTTCTTTTCAGACCTAATTGCTGTGGTTTTCATGTCTGCTCTTTCCAAAGCAATTGCTCACCCTAGAAGAGTCTCCCCAGTGTTTCCCCAGCAAAGTCAAATAAGTGATGCTGTCTGTTCAGAGGTGAATTGAGCAAAACGTCCCAATTTGTAGTCACTGAAGAGCCTTGATTGTGTTTTGTTTGCAGTCATCAGTCAATCACTCAATCCATGCAAGTGGAGAAGGGTACAGCATTTTCTTTTAACTCTTTGTAAAGGAACATGGTCAAAATTACTGACACGCAGTGTTCCTGATTGCTGGTGGATTACCCAACAGGATAGAGGAGCATGATACTATAAATCTTTTTAGCTTTGGGTAGTTTTCCTTGGAATACTTTTTTCTGGCTGCAAAATAGTTTGCTCTGAGCCTGAGATTTATTTAGTGCTCATTACATTATACGAGTTTGTGGGTTTTCCCTTCAGACTCCATACCTGTGCTAAGAATTACTTAGGTTAATGTTGCAATTTACACATATAAAGCAGGTGAGCATTAATGTAGCGTGAAGCAGATTTCAATCACTTGGAAATCTTTAAAGGTGGCAAAAAACTGTTTTCTTTGATATGCTATGTGGCAATGAAAGGTAAGATAAAGTGAGGGCTTATATTGAAACATAAGTATTTTAAATATATTTATGTTCACCAGAAGTGATCACTGCTTTTTATTTATTAACATCTAGAAATTCACATGCTTCCTCACTGCTCTGTGAAATAACACTAAAATAAGACACTGAAATTAATTATATTCTTATTCCTTCTCAGAACTAGAATTACTGTCTCCTTTAGAAGGAATAGGCTTAAACAGTGTCGCATTGTTCTCTTTAAAGGGGAAAAATTATCTGAGTGCTGGTTCTTCATTAGTCTAATGTAAGAAGCAATAATTATGAAGAGGGGAAATAGTGTAGACAGCAGTTTGGAAAGTGTTAAATTATGCAGCCTAAGGCATGTTTGCTCAGTTCCACTTTCTGGATTCAGGTGTTTGACTGGAAATAACTGAAACCAGAGGTGTTAGTGGCCATTTTAATCAGTCTAAAACTGTTGGGCTTTTTTTTTTTAATAGAACATTGAACCAATAGGAAAGAGGTTTTTTTTCTGATTTTTTCTGTACCATCTGAAACACAGGCAGAGACACTCTGGGTGAAATTATCCCCTCAAATGCAGAAGAACTCCGATGAGATCTGAACTCTGCCAGTTGCACTGATTGTGTTCAAATTCATCATTAAAATGTTCCCATTTGATTAAAACCAGGAGGGGTGGGTAGTGACTAGGTTTAGTTAAGAGGCAAAATTGGCTTAGCAGAAGAGAAAAGATCTGTAAAGCGTGGGGCAGGATTTTGTGACTAACAGGCACAGAAATGTTGATGCCTTGTTGCTTCGTGCTCCTTTTGCTGCTCTGCCTTTCAGGGTTTTGTGTTTGTGGGCTGCATCCTTGCTGCTGTTCTGTACTGCGACAGGGCTGCTGCAGTCTCGTTAGGTTCGTCCCCACCCTCGGACATCACAACCACATCCAAAAGGGTGGGCCAAGAGTTGAAGACTGGTTTTATTTAGTGCAACAATGCATCCAAAAGCAATTACCTGTATTATGCATCAGTTGGGAAACCATCTGGTGAAACCTTATACTAACTTATGGTTGGAGACCAAAAACCTTCTCACTAAAGCAAAAGTAAATTCTGGCTCTGTTTAGGTTTTTTTGAGTTTGGCTTTAACTCAACTTCTTTGCAGAGCATTCATCCATCCTCCAGGTACCCCTGAAGCATTCATAAATCATATTTCCTCAAATTAGAGGGATCAAGAGCAAATATGAATTGTGCTTTTGGACTAGTCAGAATTGATTCAGTAATACTTATGGCAGGGTACAAAACCACAAAAGTAAATACAGTAAAATATACCAGCAAGTATACTGTCCAGGATTTAACTTTTAGTGCAGGAAAGCCTACTTTCCTTTGTTTTAGTAATTTATTTTATGTCAGAAGATTAGAAGCAGGTATTCAAATATCTTTTTTGATTGAATAAATTTACAAATCGGCTGTCTCGGGTACTTCGAAGGTTGTGTCTCAGTAATTCAACAGTATGTCAAAAATACACTGCCAGCTGGTAGGTTTCAGTTGCCACTGAGAGAAACAGTTTAAATACGATTGCCAGCAGAGATGGGGTCTTAAAACCAATTCCCTGAAACTTCACTAGAAGTGCTTCCCAGCCTTTCTCAGTGCACTTTTTTTTGTTGTTGTTGTGTGTCCAGTATGTGAAATTATATAGAGAGAGGATAAATATTTACTGTTCTCTCAAGTGGCCCTTAAGGTAATCCACGCCTCAGACCTAGTTCGTAGTGCCTGCACTTGTCAGCAGCTGAGTTCAAAACTAAACTAGCTGAGTCCTGAAGCAGGAGCATTGCCTGAGCTCACAGTCAAAGTAGCTATGAAGAGGTAAGGTTTATGGTCTGGTAAATGGTCTACTCAAATTGTATTGTTACTGCCTCTGGTACTGGTGCAAGTGCTGAGGCTGGGAATAGCTGAAGACAAACCATTCCTCATAATGATTTGATTAATGAGATACTGCATGGTTTTAAGCAATAGTATTAGGGGTTAAAGCCTCTAAAGAGGAGATCATTTCTGCACAGGAGGCAGACCAAGCTCCTTCTCTGGCTCCCTGACCTCAGCTCTACAAAAGTATTTCTTGTTCAGCTGATAGAAATACTAGCCAGCCTGCACTGAGATGTGTCTTCTGGTGTGTTATCATAATCTGAAAAAGTATGGATTAATCCAAATGCGGAATAGGGATATTCTTATATGAAACATCGTGTGAGAATGCATTCTTTCCTCAAGCTTCATGTGGGAACTTCAAACCCCATTTACAGAATGGGAAAGAGGGGAGAGGCTTGAGCAGACTAAAACAGGTATATGACCCCTGAAGGTGCCCAGCTATGAAGTAATATGGACTGAAAATGCTGGTTTCAGCCCATCAGCACTGCATGATGTGGAGGCCGTATTACAGCTGAATCAGTACTTTCCTTTGCATCTTTGTCAGTGATTTCTTTTCAATTATCCCACCCCTTGTCTGTGTTTTTCTTCATCCAAGGCAGAAACCCCATGTTCCCTTTCTGCACCCACAGCCTGTTCAGAGGCAGAGGCGGTGGGAACATCTGCCGTCAGCCAAGGGTAACATCAGCCCCATGAAGCAGTTTGGGAGCCCATGTGTAGGACACTGTGCTGGGAGGCTTCTGCAAAGCGCCTGAGCAGTGTCACTGCTGGCAAGTAGTGGAGCGGTACATAAATACCAGGGTCCAGTTCCTTTCCTCACTGTTGCAGTTCTTCCATTTTTTTATCTTCACTCTGCTTTTTGACCTCGTAGGGAAGATAAGAATACCTACTATTCCTACTCTTCAAAGGACTCAAATCAGAGATGTTATTAAAAAGCAATCTATAATTACTGTACATCTTTTCTGAAGCAACAGGGTAGCAGGCACCAGAGCCTGTGCACCACACCTTCCAGTCTTCAGCTACTCCCACTGTCAGATCCCATTCCTGTTGGTTTCCTTCATGCAGTTTCTCTTTTCTTCTTTCTCAACAACATTAATTGCTATTTTTTTTGTTAAACAAACAGTGTACCTGATGACAGTTGCTGATGCTTGTGATTTTTGTTGTTTTTCAGGTTTTTCTGCAGTGGGTTCTAGTATAGTGCTCTCCTGCCTTGACTTTGTCCTGCTCACTGAGATGACATGACAAGTACAATGCAGATTAAACAGCTTTACATTCAAATACAAGAAAGTGAAAAATAAGATGTCTGTGAAAGTTCCTGAGAATAGATTCCCTTCCTGGCAGGGATTGATACAACTTTTTTCTAGGAAAGGAAGGGACTTAGAACTTTTAAAGTCAAGGCTCCTTATATTTTGATCATTCAGTAATTATAGATAGGCCGTTCACTTGCACCCTTGAAAATCCCAGTTAGTTGTATAATGGAACAGAGTATGTTGTGATATGACACTGAAATGAACAGGTTCCTCAGATGAAGTTAGTCTTGTACTGGCCCTGGTGTTGTGGTTGATATTCTATATATCAAGGGCTGCCCTTTGCAAGGAAAGGTAGATATTTTGTGCATGGTTCAGTATGAGCTCTAATAGAAAACATGCACAGTTTGAGCTGGGACAGAGATTTTGATGTTGTTAGTCTTTGATAAACTTTCCTCTTGCCTTTATGTATGTGGTAGTCTGTGTACGAGGTGGTACACATCTTTCCTCTCTTAAGAGAAGTCATGGAACTAGTTACGTTGCAGGTATCAGTAGCTTTGCTACAAGGAATGTTTTGACAAGGCCATCCTGGGTCATTTCTCATCTGTATGAAAATCACTGAGAAGCACAGTAGCCTCCCCCTTTTCCTTCTCGGCCCCATCCATTTCCATCTTGTGGCAGTGTGAGTTTGAATGCTTTTAGCTCTCAGGCTGTGCAGAAGCTGTTCATGAGAGTGTGGGGAACTGAATCAGTTTGGTAGATTAACATTTCAGGCTACAGTTCTTACTGCAACTATTAAATCCCAATGTCTCCGTCAGATCTCGGGTTTCTCATGGGATAGTGGTCTGAGTGGGTTTATACAATTATTTGCTGTTCAGCTGGAAACAGCGAGACCCTGACTCTGAGATATGGCAGTAAGAGTATTTTAACAAACCCAAATGATAAACCTGTGGTGGGTTATCAACTTGAGAACCTCTTTGTTTGGCCAGGGATATGTCATAACACCATGCTCATGTTTGCAGAGGTGTATCACGCTTTCAAATGTTGAGCTCATACACTGGTAACTTGCACGACAAAGTCCCATGTTACGAAAGGAAGCCTAAACTATCGCTGCTGCTTAGCCTTAATACTTCTGAGTGTGGTCCTGCTTCATGAGGATATTATTCATGCCCACATGGTAAAACAACAGTGTAATCTCTACCCATGTGGGGGCAGAACTAGGGTTGTGCAGCCAAAATTAACTTGAGGGTTCCTGCTTTTCGATATCTTGCCTGTGCCTCCCGTGTGTAAATTGAGGGAAGTCCATTATATGTGTCTCTAATCTATTTCTATTTAGCTTTTTAAAAGACATTACAACTAATTATTTCCTGTAATGAAATCTTCTACAAGTTAGCAGCACTTTAAGCTTTCAGGGTCGTCCCTCCCACACAGCTAGGTGCCCCACTAGACCTCATTATAACAGCCTGTGGCAGAAGCTCCTGGAGACTGGTAGCCTTGATACAGCCTAAGCTGCTCCCAACTGGGGAAGAAGTGGATTTTGTTCACTGTACATTATCATCTGATTTCCTAGGCCTGGTGATATTTGCTAGTGCCTAAGGAGTCTCTCTGGATTAGCTCTGGACAACCACTCATGATGTTCTGCGGCTTTTCTCTCAGCCCCAGGTTTTGACATTGTGGATTAATTGCAGTCATTCCACTCCCTGAGGAACTTAGTTTGAGTTGTTTGTGCCATTGCTTGTCTTAAAAAATGAAGCTTCTAGTGTCCAGCACTCTTTCAGACAAACAATTCAAGCCTTTCAACTAGAAACTTGTTTTAGCAGAAGAGGGTTGTGCCTCAGCCCTCTGAATCCATGGAGTGATTCAGTGAGCAGCTGCAATTACTCATGGCTGTGTGTTTACCAGAGCATATTGCACCGCTGCTGCTTATACTTTGATATTTGTTATAGCTGCTCTCCTGCTAACCTTTCTCTTGAAATAGTAATTTTGTGTTTGTTTATGTTCACCTTGTAATAAAGCTTCCAGCATTTCACAGCCCTGTTGTGTGTCCCTTTGGGTCAGAGTAAAACTGCCTCATGTTTGTACATGTGCGTGCCTGTTACTGTTTTCGTGGCTCATCAACTTACCTCTGCTTTTCATTTCATGCTCCCCTGGCTTTCAGATTTAATATGGAAACATGCACTGTTTCCATTTCTACTGTAGCTGCTGTTTTCCCTTATTTTGCAATCTTGCAGGGTTCTGTCCTGCAGGGTCCTTGCAGTGGGATTGGGCTAGCAGAGCTCTCACCCAGTGTCCCTAGGACGGCAGAGTATGGGCATTCAAGGAGCAAAGCTGTGCTGTGACCTGCTCCGGTCATCTGAAAAGCTTCCCAGTCTTTTGTGCATTATCAACTTAATCTCTCTCTCCTTTTTATGGAAAGGTTATAAAACTCATTTTTACAGAACCTGTGACCGGACCTGAAGTCCTGCTTTTTTAGACTCTGCCCTGAGGCAATCTCATCCTCCCAGTTTAGTACTAAAATCTGCTCTTTTTGCTTGCTTGGATACAAGACTACAGAACTTGTAGTTTCAACAGAAACTACATGTATAAAAAAGGTAACATTGAAGTTGCTAGCAGGTCCTTTCCCATATAGACTTTCTTAAGTGTTCACTTTGTCTCTAGCACATAGTCTGGTCCAGACACTTCCCTGCAAGTATTCAGTGCCTCCTAGAAATGCTGTTTTCTGTTTCATTCATATTCTGGTTAGGGGGATTGCATCAGGGTGAAGTGGTGCAAGATACCCAAGTGAAGAATCACAGAATAACCAAGTAGGAAGAGACACTGGATCATCGAGTCCAACCATTCCTATCAAACACTAAACCATTCCCCTCAGCACCTCGTCCACCCATGCTTTAAACACCTCCAGGGAAGGAGAATCAACCACCTCCCTGGGCAGCCTCTTGCCAGTGCCCAGTGACCCTTGGTGTGAAAAATTTTTTCCTAATGTCCAGCCTAAATCTCCCCTGGCGGAGCTTAAGGCCATTCCCTCTCATCCTGTAAAACCAGAGCTTGAATCACATGTCTTAATAATTCAACATATGTGCCATGTACAGAAAGCCCAAGCACGGCATGTAAGTGTCCTGGAAGGTGTGAGCACGACTGAAACTATGGAAGTGTCCTCTGTGCAGGTCTCCCTCAGGTGGCCAAGAGAAGAAAGGGATGTATTTTCTGTGGGATAGACAGTGCTGGAAAGGAGATCAAAAGTAAACCAGTCTGTGAAATGGAAGTGCTTATTGTGATTTATCCCATAGTGTGTTTGAAAAGCTTGGGTGTTGGGCTGACTTAGAAGTTTGTTAATGGTTTTAAAAGTGTATTCCTTCAATAGTGATGAATCAGCTAGATAACCATCTTAATTAGTTATTTTACTAAGCATAACTTCAAAGAGGACTACTTGGGCCTTTTTTTAAAACCATAGGTGTGCAAAAAGGATATATCAATGTAGCACAGCAAGGCATTTAACATATTACACACTACAATTCCATTATTTCTGTGCTTCTGTTAACTCCCCATGTATATAAAAATACAGTGATACATGAGTTTTGTACTTATTTACCCTCCAACTTGCATCTCTCCCTTCAGACTCCCCTCTGTAAATCCATCCTTTTATCTGCTGGGTAGAGGGATGCGAGAAGAGGTTAATGTTTTGTAGACTATTTTAATTGCATAAAACTTCTTGATGGATAACCTCAGCTTCACTGCAATGATTTTTGGAATCGTAGAATCACAGAATAGTTTGGGTTGGAAGGGACCTTAAGGTCCATCCAGTTCCAACCCCCTTGTGATCTTCAGGGACATCTCCCACTGCATCAGGCTGCCCAAAGCCCATCCAAGCTGGCCTGGAACACCTCCAGGGATGGGGCAGCCACCACTTCCCAGGGCAACCTGTGCCAGTGCCTCGACACTGTCATTGTGAAGTTATCTAAGTGTTTTATCTTAAAGAAAAGGTTCTTATGCTTTTACGTGTCCTCCAAAACTGCAAGAGTTTGTGGTCTGTAACATGCTGGATCAAATCCACCTTGCAAAACAGCAAGCAAAATAGTCCCCCCAGTTCAGAGACAGAGAAAGCACGATCCTCTGTAATGTAGGTGTGGATCCACATCAGATTTCAGGGGGTGGTAAATGAAGTCAGTAGGGAGAAGGATAGAGTCTTGGCATGTTATGCCTGCAAAGCAGATGTGTGTTTTTAAGGAAAAGCTAGTCTAGGTTAAAAAAAGTACATATGCAGTGTTTTCTAAACTGAGTGGTAACACCATTGAAGATTAATTTGTCCTCATGCAAAGCTTATTTCTGAGAGGCTGTCAAAGCTGTCCTTAATTTATGACCTGTGGAAGTATTGACTATGGAAGTTAGAGATTCCCCAGTGCTACTGACCAGCTGCTGGGCTGTATGGCAGATGTTACTGTGTTTGTCACTGACCAGCGCAGGTCACATTGGGTATATTCGATGAGCCTGGTCTGCTGTTCTCTTAGTCCTTATTGCCCCTTCCCCTTCAAAACTTCTATCTTGTGTATTTGGGGATAGAAGAGAAGTTGGATAATGGGGGATTCAGGCAGGATTGTGCATTGTCCCATGCAGGTTATTTTGTTTATAGCAGGGACAGTGTTTCCAAAACAATGCAATCAAAGAACCCCATCTTCCCAAAAGCTCAAGCAAAGTTTTTAAGTATATGTGGGGGTGGGGGGATTTCATTTTCATTCCAAATATATCACAGCAGCAAAGTTGCATAGTGTGCCAACAGATACGAAGATCTAGTGTCCTCAAGTGTCTTTACCTACTAATGCTAAGGAGGATTGATACAATCCTCTGTGAAGCACATCTTTGCCAATAAATTTAATTGAAATGTACTGACAAGATAAAGGCACAAGTTGAAGATGCTCTAAATTAAAGGCTAAGTCTAGCTGGATGGTGGAGAGGTTTTGTTTCCTTGCAGTGAGAGCTTGTCACACTGCAAGGGGTTAGAATGAATGTCTGACTTCTGAGTTACACCTGCATGAGTTAGATATGCTTTAACTTGAGTTATGTCCTTTGTCAGCTGAAGAGGAGGGAGTCATGGGCTGTTGCTGGAGTGGATGGAGAGCAGCAGAGCACGGGCCAGCTTTCTGAGAGAAGCAATCTTGTGACATGAAATCTTTCTAAATGTTCCCTTGCAAAATTCCTCGGGGCAGACTTGGCTTTGGAGAAGACTTCAGAATATTTCTGAAGGGGTTGAGATGTTTAGCCAGTTTTGGAAGCAATTCAGATATCTTTGATCCTTTCAGCCTTCTCTGCCACTTCAGGTTTTGCACTACTTAGAGACCCTGGCAGGGTGGTGGGTTTTTTTCTCTTCCTTTCAATTGGTCAATTGCTTGTATGCGGTAGAGGCTCCATTAACGATACACTGATGTTGTGTTGTGTTTGGAGGTTAACGGTGCAGGTACTGACGGTACAATAATTGCGTTCTGTCCACCTTAGTATATCTAGCGTAGTGACTCCCTTGTGAGCAGCAGGTATTGGAGCGGCACAAGAACTCAATCACTGAGGGCATGCTAAAGCAGCTTTTATCTAATCTAGAAATATTTATGGTGAATTTCTACCCTTCAATGGGGTATATCACTTGACATGCTGTCTGATAGGTGAAATTCAGCGTGAGGCTTGAAAAGACCTGGTTTTTAATGTTATGTGGCCACTCCTGAGGGCTGACTTGCCGTGGAGTCAGTCCCATCAGCAAGGTGCAGGTCATGAAGATCTCATTTCTCATGCAACTTCTTGCCTGTTGTTCAGGGGATTAATTCTCTGAAGCCAGAATGAAGCTTATATTAATTTTCATCTCATCCTGTTCTGGAGGTACAATACTTTGATAACGACTGTCAGTTTGATTATTTCACTTCTTGCCAGCTTAGTTTTCTCAGAGCACCATTTACGTGCCTCTTTTTCTCTTGTATCTATGGTTTCACAGAAGCAACAGCGAAAAATAAAAAGGATCTTATCTGTGCAAATATGCAACATATAATACCTTTCATACAGAAGATCGTAATTCTGTTGGTGTCAAATATGTTTTTACATTTACACTAAGCTGCAAGATGATAATCCAGCCTTTTTTCATGGGACTGAAACATAATAAAGTGTGGAGGAGGCATGGCAGCTGTGCAGACTGGCTATACACAGCACAAAAGGAGCTGGTGGTTGGTTCCAGGTTAATGTATAAATGATAGAAAACCTGAGGTTGTTCTCTAGCAGGGTGTGATGATGTTAATATAGACTACTAGTAACTGATCACACAAATCTGTTCTTCCAGATCCTTCCCACATTCTTATGTGCTTTTGCTGAAAAGCTAATTCATATCCCTACAATTCTGTAATGACTTAAATAATATATACATACCAATAACTGTCTGGAAGATACTATAAGACATTCATTTCACCAACTCTAAAATTGTACCTCCTTCCCAATTAAATCAAAGTACTCTCCAATATTAACACCATTATAAAATTTCTAAGAGAGTTAATAGCATAGAAAATGGATTCTGTGTGCAGGGCTCTGCATTTGTGGACTACAGAACCACTTTGAAATACAGAGCATGCACAGAGGCTTCATCTCTCTTGAATCCTATGTGACTTCTCCACTCAGGTCCAGCAATGCTGCACTTCTGGGAAGAGGAGATTCCTGTGTTGAAATTACCAGTTTGTCATTTTGCTGCCTTTCAGGCAACAATAATAGGAATCGGTGCTTGTGGTCAACTGTAAAATGATGTGGCCTTATTTTAAAACCTGCCTTGCATTTCACTGGCTCTAGTTCAAGTTGTCTGACTTGTTTGTGGTTTATATTAGAGAGAAGAGTATCTATCCCTTTAAGGTCTCTCTGTACCTCATGAATCCTCATTTTCTGTTGAGAGGTGCCAGAGAGATTGGAGTGCTGGTCAAAACCAAGTTGCATCTGATGCTGGGCAGTAAAGTTTAAATGAAGCTATCCAGTTAGTTTTCAAGTTCTGCAGCTTTCTGCTCATCGATTACCAAGATGTAAAAGAACAGGATCAGCCTCATAAAATAATCAAGAGGGTTGCAAACTGTCGGTACACTACTGGCCAAAGTGAGTGTGGAGGTAGGAGGGAGGAGAGAAAATATATATAATATTGTGTCCAAGTACTCTCAAAAGCTTTTCATCTTAAGGATTTCCTGTCAAAGACATGCTTTATGTAGTCATCCTCAACGGGTTTCTCTTTCATTGTGGTGAGGGAGAACGGTTCTCTCTACAAAGAAGCGAGCAGCTTGTCTTGTCCTCCTCGAGGACAGCAGCAGCAGGCACGTAATTAGCCTTGTACAAAGTGTAAGTAGCGGTTCAGGTTCTGCTGCCTTTGCTTTCAGCATTGGGAAGATCACAGTGCTCAGCACAAAGTTAAGTGGAGCCCCATGCCGTTATGCCGTTTGCCTTTGAAAGAACATAAAAGTAGCTGACCTAGGTGTGAATACATCTTTTTGCATGCTCTTTAACTAAAGTTCTTTAGCATGAAGCCTTTTTGTTCAATATGAAACCCTGGAGGAAGGAATTGGCTTAGTTCAGTCAAAGATATGGGATGCAGAGGGAGCTCTAGAAAAAATGCTCTCATGACATTTCAATCTGTATGGTTTGGAGTTGTTCTCCACACTTCTGGTGAGATCTTTAAGAATCCGTGTTTGCTGTTTCATCCTCTTAGATCCTGGGGAAAAAAATTCTATCCAGAACAGCTATGAATGATATTTGCAACTTTCTTAAAGACTTCTCTAACATCTTCCTTGTGGCAAAACGTGTCACAATTCATACTGTTACTCTGTGACAGGCTGTTTCTGCATCAGTAGTTGCATCTGGGCTGAATGGTGGACTAAATACAAATATTTACTGTTATTTATAATAAAGAATTAGGAAATTAAGTGCAGCTTGGAGGATGTTAGCATCCAGGATGGTTGTGGTGATTAATGGATGTCTTTGCAACCATGACCTAAATACAATCCTGCCTGCCATGCAATCGTTGTGTTGTGCTGTAGTGTGATCTACCAAGGTTCAGTACAATGTAGTGATTTATTTCCCTGAAGCCCACCTGTACTTTCAACACTTTATTGCCAGCTTTTTCAGTTGGAATGTTGCTGAAATTCATAGGCTGGGGTCATACTTTTATTTTTTTATTTACCTGCTGTGGATCTGAGCAATTTTCCATTGGGAAAGACTGAAGGAGAAAGATTACTTCAGGAACAAAAAATATGAAAAAATAAGAGATCCTGTCTACTGAGTTTTGGTTATAAATTAATAACTAAGCTGAGCAGGTTTATTTGAGGGTGAAGTTGTCCTTCAGCCTTAGAAGGTGAAGCCTCTGTGAGAGTTCAGTAACGCAAAGCTCTGGCTAGCTGCTCCCAAGCAAGAAACCAGCAGTCTGAGTCTGGGTTGCATCCTATAGTAAGGAATTCAGCTTTTATAAACATTCTGTGACCTGAATTTTATACTTTACAAGGGTCAAGATGAACAACTTGCTTGCTTCTTGAGGCCATGCAGCAGGCTGGATGCGCTATGGTACAGGCTGCACAGCAAAATCTGCTTGCAGAGCCTGTCTGACAGGACAGTTGAGGAGTCTTAGCTTACAGACACCAACCTCTCACTATCTGTTCTGCATGTGAAACAATTTCTCTTACTCAAGTGTGACATATTTCCCTTTATAATGTAACTGAGTGCTGTAAGGCTTTCTAATACCTCGAATAATTAAATAGTTGTTGCACTGAGGACTAGCAGTGCGTATGTATCCAAGCTGTTTACCAAATGCTGAAACTCAGATGACCAAAGCACCCAGAAAATGCACCTGGGAAGAACCTGTAATACCTTGTTAAGTGAAATGGCATCATTGCCTGCCTTAGCTGGGCAAGAAAGCAACTCTGCTCTTTGCTGTCTCTGTGGTGCAGGTTTGAGTACGTGTGATTGTACAGTCTCCCCATAATTGAATTTCTCAACGTGTTTTGCTCCTTGAGTCTTGTCACTGCATTGCAAATGGAAATGACTCCATTGTTAGATGTTACTGGAATTGTTTTTCTAAGTGAAGCTTTGTGAACTGGTCTTCTTGTATCTCCAAGGAACAAGTTACCAGGAGGTTAGTCGTGTTAGTTGGCTTGTGTGGTGACCAGCAAAAGCCCCTAAATCTTCCAGTCGGAGGAAGTCTGTTAAAAATTCCTGCTTGTTAAGAGGTGCTGTATTAGCATATGTCAGAGAAGACAATGCTCCTTCCAGGTATACATCTTAAATGTAACGATGAGAAGATGACTTCTCTTTTGTCAGCCACAGGTGTGAACGTTGGGGTTGCCCTGTGTAGGGACAGGAGTTGGACTCAATGATCCCTGTGGATCATCCAGCTCAGGACACTCTATGATTCTACAAGAATTTAGCTGGAAGAATACACAATATTTTGTGATTTACCAAAAATAAGCTTCTTTCCACTCCCTTCTTTTTTGTATTTTTAAAGTGATATTATAAGGCTCTTTTAAACCAGTTTCATTACAGTTAATTCCTCATCTCCTCAGGCAACTGCAGCTTTATGTACCAATTTTTATTATACCCAGAAGCTTTCTGCCTGCTAATCAATAATGGTATTTTTTTATGTGACGTAAATGTGGTTTCTCATTGCAGCTGGAAGGAAAATAAGGTTGGGTTTTTGTTTGTTTGTTGTTTTGGTTTTTATCTTCTCCATGCAACTTTAAATTATAGAAATTAAATGGTGTGAAAACAGTGTTCATTTACCCAGAGAAATCATGGGTATCCCCTCCTTGGAGGTGTCCAAGGCCAGGTGTCAAAGACTTGGAGCAACCTGATCCAGTGGGAGGTGTCCCTGCCCATGGCAGGGGGACTGAAACTGGATGGACTTTAAGGTCCCTTCCAACCCAAACCATTCTATGATTTTAAAGACATACAGGTGAAACAAAATAAAGTTTAAGATCTTTGCCCTATGTCATTAATGATAACTTGGATCGTCATTAGACAAAAAGTGTTTCGAATCCTGTAAAGAGATTAATTTTTTTTTTAAATTGCTTTTAATACAGTATGTAAAGTGCAGTCAGCTATGCTTTCCATTCTCATTCCTGAAACGAGTTCCTGAGTTAGCAGTGGCCCTGAGAGCAGGTAAGCCGTCCTAAAGCAATATGTGCAGCTGCAGCAGATGCTCCTCTGTCTGCAGGAGGAGAGCGGGACAAGGGAAAGGGCATTGAGGTTGGGAGGAAGATGACTGTGACCTGAGGCAGGTAGTTTGAACTGAGTTTCAAGAGAGCATCCAACCCTGCACTGGCCCCGGGGCAGTCCCAGATTGTTTTGCTCCAGTGGGATGTTAAAACTCACTTGTCTTTTTCACTGTTTTGCCAGATTATCATGGACATGTTGTTATTAGTAAGTCTCAAAATGAGAGTTGTGCTGCACCTTCTCATATTATTGCTGAACCACCACTCACTGACTTCAAGCATCACTCATCTAAACACGAATCCACCTGTGTTTGCTTGCTTGTCTCCTTGGCTTTGAAAACTTGCAAGAACCACCAGAGAGCTACTCTAACATCCCTGTTTTGAAATCTGGAATCATTTCACTTGGCTTCAATAAATTTACAGTTGTGTAGGGGGAGGCATTTCTTTTGGCTGAAGATGATCCTTGAGAATTTCAGGGTAAGGCTGCTTTTCTTGAAGAAATTGAGTTAGAGAGGTTCATAATTGTAAAGGGATAGCTATTTAAATAGTCAACATAAATGGAACGTAATTAACATTACCTTAATCCCTCTCCCAGGATTCTTAAATCCACGCATGGGAACCTTGAATTGAGGATGCATGTCCAAATGTATCTTGATTAAGTCCTAATTAATTTAACTACTTAAACAGTTAATCCTTTCTCTCTTAAAATGAGATTTCACACTGTGGAAAAAAACAAACTTCATTTGTTCATTTTATGTCTGCCATGCTTGCTAACAACAGCGCTGCAGTGGTCCGTGATCCCATCCAGCAGCCAAACTGGGATGCGAAGCAGCAGTTTGTGGTGCCTCCAGGCACTGAGGGGTGGTGGCTGCACCCAGAGCACCCCCTTGGTTCTGTTTGGGTCCAGCTGCATCTGCTGTGGCTCGGTGCTCCTCTGAGTAGCTGAAGTGAATCTCCTAGACCTGTCCTTAAGGGCAGGAGGGGCAGCCGTGCCTGTCCCCACACCTCCAGGGTGGGCTCCCAGCTGCCGGAGCAGAGCTGGCAGCACACACCAACTCCAGCTGCAGAGGATCCCTTTGTGTGTCTTTGTAAGTGCAAAGCTCTAACTCTCCATTTCTGTTATTCTGGGATTAGGCCAAAGCTTTATTAAATTCCTTGTAGATGATTAAAAGGGGAATTAAAATTACCAGATGAAATCTGAAGCATTCAGTAAAGGATTTTTTTCCTTCTTTATTCTTCACTCCCTCCAGTTAAAATATTTAAAGTCAAATGTTTCTTCTTCCTTAAAATAAGTCAGAGTGAGCACTTGCACAGACAGGATGGGCTTCCCTAGGTAGATCCTAGAGCAGGGGGGCAAGGTAGATCCTATCAGCGTGGGGGCTGTAGGTCTTGGTTACCCCTTCCCTTCTTCAGTGGTCCTGTGGCATCCTCATGTCAGAGCCCAGAGCAAAAGTTAGAGTTTTGCCCACAAGTTGGAGCCCGGAGCAAAACGGAAAGAGCCAAAAGGATCACCCACACAAACAGATCTTTATTTAACATGCTCTTGGGCTAATACTGGGATGAGCTCACTCCTGATGGTACATCCATCTAAAACTGGTTCTTCTGCCTTTAGCTCTGTTATGGTTTTATTAATACAGACTGGATTAGAGATGCTCAGCAAATATCGATGACATATCAGACAAAACTTTCCAATTTAATCCTGGCTGTGTACGTAGTGAGGATATAATTCTTTTATTTATTTTTTTTAACTGTTCTTAGCAATACTCTCACTCCTAGCTTCATTTCTCATTCATTTGTGGACTACTATGCAACTTCCTGAAAACACAATGAAGAATCAAAATTGTGAAGCCTTAAATATTAAAATATTTTCATGGCTTCTTTAAAATTAAGTCACTGGTGTGAGCTGCTAGTGCATGTGAGTGGTATTTGCTCTAAGTGACTGCTTTCCAAACCATGCTCATCTTGCCAGCCATTTCCCAGTACTCATGGGCACGATATCTCCTCATCCTGGTTGCACATCTGTGTTGCTAAATGAAAGTAATCAGAGGCAGCATGAAAATTTAATAAGCTGCATTCTGGCATTGGTCATGTCCTCAATTGTGTATTTGTTTTCTGCCTGCTGAAGTTCTCAGACACTGTCAACCAGAACAGCTCTGGTGTTTGCAAGCACTGATGTTTATTAGCATCAAATCACTCTCTGGGGGTGCTCTCCTGAAAACAGAACCCATCTCTGAATTTGCCAGTATTTTTAGGGGGGTTGATCAAAGCCAGGCCCAGCCTGGGAAGATATAAGCCTCATGGCCTTCCCATTCCAGTTGGAAAAATGATATGTTTCAGAAGCAGAAAAACCCACAAAGTAGTGGAATTTAAAACTTATAACATTATCATGGTTCAGTTCTAAATAATTACTTATCAGGGACTGCAATGATAGGATGAGGGGAATGGTTTCCAGCTGAAATAGGGGAAATTGAGTTGAGATTTTAGGAAGAAATGTTTTGCTGAGGATGGGGAGGCCCTGGCCCAGGTTGCCCAGAGCAGGGGTGGCTGCCCCATCCCTGGAGGGGTTCAAGGCCAGGCTGGATGGGGCTTGGAGCCCCTGATGCAGTGGGAGGTGTCCCTGCCTGTGGCAGGGGTTGGAACTGGATGGGGTTTACACTCTGTTCCACCCCAAAGCGTTCAGTGATTCTGTGATTACTTGCTATTTACAAACAAACCACTAGCATGTTATAACTAATCCTTAAAAATTATAAACTGAGCTTCTGCCAGTTTCTTCTCATAGATCTATACTTACTCAGAAATTGCCCTATTTCTACTGCCCATGGAGTAATCCATAACCTGGGCTGGGGTAGAAAAAAAAACTCATAAGACTTTCCTTGGTAGGAGCACAGGGGAAAGTGAGGGATGAAGACAAACTGGGATGACAGGGAGGAATTGGGGGGCAAGCAAGCTGACTGAAATAGCCACTCTTGGAACATCACCGGGAAAAAGGATCACTTGTAAGGAAATAAAATCTGTTTTGTGTCTTGAACCCACTTATTGCTTTCACGCTGGAGTCTTATTCGTGCCAAATAACCTAGTTGGATGGGTGGTTTTTTTGTATTTTTTTAATTAACATCAGCAGCTGGCATTTATTTAGATAAAGAGTTTCCAGCAAGCTAGTGCCCTTAGTCCTAGACAGTGGTGTATATGTATAAAAGCAAGTACTTAATTTATAGCTGTCTGCATCCCAAATACTTAAGCACAACAGTTAAAGATGTGGTTGAAGAATTTGAATGGATATACAGGTACAAAAGCAGCTCTATGTTTAAGTTCAGGAAGAAGACTGTAGACTGTATTTAAAGAGATGCTTGTGGCAGAAGGGTGTTTTGGGCACCGTCCATTTATATTTGTGTTCTGAAGACCCACTTATCATTCAGCATCTTGGCAAAGCAGAAACTAGGATGCTAGGTTTTTTTATGAATGAGAAATCCAGGCTCTATCAGCTGCTTCCATGTAAGGGCTGAGACCAGATCCACTGAAATGCTTGAAGAGAGGATGCTGCTCTCTAACAACGTATCTACAGAAACATGAGCCATGCCCCCTGTTAGCGCTCTATTCCTGGGGCTGGTTCTTGGGTTCGATGCTATCAGCTCCCACAGTTGCACACTCTATTTCAGCAGAAAACTTTACATGAACAAATGTGTTTTGGTGAAGTTTCTCACGTCCTGTTGAAAAATCTGAATCTATATTGGAACAATATTTTTTGAGCAGTTTCTTCTGTGCAAATAGGGCTTAATTGGTACTTATGTTCTGCTTAATTAGACATCACATTTTAGAGCAATCTGCTCAACTTAAATACCAGTTCTGTGAAATGGAAAGAAGCATTTCTTTTCAGTGATACAATCTCATTTGGATGTGATCTGTAGCATGTGTATTTAGTAGTGGGGTTTCATTCCTGAAGCCTGGACCAAGACAATTTGTACTATTCCTAGTCTCTGTGCAGGTGAATTGCCACAACATGCTGGCATTGGGCTGTTCTCTCTGCTATTATAGGAGGAAAATTGCTCCCAAATTCAGTCCTTCATTTTAAGAACGAACAAGTTGATTTTAAGAAATTGAAGCTTAAAGCGAAAGTCAATATAACAACTATTTTTTTTTAAAAGTTCTGTTGTGTGGAATTCCAGCGTAGGTGCCTCACTATGAGCATGTATGCATTGTGGTTCTGCTCATTCACTGTGTAGTTCCCCATTAATGAAGTAAAAAATTATGGAACTGGGAAACTTAACAGAGAGATCTGCTAAGAGCTACTGCACTGTAAATGGGCTGGGACAAACTGACTACAAACAAGGTGCAGGTGGGATGGCTTCTGCCTGTATTACAATGAAATGTGAAACTTGTGAGAAATAAAATCAGAAAGATTTTCTAATATAAGGTTTTCTAGATCACAGTCAAAGCTTCCATTTGATAGAACACAAGATTTTATGGATTTATATTTCCCGATGCAGAACATAACCTTTGGAAGAGGTTATGTTTGACTGGATCCCAGTCTTTATCAGTTATATCAGTCCCACAAAACAAACAGCTTTGGTGCCGTATTTGGCAGCTCAGGTCAAACACCCAAGGGTGGCTCAGATACAGGGACCTTCTTGTCCCTCCTGGCATCCTCATGACCTTGGGGCACCCACTGGGGAGCACCAGCCTGCAGACGCATCTGCCCCTTGGGTGGTGGTGGATCTCACATGTTTTGGTTGTTCCAGCTCGCAGGCTGCTGCAGGAGTCTTCCACATCTGTGGCTCTCTTTGGGGACTCCCACCAGCAGCGGCTGGGGACGCCTTCAGGAAGGTGCAGCGAGGCTGCTGATGAGAAAATAAGAAACACAATGCTCCCTCTCGGCCTGAAAAGTCCCAGTCCAGAATAAAGCAAAAGGTGAGGCTGCAGCTTTGTGATCCCTTGGAGTCATGACCGTAAACACTGTGTATGTGATTGTGAGTGTTCATTATACAAGTTTTATGTAATTTAAGTTGTTTGGCCTCATACCATTGTCAATTTGACTTCATCTTCCGAGTGTCTGCTATGTTCTCATGTTGTTTCTGCAACCAGTGTCATAGGTACATAACCCCACCTGTGCCTCTAAGGGGGAAAACAACTTAGTATTTTAAACCTCCCCGAATGCACAAATATAACATTCTATTTTTCATATAACAAGCTAAGAATAACATGTCCTTGAATTAGGCACTGAACTAATTAGTCTTTCTAATTGCCTGATTCCCCCACATTATATATTCATTGATCTTATTCTTCCAAAAGTCTTTTTCTAACTCAAAGCCAGAGCACACCAATGTTCATGGAAATCAGTGCAGTAATAAATCAGGAGCTTGAAGTATCTGATTTGCTTTTCAACGAGGAAAAAATCCACTGGCAGCAATAATTCTTCTCTGAGAGAATAAGTCCATTTGTAATGTGTTGTCTTGGCTCATCAGAGGTTTTTTGATGAATAACCTTTTCAAAAAAAAAAGTTCAGTTACTTAATTTATAACTCAGAAGTTTCGCATGACTATTTCATTTATTAAGTGCACTCCAAGGAGTTTCTGGTATTTCTTCTGAAAAAGTGTCATGGTTCTATGTCTTAACATGTTCTTCTGGTTTTTCTTTTCTTCTCCCACTGCTTTGGAATCGGAGTGTTGTCTCTGTCCTGATTCATCCTGTGTTTCCCAGGCTAGGGTAACTCATTTAAGCCCGGCAGCTTGATGCCGCTCTTTGAGGAGATTGCTGCCTCCTCATCCTTTATTTGTGCTATCTACACCTTATTAAAACATGTTGGGGAGACTTTCAGAACTGAATTTTGGTTTTCGCAAGTGGTAATTACTGATCTAAACTACAGTAGTACAATAATATGTAGCTAGAGAGTAATTTTTCAGGAAGTAGGATTTGCATAAACATTTTTCCATTTTCTGTTCTTCATCTCTAGCCAGGACCAATTTAAAATAAAAAAAAAAAAAAAAATCTTGCAAATTATGACCTTGAACAGCAGATTTCTTCCTCTACTCAGGTGTGACTGCAGGTATCACAGAGCAACCTCAGCTCTATCCCAGGCTCCCTATGTGACTCTGAGCAAATCTCCTGACATGGGAGCAGCTGTAAACCGAATACCCATGAGCCAGAGCCGTCCAGGCATGCCATAGCCTTGGCATGCAGGAAAAGCTCCTCTGTTCTATTCCCGAGCCCTCAATCTTGACACCTAAACTGGGAAGAATTGCCGTTATGCCGTCTCCTGCTGAGATGACAAACCTTGTGGGTAGGAACTGTCCCTGCTGTGCATTTGTGCAAGGATGGGGCCCTGATTTCAGGGCACTGATATAACTTATAAAGACCGGGATCCAGTCAAGCTTCAGAGGGAGAACAATCCTTTGTGAGCTCAGCTGGCTGTAATAGAGGTCTCAGCCATGACCATTATTGTTCCCTGTGATGATGCTCAGTGCAATCCAGACTACATTTTATTACAGATTCTTCTCTTACAGTTGTGTGTATTAAGAAAGTATCTAGGCTCAACATTTATTGAACAGCTGTGCGTGTCCTGGATACAAAGACATCAGCTCTGGATCGGGAATTTTTGCTTGTACTGCTGGAGACTGTGGTGGGTCTTTCTGTGTTTGCCTTATTCTTATTTTTTTCCCTGTTTTAGAGGAATTTATTGGTCTGACCCAAGGCAGCCATTATTCTGTGTCACCTTTTCCAAGAAGTGAATAGATTGATAGAAGTGAGGAACACAGATTGGGTAAGAGTAACGCTGAAAGGCTGTTCCCAGGGCACACTGTGCTAGACTGTGAAGTGCCAGGAACTGCAGCTTTTTTGAATACTGGGGCTTTTTTCAGTTTGCAAACAAGACGGTACTTGGCTTCAGTTCTACTGCTAGTTTGCACAGCAAAGGATTCCTGTTAGCTGGAGTTCAGCACCTGCCCCAGATCCAGAGAGCATCTGACTTGTCAGCACATAAACAGTTCTGTGAGATCCCTTATGGAGCCGGAGCTGGTGAAAGGATCAAGGCTGCTTATAGAATTAACATGCCTCTGTCATGAATGCTTGTCTTCTTTTTGGAAATCACTCTGGGTTGCTCAGGTTGCTCTGTGAAATACTGCAGACCCCTCAGAACAAGTTGGTGGTGGTGTCTTTGGACAGAAGATGAGCGACTGTGTTCTGTGTTGGTTCATAGCAGTTCCTGCGGTTCACTGCACTTTTCTCAGACAGGTACTGCTAAGGCAGACAAAATGCTTTCTACCCTCTGCTAGCTGGGTTTTTCGCTGTTGTACCATCCCTGAGCTGAGCTCTTTTGTATGATGACCCTTTTTCACATAGCTGATTCATGGCTCTCGTTATAAATCCTTGTGATGGAGCAAGGGACGAGTGGTGTCTGCTTCCCTGCTGGGAAGCCACATGCCTGTTTCCCTGGATAAGGCAATGGATGTACAGATGTGCTCAAGTGACACTAGGCATGCTAAACCCGTTTGTTATACTAGTGCTAGGGTCAAAAAGAATGTACTGCCTATAGCTCTGGGAATACGGCAAAGGAATCTGGTCCATCTCCTTCAGAAGAGCCACTGTTCCTTTGTTTGTTTGTTTAATCAAATGCGTACAAGCCATCAGTTCTTTCTGGTGGTCATCTTTTGGCATCTTCACTCTGTTATTCTTAACTGCCTTCCTTGGATTGTTCTTTGAAGTACCTGGAGTGGTTTAGGAGCAGATGCTGTACCTGAAGCATTGCCTAAATATCAGCCTAGAAATAATTCAACTCTTGGGAGAGTCCTTGCTGTATCCAGAGTGGAGCTTTGCTTAACACAACAGCACAGAACCAAAATACAAAGTTAGACCCATTTGTAACAAGGGAGAGGCAATAAAAGAGTGCTGAGGAAGCTGAAGGGACTTGCCTGGAGTGCTGGGAAAGCGCATACAGACATGTAAGCGTTGTTATTCCCATTTTACTGATGGGGTTTTAGAAACTGCCTTTACTCCAGAAAGCTGCTGAGGTGTAATTCACTTCTATATCAGGGGTGGAAAATACATTTATAAGAAAGTGAACGCTGTGAAACAGCACTCCTGGTTGTCCTGTGTTATCGGGACCCAGTAATGCTGCTGATGCTGTCGACAGTCACGACTGGGAGGTTGAAAGAAGCTGTCAGGGCTATCAAGCAAGATAGCTTTTAGGTTATATTGCAGTTTGTGTTAGACATTCCTCTTTTTCAAAGACCTGAGCTCTGCAGTCCCAGTCCTAAGGGTGTAAGAACTGATTTGCATGAACCATTTTGTGTTTTGAGCAAAATACTGCAAGTTCTGCAAAACTCCTCTTTCAGGGGAACGGTATATTCTAATGTTTGCTTTTTCATTTCCCCAAAGGGCAATGAGTTATTGTGATTTCTGCTGTGAGGCAATTAATGTGCTGGGAGGATTTTCTTGCTGGGCTTGAGGTTTCCTGCTGCAGGTCATCGAAGAAGAAGCGGGGAGTTGGGGTTTGGGGTTGGTTTTTTTGGAGAGGAGGGCAAAGTTTCATCATCTATTCCCTTGCAGTTTTACAGTTTAATTGTAGCCATGGCTCATGAAGTGCCACTTAGTGTTTCAAAGGGATTGATTGTGGGTGCTTGTCCTTGGATTAACACTTCCGAGAGGCTTTTTCAGGGCCTCTGTGTTGAAAAACAGTTTTACGTAGAGAATCTCTTTTGCCATTAAGTTCATTACCAATGGTTCAGAAAAAAATATACAAACTGAAGCCAGGACTGCAGCTGGGCAGCTAAAGAATGTCTTGAAATCAGCAGAAAACATTGCAAAATACACAAGTGGTGGTGGTGGTAGGTTGGACACAGTTCTAGGCAGTGACTTTACTCTAACTCTAGCCTGGACCTGAGCTCTTGAGGTTGAGAACAATGCAGATGATTTGCAGGACTGAAAAGTGTGTTCCTGAAGTGCCTTGAGTGTGTGCACTGCTCTCCATGTGGTGTCCATGCCCCTCTGCATGCTTGGCCTGGCCACCCACTGAGAAAGTTATTCTTGGAGGTGTTCTAGTGTTTTACTCTGGGAATCAGCACATCTCCAACTCGTTAGACACTAGGCTGGGCCCAAATTAGCCCAGACCTGAGAGACTGAGCTACGTACCCATCTCTTGAACTAAAATTTATATACTTAGGGGAGAGAGCCTTGAATTCCCCAACAAGATACACAGAATTATTATTCTCAAAGGTGACTGTGTCAGCCCTGAGCCGTCCCTTGTGCAGAGGCATTTGAAGTTGAATTTGAAGTGATGCTGAATGTATTCCCAATATGATATTAACAATGGAAAATGGAAAATGCCAGCAGTTTCCACTGCCCATCAAATTTATGCATTCCAGGAGATATCTGTGTTTATCAAACTATACAAAAATCACTCAACTATAAAAAGTTAGTATGTAAATACTTTTCCTTTTTTTTATTTCTGTTCAGCTGGAAACTGGTATGTTACCAAATAGCATTTCAGTATCTTGTTCTAGTGGTAACCAATGTTTCTCACAAAGCAGGAAAATAATCAAGAGTAGGCTTCTTCCTTTTCTAGGTGGCTATAATATAACGTGAAGCTCTATTTGAGGTGTAAAGTGCTGTGTGGTGACAATGTAGGGAGATGCTCTTTGTAAACAAACCACTAGCATGTTAAAAGCAATCCCCCAAAATAAGCTGAGCTTCTGCTAATTTCTTTTCCTTTTCATTGATCCATAACTGCTCAGAAACTACTGTTTCCACTACCAAGACAGCAAGCCATAACCTGGGGGATTAGAATAACATCTTAAGACTTCCCTTATGAGCGATGACAAATAATCAAGTCCTCAGTAACTGCTTCTGCACACTTTAGAAGTTCATTTGTAAGTGGTGATAGATTGCAGTTTCTCTTATTTATACTGTTTAATTTGCTAAGGAGACATCAGCATATGAATTGAAAATGATAATTAATAAGTTTTCTGTTAAGCTTACTGAAAAGTGCCATTTTTCAAAAAAGAGGAATTTGACATTAAATAAAAAATACAGACTATGAACCAAAAACTCTTAGTTCTAATTTGAATAATCAGGAAGGGAATTAATTTTCAATTGAAGAATTAAAAGCTGGGTCTGAAGTCTTTCATGCAAAGAAGAAAAATGTTTTGTTGGAAGGAACTTTTTTGTATTTTGCTTTTTCTTTTTTTAAGGGTCTTTTTCTTATCTCTGTAAAAAGGAAAAGAAACTATATTTTTATATCCAGGGCGCATTATCTACAGCATAAAGTTTTGATAACTCTCAAAGTTACCCAATATGGGTAAATTCAGTTCATATTTTTCTTTTTTTGCAGCACATCTATGGTTTCCTGCTATCTGTTAATCATCTCTGATGCATCTTCATCTTTTCAAGCCCTATATTTTCTGTGGGACCTCTCCATGTACTCTAGCTCTTTTTTATTCATTGATTTCACCCTTATTAAATCAGGAATCTCTTACCATGTTTTTTTCTAACGACTGCATTTACATTTCTTTGTTCCCATCAATGGAAATTAGTTTGCAGCTAATCTGTTAACATGCAAATTTAGAACTATCCTTATGAGACTTTAAGTGGCAGAGATTTTTTTAAATTTTCCGTGTCCTCAGATTACCCAGCAAAGTGGGATTTCCCTGGCAGTGGGTGATTTCATGGTTCAACACTTTTTGCTTTAGCAGAGATTCGGGGCCTCTTTAGGCAACCTGCTTATTCTCTCTATTATAAACCTATCTTGGTGGATCAAGAAGGTTAAGAAGTTACATGGTTAATAGTGCATGTGGTACTGTGAAGTTTACTATTTATTGTTTTTATATGCTTTCAGTAGAGCTCTTAGTATGTACTGCCTTGTCTCTAGTATGTGTTGCGGTCTATATATTTAGTTTAAATCCATGGTCAGTTGTAGATTCTGTTCTTGAGACCAGGTTCTCTTGAAAATACTCTTGAAGTTTCAGTTCAAAAGGGGAAGTGTGGAGGTATCTGTAGTCACTAACCTCCGAGTGACATCCCTGTGTGACTAGTCAGTCATTCAGGATTCAGTTCTGTTATTGATCGTCCACAGTATCACTGCTGCTCCTGCACTGCAGCATCCAGCTGGAGCGTCTACTGTGGTTTTCTTGCATCAGTCTTGGATTTTTCCTTTGGTTGTTCCTTCTTCAGGCTGAGAACAGCTGAGCCAGAGTTAGTGAGGTGAAGCACCTTGACTCAGCAGTGCTCTCTGACCAGGCATTTTCTCATCAAGGCAGTGATGCTTTTGGGAAGACGTGTTCTGATATTTACCTCCATCAGGTTTGTTTATGGCCTGATACTTTAGTAAATTATCCAATGAAGAGTAAATTCTATCCATTCCTGTACCAGTTTAACATCTGGTCCCAATGATTTTCTTTTTAATCTACTTATGCATCTATCAAGACCAAGCTGAAAGTAAAAATTTAAGGGTGAGAATAATGAAAAGTTTCAAACTCTCCAACAGTCAAATGCTGGTGTAATGTGTGTAAACCTCCTTCTCAAACGTGCCAGAAGGAAAACACATCTTCACTTTTAGACTTGTTTATTTTTAATTTTTCAGAGGGAAAACATTGAACATGTGGATTATTTAGATGGCTTTAAGGAATTCATAGTGGAATTTCTCAGCCTTAAGATTTCAGGTAGAGGCCCTGAGTTGGCCATTGCCTGCTCGGGGGCACCACAAGGGTTTGCCAAGATGGGCTGCTGCAAGATCAGTTTAGCTGGAGAACTTGGTCGTTCTGTTCTCTGTCTACCCAGAGAGAAGCAATGACTGGTGTGTACCATGTGCTGTCTTTTCCTGTTAAAAGAAATGGAAGGCATGAGAAGCCATATATGTATCTTTTAAAACATTTATTCATTTTTTTAACCTAATTTGCTAATGAAATCTTTTCCCAGAGGACATGAGGTAGTGCAAAATGACCGTTTTGCAAGGCAAGTGACTTCTTAGACCACCAGTTAGTCTTTCAGCTTGAAGACTTTTTCACTCCTACTAATCACTTTTTTTATTTCTGCAGCTGTTAAAGAGCTAAGCTGTGGAGAGGAAGGAAAAGGCAGACTTAAAAATTGCATGTGAAGTCCTCCTTACTCCTTAGCTGAGTTCCTAGGATGACTGCTGCATTGCTGTCTTGCTGGATGCATGGATGCTTGCATGGGTGCACGACTGTAGGCATGCTCCCCTTCACATGCTGCCCTGAGTTTCATGGTTATACAGGGGACAGCAAGCTCTGACTTCCTTTCCTGCCCCGTGGGATAAGGGATAGAGGCAGGCTGGAAAAAAGAAAAAATGTAAAATATACTTGGAATCAACCTTACTGTAACTGGAAAAGGGGACCCTACAGCACTTGCAGAACACATCCAGTGTCACCTTAAAGTCAACAAAAGACAAAGCTGTGTATGGTTGTCACTTTCTTTTTGTTAAAATTTTTTCTTACTTTTTCCTAGACCCTGCCCGATGGTTTTACGTGTATCAGAGAGGTAAAATTTAAACCAGTTTGACTCTATCGGTCATATAATTTTTGTACCAAAACATTGCTTAAGCCAGGAAACAGATTCCCCCTGGATGCCTTTATTCGCATTTTCCATGCAGGCAGCAAACAAAATTAAGTATTTGAAACTTGCTCAGTTCCTGGGTAAGGCTGCAGCTTGGGAAGCAGCAGAGTTGCCTCTGATGCAGGCAGCGCCAGCTTCTACTCAGTCTCCAGGTTCTTCTGTGTGCACTGCTTTATCCCGTGACGTGCTAAGTCAAGTTAGCTATTCATGTACTCTCTGCATAAAGTTTTGAGATGGTATTCATGGGAATTTTCAAAAAATCATCAGAGGGAAGTGATTTTCTAACCTTTCTGGTGAGATTTCTTAGCAAATTCACTTTGGAACAGCAGCTTGGAGGAAAGCACTTGTCCCAAAAGCGTGTTTTCTGCCGCATTCCCATGGAAAAGCAGCAAGCTTTCAGCAGTTTTCCACCTGTTTTGACAAGTTGCTTCCCTTATAAATGTTGCTACGGACAGGAATGTGCAAGGAAAATTGAAAAGAAAGGGCTGTCCCAGGTAAGGTCCAGGGCACTGAAAGGATGCCCTGCTGTGTCCTGCCCTGGGAATGGTCAATGGCCACAGCAAAGCTGCTTCTAATGAAGAGTAGAGTTAATGCAGTGCCTGCTTAAACATTTAAAGTCAAATTTGACATTGTAAAGTTTGTATTCAAATCGTTGCACCTGATCTTAGTTGTGTGCCAAAAAGATGTTTTGGAGGTACCTCTGGGCTCTGACAATTCCTGCTGCTGCTCCTTCTTCAGTGTATAACCTTGTTCTAGTTTCCCCTGTGTACAACTATGATGCCAATTAAGGGAGTATAGAGGCAGAGGAAAGTATTAATATGTGACATTTTGCATAGAATATTGTAAGGATTAACCAAGAAATCTTAAATTTCTATTTTTTTAATTAAATCTCATAATTTTATATGCTGTCGAATTCTCTTATAACTTCTCTCTGCAGCTGGAGGTGTTGCAGGTTCATGCAGGGAGAAGAATTATTTAATGCTTGACTGTGTAATGAATTTGATTTTTCTAATTTAGTGGTGAAAATGGACCTGAAGGAGTAAAAAAAATAATAATCATTTCAGAAAAAGGGAGGGGATAAGGAAATGTCAGTTCCTGTTTTGCTTTATGGCTGGAGGGTCCCTTTGCTCTAGAAACTGATTTCTCCAGCTAGGCAATAACATTAATAATAATAATAATTTATTAATAAAAGACTGCTCCATTTTAATTAAATATGTCTAATGTTTGATACATTGGTATGTATCTTAGTGCCATTTTGTTACTGATGTTTACCTCAAGCAGATTTGAATTAACCATTTTTTAGGATTTATAGGTGTGCAGGTATGTGTGTTTAAGTTCTACTTGACCCTTCATTTAGGGAACACCAGCAGGAACAAGCCTGCACTATTGTTACTTGCCATGCTAGCCTGGTTGACTTCTAAGTATTTGCCAGATTCATTTAAGGGCTAACACTAGGTTTTTATGTTGGTGGAATCGCATGAAACTGCACAGAAGTACTTTGATGGTTCCAGATAGTGGAGTTGCCTTTGCCCCAGGGACCTGGTACCACAGACCTCAAAGGAACTGCACAAAACCAGCCTTTCCAACAGCTCCGCTTACCCCAACGGAGGGAACACCGAAGCCGGTGTGCGGGGTGTACATCACTAACACTCCTCTCCACTGACTCCCATTCCTATAACTTTCTGCCCTAATGAGCATTTGTGGACTCAGGCCTTTAGTTCTTCCTCCTCGTGAAATTTTCAAATGTTTGCAGTTGGTTTCCCACCGGCAGGATATTTGGCCAAGCAAGTGTTCTGGCTGGAGATTAATTTTGAAGCTGGTGTAGATAAACTAGAGTTATTTTTTTTCTTCAGGACCTTGCACCTAAAGTATAGCTAATATTTTTTTTAATAAAAATAAGATGCAGTGTAATAATTCTTGCACATAATTTAATCCCTTTCTGCTGTGTTTGTAAAATTGCCCATTTCATCTAAGACTTGTCAGTTTTACAATTAACACTGGGCACGTTACCTTTGTTTTACATCTTGATTTTTTTCTTTAGCAAAGTGAATTTATTATAAGCAATAATAATAATAATTATGGAAGGGGAGTTGGAACTACATGATCTTTAAGGTCCCTTCCAACCCAAACTATTCTGTGATCCTACAAGCAGTATGTTTTCAAAACCCTCCCATTAGCTATGGATCCTGCTGTCACCTAGTTTCACCTTGCAGCCTTTGGAAGCAGGGAACAGAGTCATTTGTGTTTTATTAAATCATCATTTACATCCTCCCTTCAAACTGTTTCAGGGTTGTCCGTGGCCAGGACTAACGATGCAATGAGACATCGCTGTTGCTCCTTTGCCAGGCACATGAGTTAGGGGGCTTTTCCCAAGTAACAAAGGATGAGAGGAAACATCCTCAAGTTGCACCAGGGGAGGTTAAGATTGGATATTAGGAACAACTTCTTTACCGAAAGAGTGGTGAAGCACCGTCAGAGGCTGCCCAGGGAAGTGGTGGAGTCCCCACCCTGGAGGGGTTCAAAAGAACACGTGGCCACAGCACATGGGCCATGGTTTATTAGGCACAGTGGTGTAATACTCACATCTGGACTTGATGTTAGAGGTCTTTTCCAACTTCAATGATTCTATTCTATGATTCTATCACTGCAGTGTTTTACGTGTGGCTGCTGTGGGAAAGGTGTTCAGTGCTTCTTGGGTTTCACAAGTAGGTTTGGTCCAGGCAAAGCAACCTTCTGCTTTTGTGCGCAGTGTTACTTGTGTAGAGGCAGCTGCCAGGGAGAGGAAGGACCAGTAGCTTCATAAATTTGGGCCCGGTGGCTGTTCAAAACTAGAGCCAAGAAAGCAACTGGTCTATTACACAGAATCATTTCCTTTTTTTTAGTACACAAATATAACTTTGGCATTGCCTGTGACCAGTTTAATCTGTTCTGCTTATGAGGCAAGGACTGTTGGGTCTAAAGAATATTAATTAGGTATTTTTACATGGAAATGGGTTGCTGAGGCAAACACTGGAAGGTGTGCTATCAACAGAGGAGTTTAAGGCTCAGCTTCTGTGCTGAGGGTGTCAAGTAATTTGCCTTCTGCAGCCAGTGTTGGCAAGTTTCCGACTGGGCCTCAAATGGGCATTGCATGGATAAGAACTGGCTTTGGGCAGAGCCTCAGCTTCTGTAGCCGTTCTGAATGTTGGTTACACTATTTGTGTATTTTTAGGGTATATCGACAACGAAGCAATGTTTTCCATTACATGGTAGATAAACGTGCCTGTCTCCAATGAAACAGAAATGTCTGAAGTGGAGAAATATTGGAGCAGCTCATTTTCTTTCAAAATTAATAGATTTGCTGTCTTTAGGATGGGCGAGGGAAGGACTGAGTCCCGCTGCCTGGGTCTGTGATGGAGAGTAGTAGTCAGCTGTGGCTGAAAGTCTGTTTTCCTCAATGATTAAACAGTTTTGTCTGTAAGCATGTAGATGTACAAGACAGCTCACACATGAACAGACTTAAATTACTCCAGTTTATCACTTGGAGAAATGCAAATTCTTATCAGCAAAGTTTACAGCGGTAAAACAGCCATTTGCAGGCAGTCTGAGTATGGAAATCTTCACATTGTAAAGATAACAAAAGGTAAATAAAAAAAAAAATATGAAAGGACGTATAAACCAAGCCTCGTTAAGTAATTTCCAAAGTGTATTCAGTTACAATATTGATCTACTCTAATGAAAATTTATTCTCTGCTCTGGAGCAAGCAGCAGAGAAATAAAAAACAGTATCTCTCATTAGCAACAATCCATAAAATATGTATGCACATGCAACTATGGCAGGAATATTTTTCTTTGTAAAGTAGAGCCATTATTTGTTTTACCTGCCATATAATATGTGCCTATCCTATTGGCTAAGCAAATAGAGATTATATTTTGCATTAAAGTGCAAAATCAAGTAATTATTATGACCTGTTTTGGAGCAAGATTACTACAGGTGTTTCTACCAGACCCAGACTTCATACCCTGCTATAAAAACAGCCATAAAAATATGGCCAAAGACAAATTCTAAATCAAGAAATGCTGCTTCTCATTCCACCAGTTTTAAATGTATTGCAAGAAAAACAGCTAAGCAAATGCATAAGCAGGTTCTGTGCTGGCTGAACAGTGCAGGTGATCTTCAGCCAAGGATGCAACTTGCTGCAGCCATCTGATGTGGAAGGGATTAATCCAGGGATGACTTGAGCTGATGCTGGAGCTAAAAAAAAAAAAAAACAACTGTCATTTATCAGTATCTGCAGGTAGGAGAAACCTCATGCTTTAATTACTGAGTTCACTTAATTGGTAAGCACAGATAACCCAACAAAAAATAAGTTATGCTTTGAGATCCAGAATACTGAATCTGGACCTGCTTGCTAAGGTTCAAGTTCTCACCAGCCAGCTGTTTGGTTCCCAGACCCCAAGGTGAATATTTCCAGTTCCAGCTGGAAAGGAGTCTTAAAGCAATAGTGGCTGGTCACGAATGCCACCTGAGCTGTGGGGAGGGGGGTGGCCACACACGTCCCTTGCAGTGTCGGCAGTCAGAAGAAGAAAATTAACTTCAAACCAGCAGCATGCCAATTTCTCATGCTCAAATCTCTTCAGGTGTTCAGCAAGCTGTAAACAAGGGAAAACTAGGGAAGGACATGATATTAGGTAAAAAGATCCCGATTTCACGGTCTCCTAATAAAACTTTAAATGTGGTATGTGTATCTGCATATACAACACAATAAAGCAGCAGCACAGAATTGCAGAATGGATTGGAAGGGATCTTAAAGATTAACCAGTTCCAACCCCCCCCTGCAATGGGCAAGGACACCTCCCACTGGATCAGGGGCTCCAAGCCCCATCCAACCTGGCCTTGAACCCCTCCAGGGATGGGGCAGCCACCCCTTCTCTGGGCAACCCGGGCCAGGGCCTCCCCACCCTCATGATGAAGAAATTCCTCCTTATGTCTAGTCTAAATCTGCCCCTCTCCAGTTTATACCCGTTGCAAAGTACTTTCAGTTTAATAATAGTGCTGTGTTTATAAATGCTACAGCTCATATTTTGTACAGTGACACCCCTGAAAAGCCGGGAGAGACTGAGCCAATGTGCAAATGAATATGTAAATAAGAGGAAATACAACAGGCGTGACAAAAGGCAAGGGCACCTGAGGAAGGGACAATCTCTTTTGCCAATGAGGTTGCTGTGGTTAATTTATCAGGTGTCAGAGAAAGGAAGAAAAATGTTTACAAGAGCTAACGTGAAAGAAAACCTTGAAAGGAAACAATTAATGACCAAAAAATCTTTGTATGAGGAGGGGACTATTGAGTTGGAAATGATCGATTTGCAGGAGATGAGCAGCTAGTGCCCTTAGCTCTCGGGCTACAGCTCCTTGCTATGCCCACTGCGGGCTTTCCGCCAGGGAGGGAGGAGAGACGATCAGAGATGTTTCTGAAAGCAAATATCTGAATGTGAGATGGCAACTGAGAAGTGTGAATGTAAATATCTGATAACACAAGGGATGTTTAATCTGTGAGATCTAGTAATATGAAGTAGTTACTTCTACAGTAAGTTTGATCTTTTAAAGCAGATGCTATGGTAAAACACCACAGAAAATAGCTCTTTGTTGGCTAGTGACAGGCAAAATGACCTACTAAGTCTGTCTTGTGGTTATTTTCTGCAGTGAGGCTCCAAGAAATGCCCAGGACTGCTCTGTTGCATCAAGGTCTGTTCCACTGCAGGAAAAATTTCTACCAGTTTTAGAGCATGTTTACCGGAAAATTATTGGTCTTGTGTCATTTTGAATGCTCCCTTGCCTAGATCTAAAACTTCAGGAGGGTTTTTTGAGAAGTTTCAAAATATTTCCCTCGGGAAAGGAAGAGGAAACAGATGAAAGGATAAACCCAGAGGGAACCGTTAGATACTCTTCAGAGGCAGAGTTTAATGCTGGTTCTGGAATGGAGAATGGAAGGAAGAAATACAGAGTCCCTTTGGAATGGATGAATTTTTCATAATTTCCCTTTGCCAGTTTTCTCAGCATGGGAAATGGAATCAAATCTACAACAATCTGGCTTATTTTTAACACAGAAATATCTACCCTGTGGGACCAAACCTCATTAAATGATTGTTGGAAAAATCGTGTTCTAGCAGGACAAGCCAAAGAACGCAAATTGCACTCTTTTGAAATGATGATTCACTGAATGAGGCTTGTAATGTCAAAAGACAAGACATCATTATTAAATTGCAATGTTCACTAAATAATGTTGCATTTAAGACTATTTTGAAAAGATAATACCAAGCCCCTATTTTTGAGTCTGCTCATATAAAGGACATCTGTAAAAGCCAAAGAATTCTGAGTTTTGAGCTGCAATTCTACAGATTTTGTTTAAAGCTACCACGAGGCTATACAGAAACTTTTCCACGAGCGAGAACTTATTCTTTAATTATTTGGTTTTAGAATACTAACAGAAATTCCAATAAGTGTTTCAGAAAACTGCTTTCTTGAGAAGTATATGGCAAATACCCACAAACAATTTGGTCAGATCAAAATATTTTTGCAAAGAGTGGGACTTTGCTCAGCTATAGCTTTCCTGCCTCTGCAGATACCACGTGAACAGCAACATTGTGCAAATGTAGATAAAACCAAGTACGAGAGTAATCCAGCAGGCTGGCTTCCCTCCTTGGCCTTACTTCTTCCATGAGGTTGCATAGATTTTTTTTTTCCCCTCTCTCTGCTGAATGATTTTATAGCATGTAAAAACGAGATGGCCAGATTTTGCATTTGTATTTTATACTTATTTATACTTAAGAGATAATGTCAGTGAAAATCCGGATGTGTTTAACGGTTTGCAGAGCAGAGAGGCTCACAACTGGACTTGCTAATATCCTGCACAGTGCATGCTACATGGATTCCTATGGAAAAAGGAAACTCTCAAGATCCTGTGAAAACTGCTCATTGCATTGGGAATCAGCAGTGGAAGGAGTCTGGGCTTGCATGAGTTTTGTAAAGGGTTCTAGGTAACTGACTGTTAACCAAAGGTAAACAAAAAGAAATTTCCTATACAACAGACAGATTAGTGATAAGTCTCCCTAGCCTGGCTTCCTTCTAAGTGGATTTCCTACTATTTTTGGAACCATTCATTTCCCATCCTTCATTTCAAGGAAGTTCCTTCCTATTTTTTTTCTCTCATTACAGCTCCTTCTGCATTCCTTCATTTGTTGACATCCATGCTTTTTCAAAGGAAATAGCTTTTCCCCCTTTATTTCACATTGTCTGTTTTTTTCCCTGTAGAAGACCTCCTTTTCGGTGTCCTTTCTTCTAACAGGAACTATAATTTCTAGACTCTTCGTGTTCCCTTTGTGCGGAGAAGTATTCTCCTTAAGGATTCTTCTGGGCGCACTCATTTTTTCCACATCGTAAATGTGGTGATCCTCTCCTCCTGCCCCATGTTATTACAAAGACTCTTACCTTTATTCTCTTGCTGTGCAAGGGACCTTGAGTTACAGTATTCAAGCATGTATTTTTCATTGCTCAAGACCTGCAACTGCCGACAGTGAAACTCCTGACAGAAGATTAGGAGGATGGCTCATCCTGAATCCAACATTATTTCAAACTGATTTCTTAATGCAGAAATAATGAACTCCTGTTAATTAACTATTATCACTCACTTGTGTGTGTCTTCCCTTAGTAATGTTCATGTATATGTACAGAATTAATTCATTTATGAAAAAGATAGCTTTATTCTGGTCTGTTCTTCCTCTGAGCCAATCTATTCTCAATTCATGCATTTTCTCTATGAAGAGCAACTCCATTTTCTTGTACATTTCTCTTTTTTTTTTTTTACTTTCAGCAGGAATTGCTGTATTGTACTTGATCCCAATAACCTTTTTACAGGGCACAAATTGTGCTGTTTGATAGTAAAGGGAGAGTTAGCTTTTATGTCATGCAACTTTTGGGTGTAGATGGGAATTTCATGTCAGATGAAACCTGAAATCAGGTCCTTGAAGATCAGAGAATCTCAATTTGACACACACTAAGCATCTGCATATATTTGGGCATTACCTATACTGCTGGGGAAATGGTCTTGACTGGTCAAAACACACATCAGAGAAGAGGCAAGATTACAGTAACGTAGAATGCAATCTGTGTCTATTGTTTTTCTTCCTTGTGGGAGAGCTATCTGTTGAATAAAATTCACAGAAGTATTCTTTTCATCACTTGTCTGTTTCCTCAAGAAATCCCCACAAGTGTAGGCTGGATTCAGTCCCGAGTCAGCAACTAAGGATATTATTTGAATTTCTCCTAGGATTAAAGTGACCTTTACTGTCTTTGTAGCAAGCTTTTTGGTTAGCACACAGAAAGAGTTTCCCTCCCTGTTTACCTTCAGTGTAATGTCATTGTCCAATATGCTTAAGCACGTCTGCTCTCTCACATTTGCACAGGTTTCTTTAAAGCTAGTACTTTGAAAGGCCTAATTCCTCAAGCTGCTTCAATATTAAATAAGAAATATCTGATGTTGCCTTTTGGAGCAATGTATCTGCTGTCTACCCTTCTGTTCTCACTGCTAGTTTTGGTGTTGTGAATGAGGAGGTGCTAATTGGCAGCCCAGTAAGAAATATCAGCTATTGCTTTACTCTTATGGCTTTTATTTTGCTTTCAAGAGGTTGAAAACAGTTATATAGAGCAGTTCTGTTGATGGTTGCTTTTTTTTCTCTATTGCTCTTGAAATCCACTCTGTCCTATTCAACCTGTTAACGGAGCAAACACAACAACTGTAATAAATACTGTCTTGTCTTCTCTTTCAGATAAAATTGAAGATGAATTAGAAATGACTACGGTGTGCCATAGACCCGAAGGACTGGAACAGCTTGAAGCACAAACCAATTTCACTAAAAGAGAACTTCAGGTGCTTTACAGAGGATTTAAAAATGTAAGACCAATACTGCAATGAACAGTCTAGTGCGTGTGTTCCCACTAGCGTCGGCTGCTCAGCTGCATTTTGTATAATTCCTGTGCTAAACATTAGTGGGTTTGTGCTAGATCTCCCGTACCACAGAGAAATGAGCACAATTTGCCTGTCCATCTAATACTTATGACACCATAATCTGCCCAAAAAAGGCGTTTGAGTGAATATCCAGTATGTAATTTCCTCATTGAATTTATTCACCAAATGTCAGTAAGCATGCTACGATTTCCTCATTTGTGCCAATACTTCAGGATAACCTGAAGACATTTTCATGGGTACTTATTTAATTCTTCCTGTCAGTTCCCCATGCTCATATATGAGTGGTGCTGCTTGTTTGTGATTAGCTGCCCAGGACAATTTCTTTTATCTTTTCTCTAGTTGGAGAAATCATCTTCTTGTGGTAGGATGTTACTGGCATGTTAGGACTATAAGTTGCTGCACGGGTTAGGAATAAGGCTGGAGTGGCAGGAGCCAAAAAGAAATTGAAACTAAACAGGTATCAAGACTGAAGAGACAATAGGGAGGCTGTAGATTCAGATGAAAGCAGGCAGCATACCAGTTGGCACGACTACATGCACAGAACAGCACCATCCTTGTCTTTGCGAGCCCTCATTCCAGCCATATTCTCCCTGCGAGCAGGGCGTCTGAGGCTGCAGGAGCCTCAGCTCCTAAGTCCCCTGCTGCTGCCTCTTACAGACTCATCATAATAAATAGAAACAGATAGGAAATGTGAAGGCTGCACAGAGCAGATGTTTTATGGACTTTTAAGAATGAATACTTATTACACAGTAGCTTGAGGGTCTGGATTTAGTTGCCCAAGTGGCTAGTGCTAGCTAATGTTTTGATGATGATTAATAGATCAGGATCAAGCTAGCTCAATAAACACAGTGTGGTTTTTAAGTTGTATTGCAGGACAGCTCCAGCATTTCAGCTACTGTCAGTGAAATGGTACAATATCTCGGAAAGAGGTCAAGTCTATTGGGTGAAATCTTCACATAAGCAAGCTGAGCTACCTTGAATACAGGGGTGTTGAGGGAAACCTGTTTGACATGGAGAAGGGTCTTTTTGACACTCTTGAAAATTGATTAATCACATCTCTGATGTATATTTGATTTCTCCAAGGTGTCTGGTGGTTTCATCCTTTGTCTCATCCCACAACTAAGCAGTCCAAGGCAAAGCTCAGCTTTCTGTGTTGTTTTCCAGTTTGCATGTGTGTTCTATTTGTACATCCTTTGCTGCACATAGGAGGTCGTTTCACATATGGAGTTTTCTAACCACTGAAGACTGATATTCTGAAACCTCTTCGCGCTTTCAGTGTTTGGAAAGATTTCTTATGGCTTTTGAGACAGAGCTCGACAAGTTAATATACGACGTGATATGACATGACTGCCTACAGTAGGAGACTAAATTCAGAGAGTTCTTAACTGCTAAGTGTTCTGCTAGGATCTCTGAAATGCTTTCTGTATTGCTGTATTTGGTGGGAATCCTGCGTGGGAGAGCCCTGCTTTATGCTGAGAGGAGTAGCTGGCTGTGCCGGCAGCTACAATGTGAAGGAGCAATAGCCTTGCAATGCTCTTGGTAGGTCTGACATTCACCTCCTGCCCCTCCCCATTTTGCTGTGGCTTAGCAACACAGAGTCATTACCTCCTAAGGTAAGAATAATAATAGACATGTGCATTTAACTTGTGACCTAAACCCTTTCTTAGACCTCGCTGAAGGCCTTGATATTAATTAGTAGTACTGGCAAGATTTTTCTTTTTATCGGGTTGTTAGGACAAAGCAGTCTGTTTTCCTCCAGCTGCTCTGCACATGATATGCACACAGCTTTAATATCTAAGGTTTAAATTGAAACGAGAGGGCAACTTTAGCATTTGTAGCCTGTAAATCATGATTTCGATGGGATGAGTAATTATGCACAGCAGGCAAACTGACTCAGCTGTTACCATATTTCCTATTGTATCAAACCATCTGCTTTTTGGGATGGTGTTACAGTGCCATCTGGAGATTCAAAATCCCTGTGGGGATACAGTCATTTTCCTCTCTCTGGTTTCTATATACTGCTTGCTCTCACTGATTGCACGAGTCCTGTTTAATCATGAGGCAACACCTGGATTATCACAGAGCCATTGTGTTGGGTTTGGCTGGGGTAGATTTTTCTTCACAGTAGCTCGTATAGGGCTGTGTTTTGGATTTGTGCTGGAAATAGTATTGGCAATTCAGGGATGTTTTCATTATTTCCTAGTGGTGCTTTCACAGAGTCAAGGTTTTTTCTGCTTCCTCCACCGCTCCACCAGCAAGTGGGCTGAGGGTGCAAAAGAAGTTTGGAGAGGACACAGCTGGGGCAGCTAAGCCCATCTCACCAAAGGGATATCCCACACCATATGACATCATGCTTGGCATATAAACCTAGTGAAAGAAGAAGGAAGAAACCACGTTGAGAGTGATGGTGTTTATCTTCCCAAGTAATTGTCACATGTGATGGAGCCCTGCTTTCTTAGAGGTGGCTGAGCACCTGTCTGCTGATGGGAGACAGTGATTTAATTCCTTGTTCTACTTTGCTTGCTAGTGTCTTTTGTTTTCTCAGTTAAACTGTCTTTATCTCAACCCATGAGCTTTCCTCAATTTTACTCTTGTAATTCTCTTTCCCATCCCACCAGAGAGGAGTGACCAGCAGCTGTGTGGGACTCAGTTGCTCGCTGGAGTAAAACCATGTCAGCCATTTACAGGTATTTAGAGTGCACGTGGAGGGATGGAGGCCCTGCTCAGCTCAGCCGGAGGCACAGGAGCTGAAGGCTGGATGCACATGAACGTGGATGGTGTTTGGCCAAAGGCAGTTCAGTGCAGCCTGGGGAAGACTCTGGACTAGTGCCCAAGCTGACCAAGGTTCTAGTTTTCCATACTTCTATTCCTGATCTTCCTTTGTCTCTGAAATCTGCTTCCTCACTCCCTCCTAACCTTCCCAGTCTTTTCCCAGTGGGTCAGTGTTTCTGTACCAGATTGTTGGAGGCTTCCACCAAATTTCTGAACCCTTGTCTCTCCAGAGAAGCAAAGCACGCTAACCCAGCCAGTGTCCTTGCAGCCTGGGCAGGTGTCCTTTCTCTCTTTGCTTTCAGCTTTCTTTCTAAGTTTTGCTGTTCTCGAATATCTCTTGATTCCAGGATCAAATGTCCACTTTAACTTAGCAGTTATTTCTGTCCCCAAGTTACTTTCTGCATTATGTGGAATAGTCTGTTTTGAGCCTTGGAGTAAGGTGCTGTCGGGCTGGAGATGGATTAATGCGAGGCATTTGGCCTGATTGCTTTGGCTGTAGTTCTGCAAAAGCAAGGAAATGGGAACAGCAAAAACCAGCAGAACCTCCAGTGGATCTTGTCTTGAATTAGCTTAACAAAATAAAATTATATACTTTCTGTCTATAACACATCAGGCAAGAGAATTGTTTGAGCTGAAAGGCATGGGAACAAACTGGCTATGAATAGGCATAACCTGTAATTAAAAGGCAGTTTTCACTCCCCAGAGTAGTGACGCTTGCGGAACAGTTACAGAATGGGAGGGAAGAGAATGAGAAACTATTTTTAAGATTAAAATTGATGTATTGATGGTTAATGAAGTGACCAACAATGAGGTTCAAGCTCAGTAATTAGATACCTCCCATTTATATCACGTTTCTAATGACTCACATTCTGGGTTTAAAATAACAGGATTTTTAAGGGTTTTTTTGCTCAATTCAGGGGCTTCTGTGCTGATAGGGGAAATGGTTGTTAGCTGCAAGAGATAATTTTCTAGTAATAAATCAGAAAGTTGACAGCCCAAATAACTGAGAAGCTGTTGGAGACATTCTTACCTTGCTTTAGTGTGAGTGTTTTAGCAAATTGGTAGTGGAGTACGTAAGAAGATGTAATCATCTGTAACAAATCAGGTTTGGGAGACTGAAGCAAGCAGCATAAGTAAGGTAGAAATGTTCTGATACTTTAATAATTCCCCATATCTCCAGACTGAGAGAACCTAGTAAGAATGAGGAAACACGTGAGAAATGTGAATGCTTAGAGATGAAAATTTGAATTGTGGATCCTAAAGGAGAGCGTTAAGCTCTGTCTGTGGTCACCTAACTTAATACTTCAGTTTAGCAAAATGTGACTCCCTCAAGTATTCCTTTTCTCAGCTGACTTGGCCAGAAGATGAAGGGTCAGGTTGTGTTTAGCCCCACTTCGGTTCTGCTGCTGATCCCTGATTGGCTGCAATGCACATCCTCAAAAGCAATCAATAAAGTGAATTTCTGATTCCAAGCAGAAGAAAGATCAGCAAGTGCAATTTCTATTTGATTTTCTTTTCTGTTTTATGGGTTTGTTATTTTTTAATGTAGATTCAGTTCCTTTGTGGTTTATTATTCTAGAAGAAGTCTGAGAGGGGAGATTGATGTCCGTGACTCCTGCTCTCAATGCCCATGCTCAATAGGTAGCACTTTGCAAATGAGAGGTTGCTTTAAAAAAGTCTTTTCATTGAGCACTTGAATCCATGGGTTGAAGACATGAGAGGTGTTTAGCTGGAATCTACCCCTCTGCAATTGAAGTATAAGGCCTTACAAATGCTATGGTGAAGGGCCATGCCCTTTCATACTGCTAAGAAATATTTGTTGAATGAGGCTTTGTCTTCAGTGGAATGTAAGTTGATGCTGAGATCTCCTGTTCATTTTCACAAGAGAGTTTTCTTTTGAGTCAGCTGTATTACCTTGTGCTGTAGCACTAATGAGGCCTCTTGAGCATTATTTGACTCATGTAAAAACAAAATTGTGATCAATTAAGTGCAAATGAATTGGTATGAGCATATGTGTTGGAAAGCAATGCAATTATAAAGAGCTAAACAGGCTGATCAATGGCAATGCTGCTTCTCCCCAACAGTCCTGCAGGTTTGATGCAAACTTTCATTTGGCTTCCAGATGGAAAATCAGAAGCAATAAGGATTATGTGGAAATTCAGAAAACTTAATCAGGTGCGCTGGCCGACACAGCTGCAGGAGACTTTGTTTCTGTGAGGAAAGTGTCTGCAGCAGCTGCTGCTGCTGCCCTGTGCCTCCTCTTGGCACTTCAGCTATTTTCTTAGGGCTGCTCACGGTGGTCTAGGGCCCTTGGTAAACATGGGCTGTTAATGTAGCATTGTGGAAAGTATAGAGAAAATAACTATCAGTCCCTGCCTTCAGGAACTTTAATCATGTGATGTGATGGCTCTCAGTGAAGATAATATCTAACCAGGAATTTTGCCATAAAAAATCAGAAAGTATTGTTAGATTTGTCTGTAAATGAAAAATCCAGGTCTGGTCCTGCAGCCACTGGCTTTAGATAGTCCAGCTGGGCTTTTCATCTCCTTGCTGTGGAGCAAGACTTGAATACTGATGCTGGAGAAGGGGTGACTCCGGTGAGGTCAAGACCACAACCACAGTGCTGGGTTTGGGTTTTATCTGGGACACTTACACGTAACCAGTGGAAGGGCAGTTGTCAGGACACAAAGACAGAGTAAAAGATAACTTTTCAAGCAAGAAATTATCATTCATTTAGCTGAAATCTCTTCCAAATCTCTCATGGTTTTCTACCCAAACAGAGGTTTTCTGCATTGGAGGAAGGAACTCATATGTAATTATTCTAATTTCTATAGCAAGTGGGTATATGATTAAGGAACTGCCTCTGATGTCACCTGACATACTCTTCCTTACTATATTTATGTGAGTTGCACAGGATAAAGCAATTTCTTTTTGTCTTTGCTCTGTCCTTTTCCATGATTGCTGAATGCTCATCAGCTGCAGGTGATGCTGGCAGATCAGAGGCTTGAAAAAAATGCTTTTTCTTTATAGGCTTTTCATGGTGGAAGAACTTGTCAAAGTCCTTTTTGTTCTTAAAAGGTATCTAAAGAACTCATCGATAAATAAGTCATTGATGTGAATCTTCCTCTGGCTTTTTGTGTCACCAATTCAAAGGGATTTTCTTAGGCTTTCTAAGTTTACTCATCTCAAATTCAACAACCTGTAATGCCACCAGAATCAGCATTCGTCTCTCTCAGATGTGCAGAGTGGGGTGTAATGCAATGAGTGTATGCACCTGTGCCAGCTCCAGGCTGCTAGTAGTGAGTAACTACAAGGTCTGACACATATAAAACCCAGAGACTGCGTGTCTGTAACTTTTTATTTGAAAAATTCAGGAAATCAACTATGATCACCTTCAAAATAGTTCCCTTCTGAGCTGACACACGGCTGTGTACAATGCTGCCAACATTCAGAGCAATTCCACAGATTATTTTCGGAAAGGTTGTTAAGGATCTCCATCAGTTTTGCTTTCAAATCCTCTATCAGTGAAAAACAGGTTCCTCTGAGCACTGACTTATCTTTGGGAAAAGGATGCCAGGTCTGGAGAGCGGGGTGGGTGCTCGGACATACTGATGTTGTTATGAGCTAAAAGCTGCTTCATGGACAAAGCATTTTAAGCTGGTGCACACTGATATTTTCTGACTGAGGGTAAGAAAACATCTCTATTTGAACACGTGTCTACTCATAATGAGTAAAGCCTTGTCTCACGGTGACAGCTTAGAACATGTTCTGTAACAATCTCTTTGTCTCTCCCCTCCCAGTCTGTATAGCTTGATTCCCAAGCTATAGGGTTAGTCTTGGGGCTTTTGTGTAGCAACACTGGCTCCTGCCCCGCTTTGCAAACCTACCTAGGGCCATGACACATCCTCTTAAGCCTGATCCTTAATGAGATGAAAGAAAGATATTAAGCCCAGCTCCTCCTGGAGCTTAAGTTCTCCTCCTGGAGAACAGGCCTTACAAGGAGCGGCTGAGAGAGCTGGGGTTGTTTATCCTGGAGAAGCGGAGGTTGAGAGGAGACCTCATTGCTCTCTACAACTACCTGAGAGGAGGGTCATGGCCTCTTCTCCCAAGTGTCAGGGGACAGGACGAGAGGGAATGGCCTCAAGCTCCACCAGGGGAGATTTAGGCTGGACATTAGGAAAAAAATTTTCACAGAAAGGGTCACTGGGCACTGGCAGAGGCTGCCCAGGGAGGGGGTTGAGTCACCTTCCCTGGAGGGGTTTAAGACACGGGTGGACAAGGTGCTAAGGGGCATGGTTAGTGATTGATAGGAATGGTTGGACTCGATGATCTGGTGGGTCTCTTCCAACCTGGTTATTCTATGATTCCTCATACCTGCCTCATCTTCTCAGTCACAGGTGATGCCCAGGGTGCATCTCTTACCCTGGACTGCCACAGTGGCTTGGGTTGTGCTTGGCTGTAGCAGAGCGAGTGCAAGTCCTCCAGGCAGGGATCCCCTTCCTGAACACAATCCCTTGGGGCTAGTTAGTAGGTCAGGAAGTTCAGGGTGGAAAATCTGCCACTCTTACAAAGTGTCTAACCTTACTCAGAGCAACCAAAAATGAAACGAAAAGCTTTAAGCTCTAGTACTAGAGCTAAAAAAATGAGGTTGCTTGCTTAGAAAATCTGCATGGGCACAGTTTGGCTTCTCAGAAGTTTACAGAGCACTGAATGGATAAACAGGTTAAAAATTATCTAATCTTTTTCAGCCTAATCCTAATGCTCGTTTGTAAAGGACTTATAGGTAGGGGATGTACCGTCAGCCTCCACGGACACGGTGTCAGGTATCTGGCTGCAATCTTTTGCTGAAGATTAATGAATTCATATGTGTGGAGGCATCAAACAGGGAAAGTGTTATCTGATACTAATGTCATTTGTAATTATTAGATTAAAACTTCATATGACAGAACGCATGAGCAGCTTTTCTAGGTCGTCCTCTAAAATGGAGATTAAACACTGCTGAAGATTCTGTTAGAAGTGTTGGTAAAGGTGAACCAAGTCTATGAGATGCTCAAGATGAAATTGCAGTCTAAATTATTTTAATTTCTTAAGCTGCACAGTCTGTGCAATTCGAGAACTGTAAGAACAGGAATGTGATTTGTTTAATTGCTCTCTTCGGGCTTGTAGTGTTTCACAAATGAACCTTTAAAGAGCTGGGGTTTTCCTCGATTATTTTTTCCCTTTTTTGTTTTCCAACAGGAATGTCCTAGTGGGGTTGTTAATGAAGAGACATTCAAACAGATCTATGCACAGTTTTTTCCTCATGGAGGTAAGTGGAGCACTTTGTGTCTGTCAGGTTTATTGAAGCATGCCTTAACATTGCTTACTGCCAGCTGGCTGCTAAACTGCTTCAGATCAGTTGTACTAGAAATGCGAATTGAGCTTAAGCTTTGCAGAATCTTAAACAGAAACACAAGCATCAAGGTAATAAAAATAAGTCAGGCCCTTTGAAGAGTTATTTCATGAGAAAATAGACAAACCCACATTAATGATTGCCACTAGCTTTCAGCTCTTTATTCCCCATGTAAATAATACAAACTAGGGATTGATGCTTTGTTTTGTACTGACTTTCTAGATGGCAGAATCCTTCCCCTCCATGTGTTGTTGCTTCCCTGTTGGTGGGCTGCTGTGCAAGTAGTACCCAGCACAAAAGAGTCCAAGACATCTTTTTGGCCTGTAAATTAGTCAAAATCTCCCTAAAGTTCTTAAAGCAGTTCTTAGTTGATCTGTAAATTCCAAACTACCTGAAATGATCATTTTTTGTGTTTGTGTGGTTAAGTAGGGTCGTGTCATGTATTGGAATATTAAGATATTGTATCAAACCTCTCAAATAATGTACGTCCTGCCTTTTAAAAACATTAAGAATCTATCTGTTCTTAGAATCATAGAATTGTTGAAGCTGGAAAAGACCTCCTAGATCATCAAGTCCAATGATCAGCACAGTTCCTCTAACCAGATGTGTTCTGGAGGTGCTGTTCCTAAATTGAAAGAAACAAGTCATCAGTTGAAGTGGCTTTTTAGTAAAACATTCAGGATTTGGGTCTTTGCAAAGATATTCCACGCTGTAGTAGCTGCAGAATACACTCACTGCGGAATGATGACTGGAAGATCTGCAAGAGTCTAGGTGTGCATGGTGCATATAGTTTAAGAAAGCCTTTAACAAGTGGTTTTTTTCAACCAAGTGTTAATATAAATCACATTATGCTTACATTTTACAATGCACGTGACCTCAAAGGTTACATTAAATTTCTGTATGGACTTGATAATTTCCTATTGTGGTTGCCTTTTGTGGTTCTGTTATAAAGAGCAACCAGCCCATTTTTTAACTAATACACAGTAATTTAAGTGTTTTTAATCTTAATGTCTCTGGATGTGTTTTGTGTTTTCAATATCAATGCCAGTATGTCCACAGAACTCCAGTTACCTCAAGTAACTACACCAACTCCTTCAAGTGACACACCTTGGGTGACTTCCCATGTGTGAAAAACAATCAGGCACTGAAACTTCATTTTTTTTGTGGATAGATATCTTCTTTCTGCTTTATTGAGGTTGACAAAAACTTACCTTTTCTTTATCTTGTCCCATACCCTTGAAACAGAATTTTCCTTTGGTTAATGATGGTGGTAGTATGGACATGCTTAATAATAATCAGTCTAACAGCAGATATGATATTGTATTTTACATTGTTTCACTTGATTTGCAAGCAGCTTGTATAAACTTAGTGTCATAAATGGTGGGATTTCAGACTCCTCAGAAATTTTTTCACTTTCATGACTCTCTGTTCAGATAAACTTGTGCATCCTAGAGGGAGTAAATTAGCTCTGAACTGTAAAACCTTTGTGCAGTTTCATCTCAGGCTTGTGATATTTTCTTACATAGAGCTCCTATCTGTGATGGGTTTTCATTTTTGCTTATCTGTCATCAAATGACACCGGTGATCTATTATTTCTTAATGTACATCATATCCTATTGAAATAAGATCTCTAGTTTAACATTTTCAGTTCCTTGTTTAGTTGAGTTTAATTAGCTTTCAGTGGGACTATCCCATAAGTAACTCTACGGTTTGCTTCTGGAGTTCTTACGTTAGAAGCTTTCTCTTAAAAATATAGTAGATTTTTTTTTTTTCGCTAGAGTTCAGTGTATTCTAATCTTATGGATGATAGTAATTTAAGTATTTGATTTTTCTCCATGCTGTTATATTTTATGGATTTGAATTATACGAAAATATTAATCCTTTCATAGAGATCAGAGTAAAGAAAAATTGGTTTGCTCCACCTGAGCGCTTGCATACCACGAGGCACCAGGATTCACCTGAATACATGTACAATGCTTCAAGTTTGTTTTTTATACAAAAGAAAATAAGGTTATGAGTGCTGTTTAGAGCCATGAGTGTGTAATAAAATGTTGTACCAATCAGTGCCCTTCTTGTTTTTCAGATGCTAGCATGTACGCTCATTATCTCTTTAACGCATTTGACACTGCACAAAATGGCTCAGTGAAGTTTGAGGTAATTGTTTTGCCTTCTCCTTCAATGCCTCTTTCTCAGTTTTGTGTTTTTAAGTTTCTCCATCCATTCTTCATTGCTAACTAGTGGCGCTTGTTGGATTATAGGTTAGAGATTTCAGTCTAAAATTAGATGATACTTCAAAATCTGACTGTAGTTTATGCAGATGGAGTTGTTTTTTTCCATTCTCTAAAGAAACATGCATCACCTTATTTAGTACCACAGGGAGAAAATGCAGAGATTTGTATAGCAGAGAGGAGAGGTCAAGGACAGTCTCATCCAGGGATTTGCACAGATAATGTGGATGGCAAAGAAAAGCCAGTACATTGTGTGTTGTCTTCGGTCATTGCACATTGTAGGGTTACATTAGTCTGTTCCTGGAACATGGGGGTTTTTTTAGCTTACTTGATATATTGAACAAGTATCTCAGGTACTTCATTCCCAGGGAAACCAAATTCACTCTTTACCTAAAAGGCTTTTTGCTGTGGCATCCTTCAAGCTCACACACATAGTTAGAGTGCAGCAAAGGGATATGTTAAGTCACAGGCCAGTGGAGGATGAGCTTCTTGATTTTCAATCATAGAATCACCAGGTTGGAAAAGACCCATTGGATCATCAAGTACAACAATTCCTGTCAATCGCTAAACCATGCCCCTCACCACCTTGTCCACCCGTCCTTTAAAACACATCCAGGGAAGGTGCCTCAACCACCTCCCTGGGCAGCCTCTTTTTGAAGAGTTTTCTGTGATTAAAAAACTAGAAATCCTACACAGTCTCTTCCCCTTGCCATCATGTGTATAAGAACTCCAGTAATTTCCAGGTAAGACTAAGAAATTAGTTCATTTATCAAATGTGTAATGGGAACGTTATCATATGTATATGTGTGTCTGTAGCGACGGCTGCAGTGGGAATCTTACATTTGGCAGCTACTCAGCAGTTAGAGAGTTCCAGAAACCTAAACAGACTGAGACAGAGCAAAATGCTTAGATAAGTCTTTATCAAAAAAAAAAAAAAGTGCCGAGCCAACCTGTCACTTTAGTGGTTGTCAAACATAAGCATTTTGTCCTCTTTTTAGTACACTTCAGCAAATTCAGATTCAGTTCTTCTGAGCTTTGGGGGAAAAGAGCAAAGGTTTTTAAGAAGTGATGCACTGCCCCGTGCCGCACTAATGGAGATAGCACAGGAAGGACTAAGAACGTTAAACAAGGTGTCGGGAACAGCATAGCTATCTTAGCTGGAAGCTCTGCTACTGCTAATAAATTCCTGTCGTAATACTACTTACAATGTCTAAGTCACTGTGCAGTATAAACAATAAATCAAAGTTATTGGAAGAAATAACTTAGCTGTAAACAAAAAAAATACAATTAAAATGCTGTGTCGCAGACTGAGTAATTGGAGGTGGGAATCACATCTGGTTAAGTCTGACAGATTTTGTCAGAGAAAAAAATCTGAGGCTCCCCTTGTTAGAGGAGTTGGAGAACTTTTTGTCTCCCTCAAGGTGGACACAGAGAAAATGCTGGATCCACCTCCTCCTTCACTAGGATCGTAGGCTGAGTGTTAAGAAACCTTGAGCTTCGCTGCTGCTGTTAGAGTCCAGCTGTGTTTAACCAGGCAGCAGCTGTCTGAGTGACTCCTCTTTGCAGGAAATTGCTACTGGAGCATCTTGCAATGCTCTTAAAAACCAAATGTGTACTTTGCTCACGTTCATGCAGTCTTTAGAGTATGATAAACTTGGATGGGTAGCAAGGAAGGTGTCCTAGATTCTAGCCTTGAGCATACTGTGCTGGTCACAGCAAATCTGAGAAGCCAGAGCAGCCACTGCCCCGTTGCCATCAGGATCCAAGTCTGCCTGACTTGGACTGGATTTGCTGTTGAGCCCATGCTAGTTCACATCCCTCACCCAAGGACTTAGGAGGGTTTAAGACTGAAGCATTTACTAGGTCTTCCTGCCCTTTCAGCCTTGCTAAGCTGCTTCACCTGTATCATGTGTGATACAGGCTTTTATGGTGACTGCAGTTGAGTACTTGAAGGCTTTTCTGATTTTTGTGGTTACCTCATACACATTTATTAGTGTGACAGCACTCAGATCATCTTAGGGGATGTTACGCTCATTGAGTTCAGTCAGAGAAGACACATTTCTGAGAGAGGAAGTCAGGAGAGATAGATAACTATATGCTCTATCTTTTAACAAGTCTTTTGACAGCTTGATACAAAGAAGGTGACTTAGACAAAAATTCACATTTCTCTCTCTGCCTTGAACCAGGATTTTGTGATGGCATTGTCCATCCTGTTGCGGGGAACTGTTCATGAAAAGCTAAGATGGACATTTAATCTGTATGACATAAATAAGGATGGCTATATAAACAAGGAGGTAAGGCTGTTTCTGACAAATTGTTTGATTTCTGAAGAGAGATGACCGGTTTCTGTTGCAGAGCACAATTAATATTGTATGCAGCTAATTAAATGCAAATCAGACTGGACTTCAGCATTTATTTGTGTCTAAATAAAGTGCACAACGATCTTATATTGCATGATGTTGTAGACACATTTTCCTGTGTTACAGTGCCTTGAATGGATTGCTTCAGCCAGGAGCAAAATCCTAGTTAGAGCTGTGAGCAGTATAAACCTTTGCGAAGGGGAGGGTGATGGTGCAAATAGCTGCTCAGTGACTGAAGCATGGGGCTTTCTAGCTGCACTGGGAGGAAAGGTGTGGGCTCACCAGCCCCCAGCACCACTCCCACAACCTGCTTTATCATCATCTTATCTGGTATTGCTTGTTGCCTTTGTTGGAAACCTTGATTGTAAGCGTAGTAACCTAAATATTTTGAAAAGAGATCTTTGTTTATCTTTTCAAAATTATTGTGCATACCTGGTGGGCTTGTGGTTGCTGCTACAGATCGTGGAGTTCTGTGGCAGCTTGGGTAACGTGTGGAGAAGGGCTGAGTTCCCAGGATCTGCAGTGAAGGTCCTTGGCCCCAGAGGAGGTTCTGGGGCAAGGTCAGTGCTGCAGAGCTCAGGACCAAGCACATCACTTGAAATCCAGCACCATCCCCAGCAGCTGCTGTGTCAGAACACACGTCCTGCAACCCTGCCTGGCCAGAGGTGGGAAGGGAGCACTGCAGGCACCTCCAACGCCACCATGGCACAGAAATCAGCTCTTGGTGTTTATAGATGAACTTTTACATGATATATCTCTCTTCGTGAACATGTATAGCATTCTCTGTGCTCTCCTGGGATAGGAAGGTGAAGAAAAGGGTAGTAAAAGAAAGAACTGTACTAACATTTCTATTTTCTTTTTTGTGCTTGTGTTGGCATGCCACTGCTGCAGGAAATGATGGATATTGTAAAGGCAATTTATGATATGATGGGAAAGTACACATATCCAGTGCTCAAAGAAGATGCTCCAAGGCAGCATGTAGAAGTATTCTTCCAGGTATTTTATTCTTGATGCATTTTTCCTTAACACTTGAGCTATGCAGAAATATACATTATTGTAAAGCTTAGACTCAATTTTAATCCTATGTCCCACTATATATTCCAAAATAAATCCTAGCAGCCATTCAACATAATGCTACAGTGTCTGCTCATTTCCTGACTCCAAGGTATCCCACTCATCCTTTATCCTGACCCTTTGCATCGGGATGTCGCCCTTCTGTGCTTCTGCTCTCAACTTCCCATAAACAGAGACAGGAGTATGGATGCTGGTTGGTGAGGCCGTGAATAAATAAATGATGTAGTAAGGGCAGAGGTTGCTGTGTATGTCAAGAAGGAAATAGTTGGAAATTACCTCAAAAGTGTTCCAAATTCAAACAAGTCCTTAAGAGTCAGCAAATTTATCCAATGGCACTGAGTCTGTACTATAAGATCATGAAGTGCCCCAGGTATTCAGGTTGCATCAAATAAGATATTATGACTGCAATGCTACCTATGGAAATAATTTGTTTTTTTTTTCTTTTGCAGAAAATGGATAAAAACAAAGACGGTGTTGTAACTTTAGATGAGTTTATTGAATCATGTCAGGAGGTAAGGACAAAATTATGACTGCAATGAAAGATTTAGTTCATGCCATAGCATTTGCTTTCTCTTTGGAAAAATCCATTCACACCAAGATGCTGCTCAGGATCCCAGGTGTCCTTTGGTCTTTGAAAAATCCAGCTTCAAGACTGAGCTTCTGGTGGAGCTATGAAGTCTGCAACTGAAGAGCAAAGTAGGGTCAGATGAGTCATGATGGCCTCTTCATTTCCAGCATAGGTGGCCAGTGCTTTCATTGTCTTAAGCAAACTGCAGATTCTGTAGACCTGCAGGTAACTCTGGAGAAACCTCATAATGCCCTTAACCTTCCTTAAGGGTTGTTTTGGGTTTTAAGAGGCTGATGCTGCCTCTGTCTGCTGCCCCTGGGTGTCATCAGCAGGTGCCACATTGCTGGAAGTGCCCAGAGCCGAAGGTCACTAAAAATCTTGTAGTTACAGCACTGATTTATAAAACCAGTTGATATTTTCATAATAAAATGTTAAAAACAAATGCTGTCATCATAGCAATGATTTTCTTTTCTTTTTTTTTTCTGTTCTGGAAATAAGTCCCCTCTTGCAAATTCCGTATGTTTTGCTGGCTCTAACAAATATTTGCTGGTATTTATAGGACTGGCACAAAGACAAGCATTTGCGTTAACATGTAACTGGCCAGTGTTGATTGTCTTAAACTGTAATTAACTGTGTGGACATTTGCTCAGAGATACTCTAATACCAGTACAAGAATGGCCTCTGCATTTTAGAAGGTACATTGGTACAAATAATTGCACACCAGCCCTCCTGTGTATTTTACTTTCTAGGGAAAGATCTTCCCTGCCCTGCAGTCAGACAGCTCTCCTGTGCCTGAGCAATGGGAAGACACTCACTGTGGAGAGCTAGTCTGGCTCCCCATCATTTCTGTGTTATATCTGGCTCTGGCAACATCCAGACCACTTCTCAGTCAGGGACTTTGGGTGGCAAAATACTTGTTAGCAGGTGCAGAATACATAGCTAATTTTTTCATTTGCTTTGTTCTTGGTCCCTCTTGATTGTTTAGCTTATTTTTGCCTTATCTTTAATTTGATCATTTGTGCTGTGTATTATTCTTCACGTTTATCTTTTGCCTTCAGGCTGGATGCATGGGTATGATTAGTACTCTCGGTCTTTTAAAGTAGCTTTACTTCGACTTTCAGCTGTTAGTTAGTTTGATGCTCTGCTCTAGTTTGGGTTTGGTTCCTCCTGTTGATGCGCTTGTGCTAGGGGCTGCGCAGGCTTACGCAGTCGTATGTGGATTCCCAGAGGACAGGAGCGAGCCCTGCAATGCTAAGATGGGGTTTTTTTCATTACTAAAATCAAACCAAAGAGCACTATAGTGCTTACCTCAGCCATTTCTGGGGAAATATCTCACAGGCAGTGAGCATCTAGCAGTGCTTTGAAGAGGAAGATTGGTTTCCCCACACAAGATGATAGCGTGTACTGGTACCCACCAAACTGTGTCAGAAGTGAGCCCCAAAATAAGATAAGGGCACGAGATGCCATAGATTTCTGAAGTTGTTCAACATGGAAAATTATCTTCATACTGTAGGCAAATGGTTATTCTAATTTTTCAGATAAATAAATTCCTGGGGAGGTGGGAGGGGGGAGGAATCATCATTAAGCTTTTAAATATTGCTCTGGTTATTACCTTGAAATACAACTCTGAGATTTCATATGAAACAATCTGGAATTTCCCTTCTGTGTCTCCAGCTTTCTCACTTGGATCTAGAAGATTGGAGAGGCTGAAATTGCATGTGTTTTGGGTTTTTGAGCTGGCTGTATTTCTGGCATGAAGCGGTCCTAACTCGTAGCTTGCTTATCAGTTCAAAGCCTGTAGTTCACTGGGAGTTCTGAAGTGTATTGCCTAGGGGCATATTTGCCTGTTCAGGATCAATAACTCGCAGTTGGGCACTGGAGCCCCGAGGGTTCCGTGCAGTCACCAGCCTCAGGGCTGGTGTCTGCTTTCTTCAGTGAAGCCCAGCCCGTGCTGAGTGTTAAACTCACGAGAAGATCCTGTGCTTGCATGCCTCCAATCGACTAAGATGCCACAATAAGAGATGCTTTACTGAATTGGGATGTGATCACTGAATTGATTCCAGCTGTTTGAGGATGAAAAGCATTATCAAAGCATGGCTGTTTATGGTTGGACTCAATGATCCGGTGGGTCCTTTCCAACCTAGTGATTCTATGATTCTGTTGCCTGCAGTGGCAGCCACAGAGCCCCTCCTGTGCCGTACACAGTTACGAGTCGTGCTTGTCAGTGCTGGTTTTATGACAATGTCTTCTCGTTGCTTTCAGGATGACAATATCATGCGATCCTTACAGCTCTTTGAGAACGTGATGTAACCACATCAGGCGAGTGCTGGAGGAGTCAGACTTTCTGTGTAACAAAGACCTCCTTTCTGGGTGAAAGCTTTTTACAATTCAGCCATGTTCAGTGTGTGACGATTTTGTACGACATCTCCAACCAAATGGCAACCGAATGCAATCGATCCCACCTCTTCTTCCCCAGAGACACCAATGGAACTCTGATTCGTTTTGGAAGCATGTGAATATTTTAATAAAACCTGACAAGAGAGAACTGCTGCTTGAAGTTCCATGAGTAATATACAGCGTTGTTTGCTAGGCACAAGTACTGCTTTTAATCTAGCAAGCTTGATTACATATGATAGCACATGTTGATAGCTTACTCAGCCATCTATTGCAAGTGAAAAGCTCAGCCCATGCTACCATATGGCCAAATGTTTTATGAATGACTTGCCATTAATCTGCTTTGACAAAGTCAAATCTACCAAGGTGATGTGTAAAAACTGAACCGTAAATGTACCTAGGACATTAAGCAGACAGCCCGTGTAGCCAATATCCCCATTTCTGCAGAGATCCTGCTTTTCCTCTCACATACACTGGTGCCACCACACTGTTTGGTGGAGTGTTTCCTGAAAACAGTAACGACAGGATCTTCATGCCAGAGTGAGCCAGAAGGGAGCAAAACACATTGCACATATAGATTTTCAAACTACAGAACAAATCAACAATGTTCAACAATGGTAAGTTCCTGCAAGACCAGACAGGTTTGTAAGGGCTGGTGCAGGAAGATGAATACCTGCTCTGTTCCCAGCCACCTTCCACACGTGGTGGGGCACCAAGTGATTCTCCAGTGAGCGTCTCAGCAGCACCACGGTCCTTCCTGTGTAGTTTGGCACACAAATCCAAGATTCATCATTTGAACATTTGTATTTTTACTGGAAGTTAGAGCAAAGTCTTGCCCGCTTTAGAGTCTCAGAATCAGCTGCCAGACCCATATGTCCCTTTGGGTAATTCAATATTTCCTATAGCAAAACCTTTTCTCTTACAAGGCAGTTGCATGATTTGTACAAGTCCCATTTCCTTACTAAATCCAGACAGCACATTGGTTTGGGATTCTTTTATTTTTTTTTTCTTAATTAGTAAAACAGAAAGAAATATATTGTGAATTTACACTAAATGGGGTTTTACTCAGTAGATAATTTGTTAGAGACTGCTTTGCAGTTAACTCTTAAGAGAGTTAACACACTAGGGTGCCGTTGCAGTATTTGGGCAGCTGAGAGATGGAAAATCAAAGGAAGGAAGGCAGAGCCAATTTTTCCAGCTGCTTGAACCACACAGAAAGGAGAGTCCCTGCCATAGAGCAACGCCACTCCCATCCAGTAAGCATATATTTTTATTATATTAGATACTATATTACAAAAAACATATGCTAGCAGTAAAGATATATTTTAAAAATTACATAAGTAGAAGCTTTTTATAATACTAAATATATAGAATGCCTCATTTCTGTAGCCCTATATTTTATAAAAAAATGAATGTATTGAAGTATTCCTGAATATAGAAGTAGGTCTGATCAGTACTAGTGTAATGCTATGCTTATTCCCTAAGATGGGACATTCTCCCCTCCTACTGTGCTCCTTTGTACATTTCTATGAAGTCTTAACTACTCCTCTAAGTTGCCCACTTGTCATCAAAAGTGCTGTTCAAGTGAAGGAAGTTACATATATGCAGGAGTGACGCCTTAGTCTATCTTGTTTATTGCCTGTCGTAGAAATATTATTAATTAATTCTTTCCTAGCAATGACACAGAGCATAGCAACTCCAATAATGTGCTGTGATTTGACGAAGTGATGCAATGATGTGCGAGTAGCCCTGTCCTCCAGTTGTAAGGTATTGTCTATATGGTTTTTATTTAATAGGCACCTGATCGAGACATCAGTCAGCGCTGAAATAATGCACAATGTTTACATTGTTCCTTCTTGATTCTTCTTCCAGTGTCACTTGAGCAAATGATAAAATTTAACATAATGAATAACATCCTTTTTTCTTCACACCAAAAGAGCATCTGTTTATTTCCAGTCTAAGCAGTTACTTCAGCTGAAGGAAAAGTGGTCAAGGTAATAAAACCCAAGCATTTGCATTGGGCCGGCACGTGCCTTTCTCTAGTGATGTGACTCCAAACGTGCTTGTGAGATGGCACAGCCAGCCTGAATCGTTAGCAATATTCGAGTGTGCCCTTTTCAAAAGAAAACATTATTAGTTGCATGATACCACAGTCTTTGAAGTGAATTTCTGGAGTTACTGTGATTAATTTGGCTTCAGTTCTGTTTTCTGTGTCTCCCCTAGAAGCGCTATGCAGGTGGCACGTGCTGTCTGTGTCCTAGGGGCCGCAACTGCTTTCTGTTGAGTGTAGCCTCAGTTTGGGAACACACTTCAAACATGTGGCTGTTACTCTCAGTACATGCATTGCTGGAACCAGGCTACCATTAGTTACCCTGCTGTTCTGGCATCTTATCTGCTTCACAGTGTCACTTTTCAGCTCCCAGTAATGATGGGGGTGCGTTAGAAAGAGATGCTGAAAGCTGCACTGGTCCAGATTCCACTCTTTTGAGGCATAACTAGCTTTGATTTCAGTCTTGCAGGCATCCAGACCCCACCTGCACAGACCTGATGTTCAGTCTTGGGTTGCTACCTTTCTGCTCCACTTTGAGGCCATTGCAGCTGAGATAGAAAGACTGGCAAAGTGACACGCAACAGCTGTATTTTCCTTTAGCTCTAACTGTGAATTCTGTCTGTGGCAGAGTCATTGCACTCACAAAACCATTTATGATCCTGTGTTTGTCCCCGATCCTGCTGAAATCAGCCAGAGACTGGTATTCACCAATGCGTAGAGAGCCTCTGGCTTCTCTGTGAGCAGCTTACGGCATGTGTGCTCCAACCGACAGCTGAGAGATCCAGTGACTGTGAGAGAATCATACTCTGCATGGAAATGTATTTCAGGTTATTTTTTATACTTTATGTGGATGTTCCTTTGTAAACTTGCAAAGCCTCCCATCGCTCATAAATGGGGCTTGCAATATTTATGGCAAATACTTATGGTTTTCTCAATAAAACATAGTGTGCTACCCTAACCTGACACCATCACAAATCCTGCTGCTGGCATGTGGAAGGTAGTTCCTCTGCTGGCTTCTGAATTACAGTTAGACTATCTGTCAGTGCTATCAGCTGTGCCAGTTTTCTCAGAATTGTGAATGTTTAAATAATGTCTGAATCATTAGTCTGACTGTTTCATTAGTTACAAACATTAGTCTGCATCTTCATGCCAGCCTTTTCTAAAAAATGAAAAGCCTTTTTAACATGCATTTTAGGCAACAATCTGTTGAAAAATAGGAATGTGATTAATGATAATGCAAAAAAAAAAAAAAAAAGTACTGTGCCTGTTACCGTCAATGTTTGTTTTCTGTTACTTTGAATGCATTGCAATTCTGTGAGCAATCATGAGTCAAGCTATAAACCTGAGGTATGAATGTCCTAAAGTTCAAGCATTGTGGGCTGAACTTTGATATTGCCTGACTGTGACACAAGTCGACAAAAAAGAACAAACACTTCTATGTCCATCTGTGGTCTCTGATCGGATGGTAGCAGCAATGTAACAGCCATTTTTTCTTCTTCGTGGAAGTGCCATGAAAGACCTAAGAAAATGTGCAAGTAATATAAGTTGTGATAACTAAAGCCATGTCAATGGAGCAGCAATGCATAGCTTCACATATGCTATTCTCCAATGGTTATTTGTATTAAATTTTGCTGAATGGTTTTAATAATAAAAAGAAAATGTCTGTTGGAGGGTGTCCTTTCTTAAGTCCAGGATGTACTTTTTAATTAAGGGACCCTGTCAGGTTAAAAGTGTACGGAGAAACTTTTAAAAGCAGGACTCTCATGAACACACAATATGTGCTGCTGAACCGTGCTGTAATATCTACAGGCTAATGATTTATTTTCAGCATTGAGTCAGGGATGCCCTTATATTTGGTATGGTAGCATACACCTAATGTAGTCTGGGCCTGGTGTAAATAAGCGTTAAAAAATGTCCTACCTGCATCACTGGGAGTATCTGAGTGGTAAATATTGAAAACTTACAGGTGTTTCTTTTCTCTTCAGCATTTTTGTTTGAGTACAACCAGGAGAACAGGCAGTCAAGGTGAAGAAAAATGCAAGTGCTATTTTATTTTAGATATGAAAAATAAAACCTCACAGTGTCCCTTCAGCTCTGGTTTGTTGTGAACATCCATACTGACACAGGGAGAAATGCAGAAGATATTTTACAAGACTATATATGTGTGTGTACATATATATATATATATATATATAAAAATCTAAACTGCGTTCTGTAGGGTATAATATGTCTACTAGCGCATCCCAGGAAAAAGAACGTTCTTTTGCATACATGCAGAAACGTGAAAATAAAGATGTCTGTGTGAAACGTGGTATTGGTCTCAGTCCGGCGCCTGAACAGGTCGCGTTGCCCAGCTCTTGGCTGTGCAGACCAGGAGCAAGCGAGCAGCCTGGGAACAGCCACCTCTGCCACTGAGGTACCAGCCTGCCCAGAAAAGACAACAACTCCTTGAGGAAAATACCAACTCTGACTTCTTGCTGTCCTTGTAAGGAAAAGGTGTTGAAGCTGCCTGTCCGGTGCCTCTCGCTTGCTCTGACGTGCACCCGGCTGCTGCCAGGCAAGGTCCACGCCTGCTCACCAGCACGTGTGTATGCTTATTATTCCTTTTTCAGCATCAGGTTTGCTTGAGTGTCTGTTCCAACTCTTAGTAACTGCTTGGAGACTTTAGAGAGTTCTGATTTTATTCTCAGCTGATCACTGTTGTAGGCTGAGCAGTGGGGAAGAGGGCAGGTCTGCACCAGCAACAAGGACTGTCCCCACAGCATCTCATAGCAGAGTGCTGCAGGGTGGAAACGAGGCATGTCCCGCAATTCAGCATGTAAGAGAAGTGACATCTGAGTAAAAAAAAAAAAAAAATTGCTTTTTCTTACTGCGAGATTAATTCTGTAATCTTTGTTTATCCTCATAGTTCCAGCAAAGCTGGAAACGGAGGAGGCTTGGACATGGTGGGTCATGAAGATGATCTCTGCACAATTAGAAGTTGTTGAGTCCTCAATTCTGTTACTTTTGGGGCTGGAAGATGCATCTGAGACAGAGAAACCTGGAGAAACCATGCTGCACAGTGGGGTAAGGGAGGCTTGTATCCTACTCGAGTGGTATGTAACTGGGAGCACTGTGGGGTAACTGGTAACTATTAGTCTACGACCTAGATTTAATTGAACAAATTACTATAGGGGAAGGAACACCAGACACTCATAGTCTCTAAAGCCAAATACTTGCAATCAATTCTGAGAGGTACAACCCTAACTCAGCAGGCAATCCTGCTGGAAAGAGGGAAGCTTGTTTGATTTCTGCCTTCTGTCCCAAATGATCTCTTTAACTGCAGTCTGTCTGAAATCACTGCACCTGCCCCTCAAGTCATGCTCAGGATTATGTAAACTCCTGTGCTTTTACAAAGCAAATTCAAACTGGTGACAAGCAATAGTGACAGCAGACAAGTACAGAGGATGTGATTGAGGCATGGGACAAGGTGATTCATACCTAGCATGATCTTCGGTCGTTTAGGCCAAATGAAACGAATACATAAGTAGATGTTATTAAAAATAAACAGAAACGACAAGACAAATTTGAAGGCGCAGCTTCTAATTGTCTGTGTGACACTAATTACAGGCTAAAGAATAATACAAATCCAGTTAAAATCAAATTGGTGAGGTATCACTAATAGTGGTAATAAATTCTCAGTGTACTTAACCTCCTGTGTTAGCTTGATTTATCAACCGCACCAAGCCAGGGTGGGTTAGACATCCCTTTATAAACTACCCATGTAGTAGGTACAGTGAAACTGGATGTCGGCTGGAGCCTGAAATCTGCTCTTCGACAGAGGAGAGTGTTGAGGCCAGCTGAGGTGACACGTCCTTCTGTGTCTGGATGACAGTCACCACAATCTGCACAGCACGGGTAAGCACGTACGGGATATACATGTTTCCTGTGACTGTTTTCCTCTTAAAATTCTGTCCCAAAAGTGTCTCTCTTGAGTTGGGAGTTAAATTTGGGGTGAGTGCTGTCACTCCCTCATAGGCCTCTCATGTTCCAACTCCTTTCTAAGAAATCAGCCACATTTCCAGCCAAACATTTTAAAAAGAGAAAAAAGGGAGAGTAAGATAAATATATATGTATGTGAGAGGTCTAGATTTTCACCTGCATTCACCTTTAAAAAATCCAGGTATATCATATCTGTATATACCTGTAATACTCTGATTTTAGATCCAGTGAAAAAAAGACTGATAATCAAACAGGACTGAGCATACTCTCCTTTGCTCTAAATTACACTGCTATTTTTTTTTCAATATTGCCACTATCATTTTTAATACTGCTCGTAGCTCACAGTAGTACAGACCTTGGTGTCAGGTTAGCTAACAGGAGCTGTCCCACTAATGAGTCTTGCTCTTCTCAGAATTAATGTTAGGTGCCCTATCAGCAGCACTTATCCCACGCTCTGTCTTTCTGTTAGAAGAACAGGTAAAAATTAGTTACCCTCATCAAAATTTACAGGTCTTGCTTAAATAACTCGTGTTTTTGCAGCCAATGAATAGATGTCTAGATTTCAGAAGACAAGGTCTGAGTGGGCAGTGCAGATGCTGTGTGCAGTGGCATGTGCTGCATTTGTGCTGCCTTCCAGGCTCTCACGGGGAACACTAGATGTCACCAAGATCCCTCCCAGTGCACATCGCCGGAGATAGATGATGGAGAAGGTAGATTCCAGCACAGATCGTGTTTAATTATCTGGGGGGGAGAAGATTACAGGTGTCACATAGTGCTAACTTAACCACTTTCATACATAAACACCTTTCACAGCTGGCTTTGAGAATTAATTAAAGTATCAGGGCTGTGTAATAGCTTTTTACAAATGTGGTCATTCGAGAAATGTCAAAAAAGCAGATATAGCTAAAAGCAGGGGAGATTAACTTTGAATAACAGAATGTAAGAGAAGTTTTTTATTTCTAATTCACAGAAAAGGAACTGAAGCAGAATTATGTGTCCTTTCACCACATCAGGTGCATACTGACTGGATGGGATAAGGTATGGGATCTGCATATGCAGTAATCCTGCATGTTCTGATTGACAGCTGACGATGGATTTATTTCTACTGATTTACCAGTAGAGGCTGGTTCTTCACAAACAGGAGGCCTGGCCCACTCACCCTCCAAAAAGTGGGAAATGAGGCCCTGGCCCAGGCTGTCCCCATCCCTGGACACTTCCATTCCTGGAGGTGTTCAAGGCCAGTCTGGATGGGACTTTGAGCACCCTGACCCAGTGGGAGGTGTCCCTACCCCATGGCAAGGCAGGTGGAACAGTGGATGGGCTTTAAGGTCCCTTCCAACCGAGACCATTCCATGATTCTATGACTTCCATCCTGTTTTGTTTAAATTTTCCTTTGTCTTGTAAAAAAAAAGAAGTGTCTTTCTCCATCAGTTATCGTAGGGACTTGGGATCACTGTGAGGCTCTGCCTTGAAACCCTTTGGTGGACAGAAGGTGCCTCCTTGCAGCACAGCAAAGCAATGTTCAATGTTTCGCTCATAGGAATCAGTTCTGAAGTTTGGCTGCAGCAGAAAATCGGCCCTGATCGTAGCTACCTTCACCTAGGGACAGGGACCCAGATAAAATAATGTAAGAATGAAGCTCTTCTTGTCAGCCTGAACGCTCTTCATGAAACCGTTCTTCCCTGTGCTACAGGCTCTCTTGTCACCATGTCCAGATTGGTCCAAAACCCAAGCCATATCTCAGCTTCCTCTGCCCGTGATTGAAAAAAGAGTCTTAAGAATGGTAAAGCCATTTTGCCACACTCATGTTTTTTTACAGTACGTGTTTAGTCCTTCTGTGTGCAGGGAAAACCCAGGAGCATGCAAGCTGCTCTTGTAATAGATGGAAGGGAGAGGACAGCTCTCCCAGTAACGTTCAGTCAACTCTTTCATTAAAATGTCAGTGAAAATTTAGCACTGACCAAGAACTTTCCAGAAGGCCAGCAAGTTATTGGAAAGTGTTGACTTAAAAAAAAATCAAAGATTGATTTTACAGTCCCAGGGTTAGATTGGCTTTGTTGACATTTTCACAGAAGCTTATCCAACCTTTATGTTCTAATTACTTAAATTGATTTAAAAGTAAATCGATAAAATGGAAGATATATAACAATATAAGTATGCAAGGAGGTAGAGATCAATACAGTGTCTGAACACATGTTCTGTCTGAACATATAAAACTGTTTCTGCCTGAACGCATATTCTAAAAATTAGAGAACTCGATTTGTGAAGAAGTACAGACCTGTTTCCTTCACATGGCAGTTGTGGAAGCCACGCACCACTATGTTACCAACCAGTTGTATGTAAGAAAACCAGTATGAATTTTATCAGGTGAACATTGAACTGATGGGAGAGAAAACCAATCTGTGCTGGAATTGACAATTAGTAAAACTCTTCAGAAGAACCTATGTGTTGCTATGACAAACTGAGCTGCAAAAATACTTCTAATTTTCTCAATTTTTGCTTCAGATTTTTAAAATTTACCTTAAGGTAGTTAATTTGCCTTATTTGTTTCATATTGCACTAAGCTGTGATATTGTAATGCTGAAATCTTGAAGGACATCTGCTGCAAACAAGTTACTGAACTGTTTTCCAGATGGGTCTCATTGTGTATACAAATTAAACAGATGGATACAAGCAAACAAGAGACACTGAAATGCAAAGGTAAGAGGTTTCAATCAGATCAATGCCTTGCAATGATTTTAGCAATAAATTAAAATTAACAGGATATTTAATCTTTCAGGTTTTGTCTTATTGTGGCCATGACTGTTTAGTACATGTCATAAAGCATCATGTAAGAATGCAAAACTAGGAAGCAACTATCTAGATTCTGTCAGCTTCAAAGTCCAAAAACAGAATTCCAGAAGTTGAGTATTCACATTTCTGAGGGCACATTTAATCCTGATTTGGATCAGAAATCTCAGTACAGCCTGTGGAGACGACAGTCCAGGGTTCCAGCAGCCCTGCCTAGGAGTTTGGTACAATATTTATAATACTTGTATGACCTCAGTGTTGACAGTATCTGAATATCTTGCTGTCTCCTATGTGTATTCCAGGGCCCCAGTGGGGCTGGGAGGTGGTGCCAGCATTTGTGTAGGAGTTGAGAAAAGCCACACAATTGTAGAGGTAATTTTGACAGAGCCATTTTTTGCCATGCTAGATGAGTCCTTGTGCATTAGCTATTCCTTCCCTCCAGCAAAAGGTCCAGGGAGTGAGAAGATGCCCTGTTTTCAGGGTTTTGAGCAAGTTAAGGGCAGTGGGCTTGGAGGTCCCTTAGGGAAGGGGCTGGAGGTGCTTCATGGTACTGGCAAAGTCAGGAAGGGGCAGGCAAAACCCTGCCTGGCTGTGTGTTGGAGAGCCGAGAGCACAAAAATGTGACAAAGCTGGTCAAACCTGTTCCCCATGCTGGAATTTTTCTCCTACAGCTTTTTTTAGCAATTGGCAGAGAGGGGAGCAATGGATGTTGTTTGGCTGGTCTCTCTGTGGTTTCGCTCTCGAGGTATTTTGAGTGCACTGATATATGGCACCTGGACCCTGGGTTTCTTCCTTGTTTTCAATGAGGCAGCACTGCAGCTCTCCCAATCACTATTTCCACATGACGAGTGAGGAATTAACCCAAAAGAGAGAACCTAGAAGATATATTTGGATAGCCGGGTACTGACATAGAAACAAGCAAAGGGTCCAAGATCTCTGTGGGGAGTCGGCTGTACCCATCCTGTGGCTCAAGGCACCTCTGCCTGGTGCTGGGCAAAATATCCAGCACTGTAATTATTGTGGTAACAAAAAAGATTCTATATTCCCCAACATTGTCCAGAAAATATTGCTGCACAGTCAGTATAGTCTAAATTTCCCAATACAATGTGTTTTTTTTTTTCTTAACACCAAAAAGTCATTCCTGAAAACAAAACGGCCTTCAAAGGCTCCTTTGCTTGCCTGCTCATATTGAGTTTTCAGGAGCAGGCACCTGGTATCTGCAGCTGAGTTGTCAAATATTCAAGGATATTTTGGGATGTTCTTGGTGTTTGATAGTCAGGAGAAGGAACAGCCGTGCTAGGGCAGTGGTGTCTTTGGCCACAAATAGGGGGTTTGGGGCAGTTATGGAAACAGAATGATAGAATGGTCTGGGTTGGGAGGGACCCAAAAGCCCATCCAGTTCCAACTCCCCTGCCATAGGCAGGGACACCACCCACTGGATCAGGGGTTCCAAGCCCCATCCAACCTGGCCTTCAACCCCTCCAGGGATGGGGCAGCCACCTCTGCTCTGGGAAACCTGGGCCAGGGCCTCCCCACCCTCACAGGAAAGTATTTATTCCTAAAATCTAATTAAATCTCCCTTCTTTTAGCTTAAATTTTAATAATTCACACTCCAACTTCACAAAAGAGTTTTGTCCTCTAAGCAGAGGCTGTTAAAGGACCCATGGGGATTGAAGAGTTTGGAGTGCCTCAGTGCAGGAGCCTATAGTGGAATTGTTTTTCTCCTATGTAGCAAGAGCTGGCTCTGCCTCATACCCCTCTGGCAAACAGAAAAACAAAAGGCCATGGTGTTTGTTTAAGGTTGCTGAGAATGTTTTTGAAAAACAATTAGAAAAAATGTGATGGTGAGTCCCCGTGTATTAATCTTTATTAGAGTTAAATTTTCCCTTGCAAATGTGAAGTGCCATCAGGTTTCCGTCTCGGGAGTGGGGACATTGGAGGGACATTAAGGGAAAGAGTGCGCAGTGTTCCCAAAGAAGCTATTAAATTCCCCAAAGTGCTTCTAGCAGACGAGACATGCTGAGCGCCAGCTCACCCAAGCCAGGGTGGCACCTGAGCCACGAGCTGGGGACACTGCTGCCACGCAGTCACTCAGAGCCTCTAATGCAATCAGCAGCTCTGAACCACGGTCACAATTCATCAGGGTCGCCAGGCTGAAACAAAACCTGAGCACAACACATGCTGGGGTGGTGCTGTAGCTTCTCTCATTAGTCTTTTTCATTTGAGGAGTAGCTGCTTTAATGTGGCAACAGAAATAAACAGTAAAAAATTGTTGGAGTGCCAGCGTGAATTCTATTCCTCCTCTCGGTGATCTCCTTTTGCTGCAGTGCTTGCATCCTCTGGCAGACAGATAAACAGCCATAACATCAGTAAATTCCCTCTGACAATGGTACTGGCTCTGCCAGGGTACCTGGTCCCACAGGGACATACTGGTCAGTAATTTTCCAGATGCCGTGTAAGTTCTTCGGGGATGTGTGATTATCTGACATGACCACAGACATGGTTGTCAATAGGCTACAGGGCCTTTAAGGACACCAGACATTTTCTTTCTCCCAGATAGTTATCAGTGTCATAGCAAAGGTCAAGTTCTCCATCAGCTCACAAGTGTTTCAATGACTTTCGGTAAGAGGAGCTTGTTATTTTATTTGTACCAGGGCTGGAGGTACTTTATACTATAATGAACATAAACAAAATAATCACACAGGTGAAAACGTTACCTTTTTTCCTCCTTTTTGTGATTTTTCTTTTGGTTTGGTGCGTGCACTCCCTTGCAGAAAGGTATTTGTCCCTGCCACATCTTAAAGATCAAGAATGACCCCAAGAAGGAGTGAAGCCTATGTTATTCCAGACGCACAAGGTGTATTGATCTGGCTATAACCCAGCATGCGTGGGAAGTCTGCACCAGCTCCCACAGAAGGGGTCCAAAAAGCTGCAGGTAGCACATCCTGAGCTACATAAATGCTGTGAAAAGTTTATCTTTTGAAATGTAAAACTGAAGGTAAGTTTGCCATTACTTCTTTTTATCCCTTTAAAATATTTTCATAGTTCTTTGGGAAACCTCTGTCATGTAAAATTTCTCTCTTCTTTATTTCCACAGTGCTCGAAATAATGTTTTCCTTCAGAGCAGATTTCAGTGAACATGTTGGTAAAATGAAGGGTGTGTGTTGATACCATTGGAACTTGGGTTTGAAGACCTCTAAGTCTGTGCCTTCAAAAGAAAGGCCAGCAATGGGGTTTTTTCAGGCTCTTCTACATCCCATCATAATTCAAAGCGAAGTTAATGTTTCACCTCAGGCCGCGGTATTTCCTCATTCACTGAGTAACAACAGTTGACCTTTTTCTTTGTCTGCACTATGTTTTGCTGATGAAGGCGAAAAAATTCTAAATACCTTTTGACAACAGTTGAAACTATTTTTAATCATAAAATATGTTTAAATACATGCAGCCAGTAGAGATAACTTTCCTTCCTCTGAACAGGTAGACCAGAAACTAGTACTTACTACAGCTTGTCTTGATAAGCACATCTTGATCTGATCTGCTGTCTCTGAGTGCATTCCATCCTATTAACAGAAGAATAATCAATAGTTTGCAGCAGATTCTAATCTAGTGCCAGTTAAAACACCTGCCCAGGTTTTGACAGCTGAAGTCACTTATATGGATGAAATATATATTTAATAAGTTAGGGAGCAGAAAGGAATGACATCACATCAGGTAAGTTTTGGCTAAAGATTAAAGCACAATTGTGTATTAATCTGAGACAACAAAATGTTGTGCACCTGAAGCTGAGTTTCCAATCAATTGTCTGTTCCCAAACTCATTCTCATGTCTGATAAGGGGTTATGTTGACCTTCTTTTGCTTTTGAAGTGTATTCTTTATTTTAAAGTGACATTAGAAAGCTGTACAAGAATCTAGGCAAGAGCATTGGGTGCTGATGTGCACACAGATAAAAGAATGTTTCCAGGTTGTAATGGGCAAACATTGTAATGGAAAACTAAATGGGGGGTCAGATTGGAAAACAACTTGCCTGGTACCAGTCCAGAACTGTTGTTCCTACTTAGAATGGGGTTTTTTTGTTGAAGCATCAACAGCATTGGCACACTAGATCTGTTAAGGACAAGACAGTATCGGTGACAGAGAGTTTGTCGTTAGCATTTACTTGTTTTCTGAAGTGTACCTGGCCCCTCAAATGTGTTGTACAGCAAATAGTTGCCCAGCCATGAATAATTTACAGCCTTAGGTAAGGTTTTGCAGAGTGCTCTACCCCACACTGCTGTGAGGTTGGCTCAGGGCTGCCTGAGTGTGTTTGGCTGCTCTTGCGGACACATCACTGAGGGGCAGGTGTCCCACAGCCTGGTTCCCTTGCGTCCTGTGCCTTCATTTATTGGCACTTCATAAAGCATTCACTCATTACAAGGGATTTAAGCACTAGATAAAAATTAAAATGCTAAAATACTGGCTGTTTTCTTCTGTGTTCCTGGGGGCAGCAGCCCCAGGCGGTCTGGAGTTGTGCCCAGGCTGGATGGGGCACCTGGCTTACCTGACCCTGTCATTTGCCAGGGAAATGAACAACCATTCCTGGTGACTGAGTGTCAAAATGAGAGAAGATCAACAGAAAAGGATGTTTCCGTGAATCTTTGTCTTCAGAAGTCCCTAGGAGACAGTGTGAACAGTGATGATCTCCGTTTTTCAAGTGAGTAAAATCATAGAATTGTTTGAGTTGGAAGGGACCATAAAGCCCATCCTGTTCCACCCCCTAACATGGGCAGGGACACCTCCCACTGCATCAGGGTGCTCGAAGCCCCATCCAGCCTTGCCTTGAACACCTCCAGAGAGGGGGCATCAGAGAACTGATGGAATTTTTCAAAGTAACACAGAGGTTTGCTCTAACCTCTGACGTTGCTCAGCAGCTCATGTCCCTCTTTTAGCCCACTCTTCTCCTGGAAGATGTCTCTGTCCTGCAATGTGTTGGGGTGCAGTGTACACAGGCACCACTGGGTAGAGGGCAGGGAGTTGTGGCGGGCTCAACGCTGCTGTGGGGTCCAGGACAGAGGAAGGGTGCTCTGGAAGGGCAGACCCTGTGGCAGGCAGTGTGTTAGGTCAGCCTGTCCGGCTGCTCCTCCTGCTGTTCCCGTTGGCAATGAGAATTGCATTTGAGGCACAGGGAAGAAAGGGCTGTTGGCTTGCTTCTTTTCTATTTAATCAATTAAGAACACATTAAAAGGTAGGGAGAAAAAAAATGACTGTGCTGGATCTACTATGTAATTAATAGGAAAAAACGTAGCCATGCTGATTACATCTCTCAGACCTTTGGCTGTCTGAGCTTTCCTGGGGCAGGGGAAATAGCAGAGGAGAGATAATGCAGGGACAGGAGTGGGGTGCTGAGAATGTTGGGATGTCCTGCCCCACTCACATCAGACACATGGTGAAAGTGAAGGAAGGTGGGAAGAATGGCTCACTACCTAGATTAACACATTCCCCAGCAAAAGTCTCAGCCAATGGTCTCGGCTGACCCATGTTGCTACCAGGGCTGGCGAATACAGACAGGGATGAGAACACAGGATGGGAAAGCACAGACCTGAAAGTGGTTCCTGTGCAGACAGGAGTCTGGTTTGAGGTTTGTTTGCTTTATCATTTCACCCAAAGATAGCATACTGGCAACAACTGTGTGTTTTATTTTCTCTGTTGCTGTAGACACCGCTGTTGAGTCACAGAGTTTGCTGTAAATAAGTCTACTGTAGAAAATGGCATTGCTTTTCTCAGAATATCAGCTTTCTGCTTTCTCTTTCTACCCTGCTTTCTGCCTCCAAGTTACGCAATGAGTCTGGAGTGACAGTCACCTTAAATGTTGAAATGGAGTAGAAGTGCTGCTGGTGTGACTGTGGCTCCAGGCTGCTGCTGTAGCTGTGCCACTACCTTGTCCTGCCTGCATGCTGAGCAACCACTCCTTTCATGCAGGCAGGCTTTGGCAAGAGACTGAACTTTATCTCTCTCTGTAGAAAGAGTGAGTGTCGTTGCTGTTTTAAGCTGCTGGGAGCCTAATGCATAGCTACAGAAAATAAATGTGATAGGAGCTGATTGATTTATCTGCATTTTCTAGCCCAGCAATTAATTCTGCTTTTTGGAGGCAGAACCAAAGTAGCAAGCATGCTGTAATGCCAGATCGGAACTGATAATGTATTCCTCCCTTCTTCGGTTCTTTGCTAGCGCAGAGATCAGCCTATTAAGGAAAATTCTCCCAACGCATCAGCCGGCCTCGGTGAGGATCATCGCCAGCTGCACCAGGCAGAGCAGCACCAGGCCAGCAGCTGGAGACAGAGCAGGAAGCCACAGGTGCCAGGGGACAGGAGGGAGGTGGCAGCAGGGGCTGGGAGAGGGTGGCCACGCGCCTGCCATGCTCCCAAGAAACCTCTGCATCCAGGCGCAGAGCCAAGATATCACTGCCCTAACCTTACCTTTTGCCAAATTGCTTCAAAACTTATTACACTTTCCAATTATCACCAAAGCTAAGTGGCTGTAAATGTTGTGAAACCATGCGGTGGTGGTTGATGGTGCCTGCATGGACTCTCCATGGATGAGAGTTGGGCACTGGGGACAGCATGTGGGGTGTCCCGTGTTGGGGCCAGCTGGTGGCTGTGTACAACTGCTAAATGTGAGGTCTTGTGGGGAAACCAAGGCAGATGGGATGTTTCTGACCTGGGAGCAGCAATTGGGAAGTGGTGTGTACAGGTGCCGGTGAGTGCCCAAAGGTCCTGTGGTAGCACAGGCGCAGCAGCAGGCTCCTGATCCTGGAGCTGTGAGGGCTCAGTGAGGATGGGAGGGGAGGAGCTGTTCCTTTCTCTGCTTGCCCCCCTCTGCACCCTGTCTCCCTGCCCATACACTCCCTTTCCCTTAATTTCTCACTTGTGTATGCTGGAGCTATATTTATCCCAGCCCTCGAGGGTGCTAAGCAGCTAATTCAGATGCTGTAGTTAAAAGCTACAGCATAGAAGCAAACATTGCTCTCGGGGAATTTTGTGTCACCAGCACAGCAGCGCTTTCATGCATCAGTTGGGAATGCAACAGGTCCAAGTGTGAAGTCGATGCAACAATAAGGAGATACCGAGGAGAAGGCTGCTGTCAGGGCAATCTTTCCAATTTGCTTGTAAAAGCTCCCTGTGTTTAGGCGTCTCTGTGGGTGGCTTTTGATGGAATTTCTCTCTCAAGGCAAAACAAGGGAGTTGAATCTATGGAGTTGGACGGGCGCACACTCTCCTGGGTGAAAAACTGGTTGAATGACCGGGCCCAGAGGGTGGTGGGAAATGGAGTTAAATCCACCTGGAGGCCAGTGACAAGTGGGGTTCCCCAGGGCTCAGTGCTGGGTCCAGTCCTGTTTAATGTCTTTATCAACGACCTGGATGAAGGCATCGAGTGCTCCCTTAGCAAGTTTGCAGATGACACCAAGCTGGGTGGAAGTGTGGATCTGCTGGAGGGTCGGGAGGCTCCAAAGGGATCTGAACAGGCTGGACTGCTGGGCTGAGACCAATGGCATGAGGTTTAACAAGGCCAAATGCCGGGTCCTGCACTTGGGGCACAACAACCCTAAGCAGAGGTACAAACTAGGAGAAGCCTGGCTGGAAAGCTGCCAGGAGGAGAAGGACCTGGGGGTGTTGGTTGACAACCGACTGAACATGAGCCAACAGTGGCCCAGGTGGCCAAAAAGGCCAATGGCATCTTGGCTTGGATCAGGAACGGTGTGACCAGCAGGTCCAGGGAGGTTCTTCTCCCTCTGTACTCGGCACTGGTGAGACCGCACCTCGAGTACTGTGTTCAGTTCTGGGCCCCTCACCACAAGAAGGATGTTGTGGCTCTGGAGCGAGTCCAGAGAAGAGCAACAAAGCTGGTGAAGGGGCTGGAGAACAAATCTTATGAGGAGCGACTGAGAGAGCTGGGGTTGTTTATCCTGGAGAAGAGGAGGCTGAGGGGAGACCTTATTACTCTCTACAACTACCTGAAGGGAGGTTGTGGAGAGGAGGGAGCTGGGCTCTTCTCCCAAGTGACAGGGGACAGGAGGAGAGGGAATGGCCTCAAGCTCCACCAGGGGAGATTTGGGCTTGAGATTAGGAAAAAATTCTTCATGGAGAGGGTGGTTAGGCATTGGAATGGTCTGCCCAGGGAGGTGGTTGAGTCGCCGTCCCTGAAGGTGTTTAAGGTTAGGGTGGATGAGGTACTTAGGAGCATGATTTAGGGATTGGTGGGAATGGTTGGACTCGAAGATCCAGTGGTTCTCTTCCAACCTGGTTATTCTGTGATTCTGTGGCTTTTTCAAACCTTACTGATTCAGTCCAGTGGAATCCATGTGACTGTTTTTTCATCCTGATTCATGTCTTTTATGTGTATCTTGCAGTTTGGGACTGAACTGTTCATGTATGTATGAACTTAAATAAGAATTGCAAACATTGCATCCAGTTTTGAGCCATGCTCTGATCTTCTTAAACCAGGACCAAGAAAGTCACGTGAGCTTTTAATCAGCAAATAGTGCTTTGGTTGTCAAAAAATAAATGTCATGAAACTGATACTTGAGCACCAGGAAAACACAGCACCTTGACCTTCCCCGTGGTGTTCCTGTTGATTATTATCTGCACAAGGCATCTGTTTACCTGCACCTTCTCAGGAACGCATGTCTCTCTGCACTCTGTTTTGAGCTATATCCTTTGGGGAAATGTCACACTTGTGCTGCAGCACAGGTCTAGATTCACCTTGTTTTGCTGTACAGACGTGGCTCTGGACATCCCATAGGCAGGCAGCGGCATCTGGCAGCTGCTGCCTGGCGGAAAACCAAGCCACGGGTGCTACCTACATGTGTCCTGACACTGCAAGCTACTCATCAGGGCTGTCCTGTCCTTATGGTCACTATGGATGTAGCAAAACAGGCTGTGCTCCCCTGAGAAAACAGGTTTCTCGAGGGATGCACTGGTAGCAGTACAACTGTGCACAGAAAAGGCAGTGAATGTGCATGTATCTTGTCTGAAAAGCCGTGGACAGAAATGCAGATGGTGAGAGCATGTACAACGGACCAGCAAGGTATCATACGACTCTGCTGATGCTCTGGATTTGTCTTGCCAGCTCAGAGATTCATATAAGGATGCAAAGCTATAATACTCATCTTGAAACGTCAAGGGCCTTTGGTGTGAAGTGCAGCTCTAATTCAATGTCACGGTGTGGCTTTCATGTTGCTCCAGTCGATTCATTGATATGAAGAGGGCAAACGCTTTGACAGGAGGCTTGGGATGATTAATGGGCTTACGTCTCCTTTGTGTTTATTGAAACCACAAACACCTGCTAAGGCTGAAGCTTTATTATCTGTCACCTTGTGACCTGCAGGGTCTTTGGGGCACTGTCAGGGTGCAGGCTGCATGGCTCCACCGAGTGAACCAGTTTCTGTGCCAAGCATCATGGTTTTATATGTTCTTGGCTGAATCTTAGGTGACCTGAAGCCTGGTGAGGAAACAGGAGCCCAGTAGCCCAGCCTAGTGCCTATTCTCAGAATGATCTTTGAGGTTCCTTCCCACTCAAACCATTCTATGGTACATGTCACAGAAAAAGTCACACTAAAGGTTGCTTGTCTTGTCTAACTCTGCATTCAGTAGTAGCAAGCTGAGGGAGCCATAGCATAAAAGCAGTTTTCAGGTCTGAAAGATGGCCAATGCGCTCTGTGCACAGAGCTTCTGTGCTCACAGCTTCTCCCCAGGGTAGGCAGCACTGCATTGCATTCTCTGCAAGGTACTTTTTAAGCTCTGGATTAGCAGCTGCTGTGCTGCTGGTGAGCAGTGCTGCCTCAGCATCCACTGCTCTGGGGTCCCCCAATTCCAGCAGGAGGTGGTCCTGACCACAGAAGCGTGCAGCACAAGAGCTTCTTTTTTCCCAAATTCAACCTGGGGGGCAAGGGCAGAATTGTTCCCTCCAGCCTTGCTGCTCCAGATGAAGTTTCTCAGAACTGGTGGCCTGTTAGGCTAGGGGCACGCGGTGCCTCCTGCCAGCACAGGCGGAACCGCTGCTGGCTGGGGACCCATCCTGCTCCTCCGCGTGCTGTGTGCCCCAGGGGGACGTGGGGCTGCTGGCACTGGGCAGACTCTCCCTGCAGCTGTTGTGCTCTTGGCCCCAGAGCTGCCTGTGAAGACAAGCAGAGATTTGTGTGTTCCCAGAACTGAAACTGTGCAGCCCAGCATAAGGAAACATAATGATTTTCCAAAGGTTTTCCCCTCCCTTCTGTAAGGAATGCCTTCAGTTTAAAACTAGAAGTCCATTTAAACTGAAAGACTAATGAATATGATAGCCCTTCCTCTTTTGCAAGTTTAAATACCTCATCTTTCTTCAGAGAACAGCTCTAAATCATTTTATTTGCAAGCCCTAAGCAAGAATTTGTATTCATGGTAAGACATTTATTGAGTTAATTTATTTAAGGCTGGGGCATAATTTCTAATAACGGCAGAGTCTCCAGGCCCAGTGAAATTGTCTCCCTGATAGGGCATTAATATTTTAAGGAGTTATAACAATCTGTCAATTGATCTTTGTCTTTTAGGGAGTAGGTTAGCAGTTATTGATGATTGCTGATGTGAAGGATTATCTTAAACAAAGCTGGTGCTCCGCAGGCCAGTGCCCACCACAGGGGTCTGGGTGTATGGGTAGGAGTGAAATGAGAAGGAAATAGGACACGGTGCACATCGGCACAGTGGCTGCTGCTCCTGCAGCCCCGGCTCAGAGAGCAGAAAAGGGAAAGCTGGTAATTCCTTTGTGTCTCTGGCAGTCTGCTGCCAGCCAGGGTGTCCTCAGGAGATGTGAAACTGGGACTGGTCTGAGCTAGGAGGTGCTGGCGCGTGTTCCACAGGAAGCTTGTTCACCTTGGTCACCAGTCTGACCGTTACTGGTAATAGTTAAGAGATAAATAACTTGACTTCTTACTACCTAATTTCACTGTCCTTAGAAATAGGGAACATTTACAGTGTTTCTTGAGCTACTTAAAAAAAAAGAGGAAAAGTTGAAGTAAAAAAAAACATTGTTTCACTGCTATATCGACTGGTGTGTTGCACTATGGGACATAGTGCTGATTAGTCTTTAAAAAGAAGGTAATGTAAAACAGAATCCAGATTCTTACAATCATGGAATAGTTTGGGTTGGAAGGGACCTCAAAGCCCATCCAGTTCCACCCCTGCCATGGGCAGGGGCACCTCCCCATGGATCAGGTTGCTCAAAGCCCCATCTAACCTAACTTTGAACACCTCCAGGGATTAAATTCCTTTGGGTAAGGCCTGTCTCAGGGAAGGGCTGACAGCACCACTGAGGCCCAAGCAGAGTTTGCCAGGACACGTTCAAACATTCCTAACTCCACTAAGGGTCCCGAGCCATGGAAAGGTAGGAAGGGGACAACAGAAGCAAAGCTGCCACCGAACTGTTGGCGAGAGCTGACAAACCTGGATAGATCCCAAGGCACTTTCAGTCACCTCCTGTCTAGTGTTTTGGGCAGACCAGCTTTCCTCTTGTCTTATAACCCCCAGCAGAGCCTCGTTGAGGGAAAGCATTAATTGCAGGGACTTGAGCAAAACAGATAGCATCAGAACATAGCTCTGTTGGGCCACAGCTTTGCTCCTGGGACATGGGCACACATGTCCTCTGCTGCACGGAGCGATCTGAAGGCAAACAGCATGTGAGGCGCTCAGTTTCATATCCAGTTTTCGTAGTGGCAGCTACTGTGGACAAGTCAGTCCCCCTTTTGCAGCACTGTAGCTGCTGCTAATTATTGTCCCTAGGTATCTCTTGCCAGGTAATGAGCTCTTTGTGGCCACAAGGTGACAGCGATAACAGGCACAGGAGACTAGCCTGCCAGCCACTATGGCCAGGTAACCCTGCCATGCCAGACACTGTGACAGCTTTAAAAGTGCTGTAAAGAAAGCTAAATTGTTCATACTAAGCTGCATCGGCCTGTCATGGGTGTGTTCACTGGCTTCAAGGTTTTATTTATTCGTGTATAAATTATTCCTCCTAATGCAAAAGGTAAAGGCATTTATCTACTAAAAGCCAAGTTCTGCTCTGAGCCAAATGCTGGCACTTTGTTTCTACGTGCATGGCTTTATTTGGATATTGAGGAAAAATGAATGCTAGTGTGGAAGGACATGCAACTGCAGCTCAGCTTTGACTGCTGCCTGCAAGAGCAAAACAAACGTGTTGGGAAGAAGAGGGCTGTGGAGGCATTCAAGGCATTTTGTGGCTAAAACTTACTGCAGCGAGGAGAGTTTCTTGGCCCAACAGAAATTCAGACTAATAGATGTGTAAGATGAATGATTGCATCTGAACCGTGCTCCTGGGGGCCCTCTCTGGTATTTTTTTTCTTACGTGCTCATTTGTGAGCGTGTTGTCAAGCCTTTTATTAATGGCTTACTGGCAGCTCTATTCATCCTTCCTCCCTCCTTCCGCAGCGCTGGGTCCTGTCCCCTCCTTGGCTGTGGAGCTTGGCACACCAGGACACCCGTCTGCCTCGAGGGGGGCATATGCTCGGTGAGAATGAAGACAAAATAAAGCGATTCTGTCCATCTTTCCTGCTCCATGAGGTCAGCGAGTCCCTTGTGCCTTTCCTCTGGGGGGCTGGGCCAGTACAAGTGCTCAACTAAATCAGATTCTCTGCGAAGAGCCTTGCAGCTCTGCCTGCAACGCCAGCTTGGGCAGATGGTGAGGGAACAGCGAGGGAGACCAGCCAGCACAGTGCCACAAGGAAAGCTCTTCCCTTTGGCACAGCTACCGAAGGTGACCGAGGAAAGTGATCCAGAATTACCCAGCACATCTGCAGATTTATTTATTTTTCATTTATCTGATACTTGGAAGCAAAATTTCCACCTGTTCGTTGTGGGCTTTGTGGCCATGAGTCTGTTGTGGCCTTTTGGTGTGTTGGCCATGCTCTTGGTGTGATAGAGAGCGAGAATAATCAGGAACTAAATGTCTGGTGTACTCTATATATTCCTTTACATTAGCTTTGTGTTCCTCCAACTCCTTTTGTCTAAACAACACACTCCCATTCTTTGCACATTCTGTGCATGTGAGATTCTTTCCAGGATAATTACTCTATTTCCCATTTCCCTAGCACGCCCAGAACTGAGCAGAACACTCAGTAAAGATCCTCAGCAAGCCACCTCTACTTTATTTACCATTAATGTAACACATACTACAGTCCCCATTCTCTTCTGTATAAATACAGTTCAAGAGGTTCTTGGGGCACACAGGTTTGTGTTCCACGAAGGAGTTAACCTCATGCATGCTTGTCTCAGCTGATACCAACAAGAATAATGATGTCTCACCGAAAATACCTGCACATACACAATGGAGGAGACGTGGGGAGCGGTACTGCTGAGGTGGGAGGGACTGTATATATAGGGCTGCAAGTTCCAGGGGTAGCAAGTAGAAAGCAAAATCAAAGAAAACAATGTTGTTGAGCTTGTGAGCCACCTGCCTCCTGGGAAGAGAAGATGAACTTCTTGCACCCAGCCCTGGCTCCCTGCCTGCAGTGAGGGGCAGGTTCACTGAGTGAATGAAAGCTGAAATAGATGCCCAACGTGACCAAGTACAGACAGCTCTGAGGTCACAGGTCTGCAGCCACAGGAGGCTGACAACTGCAGACAGGTTTAGATTAAAGCTAGAGTTACCTAGGGCAGGAGAAGGAGAGCTGCCAGGAGCATGCCAAGATTATAATATTTGTAATTATTTATAAATTTTATGTACATTGTATTTGCTAAAATGGAGCAAAGTAAGTGACCGATCAGAATCCAAACTTGACATTTTGGAGGAAGAATTTATTTCACGTAAGTAAATCTCAGAAACTTTCGTTTTGCTATAATTTAAGACATTTCTGTATGTATTTAGAGAACTCAGTCCTGCAACCTGCAGGCAGACCTGTGTACCACATGGGGTGGGCAGATGTGAGTGGAAGCTGCCTCCTCCCACCCGTGACTTGAAAGATGAGAGTTTACATCTCAAAAATCTAAGTGCATTATTCAGGCATTGGCTTAACATTCTTACATAAGGACTGAATCTAATTTTACGTACAGCCACTGCGTATCTTGGAGTTGCTTCTGATTTTCATTGGGATATATAAGACTGGAACTGGGCCTGCAGTTTATGGGCCGTCACATGCGTGATGTTTTTGCCTCTCTCATCATTTTGTCATGGTAGTTGGCAACTGTTGAGTTCATGTTGGTGGCCAAAGAAAGCCCAGCACCGAACGGTGCAGCCACAAGGTGGGCACGAAGCTGGAAACTCCTGGTGATCGTGTAGCGATGCTCTCTCCTGAGAAATTATTCCTCAGGAGTGAATACAGGGATGGAATCTCTGACTGCCCACCCTCTCTCTGTAGCACCGTTCCTGTGTGCTGGTTGTGTTGACCATGAATGGGCCTGGGCAGCTGAAAGGTGGTGACGCTGCTGCCAGGGCTGCGTGGGTCCTCCAGCAAAGCTGAGACACACAAACCTGAACAATCCATGCCTCTTCATGTCTGAGAGGGAAATACTGGCAGAGGCTGCCCAGGCAGGTGGTTGAGTCCCCATCCCTGGAGGTATTTAAAAGACGGGTAGACAAGGTGCTCAGGGGCATGGTTTAGTGGCAGATAGGAATGGTTGGACTCAATGATCTAGGAGGTCTTTTCCAACTTGGTGATTCTAAGTGTCCTTGTGTGACATCTGTCAAACCTTGTCCTGGGAATCAAAGCATTTGTGAAAACACCTAAAGAAAACCGTTGCCCAACATGGTCTCACTTGTGTGTGGTTCAGGCAGGCTGAGCTTTCGGGTGTGAAGGTGTCCTGGGTGCTGCAGGTCTGTGTTTGGATTGGGGATGTGGGATGCAGGCTGCCCTTGGACCGCTTGTGCCTGGTGGAGCTGATGAACCACCCCTGCCCACAGCACAAGTGGCTCTGGGGTGTTTCCTGCAGGGCTTTATCTTACAGGGTGAGGGAAACAGAGCAGAGAAATTATGCCTGAGTTCATCATGGAAACCTTAACTTTTTGTAATAAGCAGAGGCAACATGCGTGCATGTGTGGCACGTTCTGCTGTCACAGCAATTTGCCTCTAGTAAAATTTCACCTTGTGAATTGTTACCTTAATCTTAGTAAACTGGTCGTATAGGTTTGGTTCTCTGGGTGGATTTTTAGTCTCATAAATGCTCCTATTGTCTGGCTTTGGGATGTCGTCAGCCAGCAGAAAATAAGAGAACGTGTTAATCTGCTGTGTGCAGCGACACAGACGGTGCTTTTAGATGTGGTGTGGGAGGTAAGACAGGCCTGTGGTGGCTGCTGCCAGCTTCCTTCATAGCTTCTTAGGACTCCAGAGGAAGCAGCTGGTCACTGAGGGTCACCCAGGCAGCAGTGCAAAGGGGCCTGGGTACCACCCATCAGGCACCAGCGTACGTACCTGTATTCTCACACCCCATTCCCTATAAGCAGAATTATTGCAGCTGTCAGAAGCTTTTCCTCCTTTTATGTTGTCACTCTTGCCACCCTTTTGAAGCCAGAGGAGCAAAGCTAAATTAAAGAAACACAGGAGGAGCTGAAGTGTAAACATATATTGTTGTTGCTTGGTATAAAGATGAGGAAAAGGCTGTGGATATAGTCTTCTTGGACTTCAGTAAAGCCTTTGATAGTTTCTCACAGCATTCTGCTTCAGAAACTGTCACCTCTGGCCTGGACAGGCGCAGAGAGTGGTGGGAAATGGTGTTAAATCCAGCTGGAGGCCAGTGACAAGTGGGGTTCCCCAGGGCTCAGTCCTGGGTCCAGCCCTGTTCAATGTCTTTATCAATGACCTGGATGAAGGCATCGAGGGCACCCTTAGCAAGTTTGCAGACGACGCTAAACTGTGTGGAAGTGTGGATCTGCTGGAGGGTCAGGAGGCTCCAAAGGGATCTGAACAGGCTGGACCACTGGGCTGAGACCAATGGCATGAGGTTTAACAAGGCCAAATGCCGGGTCCTGCACTTGGGGCACAACAACCCTAAGCAGAGGTACAGACTAGGAGAAGCCTGGCTGGAAAGCTGCCAGGAGGAGAAGGACCTGGGGGTGCTGGTTGACAGTGAATGAACATGAGCCAGCAGTGGCCCAGGAGGCCAAGAAGGCCAATGGCATCTTGGCTTGTATCAGGAACAGCGTGACCAGCAGGTCCAGGGAGGCTATTTTCCCTCTGTACTCGGCACTGGTGAGACCGCACCTCGAGTACTGTGTTCAGTTCTGGGCCCCTCACCACAAGAAGGATGTTGAGGCTCTGGAGCGAGTCCAGAGAAGAGCAACAAAGCTGGTGAAGGGGCTGGAGAACAGGCCTTATGAGGAGCGACTGAGAGAGCTGGGGGTGTTTAGCCTGGAGAAGAGGAGGCTGAGGGGAGACCTCATTGCTCTCTACAACTACCTGAAGGGAGGTTGTGGAGAGGAGGGAGCTGGGCTCTTCTCCCAAGTGACAGGGGACAGGACAAGAGGGAATGGCCTCAAGCTCTGCCAGGGGAGGTTCAGGCTCGACATAAGAAAAAAATTCTTCACTGAAAGGGTCATTAGGCAATGGAACCATCTGCCCAGGGAGGTGGTTGACTCGCCTTCCCTTGCGGTGTTTAAGGTGCGGGTGGATGAGGTACTGAGAGGCATGGTTTAGAGATTGGTGGGAATGGTTGGACTCGACGATCCGGTGGGTCTCTTCCAACCTGGTTATTCTATGATTCGATGATTATGTAATGAAATTCTCTGGAAACAGACACAGGCTTCCACAGAGGACTCCTGCTGGATCTGTTTTGCTATAATACTTGCATCTTTGTGAGATTTTTGCAGCCAACAGGGAGAATACAGAGCCGAGTGAATGAGCTATTATATTCTCAAGGTTTTTGTTATCCCAGAGTCTGTGATGAATGTTTTTCATACATCTTTGGCATCAGAAGCAGTCTCTCAACCAGTGGTACCAGTGCTGCCTTCATGACTGCTGCTTTTCTGGCACTGCCTGTACTGTACTTAAAAGTGTTTAAGGGTGGTTTTTTTAGAGTAAACTGAAATCCTTTATGAGACAGAGAACCATAGGTAGATAATCTTATGTAATTTCTTCCCAGTTTACTGTACTAATGAAGCTGGTATCTTCCGATGAAAGCTCCTGCACCATAAAAGCAGAATTGCAATTGTAGTTACTGATGCACTGTATAGTAAAACAACACGTTGGTTATATTCTAGGCACTGGTGTCACCTTTTCCTTGCCCATGAGTACATGCCTAGTTTCTAGCCCTGTTAAGTATTTACAGACTCTCCCTTCACTTCCTCACAGTCTTTGATGTATTTTTCATCTTGACAGCCATCCAGAGGGATGGAAGGAGGGAATAAAGCTTTTCCTTGTTTAGCAAAGAATTAGCAGAGTCATAAAGAAATTTAGACCATTTAGTTTGCTCAGGTCTGTGGGAGCAGCAGCTATAAATCTCTCCAGGTTGGTTTGTTTCAGCTGGCTACGCTCACGGTGCACACTTTGTTGCTGTTAACTGAAGGCACAACAGGGTTCCAAGGATGATTTTTTCAAAACAAGGTCTTTAGTAACTAGGATCAGATAGAACAAAAGTGCTTATAAACTTGCTCTGATGCATAAGAATGCTAGCAGCCACAGACCCTGTACAAAACATGCTTATGAAGGATACTTGTGAGGAGTTCCTCAGCTGAAGTTCATGGAGTCCAATCATTCCTATCAGCTGAGTTTTCATGCTTAAGCTACATGCTAATTTGTAGAATTACCCTTTCCTAGAAGTTCTTCTTTAAATTACCTGGACTGATTTTTCTTCTTTCTCATCAAAACTGTGGTCCAACATTGCTGTGAGCAGGTAAATGAGACTCTAGCCCTGCATGATCACATCATAGTGAGGAGCACTTGATAGCATCTGGAAACATCTGAACATCTCTGTTCAGAGAAAGGGGGGGAAGTGCAAAGCCTTGTGAGTAATTCAGGCCTTGGACAGATATTGGAGCATGTTTTATTCTGAAAAACTTCCCTTCTCCATTGGGATAACCTGCATTTGTGGTGTTTGAATGTTCAGATGTTTTGACTGGCTCCGTAGGGGCCCAGATGTTCTCCTTGCCTGGAGCCCTTCTGTCCCCCGCACAGCACCAGGGCTGTACAACTGCCTGAGAAGGCAGAGTGTCCCCTGGGCTGTGGGAACTTCCACAGGAAGAATCTAACCCAAGCAGAAAATTCCTGATATTTGGGTTACTATGGAACATCCAGGTTTGAAGTGGAGGCCCTGACTGCTGGGCATGATGAGAAATGCACTGAATCTGAGGATGGAATCTTGCTTTCACTGGTGCCAAGGCACAAGGACTCACAACTTGTGTAGTTATTCCAAATTTGTAACCGAATGGTCAAGAGGAAGACTCGTATTCATCCAAGAATGATGTTGCCTCGCCAGTATCTGCATGAAAATTCTGACACACAGGGTACTCTTCACATAGTGCAGTGGAGCATGTTGAGCAATGTTGCATTAGCAGCTCAGACTAATGTCAACTGAATAACTATCTCCCCTTGGTGGCTGTAGCAGTCGTACCCACCAGCCACCCTGCAGCAGCTTGCTATGGACGTGTGGACACCACGCACGTTACGTTGGACATGCGGCACCTTCCTCATGCTTGAGAAAAGGTGTGTGACTGATGCAGTGTTTCATGCAGGGAGCCGAACACAGTGATGAGTTGCCCATCGCGGTGCCCACTCCAAGGCAAAATGAGCCTGTGGAGTCTCAAGCCAGAAACTAATTTGGTTCCACTCCCAGAAAAGTCAACGAAACCCATTTTAAGTCTAATTATTTCATCCTGTACTGCATGCAGAGTGGTTTGCCAACATTACCAGTAATAGCACAGGTTTATCCCAGGAACAAGTTAATGGAGCGCAGAGCGGCAGCATTTCTGTGTAGCCGATTAGTGGAGCCCTGGATGAAAAGATGATGAATCTGACACACGTGGGCAGGATCTCACTTGGCTTCAGAGTCTGACTGCCTTTAGGAACTACCTAAGCATTTTTCTGTTTAATAAATCCCTTCCCATAGTGTCATTCTCAACACTAGCTAATCACCATTCCTTGCTGAAAGTAGAAAAGCCTTATCTGATTCAAGTGGCAGCTAAAATTTGGTGACCCTGTCACAGACTTCAGAACCCGAGTTGTCATTAGTGTCTTTTATGTGGAAAGCATTAAGACAGCACAGTATGGAGGGCGGGAGCCACTGTGTGTTGGGTACGTTAAATATTACAGTGTGTGGTTCTGACTGTGCAGAATTTCTTTCCATGTCCCCTTCCCTTAAAACAGTTTTTCTTAAACCACAAAACTTTTCTGCTTCACAGGCAAGGAAAGCAAACACAGACACAATCTCCAGCAATGTTCTGCAGATATTCCTTCTTCTTTAGTTTGTGTATTTTCCTTCCAACTCAAAGGTAAGCTGAGTGTTTAATTTGTTTAACAGGGAATGTCTGATTTATGTTTCACATAAATAGTAGGGTCAAAAGGAAACCATCCTTCTAGTAATCCAGCCTATCCAAAGAAAGCTGGGAGCAGTAAGGAATGTGGTGTAGAAGAGAGCAAGCTGCACAGGTCCCCAAAACACAACAGGTACATTAACAGCACAACCCCTTATTTCCCGTTTGGGATCAGAACAGTTGGCAGCTTCCCCTGGAAACGCACCCCACGGGACTCCCAGCTGTGTTATTACCAGCCCTGAAATGACAAGTCCTAAATTTCCTGAACTGTTTATGCTGCTCACTAACTGGTTCACTTCTGTTGTAAGGTCCTTTTTGGTCCAAAACCTCCATCAAATCTCTGAGGACAGCTTAAAAAAAACCCAAAACATTAGAGCTTTGAGTAATTACACCACAAAGTTCCATACTGCATAGACCAGTGGTCCTGAAGATCTGGAGACAGGCAGAGATGCTGCCTTCCACTTCCTTCAGCCCTTCACAAAGCAGTGACAAACATATTTTCAAGTGATTTCATGACCACACACGGGCACCGCACCACAAAACTTAACCTATAACAGCCCAAATCCCTGTCTCAAGCTGTCAATATGATGATACAGATCTGCAAGCCTCACAATGTGAGGTACTAACTCTATTGTCCATCCACAAAACATTAATTTTGACATTGGAAAATAGAGTTGAACCCTCTGCAAGCACAGCAGCTGGGGTGGCTCGGTCCACAAAGCATTGCTAAGTGTCTGTGCTTTACCCTTCCCCTCCCATTGTACTCGGAGATCTTACTCTGGACAGCAGCTGTAGGGATCATGCTGACACTAGCGTAAAAGGGTGAGAGTTCCTTCAGGAGACAAGGGATTGCAGAGGAGGAGCTGGTGGTCAGCAAGAGTTGTCTCAGGCTGTCATAAGCAGCCCGAGGAAAAGAAATGCATGTTGCTTTTATGCTCGTGGAGGAGCAGGAAGGGGGAGATTGGGGTAAAAATCAAGATTTGTGATATACACACATTGCTTGACTTGTCTGGGACATCCTAAGAGTGTCCTTAAGCTCCTCTATGTGTAAACCTGTAGCTATCGGCTGAGGTAATCTGCCGTTTGCTCACTTCTTCATGGTGATATGTATTTGGCCAAGATAAACAATGAGAGCAAGTGCTCACTATTTGAATGACTTACCTATTTTTAATAAGCATTTTATTGGGTTTGTTTGCTTGTAAGCTGGACACAGAGCTGCAGCTGCACACCAGATGTGTCCAGCATTCTCAGCCACACATAACAGTTTGTACTTGTGTCCCCAGGAGATGCTCCCTGTGTCACACACCTGACTTACGCGGTGGCGACACAACATCCCTCCCTGGATTTGAGAACCTTACCATGGGATACAACAAATACCTCAGACCCTACTTTGGGGGTAAGCTGGCTCCCTGCATTTGACCCTTTGAAGAACAGTCTGTAAGGCTTGTGGGTAGGAAAGAGCATTCTTTAAGCTTTCTTTAGGATGCCCCAGTTGAAGAGGTTGCGTTCCTTTTAAATGAGCTGGTAGCCAAGGTTGCTTTCCTTTCTCTTCGTCCAGTGTCATCTTGCATAGATTGTGCATGCAGGGGTGAGGCATTAGAACACATCCATCTATGAGGTTAAGAATAGGGAATTTATAAAGTTTAACACCTCTATGAAAGACCTGACAGAGTAACTAAATTCTGCTCTAATTGTACATGCTTTTGTTTAGACTTTGACCCTTGTGATCTTCTGCTTTGTTTTTGTTCACGTATGTCAATCCAGTAAATTGCAGCTATAGAGGAATAAAGCCATTCTCCTTGCCAGAATCACTGACTTGTGACACATGCTTTCACTTCACACTGAGACTAATAAAAGCCACTTTAAACCCTCGTGAAATTCTGAGCACATGAAGGATAGCCACCTGTTTGGGAGGTTACCTGAGGCTGTTGTCCAGTTTGGGTGTCAGGTCTCTCCCCTTCCAGGTGAACGCTGTATCCACTTAAAGGAAAGGGTTTCTACAAATGACATTCAGCTATGAAAAACATTGCTCTTATCAATTTTGCTTTTCTGCCAGTAACCTGTTAATGAAACTGTGTTTAACAGAAAAATTCCCCATCAGCTTTCACCAGGATTTGGATGTTTTCCACTCTATAACAGCTCCTGCAGACTAACCACCTGCCACGAGCAGCTTTGCGCTTCTGCCTTTTTCTGACCATGGAGATGGATTTCTGGGACTATGTAGAATTTACTAGGTTGTTACACCATGAATGCCTGCTCTCTTGCAGGAATAGAAAAGCTCCTCTAGATCCTGTCACAACAGATGCTTCTGAACTCCGTAACAGAGATTAGCTGCATCTACACCAGCTTACACCTACCAGAGCTGTAATGTTAAACAGAAATGGTCAGGACTCTGGTTTGACCTCCTCCACAAGCATAGGATCCTCACAGATCTGCCCTCTAGTCGTTAATCTGAGGTGTGGTTCAAGGATCTAAATATCTAAAAGCCAGACAGAGGAGATGCCCACACTGCTTCAAAAAATACTTAGTTTTGATAAGTGAAATACCTCTTGGATTTGGGATAAGTTTAAAATAAGCAAACTAAGAAAAACAAAATCAACAGGAAGGAGATATAGAAACTTTCCTAATTACCACTAAGATGACGAAAAGGAATTTTATCAAGTCCCATGAAGAAGGACGTTGTTGTGTCATCACTTAGGCATAGAGGGCGAAAGCACCAAGCGCTGCTCAGAGCCCCAGATTCCCAAGGGGGATTAGGTGAACCTGGCAGAGCCTAAGGGAAAGTCTGTGTGTCTGCTGGTGTAACCAGTGCCCTGTTCAGAGCGGGCTGTGCACCACGACCTGGGGAGCCCTCGCCAGGGCCAAGACTGCTGGCATTTCCTTGGGAGGAGCTGCCCTCTCGTGGTGCTCTGTCAGAGTTAGTGCTGGAAACGGGGCTGCAGAGGTTCAGGACTGTAGATAGAATAGGAACAGAGTAAATAAAAGCAGGCAAAAGCACTTCTGCTCTGGCACTCAGTACATGGTTTCAGGGGTCACTGAATTTCTCTGCCTGTTAGTTTTCCCTCTCTGAGAAACAGGGATGCCGTTTGCTACCTGCTTGTGGGGAATCCTTCAAGAGTTGTCTTGAGAACAGCTTTGTACAAAGTTTGTTCTTCTTGCTGCTGTGCAGGTGTTGTGGATGGTTAAATGGATAAACCAGCCCTGAGTGCCTATCTATAAACACCACTAAAACACTTCTTATTCCAACTGCTGGCCTTCACGGGTAGTGCTGGTGGGCACTGGCTCTCTGCCACCCATCACCACTTACAGAACTCTGGCTTCCTAACAGCAACAGCTTTATTTTGGATCATGAATCATTTGTAAACTCTGACTAACCCTTTGGGCTTCTGTGGTTTCAGAGCTAGCGTTGTGTGCATGGGATGCTGCGAGCAGTGCCCACGCTGCACAGCACCCTCAGTAGCCTTGTTGTGCCTCTCATTCCTCCCTTCTCTCTGCTCAAGCTTTTCTTTCCCTCTGCAGGAGAACCTGTTCAAATTGCAATGAGTCTGGACATCGCAAGCATTTCTAGTATATCAGAGAGTGACATGGTAAGTGATAGAACTTTGATTTTATACGATATAAGAGATCTGTCTGAGATACTTGTCATATATTCCTGTGTGTGCAGCATGGAAATGGATTGTCCTACTCAAGCTGCTTTGCCCTCTTGTGCCTGTTGACCACCCTCAGAGGTGTGATGAGAAGAGAGCTCCTTTATGACTGCACACTATGTAGATGGCACAGTAATGTCAGCTTGTAAATAAACAGAGAGAGCTCCAAAGGTCCCGCTGGTCAAAACCTCAGTAGCTCCTGGAAATCAGGCCCCTTAGATATGGGAAAAATCAATCACTTGTGGCATTTCTTTTACCTTTCTGCCGTGTAGGAGCCCTTTGTGTAGGGTAGGGCTGGCTGCCGTTCGACATGCTGGCACTGGCTGAAGGCACAGACAGGGTTTCTTCACAAGGAGGAGAACTGGGGCTGCAACTCGCTCTGAGGCTGAAAGAACCGGTCATCCCAAGAACACAAAATAATAACAGTTTTCAGATCTACAGAGAACACCTTCCTCCCACTGATGAGTCTGGTTCCCTACATTCCTGATAGCTGGATTTCAAACCTTGCTTGCTGAAAATGCCTGCTTCAGGTTGACCAAAACTATGGGTAGCTTGGGTAAATTCATCAAATTTGGTTTTCAAACAAAAAATGTCCAAACAGAACCAAAACAAAAAGAAAAAATGTCCAAACCATCCAAAGTTCAGTTGTGAACAATTTCAATGTTTAATTCAGCATTTTTAAGAGCAGCACAGACTTTTTTCTCTTCTCTACCCCCAACAAATTAAACAAGTCCACTGGGTAAAATATTTTAACTTTGATAAAGTTATTATTTTGTGGAAGGGACAGAGCAAACAAAATAAATTATTCACATAATTAGAACTTTAATTAAATTGCCTTCTAAAATAGTTCCCGTTCTGGAGTTTTTATTCTTGATGATCCATCTACATTGCTCTGACTACATGGAAAACATTGCAGAGGCTTACTCTGTGCCTTGTGAAAATCTGGAAACCAATGAGGATTCTCCTGTCACTTCACAATTCACAGTATTGAAAGCCACAACAGTGCAGTATTTAACATGTTTTTCCCTTTGTCACAAGGTGAGAATAAAATTTTAAAAGCTGCAAAAACTAACAGTTGACAATCGATGTCGACTTAGACCTTTTCTATTATAAATTATAGCGACTCCAAACTCTAAGTACCAACACCAGGACCAGTCTGTCTGTGATGTTTTGAAAATAAAAGGCATTAGTGGTTGTATTTAATTCATCGATAAGGAAGTGAAATAGTCCAACAGTGCCTTGTGTTGGTCCAGAAAGCTCAGCAAAGAACTATCCTTAGCACTGAATATTTCTTGTTCTTTTATGATGGGATACTGTGAAAATGCAGGTAGATTTTTGGCAGGCTGAACTCAAGTTAATCTTTGTGTCCTTAGATTCAAAACTCCTACTAAAAAAGATGCTACTAGTTTGGGGGGTTTTATTTGTTTGGATTTTTAAGACTTTGGTGAAATAAGGTGGATTTGCTTACCTTTTTTCTCTGAAGTGCCAAGGTCTCTTTCATGATCACGTTTATAATACGTGTGTAATTTTCCAGCTTTAGACAATGGCAAGTGCCTAGTTTTGTGGCTTCAAGTGCATGCTGTCATCTGTGTTCTTACCTGCAAAATGGACACCAAAACATCAATAACAATAACTGCCCATTTAAAAAAAAAAAAAAAACTATAATCTTTAGTCTTCGAGCACTACCTCTTTGAGTGTAAGGATATGAGAAATGTAACACAGTGAATAAAATTATGCTGACAATCTGTCAGATTTACTGCACGCATTTGAAGCTGACCTTTGATAGGTCAATTAAGTGTGTGTTCTGCCTCTTGTCACATGTCATACCCACAGCTGTGCTGTGCAAGTGGCCTGCATGTGTATCCTCACAGTTTTTCCTCTTTTTCCCAGGATTACACAGCTACTATATACTTGCGGCAGCGCTGGACAGACCCCCGGTTGGTCTTTCATGGCAACAAGAGCTTCACACTAGATGCTCGCTTAGTGGAATTGCTGTGGGTACCAGACACGTACATTGTGGAGTCAAAAAAGTCCTTCCTGCATGATGTCACTGTGGGAAACCGCCTCATCAGACTGTTCTCTAATGGCACTATCTTGTATGCCTTAAGGTACATCAGTTATTGGCTTTGCAGCTGCTGGCTCAGAGTAGATTTCCAGAAATACACTGGAAAGGAACATAGACATGTGGAATGGTTTGGACTGGAAACGACCTTTAAGATCATCCATTTCCAACCTCCCTTGCATGGGCAGGGACACCTCCCACTGGATCAGGGGCTCCAAGCCCCATCCAACCTGGCCTTGAACATCTCCAGGGATGGGGCAGCCACCACTGCTCTGGGCAACCTGTAATAATGAGTCAGTAAGCCAACCATGACCACAGTCTTCTGATTCATTGCCCCCTGTCCTGGCCATCTGGAAAAGCCAGCCAAGGATCAGGATTCCCCCCACGGTATGTGCTGTGTCCCATGCACAGCACCTGCTCAGAAAGCTCATAACTTTAGGTGTCACCCAGAAGTCGAGCAGAGTCAGATGGAGGTGAGGGAAGAATGAAGCGAGATCATTATCAAAGTAAAAGTTTAACAGGTAGTGGGAATCTATGTCCTCACCCCGTGCCACGTAGCCATGGATTTTGCTTTTTAGCAAAAGGTATTTGTTCATGTATTTGCAGAAATGTGCCCTGTAACTGTGTTAGCACCGTTTACAGTGTTCTCTCACAGTAACTGTGCCCCAGTTACCTTCACCACGAAGTAAAGTTGCTATGAACGACCTCATTGACCCCCTGCAGCAGAGCAAGCCCAAATCTGTGTGCATTTGGTTACAGTGCCTTAGGGGACATGGGGCAGCTTCCTAAGATGTGCAAACTGCAGCACTGACAAACATGTGAATCTACGCTACATCTCCCACGACAGCAAAGCAAAATCCCTCCTTCTGTTATGTTTTCAGCAGTGTGGCTGCAGAGAGCTTCTTTTCTTAAGGAGGGGTCTCTCTGATTTGTATCAGTTAATTCATTTCGTAGGCCAAATTTATCTAAATGAAAGCAGAGGCTTTGAGGTCTATTTTGGTATGAAAAATAGATATATTTCATTATAAGCTTTTATTGCAACTTTTTGAAGTTCTTTCTCCTCCTACAGAATCACTACGACTGTTGCTTGTAACATGGACCTGTCCAAATATCCCATGGATACACAAACCTGCAGACTGCAACTGGAAAGCTGTAAGTATGAGGTTCTAGAAAAAAATGACTTTAATTTAAACTTCATTATTCACATGTAGCTATGCTACTTGAATATTTGGATTCACCACAGTGGCTTTCTGGAGTACACTTTTATTCCTGCAAATATTTGTCCAAAAGAAAACAACTTTGTTTCATCACTCTTCAAACACCTGTCCTGCAATCCACAGTTTAAAGGATTTCTGTCACTGTGCAATTTATATTAAAAAAGTGGTTATAAATATTTATTTTATTAGACTGTGGAGTTCAATTTCGCACAGGAAGGATGAAGCAGTAAGGCAGGTTTTCCAAATTCGGTTCCTTTTGCACACGCAGCTTCTTCAAGATTAACTTTTGGGGTGAGTGCATGGGATGGGGCACAGCCAGGAACAGCTTTTCACACTTTTAGTTATCTGCCGCATATTGCACCCACCAAACTTCCACTTGAACTGAGACTCTGTGAAGTGTGGTTCCTAGGAGAATGTGGGTTGAATGTGCCTCTCAACTCAGAACAGAAACCAAGGCCAAACCCAACCTCGTGATACATGCTCCTCCGCAAGGGCTGCCCGCTACAGCGATGCAGATGACGGGACCCTTGTCAACACAAGGAGTCTCAACAAAAGAAATAATCAGCGAGTTAGGCTCTCAATGAGATTGAAAGCTCATCCATGATAAAACTGGCTGGGAAAGACTCCAGGAAAACTGAGGACACTACAGGGGCTTAGAAGGAGCAGTACTGCTGCTCTGTATCTGCAAAGCTCCAGGAGAAGCTGGCAACTATCTCCCACTGCATGCCACAACAAGACATAGCTGAAATCTCAGTCCTGAAAAGACCAGGTTTCAGCTTCTGAGGCTCTAGCACAAAGCACCTAGGGAAGCACATATTATTTTCACATTAAAATCATATTAGTTTGCCATGGTTAACTTCATTACAAGGGATAGCTCCTGAAATAATAATGATTGGCCTCTTCTGCTAAAGCATCGCTTGTTTGGGGCTGGTTTAGAAGCGATTGGGTCCTACATCATGCTCAGTTGCTGTACAATTTCAATGAAATTACAGGCACATTGCCCACTGGAGATTCCATTAGGATAAGTGCCCAGAAATAATGCTATTTAAATATAAGCCAGATGAATTAACAACAATCTATCATTTATTATAAAATTTTCCTGAGTAACCACAATTCATAAAACTCCTGAGAAACTTTAAAAGTCACATGCTCAGGATTCTACATGTGGATTCATGCCCTCGACACCTAATTTAGGAGTTTATCACACTCAAGCTCTGGTAATTTCTGTCTAATAAGAAAACACAATTAGATAAAAATAGAGCTGCAACTGCATTTTATTCCTTCTACCAGGATAAACAGGTTATTATCCAAATCAAAGCATCACTACTCATTTTCTCAAAGAAGAGCACTTAATGAAAGAATCGAATTAGTGAGATTGATAGGCTCGTTTCCTAAATTAAGTGAAATTTCTGAAATGAATGGCAGGCTGGTGACTCAGTACAGGTTTTCTCCCTCAGGCTGAGGTATCCCTCAGTCCAGCCTGAGGTTATGTTATACCCTTATTTACATTCCTGGAGGTAATGACTCAGCCAGCAAATATGGAGTTTACTGATAACTCCTTGAATTGTTCATTTTTGAGTGAATGTAATGTTACCTAAGTGTTGGTTGTATTTATTTCTCTTCGGTAACTTAAGGCCTTTGGGGAGAGGAGGAGCGATTTGTAGAAAAAGCTGCTGTTACAAACAAGTTTTCTGGACAACATGTACCCAGGCAGAAGAGCTCGGTTCATAACTGCAGAGTAGTCTCAGCTCCAAGCTCTTGACTTAATGAAAATGGCTTTTCTGGCATTTGTAAGCACTTGAATAGGCAATTCAGTGAACTGTGATTCTGCTACCTGGTAAGGGGCTCAGTGGAATCTGTATTCCCTTTTTTACCCACTGCGTTTCTCGTGTTCTCCTCTCATGACTGAAGAGACTACGTTCAAGGGTTGACTGCTGCAGTAGTTTTATCCTGCTGCAGGTGACCAAACTGTGGATGATAGGAATATGTTATCTTTTAAAATAGAAATACCCCACATAAATGACTGAAACGGATTCCCGACAGATTTCCATGGTGTGCATCATTCACAGCGGTGGGTGCTCCTGTTGAAATCTGAACCAGCAGAATATAGAAGTAGAACAATGAAAGAAGAGCAAATGTCCAGCTATAGTCTGACACCGTTAAGAGCATCTGTCCAGCCCATAATGCCTAGATCATGTTTCTTTCTCAGGAGACAGGGCAGGCAATAGCTAGGCTTTTACTGGCTAAACCACAGTAACAGGGGTCTTTGCCTTCTTAGGGGGATATGATGAAAACGATGTCATCTTCATGTGGTTGAGAGGAAATGACTCTGTCCATGGCATAGAGAAGTTGCGGCTCTCTCAGTACACAGTGGAACGTTACTACACCCTGGTCTCAAAGTCACAGCAGGAAACAGGTAAATCGGGAAAAGCAAGAAAAGTCTCAAGTATTTCCCCTACTACCTCCCTTCCCTTCTACAAGCCAGTGTGTTTTGACATGAAGCATGAACCAGCAAAACCTTCAAGCACATCTTAATCTCACAAAGAGGATGGTTGGAAAGAGCATGAAATCCAACGAGTTGCAGTCAGGGTATTCTGTAAGATGGAAATCCATGGAAAGATGGGGATTTAATACACTATATTCACTTGAAGGAGTTTCACTTATCTTCTTTCTTTAAAATTTTCTACTTCTTTCCTTCTCCACACACACCTGAAGAAGCTCTTCCCCTTCCTCCCAGGTGTGTAGTCTATAAATACTGCAGAAAACCACAATTGCAGTAACTGGGAGTAAAATTAATGTTTATAATATCCTTTTTTTTTTTTGCAAATTACAGTTCTATCATGATGGAATAAGATCCCTTTGTATATCACAACTTAATGTCTTTTTCATTATCAGTGTAAATAATTCTTCCCTCCAGAAGAAAGGAGGCAAAACTTCCTTAGAATGACCAGGTCTAGAAATAACAATGTTTTGTTTTGTTGTAATGTACACATCCCACAGACAACATGGAGTTTGTTTCTACACTTCAAAAGGAGCTATTGTTTACACAGCAGCAACAGCTCCTGAAACTACTGGCACTCCAGCCCCAGAACCCTTGTGTCAGTAGTATGGCAAATTGATTTTTAAAAATTGACTGATTTGGGGAGGGTGAGTGGACACAAAAGATGCAGTTATCAAAGATCACAAATCATTAAAGGGGAGGTTAATTCCCTGTGATGATAAGATACTGGGATGCTTTGTGGCATGAGCTGGAGACTGCCAAAATAGAGAGAGAATCCTTTTGTTTAGTTCTCAGCTGTCAGAGAAGACTCAACTTGGCAATGCCCCTTCAAAGTGGTTACTGGGAAAACTGCAGTACTGAGTATGCTAGAACAGATGAAAGCATCAGCCCTTCTCTGGTCTGAGTTAAGACACCGGTATAAAATAATTCCACTTTGAGTTAAGTTCAGGAGCCCCTTTGCGCATTGATTTAGATGTCTCTTGCCCAGCAATGCTATAGGATGCATCCTCCCATCTAGGCAGTGTTGGATAGGTAAGATCATAGAATCATAGTTTCGGTTGGAAGGGACCTTGAAGATCATTCAGTTCCACCACTCCTGCCATGGGCAGGGACACCTCCCACTGGATCAGGCTGCCCAAGGCCCCATCCAACCTGGCCTTGAACACCCCCAGGGATGGGGCAGCCACAGCTTCCCTGGGAAACCTGGGCGAGGGCCTCTCCACTGTCATAAGTGAAGAAAATCCTCCTTATGTCTAGCCTGAATCTGCCCCTTGCCAGTTTATACCCATTGCCTCTAGTCCTATCACTACAAGCCTTTGTAAATAGTCCCTCCTCAGCTATCTTGTAGCCCTTTCAGGTACTGGAAGCTGCTCTAAGGTCTCCTTGGAGCCTTCTCCAGACTGAACAGCCCCAACTCTCTCAGCCCATCCTCGTATGAGAGGTACTTCAGCTCTCTGAGGCAAAAGTGTCAAGCTTGTACATCTCCCATGATTTACGTGAATCTGCAGAGCTGCACTGGTTCTGGGCTGTCCCAGCTTCAGTCCAAGTGTCCTTGGGTATCTTATGTTCTCTGGGTTTCTTCCTTTTGTGAGCAGGCAATTATCCACGACTGATATTGCAGTTTGAGCTGAGAAGAAATGTCCTTTACTTCATTTTGGAGACCTATGTTCCCTCCACTCTACTCGTCATGTTGTCCTGGGTTTCTTTTTGGATCACATTGGATTCAGTGCCTGCAAGAACCTGCATTGGTGAGTTATTGCCCAAGGAAGGGGGAAAATTTAAACAGGCAGGGGAGCCTCTGAGGGCTGGGCAGACAGCAGTTTTCTTGAGTCCTCTGCTCAGTGGCCTGCTCGCATTCTGCTTTTACTTGCCAAAGTGCTGGGTTAGCAGTATGAAGTATGGAAGATATGCTGGGGGGGGCATGCTTGCCCACCTCTGTATGGCCAAGGCTCCTGGCAGGTCCCCAGCAGAGAGCAGATGACAAAGCAGACTCTTTGGGATGTGCTCTGGAGGAGAAATTTATTTTACTGAAAGTAAGACAAATAAAAGAACACGCACCTATTGGAGTCAAGTTGCCAAAGGCAGGAAGAGCCCATGTGAAGCTAGTAGCTAGTGCTATGAAAGTATTTAGTTTGATGGATGATTTGGATTTAGTAAAAGGTGATGTGCTCTATCTGGCTAGCAACAGTGACAACACATGCAGAAGTATAGATCAAGCCTTCTCTAAATTATCCACAAGAGAAGTTACTTGCTTTTCTGCTTTCCAAGGAGTAACAACAGTGCTTTCCATGACAACTCTGATGATTGGCTCACGAAGTTCACTTTCAAAAACCAACTGTTTCATTAAGGCCATTGATGTTTACCTCGGGATCTGCTTCAGCTTTATCTTTGGTGCCCTTGTGGAGTATGCAGTGGCTCACTACAGCTCATCACAAAAGTGTGCAACTAAAGCACCTCAAGAGGTAAAGCCTGACCTAGCTCCATAAGTTATCTTGGATCAATGATAATTAGTCCTCCGTTAACTGAATAAGACCAAGAGTCTTCCTGTTATGCATACAGTAACAATTGCTTCTCCTAACTGTCACTAAATGTAAATTTTTCTGTGCCCCAAACACACGAACAGCGCAGGTCCTCTGGGTCCCTGGCAGCCTCCTGCACAGCAGCTCAAGGGCCAGCAGCCACAGTTGACAGTAACGTTGGATCTGCAGGATCTCATTCAGGGACGCCCTTTGGCCTCCCACTAGAATTCACTCGATAGCCCCAAGAGAAGCTCAGGCAGGAGCACAAAGCACCTCTGCTCCTTTCAAAATGCAGCTGAATAAGAGGGACTGTAATGCATCCCTTCACTCTCCTATGGAAAAACTCTGATTAGAACACTGATCTGGCAGGTAACTTCCTCTCCCAGAGGACAGCGGAACCCTTCTTCCTCTCCTCCCAGAACATCAGTCCCACAACGTTCTGTGGGGGTTGTGAGAGAGAGTGGATTGTTCACTGTGCTTCCCTTCAGTGCAAGAAATTAAACAATTGAGAGTGATTATAGTCCAGTGGTCATAGAGAGTCCAAATCCTATCAGAGGGGAAACAGGTTTCCCACCTTGCTGCTGAGTTCCCCACCCATTATGTTTAAATGTAGAAGTGATAAAGATTCATGTGTTGTACAAGACGGTTGTTGGGTTCCTCCATTCACAGAACGAGACTCACTCAAAGGTCTGAAAATACCCCTAGAAGTCCAGTAGTGGAAACTCCTGCATCTCTGGGACTTTGGGTGCTCCTAAAGACAGGCAGCAGCTGAAAGGCATGCTTGAATGTTACAGGTTTTGATGAACATATGAAGCTCTGTTCCTTTATCTTTATCCTTATGGTTTCTTTTATGATTGAAGCACTTTTCCTCTGCAGAAGACAAACTGTAAAGTAATTGTACACTCCTGTTTCCTAGGGGCCTGCAAACGAACTTACTAAAGAAATGGAAGAAGTCAACATCGCCAACATCCTCAGCAGCTCCATTGCCAGCTATAAACAGAAAACTAGCTTTACAAGCATCGAGATCTCCAGTGATAATGTTAACTGCAGTGGTTTGACGATGAAAACTCATGAGAAAATCAAATGTTTCTTGAGAAACAAAATGCACAGGATTATCAGTTATTTCACCATTCAGAACCCCAGCAATGTAGACCACTACTCTAAACTGCTTTTCCCTTTGTTTTTCATGCTGGTTAATGTGTTTTATTGGGCTTATTACCTATATTTTTAGTAGAAATTAGTCACTTTATTCTCCTACTTCAGCAGGAGAGGAATCTTGCCAATGGGGACCTAGGTACTGAACCACAGTGAATCCAACGCGGACAGGTGCTCTGTCGTGTTTCTTGAGATACAGAGGAGAGGAGTGTGTGAGGTACATGAGATGCAAAGCCTTGGCACTTCAGTATTAGCAACATTGACTCTGGACAACAGCTTGTTCAGCTGAGTGGCTGTGCTGGGCTCTTGTGCTCATGGCTGTTTTCCTTCCACCATCCAGCCTCCCATGTGGCCGTAGACAAGTGTGGAGGACTGCACGTGTCAGGCCACACAGCACTGTGGGTGGCAGCATTATCTTAGGAGTCTGAAGTGGGTTGGAAGAAGTGGGTTGGAATGTTCTAGATTAGATCTCCAGGAGGATGTAGGATTATAGCTGTTAGTCTTTGTTTGTCAGAGAGAACAGTAACAGAGGGACTGTGATGGCTGTCTCAACAGAACCTCTGTTCCATGACAGAACCCAAAGGCAGCGGAGAGAAACCACTTCCATGCACCGTGTTTCCTTGCGCGATGTAGTGCTGGCACTGGTGTGCCTCATTGCCTTAATACCTGTCAGACACACTGGGGTAATCCTCACTTGCTGAAGATATCCATCCCCGAGACAGACAGAGGGCTTTTTATTTGTAGAGCTGGTGGTTTTTCAGAGATTTGGGAACAAGAAATATAGGCAGCAATATTGTTTTATAATCCATCTCCTGCACTCTTCCTGTTGTGCTGCAGATGGACAGGTTCTACCACATCCCCATCTTCCTCAAAAACAGGTTATTTTTCATCCCAGAGAGTGCTTCTTTCAGCTCTTACTGCTACAGGCAGCTCTTGTTCCTTGCCAACCATATGGAAGAGTAGCCAATTTGTCACCCCTTCTTTTCTATGGCTGCGCAGCCATAGCAAGTCAGTCTGTGCATGGGCCAAGGTGCAATGATCTAAATCACCCTTACCTTCTCTATTTTAGCCTCAGTGTTAGTTTTCCGCAGAAATTCAGATTCAAAGTGGGATCTGGAAAACGCCAGCAGCTCTGTTTATCCTGCAATCAGCAGGACCACAAGCTCTGTTTTTAGAAATAAATTAAATATGTAGGGGGCACATGCTTACGTTTGAGAATCAAACAGCATTTGTACTCTGTAGCTTAAGGCTACTGGAAGTCTTTGTTTCCTGATTCTAAAATAGACCCGTTTATGACAGATTTCCTCCTACCTTCTTGGTTTATGCAATTTTCGTAACTTTGAGGGTGAAATCCTGCAGTTCTGTAAGCAAAACGTTCATCATCTGCAGTGGCTACAGTTCAGCAGGGGTTCTGTCTGCGAGAGGTATCTCAGCAGGTCACTTACATTACAGGTCTGTGCATGTGGTTTTTGCTTAGTGCAAGAGTCTCTTACTGGGGTTTCCTATGGGAGGTGGGCAAAGCACACAAAAATATAGATTTTTATTTTTCCTTTAATAACTTTTTATTGAACGGCCTCCCTACAATGTGTTGTGAAGGTTCTAAACCCCATATTCATAAATCATAGCTTTTACAAAGCGCAGCACAAGAAGACAAAAGGGAACAGATTGACAAGGGCAAGTGAATAAACACAGATTCCAATAATGAAATGCTGCCTTGTATATACTGGCATTTAAAGTCCATTCCATAAAATACAATAAAGTGAGTGCGTGTGATATGAACACAACCCCCCAAAGAGATCCTCTATTAAAAAAATCCTTACCTTATTTCTGTGTCAGTTTTCTTGCTTTAACACCCAACTAAAATACCCTTCTGTGTTCTACACCAGCTGCCAAATATTAATGTTAACAAAAGGAATTTCTCTGTATGTTCTAGCAGACCACCAGTCTCAAGGCTTCCTTTCATTAGATGCAGCTTTTTTACAACTTGCTGCTTTCAAGTTGCTGAGGACATCTTCAAAATTAAACCTCTATGCAGCAAAATGCTGGTCTCTTCTCCCAAGTACCAATTAATAGGATGAGAGGAAATGGCCTCAAGTAGTGCCAGGGGAGGTTTAGATTGGATATTAGGAAAAATTTCTTCACCAAAAGAGTGGTAAAACATTAGAACAGGCTTCCCAGAGAAATGGTAGAGTCTCCACTCCTGGAGGGGTTAAAGAAATGTGTAGACACAGCACTTTGGGACACCACCATAGTCACAGTGGTGCTGGGCTGATGGCTGGATCTTGGAGGTCTCTTCCAACCTTAATGTTTCTATGATTCCAGAAGCTTTGTCGCTTTTTAAGAACATTTGCACTTAAAATCTTGGTGGAGAAATGCTTCTGAATGAGCATAGGAGAGCGTGATGGATAGTGACTGGCAGTCAGGGCACACGGGTAACTTGAGGAGCTTTCAGGAGATGCAAATGCTTATATCTGGTGTGACCCAAAGGACTATAAAGCCTCATAAAATGTTATGGAGAGTCGCCCTAGCTAGCACAGGTACCAAGCAGTCTAGTCACAGCAACGTAAAGCTATTTGAGGATTAATTGACCCACTTTAAAAGACGAAGGATCTGCACTACAGAGTGGAGCTGAAACAGGCTATCACAGCCTGTCTGCAGCCCCCTATATAGCTAATACGAGCCTGTCTAAGAGCATAGCAGTCACTGATAGAGAAATGCCACCTTTTAGTACATCTCGGTAACCTCCTGCTGCCTCACCCCCACCTCTGAATCTTCCCCTTGTTCTTCTTGTGCCCACTTCACCCCAGGAAAAGCAAGACCTGGTCCTGCTACAGCAGCCACCAGTCTGAGCTTGGGGAAGGTTATTTTTCATTTTCAGGAGGATGAAGGGTTCAGCTCAGGAATCCTATTGTTTCAGAGCATGCGGTTTACATTATGGTTTCTGAAAGGTATTTGTATATGCAAACACTACCATCTGCTGTAAGGAAGACTTTGCATTTTTAAAAGGTTAATGCCATTTCAAACTACTGATTGAATTGGTAGCAGAAACCACTCTCATCTGCTCGCTGTATTCAGTGTCACAACACAGCCAGCCAGTAAGCCCACGTCTTTACAAGGAAAGACTGTTGCTGGAAATTGGCACGTTTTTTCTCCAAATCCTCACTTAAGTAACTATTCTATTCATTAATACGGAGTTGGCTTTTTCTCCTCCCAAAAGGAGGACTTATGTATAACATCAATGTACTCTTCGGGGAAATCCCAGATCCTAAGCAGAGACATGGATACCGGCACAGTTTGAAACAGAAGTTTTTCAGATTCCAGGTGAACTAGCATGATGAGGTCCTGACTCCTGCCTTTATGGTGCTTTAGCTGGGTCCACTGCGCTTAGCACAGAACTGGCCTGAGAATGTGCCCCTTTGGAAACCTGTGAATCAAGGAATTTTCTGGTTTGGGGGTTTCCAGCACGTTGTAGGGCTTTTACTTTCAGTCATAGTACGAAGTCCTTCCATTTACCCATCCAAATCAGTCTTCTGGTGCAGGTTTGGAAATGGCCTGTCTTTGTTTTTTTACAAAACATGTAATTTTTTTATCTATTTGTTACTCTATTACATTTTTATTGAATTGGCATCCCTAGAAAACAAATCCTCAGATTTCAGAGAACATGGAATTAAAGCTCCACACGTAGGGTCAGACCATGCAACAGCTTTCATCATTGCTGTGGGACCAAGTCCTCCCACCAGTCCAGAACTGTGAGTTTATCCAGCCTGAGACATATGCTCACCTGCAGTGCCTTGTTTTAAATACTGAAATTATTTCTTTCCCTCCACAAGAAGGCAGTAAGTTTTGGCTTTCTACTCGCAGTTCAGATTTTCCCCAAGATTTCCTGCCCTTTTCTTTCAGTGCAGCCCACAACCCCTGGCTCAGAGCACAACCATGAGTGGGTCTGTCTACCTTTGCAAGGTGCTGTGGTACTGCAGAGCATAAACACAGCAGCATCCTTTTTGCTCTGCTGATACAATAAGAATAATCCACTCCTGCAGCATCAGTGGATACCATTTAACTGGTATTTTTTTATAAGCTAGGGCTGTCAAATAATAGAAAGTCTCTTCAGTGAAGATTTAGATTCGTGTCAGTTGTCATGAAATGTAATGACAAATGTATAACCAGACTAGCCCTTCAAGACAGCCTGTGCTTTCAGGCTTCAGGCATCTACTTTAGGACAAGTAGGTCAGCATTCAATACAAAAAAAACAATACAACTTTTGGTGCATCCAAGATGTCTCTGGTATCTCTAGACAGGCTGCAGCTGAAATGGACTGAGACTTTCACAAGTGTTTCATCAGCCTGGATGGAAAAACAGTCCAAGGTCTGCTCTGCTGGGCAGGGACAAAGCCATCTGCCCTGCCAACTCAAACAGGAACCGGCTAAGCTAAAAGCACCGGGTGGAATCCTGAGCCCATTTAAGTTAATGGGAGTCTGTCTAATGATTTAAATGTACTCGGGCCTTTACTTCTTTCCTCATGCTCACACACATTTTTCATTCGTAGTCACTCATTCAATGCTGTTTCCATATTCCACGCCTATTATCAGGCACAAAAATGCAATGCTAAGAGCTACCGCAGATGAAGTACCCCCATTAATACCCTGCTGTTTCTGAGGACCACAGTAAAGGGGCCAGGACTAGTGCTGGGCTTCTGCAAACCAGTAGATCCAATCCAGAGCCCTTCTCTGTCCTGACATCAGGAGTGGAAGCATCAAAGACAGGTAGGAGTACAAAATATCTCTGGACAAACCTCATCCTCCCAGAGGCACAATGTGGTCCTTCAGCATTTGTGACAGAGATCCACCACTGATCTTTTTGTTACTTTTTCTTAACCTCCAAGTATTTAGATGAATGAGCTTGTCTGGAGATTATGCCTTTATCCAGAGGTACGAGCCCAAAAGCCTGGGGATGCCAACCTGCTGGATTCACTGACGCAGTCCTGTTTGTTTGTAGAGAACGCAGGAGGTCCCGAGAACAGCAAGGAAACTGTTATAACAGCAAGCTGCAACACCTGTGTGCTCAGCCCTTCTCACAGCAGTAAGTGCTGCCCCTACAAGCTCATCTCAAGCATTGTTTTCTGGCCTTGCTGAAGTTTCCTCCTGTCCTCTCTCACAGCTTCCTACTGCTGCATCAGTGGCGGCTGCCCAAGCCATCCCAGACCAAAGCCAGCAAAGACTCCCCTCCTCTCGCACAGCCTGCTTGTCTCCTGTATTGGACAGCACAGTGGTCCTTTTTTCATGCTCTGATCACATAAATGTTTGGCAGAAGGGTTAAATTCTGCAATGATTCCAACAGAAGCAGAGTGGAGAGAGGCAGATTGCTGCTCTCCTCCTCAGCTTCTTTGATGGGTCATTTTGATCTGACTAGGCTTTGCCCAAACTCACTTGGAAGCTGCATTACCAGAGCTCGTAGCCTGAATCTCTCTGTCTGCTGCAGATGTTCTTCCCTTTGTAACAAGTCAGAGCTAAGTGTGTCTCTGAATGACACAGGGGAAGAAGGAGTTGGAGTCTGATTTATGGTTTAGCTGAGGAAAGGGAGGCTTCAGCCCAGCTGCCAGCTCCAGGACGTCCCTCTCTGCCTGTTCAGCCTGTTTTGGGAATACAGAAACTCTACCACCACCACACGGGCTGCGTGTCTCCTCGACTGCAGCCCTTTGCTCTGCACGCTCCAAAGGGGTAAGCAAACCATTTGAGAATATCCTATTTATACTGCTGCTACGGCACAAAATGGGAAAGGTTCACTCTTTAGAAAACAGCCTTGGGGGGTGCTCATACCTCCTCCTTAGCCCTTCTCCAGCGCAGACCTCGGAGCAATGCCTGGGTGGAGGGTCTGGCACTCGGGGTGAATCCCATTTCCCTCAAGGGACAAGGGTATTTTACGCAAGATCCACGTGCAGCAGAGACAAGCAAAGACAATTCTGCTTTATATCAGAAGCTGTTTTCTAGTTGCTTTTCTAGGGAAGGATCATTACAGTCCACCTGAATATTTGCTGCAAGGGGAAACACTACTTTCTTCAGCAGCAGGTGAGAGAAAGCAGGTGAAGCTGAAGGAAAATCCTCCAAGTTTCCTCTCTGTGCCTGATTTCCTGGCTGCTTTTAGGGACAGGTAGTTTTTGCTAATGAGACTTTCCATTATAAAGTTTCCATTGCTTTGGAAAATATTAACTTTGCTGAGTAGATCAAAGAGGCCCTGCAGTCATAGTTAGAATATCCTAAAGATTTAGTTCCCCGTAATAACAGGGCTAAACCGCAGCACCACCAGAGGCAAAAACTATATTATTTGAAATGAAACTTCTCATAAATATCCAGCTATGAAGTCATTTTATATCAGGTGCTCTTATATAAACCGGACAAGGCAAACTCTCCCATCCATCAGCATTAAGGCTGCCAAGCAAAATGACTTTATGTTCATTGTCTGCAAGTTTCAGAGACTTCCCTCTCTCTTTTAGGCTTTTCCAGGAAACATCGTGTTTTGCTCTTTTAGAGAACTTTGCTGGTACAGACAACCAGTAGCACGACCAGTGTCATCTTTGGGCTTAAAGCTACTCTTGCCTTCCTCTTCTCTGTGTCTCTGCTGGGAAATGGATGGACAGACAGACACACACACACACCTGGCTGTCAGCTGCCGCTAGCCAGTGTTAGTGTTACTGCTGACTCCCTAAAGGTGCTTGGTATCACATTCCAGGGATGGGACAGGAGGTTCAAGTGTTTCTGGGTAAAACTATAACGCTTTCAGAACTTTTGTCTACTTAAAGGATACCAAAGAAATGAAGGAAACTTGAAAAGAACCCCTGAAACATTTAGAAGGAAATACTAGCTCTTGAAAGGGATTTCCAGGTGTCTTTGTGTGAAAAAGAATCAGTATATCTACGTATTAAACCAAACCCAAGCATTTGGTACCAGAACACTGCTAGTAGGCCCTTCTTTTGCCTTTGTAAGTTAGAACCTAAACACACCTGCAGTCACCTATGATGATGGGAAACTGTGACACAGAAATCCGTAGTCAGCCACCGCTGGAGACAGGTCCAAGCTGGGTCACCAAAAGCCCAGCCAAAGCCTCACAGGAAGAGTCCAACTTTCAGGCAGCAGATAGGCTTTTTTATTATTATTTTTTTGATAAATTACGTAGAAAACCTTAAGAAAAGGGCAAAAATAATGATCCTCCACTTTAACATTACAAAGAAAATAATTAAAATATATGTTATTAAAATATGCAAAATTTATAATTTAATTATACCATTTCAGAGCCTTACAGTCCAATAGCCCTTCTGTTTTCTGCATAGTAGTGAACTTTCTTAAAGCTCACAGCAGAATCATTTACTTGATGCTGGAGAATAACTTAATTACGGATCTACTGCCTTTGATTAATGGATTTAATAATGATGTTACAGTAGAATTATTAATTTAGACTTCATGTGCTTAATGCACTAACAATGAGATTCACAAAAACAATGTGTCAGCAAACAGGACTGGCAGTGCTGGAGACCCCAGGGCTACCTGTGCATGGATGGTGGCCAGTCAGCAGTCCTGTTGGAACTTGCAAGTGGCATCCAACCACTTCTGCCCCATCTGTCATTAATCTCCACCACTTGCAACTTCTTTCTACAAACCCAAATACTGCTTTCAGGCGAGCTGAGCGCCTCAATTGAAGCTCAACTCAAGATAACATAAAAAAGTCATCCTAAGCAACTGGCACAATACTCGTTAATGCACAAAACCAGTAGGCACAGCCCCCTGTAGCCTGCTCTTACTCACCAGAACAGACTAAACACCAGTTTTCTCTAATGCTTCTTCTGTGCACATAATACATATGCAAAGTTTATTGGATGGAAACATGTTGAGTCAGCCAAGATTTACTCCTCTAAGGGAGCCTCAAGAATAGGTGCTTTATTGGAGCCTAAGAAAGCCTTGCAGGACAAGGAAGAGAGAAGGGACACTTCAAAAGTTTTGAGTTTTGCCATTATTTCTCACGGGGCTCCTCTGCATGTCTGGGTAAGAACCAGATCTGTGAGTCTGGCAGAAGCCAGATTCAGAAACCTTTACTTAATCAAGTAAAACTCACATTAACAAAAATAAAACCAGAATGAAGACCTGAACCACATTTGGTCTAAAAGAGCAGTATCTCAGGAATCACTAGCAACAGGATTTCAAATTGCATCAGCCACGTACCTTACCTATTACCATGCAAAGTAGAATAATGCAATGCAAGTCAGCAGCCTATTATAACACCAGCCCCCAAGAAGAAGGCAGGAAATGAATAGGAATAAAATTTCCATAACAATTCACTTACAGGAATTATTCCAGAAGACCTTGTCCATCTCCTGGTGGAAGATGCAGTCTGAGGGTACACGAAGCGCTGGGTCATTTTGCCGTGTCCTCCTGCTGCCCGTTATCCAGCTTGGGCACAGACCCTTCCACAAGATGCTGGCAGAACTCCTTGCACTGATGCTGCCACATGGAAGTACCTGGAAAAACCCCAGGAGACTGCTGCCTGGCCAGCACTGCCCTGTCTCTTGAGACAGCCTGCTTGTTAAAGGAATTATGCACGAGAATGCAACTTCACATCTGATGGTAGAAAGGTCCCCTCGTTGGAGGGCCCTGGAGAGCCTAGCTGCCCTGCTTTCAGCTCTCCAGGTAGCACCTGGGGGAGGGTGTCTGAAAAACAGACAGGGTTCTTTGGTGCTGGTCTTGCAGCTCCACCAGTGGCATTAACCCTTTGCTTCTTGTGATTTTTTGGGGGACATATTTAGGGCTAAGACAATTCAAGGTTCGTGATGCAAATCAAAACTGTTTTCCACCAAACCCAGCAAAGCAAGCTTCAAGGATTAGACACATACCAAAACAACGCAAATTTTGTTACCAAACCAGATGGGACTATGCACTTAATGCCCAGCCACGCATCCTACCCTGTTCCTTGCTCCCCTCTTAGCCGCTCACTCTGGTCCTGCCACACATCCATCCAGCCTGGAGAGCCACAGAAACTTGTCATAGCTGGTTTGCTAATGAAAGATGTTTTAAGCAGCTATGGGTGTTTCTCCCTCTACCACACAGTGCATTAACCTCTCCTCACCCCAATTTGTTCCAGGTGAGCTCAGGAGTCATGGCCAAATCACTTCAGCTATAGATTGCCTGCCAAGTGGCAGCTGTTCAAAGGAGACGTACAGGCATACGCTGTTCTTTATTTAGAGTTTGAACCCACCAAGAACTCAGATTACATTATTCCCATAAATGCCAAAAATGCTTTCTAGGGTATTTATGATAGGTTTCCTCAGTGCCAGGATACGGGAAGTATTTCCTTGTACGCTTCTGTTTTACAGTCCTTGAATCGCACGTGGTTCAGCCTGAGCAGGGGCAGTGCTGACCTGCAAGCCCTCCTTGCTTTGGCTCCTCTTTGCATATATGGTTTCACCCCTATAAACAGGGGTTTTTAACTTGATGTGAGCCTTAGGAAATCCTTGTTATCTACATATACTCATCCCTGATACCTGTAGACACAAAAAATGTAACAGGCAGTGACAAGTAGAGCCTATAATGTAAAACTGGGTGTGCAATTACAGTTGGATGAGGAAGCGTGAGGTAGAACACATTAAACCAAGTAAGAAGTGAGGTAGGAAATCAATTTCCCATTAGATTCAGTGGTCACTTTTTTTCTGAATCTCAGTGATAAAGCATCAATCACAACATAATATACTCCTGTACAGTCTGATTCTGTGTTCAAAGCAAAACCATGCATTATAGAGTATGAATTAGCCCAGCTGTGAGAAGCAATAAGCAGTGCCCTATAGGTCTCTCCATGCTGGCTTTAAGAAGTGCTCCGCCAATGCAGTGAAATTGCATTATATGCAGGGAGAAAGAAGTGATTTTGTAGCAGTCTATTTCTGCACTTAAAGCGTTTAGTGCAGAAGGTATGAAGCAGAAGTTGGGAAAAGCCATGGAGACATTTTGTTAACATATAGACCCAAAGGATTTCCCTCTGTGGATATGACCAGAGGATGTAAGGCTGGTACAACAAAATCCATCCTTTGCTGTGCTCACAGAAGCAGCTAAGCACAATGGATATAAAAAGAATAGAAAAAAGATGTTTGTGGATGATTTCAGGCACAAGCATGAATCCTCTTTTATTTCATTTTGTTATCAGTGTCTCAGTCTTATACGTACATCTTGAAAATGTGATGCACATAAGAGTTATTTTAAGACAAAGATGTTTTATTTGTAGAGAGTGGTGACCCTTGACCAATGCTACTTAGCTCAACTTGCAGGGTCTGTAAGTCTACTATGCTTTAATTCTACTGCCAACGGACAGAAAGACCCATCTCCCCTGAGGTGTATGTGGTTTGAAGAGAGGTGACATCAGCCTATGGTCTGGAGACAAGAAACCTCAGGACTGCAAGGGAGGGGAGTTTGCTGGTACAAGGAAGGATGATAGGGGAGTTTGCTGGTACAAGGAAGGATGATAGGGAGCACATGTAAATCCTGAGATGTTCAAAGAAAAGTGCAACTCGTGGTGAACTGGCAGAAATTTATGCAGAGAGAAAGTGGGAAAAGAAATCAGAGTTAGCTCTTTCGTCCTCCCTCATAACTCACAGTCTAGGTACATCTTAAACAAAGGTAAGTGCTAAGAAAGGATGAACAACACATGTAATACTTCAGTAAAACCTCCTTCTGGTGTCTTCAAAGGTTCTGTAGCAGCTTCTGCACTATGATCCTGGAGCCAAATGTGGATCACACTGTTGTGGGTTGCAAACCTCACAGGCCCATAAACACTGAAAAGAAGCTAAATGTAGAGAGAACAGAGGGTTTTTAATGGGTTTAGGTGCTTCTCACCTTAAATCCAAGAGTTTAAAGTCAATTCCAGCTGCACTGGCTTGTCTTCTGCTTGTAAAGAGCCTGTAAGTAAATTGTTAATTCAGAACCCCTGAGCTGACGTCGTTAATAGATGACATTTGGTATTAAACCTTTCCCAGCCTCTGGCTCAGCTCTATGGTTCTGGTACCTTGGGTGTTACTTTCCTATCCGTGTTTATCTTTCCATGACCATCTTTTTTCAAGTTGGAGGGGGAAGGTCCTAGAAGTTAATTTATTCATTTTACACTAATTTACCCTGTTCCCTTTTCTACAATAGCCACAACACAATATCATTTCAGTAGTGCAATGCTTTGCAAATTTAGCTGAAGGAGGCACTAAGCAAACAGCTTTTCAGAGAGCTTCAACTGAGCTGTCAGAAGGGGCAGTTTGGTTTCTGTGCAGGCAATACTTGCATTCCAAACTGCATTAGAGAAAAGCCAGTGAGGTTATCTGCATTTTTATTTATTGGTTCCAGATTAGGAGTCTGATGCTGATTTCTTCTTTTAAGCCTGCGTTTGCAGTAGGATTTATATTCTAAAACAAAAGAAGGATTGTGATGGTTTTCTCTCACTAGCTCACTCCTCTTTTTTTTTTTTTTCCTTTTCTTTTTTTTTTTCCCTCCCCTGGCTTTACTCCAAGGACCTTTTCTGCTTGCTTGTTACACTCTCAAGATGAAGCACCCAATGGTTACAGCAGTGCTGGTAGTACTGGTGCAGGTTTCTCAGAGTTTCCCTGCCTTGTACCACCGAGGGTGGTGGAAGCTATTACAGGAAGCAGAGAGTTGTGGAAAATGCAATTTGGCGCTTTGCTCTGAGCCTAAGGACTGTCCAGCCGGGACCGTATTGGACCGTTGTGGCTGCTGTTCTGAGTGTGGAAACGTGGAAGGTCAGATCTGCGACTTGGATCAGGGCAATCATTTTTATGGGCAATGTGGGGACAACCTCGAGTGCAAGCTGGATGCTGATGAAGGAAGGTTTGGGGAAGTTCCTGAGCCCCAGTGTGTGTGCAAGTCTCAAGAGAGCATCTGTGGACCTGAAGGGAAAACCTACGAGAACATCTGTCAGTTCAACAGGGCTTATGGTACGAAAAGAAATATCAGCATGAAACATAAAGGACCCTGTGAATCAGGTAATATGTACAAAGGCGCTGCCAAACTGAAAAAAAGATCTGATTCTTACTTTTAGATGTCTTACTAGATGCTCTAGTCCGATTTTATTAAACTAATACTGTGGTTTTGTTACCATTATTTTGTTATAATACTTGTATTAAACATGCTTCAGCAGCTAGTGCTTAATTTGGTACATTACAAGCCTCTGTATTAGCCTAGTGGATTCAAATGAAATGGTGATCAATATGCCACAAATCTACAGGCTAGCACTGCTCTGAATAAGCAGAGCAGTATGTGTAGTTAAGAGTTGGTTATATGTGTAATTAGGAGTTGGTAAACAGATTGGATAGGCAGTGAGGACTGGACAAATAATTAGTATTGTGATGGTGAGGTCTGACTTGATATCGAAGTGGTGATAACAAGGCAGATCTCAGTCATATATATATATATACATACACGTATGTATATATATGTGTGTGCATGCATGTATCCACCTGTGTGTACATATGGCAATCAGTGAAGCAGGGGCAACCAAAGAATGCAGGGCTTCATTTATGTTCTTTTCATAAAGTAGTCCAAAATAATCCAATTTCATAACAGTTATAAAATCCAGCTAACCTATGAAATAGAAATCTAAACATTAAAACAAACTGAAACATTTTCTCTAAAGGCACTTGCAGTGCATGAACAGTTCTCTGCAATGACTGTCAGTGGAAGAATTCTTATTTGCATTGTACAAGAGAATCTTGCCTCCTGCTCAGACACTGTCCTCCTTCTTCACATTATTACATGTCTTTACTCCTGGGCACTTTTCACCTAAGTCACGTGAATAGAAAAGGAAAAAGTGAGCAGGTTTTTGTTTGCTGAAGATGTTTTTAAAGCTAATGAAATATGTTCTTAAATGAAGTTAGTAGAAGAGGTCTCTAGGTCACAAATGGGCCACAGTTCTGGGAATCCAAAACTCTATCTCTGGCAAAGTAACTCAGGTACATATTACCCACTGCTTGCTAAGAACTTGTTGCTTCCAGTTTAGACTGTCAGCTGTGCTTTTATATTGAATGAACATTGGATGTTGAATACTTAAAAGGAAAAGTGATGAACAGGTAATATCAGACTTCTTTCCCCTTTCTCTAGCTGCAAAAGAAACATCCATTAAAGAATGGAAGAACAATTTGCCATTATGACATTAAGCTAGGAAAGGAGGCTTGTCAGTAAAGAGACATTCAGAAAACTCAAGGCATACCAGCCCACAGTATGACTGAAAGCCTGTTAGCCCTCAGGCAGGCGTTCTTACTTGGGATTAAAATAGCATCAGTTCCTGCAGCACATCCCCTTCAGGAATGTTTCAGTAAGTAGTGCCACTCAAGTAGCAACTGATGTTAACTTTGCAGTAGCAGCTGTTCAGGCACACAGGCTGAAAGCAATGGTTTGCTCTAATTAATTAAACTGAACTGGCTGTGTATAAGAAGCTTTAATTTAATAAAAGGTACTCCCACTTTTAATTGCTGGTGGTGTCACGCACCAGGCCTTCCAGTCACCCCTGAGGCCCTAACCCTGCTCATCAAGCAGGAGGAAAGAACTCAGCTGCTTTGTATGCAGGTATCACCCCCAGTGCTTTCCCACTGCTTCCCTGGGTCCCCAGAAAGGCTGGACCTTCTCTCCTGGAATTCAGAGAGATTTCCTAGGGTGGCTCAGCTTACTGAATTGCAGAGAAACCTGGAGGAAAGTTCGTAGGCGTGATAGTGCTGTGCAGGGCTTAGCTAAGGAAAAGGGGAGCCTGGCTCTGGCAGAGGGAAGCGCCTGGCTGGTGTGTGCAGCCAGCTGCAGCACAGCCCCCCAGCCTGAGGTGGGTACTGGGCTCACTGGGGCGGGGGAGCACAAGCACCTCTCTCCTCAATCTCCCCAAGCAGCAGCTGGGTGCATAGGTTGTGGTTTAGGCTCTGGAAGGAGACTCAGAGCAAGTGGTAGGGCACAGATGTGCTGCTGTGGGGGCACCGTGCCACGCTCTCCCATAACTGTCCACCAGCAAGACCCCTCTTTGCCAAGCAAGGCCACTCTCTGAAGGTGGGAATGTGAACCCATGGAGTGTTTGTTCGCAGCTGCAGCCGCTGGTGACAAAAGGCAACGGGGAGTCTGGCTCTAAGAGCAGCGACCTCACTTTCTGCTGACTCCAATTTGCATGACAAACAAGCACTGAACACTGTGGGGTTTTGGTACCAAGCTATAAATATAACCTTCACTCAACTCAAAGCACTTTGTTTGGTTATTTCTCCTTCAAAGCATCTGCTGTTTCCTGTTGAAGCCAAACGGATTAATTGTATACAGCAAGCAATGAATAAATAAACAACAATAAACCCCTTTCATCAGCAGAGCACAGCCTTTCATCTTCTGTCCTTCACCCAAAAGAAGGAGAAGAAAAAGGCTGGCTCCCAAAATTAACTCTGGAAAAGCCCTTCCTTTCCTGACAAAAAATAAATCCTATTGCGTAATTCATTAATCTGGAGTGATAATGATTGTGAAAAGTGAAGAAGTATTTTGACTTTTCCTGGCTTCTGGTTTATGTCTTCTGTAATACATGAGGATAATGCATTCTGTCTATCAGAATGCTTTCTGTAGCTATTGAGAAAAATTTATCTACTCCAGGAATGAAAATGACAGGTTATATCATAAGAGTAAAGATCTGTTTCTAAAGTCATATTTATGTAAAAGAAGTTCTAGGCACAGGAGAATTTGGCTGAACACAAAATCTGAAACACTCAAAAATGAAGTTTGTAAATTTCTGTTAAAATGTCACAGCATTATTTGAATTTTCTTCTGTAAAATACAGCAGAATGGTGTTATGAGATGTTATTGTTTTATTTCTGGAGGCACTTGAAGTTTTAGTAGATAACGCAAGTATTTATTGTGTGTTCTTCTTCAGTGGAAGAACACTCAACACCTCAACATTCTTCTTGTGGTGAGGGGCCCAGAACTGAACACAGGATTCGAGGTGCGGTCTCACCAGTGCCGAGTACAGGGGGAGAATAACCTCCCTGGACCTGCTGGTCACGCTGTTTCTGATCCAAGCCAAGATGCCATTGGCCTTCTTGGCCACCTGGGCACACTGCTGGCTCATGTTCAGTCACTGCCAACCAGCACCCCCAGGTCCTTCTCCAGGCAGCTCTCCAGCCAGGCTTCTCCTAGTCTGTAGCTGCATAGGGTTGTTGTGCCCCAAGTGCAGGACCCGGCATTTGGCCTCGTTAAACCTCATCCCACTGGACTCTGCCCAGCAGTCCAGCCTGTTCAGATCCCTTTGGAGCCTCCCTACCCTCCAGCAGATCCACACTTCCACCCAGCTCAGTGTCACCTGCAAACTTGCTAAGGGAGCACTCGATGCCTTCATCCAGATCATTGATAAAGACATTGAACAGGGCTGGACCCAGCACTGAGCCCTGGGGAACCCCACTTGTAACTGGCCTCCAGCTGGGTTTAACTCCATTTCCCACCACCCTCTGGGCCCGGCCATCCAACCAGTTTTCCACCAGATTGTTTCCAGTTTTCGGTGAGGATTGCTAGAAAGGAAGGGGGTTTGGAAACGCCATCCTTTGAATCAGTATCTAGACTTTTCTATCTAAGCTATTAACTGGATTATCCTCACAGTTAACGGAGGATGGTGTACTTCCACTGTGGAATTTGTCTTGGTGTATGGTAGATGATGTCAGACAAATTTCTTGTACGTGAACAGTGATAACGTTAGTTTGTAATTCAGACCTTTATGTCCTGGAGACTAAGGATGCGTCTGCATGGTGTGGTGAAGCCAGAGCCCTCAGCCTTGTGTGGCTGAGCCCCTGGCTCAAGGATTCTGTTCTTGGCAATACTTCAGTGTTGTCCATGTATCTGTAGCCACCTGTGTTAGCATCGGAACCAAAACCAGTCAACACCTGCCTCCTCAAAGAGTTTTCAATGCTGTATCTGTACAGGAATAATTTAAAGAACTCATGTGAGTCAACTCAGTGTCCTGGTTCTGGTTCTTTTTCACATGTTAAGCTAATTACAATGGATGTAGCATTAAAAGGAGTGTGGCTACACTGAGTTTTAATATTTCAAAGCATGGGTTAATATTAGGCCTCATGTGGTAAGTTCAGTAGCAAAAAAAGTTTCTTATCCAAGATATTCGGTTAATGCTGATTTGAATACAAGAGTTTTGAAATAATAATGTACAGGTTCAAAATGTCCTGCTGTCATAAAGAACAAGCATTTAAGGGTTTAAGTATCCTTGTTTGAAAATCTTACTTTAGTAGAGTACCAGGGTTGTTTATTGAGGCATTCATAAATGAGGACATTGATACTTGCTGTATAATTTGTTTTCAATTAATTTTAATCAGTGTGCATTTGGTATTTTCTGCACACATATCAATCCTGAAAAACTGACAAATGCATTAGAAACTTTGCTTGAAATCCTAGAACACGCTATTACAATTTCAAATGCTGAAGTATAAATGCTGTACCTACGTATTGATATCGATATTGCCAGTAAAAATTTATTATTTACTCTTACGTTCCTATTTCCAAGCATCTGAGATCTGTGCAAAAATAAAAGCAGTAATTAAACACAAGTCTAATGGCCCAGAAAGTACATTCATTTTTAAACACTGGCATGGAATTAGAAAGGAAACAGACTTTAGAAGGAAAAACATTTCTTGCTGAGGACAAATTGATGAGGAAAAAAAGCAGAGATCTCCAAAACAGGAAAGCTGCAATCACAGTAAATAAGTTATTTTGCTCCCTGCTGCTAAATATCATTGTCTCCCATTACTATGTTTACTATGTTCTTGCACACTTATAGAGGGTATGTATTTAAAACATGTACAAATGCATCAGGTTTACTTTTTTAATGTCTTCAAATCCCTGGTTTGGCTCCCTCTCGTGGTTAATGTCAGCTGCTTCTTTGGGAAAAAGCAGGAGAGGATAATTCAGAGGCAATAAATAAACGGCGGAAGGGGATGAGAGTGAGAGAACAACAGGAAACAAGTAGAAATCTAATAATTACAACAAACATAACACAAAACCTTATAAAGTAACTGGATTTCAACAACGTTTATTACTTGTCTCATAACAAGAACGTCAGATGAAATTGGTAGCAACTGAGGATAAATGTGAAATGCATTAATGCTGTTCTCTAACTTGCTGCAATGACTTCATGGGTAACAGAGAGGGGGTGACATTTTAGAAAGCTCAAGGCAAGGATGTACTCACAAAAGAAATTTTGACAAGCCAGCAATTTCAGTATTTTAGCTCGTAATCTAAGCAAAATGTAACAGAAATTAAGAAACGTCTTGTACAATCACGCTACTCTGTGATTGCCAGCTCCAGAATCTCCTGTACTTTCCTTGGAAGGTCTAGTTGAGTGTTGGCTGCAGGACTGGTGGGCCTGGAGGGTGCTCTGCGATGGCCACGAGTGGGAAACAGATTAAACTTTCACCTTAAGTTTCATGATTGTGTATGACGGGAAGGACAGACGGGTCCTTGACCTAAGTGTTTTTAAAAATCGTGTCCACTCTTCCATGGTATACAAGGAGTTTTGAGCTTTAAAAGTCGCTTGGAATCACGTGGCTCTTTATAATCCATGAGATGGCAAAAGGCAAACAAACTGGATCCTGTAAAACAGGAACTACACTTATATGCTTTTGTGTTTGTATTGTCTTTTGCTCACTGTTTCCTAAAGCACTTATCTGCTGGTTCTTTGCAGCTCCTGTTATTTCTGTGCCACCACAGGATGTCCAGAATTTCACAGGCAATGATGTCATTTTTGGCTGCGAGGTGTCAGCCTATCCTATGCCACAGCTTGAATGGAAAAAAAGGGGGAGTAAAATGTTTCTGCCAGGTGATGACACCCACATCTCGGTACAGGTAAAACCTGAGTTTTCCACATGTCATAAGAGTTTGGGATGAGGAGTAGGAGGATTAATCAGTAAATTCCTCCTTTGGAATACAATTGCTGCAATAGGTTTTCAATAGGGGCTCTCTAACTATGTGAAGAATTCTGATTTAAGTCCATGCAAGGCTCACTATTTTGGCAGTCCAAGCAGAAGAAATAACAGGCAGGGACTAACTGTCTGGCCTACTTCAAGGAAAGAAAAGATGGAAGATTCTCCTTATACAGTTTGGAAAAACTGAATGCGTATATAGATGCAAAAGTTTAGGCTACTACCTAAAGTAAGGAGCAGTCCAGGAAGGATGGCTGTTGGCAACTGTTTCACTGGTCTTGATGCAGAAGCACAGTTCTGGCAGGTATCTAAACTTCTGTGCAAGATGCTGTTTCTGGAGACCTGCCATTTGAGTTCAGTCCCTGAGGAAAGCAAAAGAACTTGTGCATTTTATGGAGGATGCTGTTTTAATCTGAGGGGAAAGAGCAGAATGGCATTAGTATAGGCTTCAATCAAATCCAGAAACAGCCTGAAAGTTTGAGCTAAAATTAAATAAATCAAAATGCTAATGCTTTTAAATGGAAATAACATTCTGGGGAGAAGAGCTAACAAAGCCAGGTATATAGGCAGACTGCAGTAAGGATGAAGGCTGCATCTGCATGCCTTCTCCAATGGATGATATGAACACTGACTACGCAGAGAAATGCATGGAAAATCTAGCTTTCTAGATACACAACCCCAAAAATGAGAAGAACCAATGGATGTGGAACATAACCTAAACAAAAACATAGACAGAAAAAGCTAATTAAAGTAGCACAAGTACTTAAGTACTAAAAGTATAAGTTATTCCTAAGTGTTTCCAAAGACAGCATAAACAGAGGTGGGATTAGTGGACTTCAAAGTTGCTCAGAAAAATATGGTGCGAGAAACCACAACCAAGTGCAGGTCGTCTCAGAGGCTGAACTGAGCCCTGTTTACCCATCTCCTGAATACAGCCATCCCTGTTAACATTTGTTAATGGCTTTGTGTTATTAGTATGGAAAAGGAAGCTCACCCCTGAGAGATGCTTTAGCCTGAGTAAGTTGAAACCGATTGTGAAGGGGGGGGTGAAAGCTCATGGTATGTCCTGCCAATCCATTAAAACCTGGATGAACGCCAGCCTAGTCAGGCCCCTGGTCCTGAACAACTGCCCCAGTTGCCCCTGCTGCTCTCATCCTGGAGGAGTTTATGAGCCTAAGAATAAGTGCCAACGCTCTGAGGCAGAAAGAAATTATGCTGGGACAAGAGATGGGAGGAGTGCTGGGAAGCAGAAGCATCAGAAGGAGCAGGAATCAGTGCTGTGAGAGGCAGTGAAGTTTAAATACCACAACGGAGTAGGGAAAGCATTAACTTGGAGCAACAGAGACAACAGGATGTTAAAACATAAGCCAGCAGGATCAAAGAGAATCAAAGCCTGATAGCAATAAATGAAAAGTAAAGATTGGAATTATTCTTAATCCAGCCACAACTGGATTTTAAGAACTCTCGTGGTGTCTCCTATCTACTTAATCCCAACTATTTCTTCCTCCTCTCAAAGGCAAGAGGTGGGCCTCAGAAGTATGGTGTGACCAGCTGGCTGCAGATTCAAGGCCTCAAAAAATCAGATGAAGGCATTTACATCTGCCACACCAAAAATAAGTACGGTGCAACATACGCCTCCGCAAGACTGAAAGTCATTGATGGTACATTTTTTTTTTTTTTGGTTTTTTGTTTTTATTTGGATGTGAAGAGTATAAAAACGCTTATGAGCAGGCTGCAAAGGGCAGCTTTGTCAGAATGCAAATGAAGGATATGAGAAACTACCCAAAAATGTCCATATTTAAACTCTTCTGTGCACTCTTCTTTTACTCTATCTCTTAATGAAGAGATTCAGTCCTAGGCATTCAAAAGTTGGAAGTGCTTATGAATTCGGGGGGGGGGGGTGGGGGGGTGGAACTTACGTGTTAGTATTGTAACATGTTGCTGCTTCCAGAGAGCAGAAACCTTTGAATTGTAGCCACACAGCCGAGACACACATTATCCCACTATCCTTATCCTACAGAAGTCCTTTAACATTCAGAGGAGCTCTACACTCAAAGCAACAGCGGCTGTGGCTGAGAGTAACTGAAGCAGTTCTGCTTGGTTGTTTATTTTTCAAAAAGTTAGGAAGGAAACAGCTCTTGTTCCTTAATGGGAGTGTTTGTAAAGATCAAAGAAACAACTTCACTGTTGTTCTGCATTGAGTCCAGTCCTGCAGAATAACATCCTCCCTCTGAGGAGAACTGAGTTTCCTGGCAAACACAGGATAGAAATGTATTGTCTTGTATTTGCTAGGGGAGTTTGTAACTGGTCTGGTTTGTCACTGACATTGTTTCAGCAAGTGGTTTTCAAAGCTGTGTTGGCTCTGGTCCTGTTTTCAGGTGCACAGGATCTGCAGAAGATGGAATTCAGTTTACCAGTATTAGTCATTAAATGTATTTTCAACATCTTAAAATGCAAATGAGATAAATTTGCTCATATACCATAAGCTTTGATGATGAGGTCAAGTCATCAGATACAAACCTTCTGCTTGTAACAGATGACTTAACAAGGGTTCAGAAACTGTGAGCTTGCCATACAGCTCCCAAACCTGACTTTCCTCTTTGTTCCTATCTAGATACTCCTAATTTAAACTGGACTCAATTGTCTTGCAGACTCATCGCCTGCACTTGCTGGCAGTAGAAGTGCAAGCTACAGCGTTGAATATGAAGACTATTACGACCATTCTGATGATGACGACGAGGAAGAATATGAATCTGGGGACTATGATAACTGAAACAACTCCAAATAACATTTTTTGTATATCTGTTGTCCAATGTCTTTCACATTCTTGTTATATTTACTAGTAGTCTCTATGATGTAAATGGCTCCTCTGATAACGCATATATTCACTTGTGTATCCAGCTTCCTGAAATTCAGCTTTGGCTGAAGTGTATCATGCTACTTACCAAAAATAAGAACAGTTGTAAATTCATACATTAAGACTGTTAAATAAAATTCTTAAACATGCACCTGTCTACTAACTATACCGGAAGGATCAGATTTTATATTCATTTTTAAAATGCAAATTATAATTTCTTTCAAGCATTCTAATTTGTCTACAAAAAATGTCCAGAATTTGTACCTTGTATCAATTTCCTTTTTTCTATAGTATACTAAGAAATATCAAGAGATCGTTCACATAGCAACAAGCCTAAGTAGGAAGGTTAAAAAGGAGTTTTAGTGTCCCTACTTCATATTTTCTCATACATTTCAGCAAGATTATCCTTCTCATTTGAAAGTTTCCACGGTTAGTCTCATAAAGGGCAAATTATCTGTCTTTCGGGGGGTTCTTTACTTTTCATAGATACATGAAGCAATCACAGTGCTGTTTTACTAGCAATACTCAAAAATACCCAGAGAAGACATCTTGTGCATTCAAACAGATAAGCACACCTTTTGAATTCTTTTTGTAACGGTTCCTGCACTATTCCCAAACAGTTTGCCACACTGCAGAAAGAGGGCTGGACCCTCCCCAAGTGATTTTTATTTAATTTTAAGTGACTTGATTAAAGCATATAAACAAAACCAGCCATTTCTGAGTGGTTTTGCATCACATTGTTCTTTTTCCTAAAATTCAGTTTTCTTACTGAAAAGAATAACTCATCGTCTACAAAAGATTATTAAATATATTTAAAAATACGTTCAGAGACAAGTGCAATATATTTAATTGGGAACCCTTTTCTCTGAAAAGGTTAGCTTTTTTGACAGAGTCCATCAGGCCAAACACTCACAGCCTGGTATCTGAAACAGCACTGCTAAACATTTTCTCATTCAAACATTATTTTCTTCCCATTTTCTACAGTGACAACAGCAAAAGGCACTAAAGAATTCTCCATAAACCGCGCAGATCCTGTATCATTTGTTACCCAGAATAAAAATGACAGGCGCCACCATGGAGTTCAGAGCAGGGGAGGTCAAGGCAGAAATTCTTCCCGCAGTGTTAAAACATCAAACAGCTGTGTGCACAACAAAAATGTCAAGCTTTTTGGGTGCAGTGTTCACCAACATTGTCAGCTATCTGGCCACAGCAGCAGCCCTCACTGCCTCCCCTCCATCCCACTGTATTTGCTGCTCCTTGATCCTCCTTCCTCCCTGTGCCACTGACTCCTGAAGTATGTTGCGATGCCACACGTTGCCGAGTTTCCCCCTGGGCTCTGTCTGTCACCATGCTATACACTCCCACTGTTCACTTTTAGTGGGACATGGGATACAGAGGTGTTTCTCCCTCTTTGACCTTTCTTACGCTTCTTCATTAGCGGGAAAAGCATGTTGCGCTCTGATTGCATATGATGCGATGTTGTAACTGCACACAATGTGTGACCCACACCATACAACCTCACCTATTTCTGCCCCAAACAGCATACACCTACAGCATCACCTTTTTGGAACAAGACCACTCTTGATCTAGTGACAGAGAATGCACCATCCTGTGGTGTGAGTTGTTCCAGAGGACAATTGCCAGCATTGCTTATTTCTGCTTGGAATTTGTTCAGCTTCCAGTTACAGTGGTTAAAATCAACTACACCTTTTCCTCTAAAGTTAAGATACTGACTGCATTAAAACAGGGTTGTTTTTTCTCCCTCCATGCACACCTGTAGACACTGTTAAAGTCATACTACGTCCTTAATTTGGATAAACTCTGTATTAACCTTGTCCCTGATCTGCATGGCGGGCTTTCCTCAGTAACCCTGAATTATTACTTTAACTCTAGAGAGAGAATGTATTGTGATCAGACTGTGTTTGCAGAAGAGATGTCAACATTAATTGCACATCATTTGCTGCTGCAGGCTCCATCTGTTATATGTACCAGTGGTTAACAAAAATGGGATTCACCTCATCCAACTGGAAACTGAGACAATTCTAGTTCAAAAATCACAGAATCACAGAACAACCAGGTTGGAAAAGACCCACTGGATTATCAAGTCCAACCATTCCTATCAAATACTAAACCATGTCCCTTAAACACCTCCAGGGAAGGTGAATCAACCACCTCCCTGGGCAGCCTGTTCCAGTACCCAATGACCCTTTCTGTGAAAAATGTTTTCCTGATGTCCAGCTTAAACCTCCCCTGGTGGAGCTTGAGGCCATTCCCTCTCGTCCTGTCCCCTGTCACTTGGGAGAAGAGCCCAGCTCCCTTCTCTCCACAACCTCCTTTCAGGTAGTTACAGAGAGCAACGAGGTCTCCCCTCAGCCTCCTGTTCTCCACGCTAAACACCTCCAGCTCTCCCAGAAGAGCTTTAGGAGAAGAGTTTAGGAGAAGGTTCTTCCCCCAGAGGGTGGTGGAGCCCTGGACCAGCTCCCAGGGAAGCAGTCATGGTGTCTGACCAACACCCTCAGCCCCTCAGTGTGGATGTCGGAGTCGAGCTCTGCAGGGACAGCAGCCAGACTCGATGGTCCTTGTGGGTCCCTTCCAACTCAGGGCATTCTATGACTCTACGACAAGAGGGGTTTACAGGTGCACTTAGTGCAGCAGCCACCGAAAAACACGGCCCTTTGCCGTCAGGAAAAAAAAAGACCACGAGCGCGAGGACCGCGCGGACAAGATGGCGCCGGCGGCCCCGCCCCGGGTCTGACCGCGCCCCTCCCGCAGGCCCCTCCCCTCGGCATTAGCCACGCCCCCTGCCCCCGCCCTCCCCGCCGCGCTCGCAGCGCCCCCTGTTGCGGCCGCGCGCCGCTGCCGGCGCCGCTGGGGAAGATGGCGCTGCGCGTCCAGGTCAGTTGCAGCCGGCGCGGCGGGAGGAGGGGCGGTGCTGCGGAGCCGGAGGGGACCGGGGTCGGTGCGAGCTGGGAGCTGTGGGGCTGGTGCGGGGTCAGTGTTAGTGGGGAGCTGTGGGGCTGGTGTGGGGTGAGTGAAGGGCTGTGGGTCTTGTGCAGGATCAGTGCAAGTTGGAAGCTGTGGGGCTGGTGTGGGGTCAGCTCAGGGCTGTGGGGCTGATGCGGGGCGAGTGCGTGGCTGATGGAGGGTCAGTGCGAGTTGGAAGCTGTGGGGTGGTTGTGGGGCTGTGGGGTGGTGCGGGATCAGTTTAAGGCTGTGGAGTTGGTGCAGGGTCAGTGCGAGCTGGGCGCTGTAGGGTCGATGCGGGGCTGTGGGGTGGTTGCGGGGTCGGTGTGGGGCTGGGGGCTGCGGGGCTGGTGTGGAGCTGGTGTGGAGCTGTGGGGCTGGTAAGGGGTCAGCTTGGGGCTATGGGGCTGGTAAGGGGTCAGCTTGGGGCTGTGGGGCTGGTAAGGGGTCAGCTTGGGGCTGTGGGGCTGGTGAAGGGTCAGCGCAAGTTTGGGGCTGTGGGGCCGGTATGCAGGTTGGGAGGTGGCGTGGGGTCAATGTGGGGCTGCGGGTCTTGTGCAAATTGGGAGTTGTGGGGCTGGTGCAGGGTCTGTGTGAGCCTAGTGTGGAGCTATGGGGCTGGTGCGGGGCTGTGGGGCTGGTGCGGGGTCAGTTTAGGGCTGTGGGGCTGGTGCGGGGTCAGTTCAGGGCTGTGGGGCTGGTGCGGGGTCATTTCAGGGCTGTGGGGCTGGTGAGGGGTCATTTCAGGGCTGTGGGGCTGGTGAGGGGTCATTTCAGGGCTGTGGGGCTGGTGCGGGGTCATTTCAGGGCTGTGGGGTTGGTGCGGGGTCATTTCAGGGCTGTGGGGCTGGTGCGGGGTCATTTCAGGGCTGTGGGGCTGGTGCGGGGTCATTTCAGGGCTGTGGGGCTGGTGCGGGGTCATTTCAGGGCTGTGGGGTTGGTGCGGGGTCATTTCAGGGCTGTGGGGTTGGTGCGGGGTCAGTTCAGGGCTGTGGGGCTGGTGCGGGGTCAGTTCAGGGCTGTGGGGCTGGTGCGGGGTCAGTTCAGGGCTGTGGGGCTGGTGCAGGGTCAGTTCAGGGCTGTGGGGCTGGTGCAGGGTCAGTTCAGGGCTGTGGGGCTGGTGCAGGGTCAGTTTAGGGCTGTGGGGCTGGTGCAGGGTCAGTTCAGGGCTGTGGGGCTGGTGCGGGGTCAGTTCAGGGCTGTGGGGCTGGTGCAGGGTCAGTTCAGGGCTGTGGGGCTGGTGAGGGGTCAGTTCAGGGCTGTGGGGCTGGTGTGGGGTCAGTTCAGGGCTGTGGGGCTGGTGAGGGGTCAGTTCAGGGCTGTGGGGTTGGTGCGGGGTCAGTTCAGGGCTGTGGGGCTGGTGCGGGGTCAGTTCAGGGCTGTGGGGCTGGTGCGGGGTCAGTTCAGGGCTGTGGGGCTGGTGAGGGGTCAGTTCAGGGCTGTGGGGCTGGTGTGGGGTCAGTTCAGGGCTGTGGGGCTGGTGCGGGGTCATTCAGGGCTGTGGGGTTGGTGCGGGGTCAGTTCAGGGCTGTGGGGCTGGTGCGGGGTCAGTTCAGGGCTGTGGGGCTGGTGCGGGGTCAGTTCAGGGCTGTGGGGCTGTTGCGGGGTCAGTTCAGGGCTGTGGGGTTGGTGCGGGGTCAGTTCAGGGCTGTGGGGCTGGTGCGGGGTCAGTTCAGGGCTGTGGGGCTGGTGCGGGGTCAGTTCAGGGCTGTGGGGCTGGTGCGGGGTCGGTGCAGGGATGCCAGCCGTGCCATGCTGGCTGCAGCCATTGTCCAGCTGCTGAACTGCCGTGTAGGCACCACCGTGTCCGTGGTGCCGGTACCAGCACGGACATGGGTGCTATCCAGCCACCGCGCCGTGGTTTTCCACGTTTCCCAGCACAGCAACACGTGGGATGCTGCATTTGTGGCTGCTCCCTGCCCTCATGTGCCAGCTGCACCTGCACTCCTGATGCTTCCCTAGACATTGCTATGCTTCTCCCTCTGCTTCTTCTTTGAAAACCAGAGGTAACCTCGCCATCAGCTACTGCTGACAGCGTCTCAAACACACAGCCTCTTGCTGAGCGTTCATCCAGATCCCTTGGGATCCCACTGGATGGATGGCAGCAGGCTCTGGCAGCGTTACTGAGGCCATTTTAGGCATTGTTTAAATACTCAAGTCTACCTAAAAGGACTCCTAAAATATCTTTTGTCAGCACCTGATGCTTTGTATTTTAAACTGCAGCATTTCAGCAGTCGTGCCCATGCTGTTGCTCTTGCTTAGAGCCAGTGGAACTTTCTTAGCGGAATGTTTTCAGTCTGAAAATGCTGATTAACATCAAAATGTCTGTGGGAATTTGTCAGTGTCAGCAAAACTTTAATCGGGAACCTACCTGGTTGCCTGCCAGATTGCTTGGCTGCTTGCCTGCTGGGTCGCTGCGGAGTAACGCCGGGTCCTTGGCTGGGTTGCAGGCTCCTAGGAGAGCTGCCACAGGCTTCTGAGAGCATGAGAGGTGGCACCAGGGATATCTGGAGAACTTCATTTAGCTTATTCTTGAATGTTATGGAAGCGTGACAAAGCAAGGGGGGGAAAAGAAATCGCAGCATCCGACCTTTTTGATCAGGATGTGAATCTCTTTCTTGCAATCAGTTACACTTCTTTGCGATTGAAAATTCCACCTGTACAGGTGTGTTTCTGCTCCTGACTCTCTTAAAGCAGCCAGCATCTAACTGCCAGATCCTCTTCATTGTGACACTGTTGTTTTCTTAGAAATCGCCTTTCAGCCATTGTTAAGGAGGTGTCTGAAGGCATAGTTTCACATGTTTTGTCTCTCAATAAAAAAGCAATTATGACAGTCTTCTGTTTTCTTGAAGTAAATATCTAATATAGACAGCTAGTTTTTGACCTCTCGTTGTGTTTCTCTGGGTATTTTTTTCACCATAAAGTTGACTAATATCTGTTGCTTGGCTGAGTTACTGTCATACACAGGGTAGTTGTATTTGTTCATTCCAGGTTGTATTTGCTGATTTAAGATTGTATTTTTGGGATTCACTATCTGAATCAAGGAAACTCAGCACATTTCCTCAGTACTACACATAAAATACAACCCAGAGAACATCTACCAAGTTCGTGAGCAGTCTGAGAATTCTGAGCCGTTTCTGGGCATACCTTTAGCTTACCACTAAGAAACTTTGTCCTAGCAGTCTCCTGAGACCAGGCATGTCCAGATAAAGCATTTCAAAGTGCTGAAGGCCATCAGTCTCAGTATCCGATAAACCAACTTTTCTTTTGAGATCAGTATCTAGGTTTTTTTCAGACTTGCTTGAAAAATCTGTGGTGCGTTTCCTTTGTTGTCCATCAGAGGTTTGCTATTTTAATGCCTGAATTAGACCTTTGTGGCTGGGCTTCTATCCTACTTTTATTTTGGACTTTCTCAGACTTGTTACCAAGTTTGTCCAGACTTGGAAGTCAAATTTCAGATGAAATAAAGGACAGTCTTTACTTTTGCTGGTTGTGACATCATAATTTCTTTTGCGCTTCTCACATTGTATTGGGATTGTTTGATTATGGAAAGATGCATTGTAGTTTATCTCCAAAGACTATCTTTGCTGCACGTCCTTATTCCCATGTTTCACCCCAATTATATGCATTTTGTGTTGTATTGTATTGTATTTTCTCTTCTGTGTACCCTTGAATTTTGGGTCTTCATTTTCACTTTAAATTGCATGGATCTTTCTTCATTTAAAATTGCATTATTGGGATCATTACCTGTTCTTTATTTTTCCTCCCCTCTCTCTGAACACGGGAGAGAGAGGAGACAGCAACAAAGGAGTCTCCATTGGGCCCAGCGTTTGAGGTATTTGATATGTTCATTCCAGAAGCAAATGCGCTATTTTTAAAAATTTCCCTGAAGGAACAAGTCTTTGGCTACTGTTGTCTGAAAATCAGGGATTCTGCTTTGATTGCCAAAGACACTTATACTGTCTTGGATTTTTAAAAGGCATTTGAGCTGTGGTGTGAGCGATCGTAGATGGTGCTAGATCACAGCTTTTATTTCACATACAAAACATCTTTTTGGAAGGGCTAGTGAACAGGGTTTTGCCTCAAACCTTTAAGTGAGACTGTTCAAATACCACGTCTTCTCTCTTGCTCTTCTTTCTAGGCCACGCTCAAGTCATGAAATATTTACTGTGTACTTTCTAACAGCAAAGCTGGTTCTTGATGAGATTTCCATAGTCTTTGGGAGCCGGATGGATACTAAAGCTGCTGTTGATGTAATGATTTTGAAACATGCTCAAAGGGTTACTCTCTCCTGTGGGACAGGTTCTAGCATATATCAATCATACCACTCACACAGGAAAGAAGTAATCCATCTCTCCTTCTTTGCTGACGAGAACTTTTTCAGCTTCTAAGTGAGAGGAATTTTAGCTCTTCCATTGCTACTATAGCATCTGAATTGTCCCGTCTTTCACTGATACTTGCATCAACAGATATAGATAATGCTAATTTTTTTCCAGGTATGGTAATTTTATGAGCAGTTACACCTCTTAAAGTGAAGTTTGGTTGAAGTTTTCCAAGTAGCGTAGCACAAACTGTTCACTGTTTTCAATCTTTCCATCTCTCTTTGGAAAAACTGTGGACTTCCCATATGAATCCATCAGAAGAACAAATGGATTGTGTCATATTAAAAAGAAAAGCTTCAGTAGCAGTGAGAATAAGAAATGGCAACTTAAATCTCTGAGCTATTTTTGGCTTCATAACACAAAAAGCCACCTATTTGTTGGTAATTTAAATGTGAATCAACTGGAAAGCTTAGTGTAGGTAACAGTTCATGTTACTGGCATAGTATCTAGGCTTGTAAACACCTAAAGAATTTTTACGTGGTTGAAAAGTTTTCATGTAATTTTCATTTGTTCTTTCCTAACAGAGTCTGGCAGAATTAGAAGTACTGTGTAACCACCTATATGAAGGAACTGATCCGGCACAGCGACTGCAAGCTGAGAAGGTACTCTTGGAGCTTATTGATAGTCCAGAATGCCTTAGCCAATGTCAGCTTCTGTTAGAACAAGGAACGGTAAGTATCTGAAAGAAGTATTACCTGTAAATGTAATCATGCTTGTGGAAGCGCACATAGGTTTCTCAGTCAAGGGCCGTTACTGTGTCAGTACAGTGAAGGCAAAATGCTTTTCCCTGTTTTGTACATATTCTGTTTCATAAATTATTCCAGATTTTTTTCATTTGGAGGTGATCTTTGTAGAAGTGATGATACGTTGCATTAGAGATGATGGAGAAAAAAGGGAAAGCGTCTTACCTTTCATCACTTTCAGAAGGGTTGTAATCAGGGACTCTGTCATCTGTAGAGCAGTGTCAGGAGACAGTGTGGTATAAGCTGCTGTTTGAACATCACCTTGGTTTTGTTTCTAGTTATTAGTTACAATGGAAAAAAATTGTATTAAGCAAATCTTTGAACCACTAGTCTGTTATCTGTCAGTCTAAACATTATCTTATCATTCCTAATTTTCATTTTTAGTGTTTAATTTCTTGGTTGACACTAGATAAAGTGATAGGGGAGTTGATTCTGGTTTGATAGTCCATGCTAAGTCTACTATAATTCTTGCTGTGTTTTTAAAATAATTCAAAAAGAGAAAGAGGAAGCACCTTTGGAAATATCTTTAATACAGAACTGAACCCATAGTAATTATCTCCTAGTTTTAAATTATCAAGCAATTTAAAAACAGGTTGCAAAACTAAATAATGAAATTACTTTTAGATGAAAGGGTTTCTATTTCCACTGTTTTATTAGTGTTTTGTAATTTATGTTTATTTGTAATGAAACAAAGTTGTTACTAAAACAGATAGTTTATTTTGGTCCACTTAATAAACGCAACCAAAAACTGATAACCAATCTGATTTCTTTACTATTTATCAGGTTTTGACTGCCTTTAATTAGCCAATTTCTGAGTAATATCTTGATGTGTTTTTGTAGACGTCCTATGCTCAGCTTCTAGCAGCAACGTGCCTGTCCAAGCTTGTAAGCAGGGCATCTCCATTACCTATCGAGCAAAGGATTGACATTCGTAAGTAACGTTTGTGGTTAAAATTCCACTGTGTTAGGTGAATCTAAAACTTCGTGTTAGCGCAGTAATCATTTAGTGGAGACTCTTCTGTCCCTAGTTCTTTCCATTTACCATTTGTGAGGTGGGCATTGTGAGAGAGTTGAGCATAAGGGTAATTGTGATGTCCGTCATCTTTTCTCTGCGGTTAGTTCACAGATAAGATTTCTTCATACTTAAAAAAAATGACTAGTTTTTCAAGATAGGCTTTGTATCCTTCTAGATGCTATGTGTATGATTTGCACTGGATTTTTAGAAAGTCTGCCCTGCTGTATCAGTTCTGTGGGCAGCAGTGTTCTGAATATCTGACTGAGAATCTGCTGCTTCTGATGAAAAAATTTCAGTGTTCTTCAGGTAGTAAATAACTTTACTCAGCTTTAATTTTGTACATTTCAACGGCATTTGGAACAGGTTAAATTCCTTCTAGTTAGAGAGGAGTTTCTGCAGCTACAGTGCCCATTGCCCCAAGGGATTTTCGAGATTGTGTTGGAAACATTCAATAGAGACTCTTGTCTGAAAAACTTCTCACCTGTCTTGAGGTGTCTGAGAGCTGCTGTTATGTAGTGAAATAATCAGTGCCCAGTAGATGGGACTGTAATGAAAAATTACTGTTTTACCTGCCAGTGTTCTCTGAATTCACAAACTGTTATCATGTGTCCTAGAATAACAATTGTGTTACTAAATGTTTAGATCTATTTAATGATTTAACCTAACTTACACTTATTGTACTACCCATAAGAATATATTTTTTAAAAAAATCCATGCCTTAAGTTTCTGTTAGAACCATTTAATTCATTTTCTTCAGAGAAGATGTGTTTTCTGATTTTAAAATGCTGCTTTACAGGAAATTACATTCTGAACTATGTGGCATCTCAGCCCAAACTGGCTCCTTTTGTCATACAAGCTCTTGTTCAAGTCATTGCTAAAATCACAAAATCAGGATGGTTCGAGGTACTAAAAGATCAGCTCATCTTCAGAGACATTATTGCTGATGTAAAAAAATTTTTGCAGGTAGGAAACAATCGTTCACCTCTGTTTTATCTGTTTGGACCATTACTGTTAATGATTGTGTTGTGATGTCACTTTGTTGTTACACCCTTGGGTGGAAAAAGTGTGAAGAACATTGCTTAAAACAGATTGCCCTACAATGAAGAAGCAAGGCAGGTTCAATACTTGAGTTTGAGTGATTTGTTGCTGCACAGTATTCGTGGCATTGTCATGGGGTTTTCTTTTTCCAAAGCACATTTTCATAGTGCGGATTGTAAAACATCAGGCCCCGTTGTACAGCTATTCTATTTAATGCCTTAATTTTTGGGGAGATGCATTTCTGATAGTGTTCGCTCAAGTTAGAAACACTGACACTGCACCAGTACTGGTACCGTGCCAATCAGTTTTAGAATTTGTTCAAATGTATTTTTTCAAGTGCCTGTCATGCAGGCCTGATCAAAGACACCTTTATAAAGTAAGTGTTGGAGCGTCCACTCTTCCAGTGTTAATTTATTGCTTTCTACATAAGAAGTGGAACTTTGCCTGCACTTTTGCTTTTAGCAGTAATCACTAGACACTCCCTGCTTCTGAAGTGACTGAGGAAACCTTGTGCAAAGATAGACCTGTGGCACACACCGTGGCAAAGCACTGTATGTGTTACTTGTGTGCTTCTGGTCCTTGTTTGCCCCATTCCTTTTTCTGTTAAGGAAAATTGATGATTGATATTTGGAGGGTTGGGATGTTCTTAGATATCTGCATACATGTGTGTTCTCTCTCTATACATGTGATGAGAAGTGAAAGAAAAGGGAAAAAGGCCTCCCATGTCTCGTAGGATTATGAGGTACAACAGAGGCAGATAGATAATGGATCCAGTGTGTTTTACAACTTCACCTATTTTAGCGTTTGTAATTAAATCTAACATATCACGAAATTTTAACATTCTAGGTAGGGATAGGAAGAAAGGTTACTCATCTTCCCTCTCCAGTAATTACATGAGGCAGGAATATTCCTGTCTTACATTTTCTTCCACGTTATTTCTTGTCCCCCCACTGCACTGGTCACTGTTACAAAGAAGACGCGTTACTGGATAGGAAGATGCATAGTATTTCAAAACTGGAAATGATTTCTCCTAATGTCAGGGTACGGTCATTCACTATGGACTGTTCACTCTGCAAACTAACGTGTCATATCTAGAGCTGTCAGACACAGTGACTGAAGATACAGGACATCTGTATATTCTATGAAGTAAGTTTGGAGAAAGTGAATGTCACGGGTCGTGAGCCAGAGTTGGTTATTTCATACATTTGACATCTTTACAGAGATTTCTGGGAGACAGCTGTTATGTGTAAAAAGTTAATACAGATCAATCTTTCCAAGTATCTCTGTGAACCTAAAGGCTAGTACTTATTTTGAGAAAAAACAATTAGAAAATTTAAGTTATTTGGAGGTTTACTTCCAAAATGGTCCTTGATGTGTGTATGTGTTCATGGTACTAGCAAAAAATATATGAAGTTGAACTGCTCGTTTCTTGCCAATGAGTTTCTTGTTTGTTTTTTTTAGTCTTCCTTTGTTTATGGTACCATTCAAGTTAATGTAGTTTTTGAGTTACACTGGGAATGTCTAATAAAAGATAAGTTGCAATATTCTGTTTATTACAAACAAACTCAAGCATACTTCTCCACCATTTTGCAGTTATTTTTATGAATGTACTGTAATTGGATTTTGTATTTATTATTAAAATTATTGCGGTGTGACTCTTCAGTGTGCAGCTCATTAAAAGTAGAGATTTAAGTACAAAATCTAGCTTCTTACGAGGTTTCTTTAGTTAAATTGAGAATTCTTGCAGAAAAGAAAATGAAACCATGGATCTACTAGTGAATTAAATTTTAGATAAAAATTGAAAAAATAATCCCTAAACAATACTAAGGTATGTAGTATATGACAGTTTCAAATTCGTGTGCATTAGCATTCCAGATTGAATTTCAGCCTATGTGAATTTAAGCATGGTTTCATATAGAAAAAGGGATTAGCAGCTAGGTCTGCAGTCCTGTTCCCTACTCCTTCATAATTCACTACACCCCTGTGAAAAAGGGAAGGCTGCATTTTCCATTCGTGCTGGTTTGTCTGGGCTAAGGAGCCTTCATGTAGAGTGTATTAAGAATCTGAAATGTAGACGTGTTCAAATTACAGTATAAAGTGTTTAATCTTGCTGAATGCAGAGAGGGCAATTATTTACACATTGCCTGAGAGTTCTCTGAGATTTTCAGTGTTGATTTGCTTTGGTGCCAGTGGTAATACAAACGAGAGGAGAGTGAAAAATTGGATCCCTCAGTAGGCAGGCAGATTCTTCATTATTTTAACTCTGAGTGATCTTCAGAGTTGTGAGAATGAGTGTGCTTGTTAAAACTGTCAGGGGAATTTTGGCAGGGATGGCATCACTCTTTGGACACCGAGGAAGCTGCGAATTGCAGCTGTGAAGGTAGACATAGAGCTCTTCCCCCTGACTCAATGGTCAGGCCTAATTGCAGTTAATTTTAATTGTTTTTAACAAAGCGGATGTGATTTTTCTAGAAAAGCTTTGTCGTAGCTCCCTGAAGACAGCTAAATTTTATTCATTAAATGCAAGATTCTACATTGTATGAGAATTTGGTGACATTCCAAAGAGCTTAAGTACTGATGATTAGATCACACCCTCAGATGCAAATTTTTGACACCTACTGCCTTACTTTTTAAGACACAAGTTCTCAGAGATGGAATATATCATTCAGTTCAAACCAATGCATCATATATTACTGTGGAGGAAAGAGAATTATGGGGGTTTTTATAGGTAGCATTTTGAATTTTTTCTTGTTCTGAGAGTGCCCTGTGATCATCTTCATCCACGGTTAATTTTCCTCGATGGCTGAAATTTCATACAGCTTGCCTTACCAATTCTAGACTACTGAACAGACCTTTGACAAACGTGTGATAGTGATTTTCTGGGTTGTGGTTACTCAGAGGCTGTTTTCAGGTGGGTTTTTGTTGTCAGACAATTCTTAAAATTTATGATGACAGTTTTTTCTAGAGCTGATTTGGGAGCTTGAAGGTCCAGTTCTATTAACATTGATGAAATTTGGCACGAAAGCCTTCTAAACAGCTTAGGATATCTAGCCTAAAAATTCCACTTGATTCTAGAAATGTTGGAAAACACTAAATACAAGCTGTGATGTTTTGAGCAATCCTGTCTGTTTTTTTCTGTAGGGCACTGTGGACCATTGTATAATAGGAGTAATGATTCTCTCAGAACTGACTCAGGAAATGAACCTAGTAAGCATGTTTGGTTTGTTGTTTTTTTCTTTTCCTTCTATAAGGGACGTTTGTATTGCTGATAAAGGAGTGTGTGGAATGTTTCTGCCCTTCATAAAAATGGTTGGAGAAACATTGTGTTTGATAGGAGTGGTTGGACTCCATGGTCTCTTCCAGCCAGGTTATTCTGTTCTTAGATGTGAAGAGATTGACACACCTTCCTCTCCCTACCAGAACATAGAAAGAGAGAATAAATGCTTGATGCAGGGACTCTACCTGTACCAGATACCATATCTGCTACAGGGCAAAGTTTCCCTCATCACAGTCACTAGAACTAGTGAAGCAAAGTGAATGATCAACTTTTCCACTTGTACTTCTACTTATGATTTTCTTTGCCTGCATTTTCTTTTACCTGAGGAAGTGTCTCAGACCTTTCCATCCAGAAAGGGAGACAACCTGGAAGGGAAAAAAAGAGACGCTTCAGGAAGCTATCGAGATGTCTAGCTAGTGCTGGACCACAATTTTTGTTTGTAGTATCAAATAATTAATCTGCCAGGTATACTATTATCTAGGTTTAGCAAAGAAGGGAGTTCTGGTTATTATATCCTCACTTTTCTCAGGTTGATTATTCAAGACCTTCAGCAAAACATCGTAAAATTGCTACCTCGTTCCGTGACACCTCTCTGAAGAACATACTGATTCTTGCTTGCTCCCTTTTGAAGGAGGTGAGGCTCTTTATAGTTGAACCAAAATTGTTAACATTGTAATTATTCCAGTTTGAGTCCTTAATATTTTCTGACTTGATGTATTCTGTACTTAAAATTAATTACAACACCCAGTTGAGCTCAAGTGACCAGAAAACATTCCAAGATTCCAGTCTTCCTTCCTCCATATCTCTTCCTCTCACTCAATCTTCCTTTCTGTGCCATCTCTCTCTCTTTATATGTTGCTGTAAAGGATGAACTGTCTAAATCCTGAGCTTGTCTTCTTTTCTGATGTTTTTCTTAATATAATTGTATCTCAGTTTTGCTGAGCCTACTATCTCAGTGTTTGTTAAAAGGATTATTTGTTAAACTAGGAGTGACCAAGAAGAAAGACAAGTGAGTCTCTGTCTTGTGGTATGGCAGCGCAGTCAAATCTAGCCGAGGTGGTTTTCTCCTTTACTAGTTCCCTTATCCTCTCTGTAACGTTTTTTGGGAATTCAGGCTGCGGCCCCTCCAGAGCCTTGACAGGAGGTGGTGAAGAGCAGTGTGCTGTAAGCTGGGTCTATCAGGACCAGGTAGGTTGAACTGAGATCAAAGCTGGAATTCGCACTTCCCGCTTCGTGCTGGTCATGGCCTTCTGTAGCAGTGGAAGTGGCACCATGAGGTACCATTCTAGTTCTCTTAAGCTGAAGCTTGGGGCTTGAGAGCAGCTTATTTTGAAAGATCACCTGAGTTAAACCTCATTACGCATCAAAATAATAAATATTTGTAAGAACCTGTGTCCTGCAGCAGCTGCTTCATGGCTTTTTTCAAGGTCAGCTGATGTACAGGTATTTTTTTAGTCTCTCAAATGTTGAAAGCTTTGTCCAAGTGACATCACACAGATTTTGAGACAGAAATGCAAAGAAACTATAATTAGTATCTTTATAATGCCAACTTTAGTACAGGAAGCTGGATTAGAAATATTTTAGTGTCTGTAATAATGAAAAATGCACTTAACTGATAAATGTGAAATCACTAAGATGATCCCAAGATTTTAGAAGTTACAGAGAGGACTGGTGGCAAAACAGGTTATGTTTATACAAGTCATACAGGAATTCAATGTTGGTTTCAAAGCTGAAGTCATAATTTAGAGACAATTCTGATGTGGTGCAACTGTTTTTATCAACGTAATGAGGCATCTAGTGAAACACAAGTGATTTTAATTCCTGTCATCTAACTTTAGAAACATTTTGTTAAGGAACTTGAGAGGCATGACTTCACATCTAACTAAGGAGCAGATAAACTAGATAAAGTTGTTGCATTTACGTTTGTTTTGTATTTTTTCTAGACATATTAATTTTCCTTTTAACATTCATAAACTGCATCAGTAACTCACGAATGTGAGGTTTGTTTTCAGTGCCTTTACATTGTGTGTAGTCTGGAGGTAGTAATTTCTTTAAGATAAAATGATATTTAAATTATTATAATTACAGAAGGGGATCAATAAAAATGTGTTCTTCTGCACAGTATGTTGAGTATAGACTTAAAAATCCCAGCAGCTTCTTATGACAACAAAGTACTTCTTTATTCTGATGTTGTCCAGGTTATAAAAGGATAGAGATGCTGACAGCTGTATTATACAAGCGTTAGAAAGATCTACATTCAGATTACAGACTCTTTATGTCATTGTTTTTTAATGCTAGTTTTTCCTAGACTTACTAAAGGAACAGTCTCTGAGTACACATACTGTGAATGCATGCGCATACAGCAGCCTGGATGTCAAACTGAAAAATACCCAGTGGTTGAGAGCTTTTTGACCTGTACGGTGATGTGACAAATACCCCACATCGGGCTGGAATAACCCAAAGAGTAAAACATGAAACCTTACGGTTTAATTTTTGCAGTGCATGTAAGCGCTGTTTTAATAGACTGTATTGATGAAGTGCTGAGTTTTACCCATCAGTGTTTTATTCAAAAGGATTATTTCACTAGGCTTTTAAAAGTCATAAGTCTCAGAGCTTTAACTTGAGAGGGAAGATATCTCCGAGGCAGTAACAATGATTTTCCCCTTACCTGTAAGGAAAGATTATACCTTTTATTGTTGAAGGATTTGGTTTTCTCTTAGTATGTGTTCTGTTGCTGTGAACTTTGCAGTTTTATATCCAACCATTTTCCTTTTCAAAATTGTTTTCAAAGCATGTTCTATGCAGGTGACCTAACCAGATTTCTTTTTTCCTTAGCTCTTGGCAAAACCTTTAACCCTTCAGGACCAACAGCAGCAAAGTCTAGCAATGCAACTTTTGAAGCTTGTACTAAACTGTCTTAATTTTGATTTCATTGGAAATTCAGCTGATGAATCTGCAGATGACCTGTGCACTGTGCAGATTCCAACGAGCTGGAGAACAAGTAAGGAAGGATCATACCTGTTAGTAGTCTGACGTCCGGTGGATTGTGTAACTTATGTTGTCACAATACTTGCAAATATAAAATAATTTTTAATGTGGAGTAGAGTTTCTTGCTGGTGAGTTATTGGTAAACCTCTTTCTCTCACACTTTTCCTTTTGTTATTTTTACAAACAGAAGTAATAAATGTAGTCTATAACATAGGTATTCACAGAAAATCAAATTATTCAAATTAGATATGAAATAAATGTTCTCATCCCTGGCATAGAACGCCTTGAAGAAGTGCAGCATTTGTAGCACGTCTGTTTTCTCTTGCCTTCTTCCTGATGAGCATACTGTGTGACATGTTTTAGCGTGTTTGTTTGCTCTAGTGGAGGAGCCTGTTGATGCAGGTGCAGAAGGGTTGCATCGTGGCTCTCACTCTCAGGAGGTTCGAGTTCCTGGGCTTACACAGTGCAGATGGCAGCCTGGTGTAAATACGTCCATGCTAGCTTTAGTGAAATGACTGTGGGTAACGGACAAAGTTCAGCACTAGCAGCATGGAGCTCCTTGTAGGCTAATTTGTCCTGCTTCTTCGCAAAATAAATAAGCCTGATTGGAAGCCTGTTACGTCTTGCTGAACCAGCTTCACACTTTCCCATACCCAAGATGGGAGGTTTAAATCTAGCTTACTTGTATAGCGAGGCTCTCTAGTGTTTGATATTCTGCCTTATTTCAACTGTCCTATTCTTATCAGTTTCCATGCATGACTCCATTCCTTTTCCATTAATGTGCAGTAGCCTCTAATCGCAGCGTGGGGAGTGAGGAGCGATAATACAAGGCAGGCAGGGGATTACTGACAAAAGACTCAGTTTGGGCAAGTGACAGTAACTTCCTGAAACCCTCTAGGAAGGAGGAGGGGATAGGATTTCCCAAGCTTTTAGTTTAGATACTTTAAATCATCCCTGGAGAAATCTCTTTAGTCATTAAACACAAAGAGTGCCTAGGGAAGTTAACCTTTGTTATTGTGATGCTTTGTTTTACCCAAGTCTTTGTATTAAATAGTACTTATAAATGCAACAACTTGAAAATGTCACTGTATTTGTGAGATTACTTATTACAAATTATTGGTGAACTTTTTGTACCTTGTTTCCCCTTCGTAGAATTATTAATGTTATAGTTCATTTGGTGGGATTCCATCGCGACGTGGTAACTCAGTTAAAAAAACAATTGGTAAAACTCAATAAATCTATTTTTTTTGTATTTATCAGTTCATAGACTTCAAGATAGTCTCTGGAACTTCTGTTAGAAACTTGTGTTTGTTTAAATGCAGACTAAATCAGTACTTAGTATGTGGAACCTGTCTTGTCTTAGTGTACTACTGTAGTAACCTGAAGGAATCAGTTTATGTACATGTGTTACAGAACAGCATTCTGTGAACAACTCACAAAGTGTTGCATTGTCTGCAGTTTAAGGGAAGTATTATTTATGAGCTATAGGACATATTAAATGTGATTAAAGAGAGGATAGCGCTTTGTTTAATATTGCATAATGAACTGATTAGTGCATCTAGTCGTAATTTATTCTCAGCTACAGTGATATGTCACTGGTTTTGTTAAAAAGATTATTCTATTAAAATAAAGATACTGAATTATTGCTTGTAGAGAGTGATAAAACGAACTTATCTTTTTCCATAGTCTTCCTGGAGCCAGAGACCTTGGACCTGTTTTTTGATTTGTATCGTTCCCTTCCACCAATGCTGTCTCAGTTTGTAAGTGACAAGTAGTGATTTACACACAAGTAATTGCTGAAAATAGTCTTTTTACATCTATACTTTGTCCAAATGATGGTGTTTTAATCTGTGAATTAGCATGTCAAAGAGTCCCCTGGCTTAGTGCCCAGTCACATTGTTTTTTCTTTGAACTTAAGCCCCAGTTTTCATTTCTGAATCTGAAGGCATTCAAATCTTTCCTCCCCCAGCTCAGCACTACTCAGCCACATAGCAAACATCCACCCAGTTATTTTGATGAATTCAGGAGCTGTTGTAAAAGGGAATTGTAAAACTGAGCCATATTTGTGTTCAGTGGTCGTATAGGCATTGCTGCAAAAATAATCTTCAATCACTGAATGCACTACAGACAGCAGTGACTTGGATTGCTCCAAGCTTTAAGGGGTGGTCATTCTGAAAGTTTAAGATTTTTTTTAATCTAACAGAGATGTTTTTCTAATTCTTCAGGCACTTTCTTGTTTAGTTCAGTTTGCTTCTACAAGGAGATCTTTATTCAGCAATCCAGAACGTGCCAAATATCTTGGTAATCTAATTAAAGGAGTGAAACAGATTCTTGAAAATCCACAGGTATCTTTTTAATTTTAATTTTCTTTATTTGTAAATGCTAAAATGGCTGTGGATTTGTTTTTCCAGTTAGTCTTCATTAATTTACTGAATCTATCAAAACAGCTTCCAGACAGACATGCATTTACTTTGGTTTTCTATTCAAAACTATAGCAAAACCTCTAAGCAAATAAAATTGTCACCCAATTTTCAGTAATGCTCTTAACAACTTAAACTAATAGAAATTTTAACTTTTAAAACTTTGCTTCTTCAAATTTAGGGGTTATCTGATCCAGGGAATTACCATGAGTTCTGTCGGTTTTTGGCTCGGCTGAAGACAAACTATCAACTGGGAGAACTAGTAATGGTGAAAGATTACCCAGAGGTTATCCAGCTTATAGCAAATTTTACTATTACTAGCCTACAGGTAAGTATATATACACTCTGCTCTTCTCTTCAGCTCTTGAATGACAAAGAGGACTGATCCTGGTTCTCTGTTGGTGTATTTTGAGGACATTGTCTTTGCATAACAATAGATTTTGTCAGTGATGTAAGATATCAGATTTCTAAATTCTTTAGAACTGTTTCCCACTCTTCCTATGGAGAGAAATGGGAGCAATTTAAAGAAGCAAATGACAACTGAAGTAGAAGGTGGATGGATGTTAATCCTCCAGCCTTAGTCCTCATCCTCAAAAGAAATCCAGCCAATTACACCTGTTATCCAACTCTAAAATGCTCATACCTGTGCTTCCATGTGAGCTCTGAAGTACCTATATTGGCTGAGTTTTGAGTCCTGCTTTTGTGCATGTATATGTACACTCAGAGTTGAATGTATGATGAGCTACTATGTGCAAAGTTCCCATCTGAGTTGGTTCTGGAAGCAATGTGGATTAATTCCTAAATTTTTTAAGGGGCCCATATCTGTATGAGAAGAACACGTATCACAGGATCGAGGGTGTCTCAGTGTTAAAAATATTACAGGTCTGTGTTTGAAACACGCCAAGATAAAAGAATGCAAATGGTTTGAGTACTACTGCAGTGGTTATTTTACCATTCCCTCCAGAGTCTTTCTCTGATCTTCAGAATAAAGATTGGAGATAGTGACCTTTAGGAGAAGATTTTGACCTTTGAATTCCTGACTTGCCAATGGCAGCTCCATAAGCTTGGAAAAGAAGTTTGGGCTGCATTTTCTTTTCATCTCCTGTTGGGTGGCTTTAGGCAGTTTCCCACTCAACACTTAAGATATTTAAATGGCACTCCCATAGCGCTTAAATCTCACAATGCACTGTGTAAGAATTTAGGCCTATCTCCAAGTCTGGAATCATGGATTTCACTTGAAGGAGGTGGGAGTGCCTAGCAGTAATTTGCAACCTACTTTATAATAGCGTGTCTCGGTTTTTACTGGATCCTTCCATAGTTACGTTAATGAATCAGACTACTTAAGATTAAAGCACCATGTTTCTCAACTACAATTTCACACTGGGATGCTTTAACAGAAATATGTTTTGTTTTCTTATAGCACTGGGAGTTCGCTCCAAATAGTGTTCATTATTTGCTAACACTGTGGCAAAGAATGGTAGCATCTGTGCCCTTTGTGAAAACGGCAGAACCCCACCTCTTAGATACATATGCACCCGAGATAACAAAAGCTTACATTACTTCTAGACTGGAATGTGTTCCTGTAGTTATAAGGTAAACTTGTAATTGCAAGTTTAAACTGTAATATGGAATGTTTATAATTTTCTGATTTGTTGGCATATTATAATTTTTGTTATGTTATGAATCTAAAAACTGGTTCTGATTGCCATGTTGATTTCTTTAGATTATCTTAATTGGCTGATATAATTTTACTCCTTTTTCTTATTAAATCCAGACTAAAATCAAATGTAAATTCTAATTGTTTTTCTTCTCACAGGCCTTTGTGTTTTGAAAAAAGCCTATTCTCCTCTCCCCCTTTTTTAAGGCTATCTAAATTAACTGTCTTGATTGTCTATGACGTGTTTTCTGTACTGCTCTGTGAATCACTTTCTAGGGCCATGGAGGGTAGAGTAATAGGGGAGAGCAAAATGAACCTCATGCATAGGAAAGGGTGAGAACAAATAGAACAAGCCAGAGACTAGAAAGATTGAAACTGGCCATTTTAAATGACTTAAAGCATGAAAAAGAAGACTTGAACTAAGTAAATGACCTTATGGTCCACACTATAATATAGCAAATAAGAAAAAAAGTGTTTGCTGAAAGGATTTAATTTTCTCCAGAGTTTTTTTATGAATTCCTGCTGGTAAATCTCCTGTCAGGCTACAGGGCTGCACAACAAGCCACATCTGCTTTTCCTTTTCAGTTTCACATTACTGACATAATGTCATATTCAGTTTCTGTGAAGAAGTGCCTTCAGCTTCAACTTTGTCCTTTTGTCTCAGCTTAGCCAAAATTTGTCTGCAAATCATGTAACCTGTCATTTTACTGTTTACTGACTAAGCTGTAGTTGGTGTTGTTTGCCCTGTGTCATCACCATAGGTATGTTAAGGGCTGACTTCCTAGTGGTTCAAAATCATCGGCTTCTCTATCATTGTCTCAGAAGGAAGACTTAACAGGACCTAGGGGAGCTTCCAGAGTTCCAGTGCGAGGACAGGGAAGGACGAACGTCTGATTGCAAATGCAGTCAGTTTTCCTGAGTTTTTTTCTCAACCAGTCTACAGTTCTTTTGGCATTTTGAAGTTGTCTTCTCCGTTCAACTTTTCTGTAATGGAATCTCAGGGTTGCACCTTCATGTCTCAGCCGCCTTCTCTACATATTTAATTCCAGACTTGAAGCTGAGCTTCTGGGTCAAACCATCAGGCATCACCAGGTCCACTGAAATGTGGTGTTGTATTCATCCGCATCACCATCAGTACTGAAAATCTAGTTTCTTTGTTTGGCACAGATGAGATTCTTCTGGATGTCCTTGCTACCTTGTGGAGGAGTAAGCTTTCTAATCAGTGAAAAAAAGGCTATAGGGAAAAGATGAGCAAAGTTCTGATGATCTCTTCTACCAGCATGTATTGTTATTAAAGCAGTCTCGGTAATGCTGTTGGCATGTATCCGTTCCTAGCTCCAACTGATGTGTATACCACCATGGTATTGTCTTATTTGCTTCTGTGATGAAGAGCCTCAGTTGTGGCATTCCTGGAAACAGCAATATCAACTGTAGACTTGAGTATCAACCGTCCAGACCATTCTTGAGAATCGTGGATTGTCTGGCAGCTGATTCTATAAAACTTTTTCCATTTACTCCAAGGAGTTTAATCAATGTCTTTGTAAACAAGGCCTATTTTCTGGAATGACCATTTTTCTTACAAACAGGTATAACTGATAGCGTTCCTCTCCATTCAGGAGCCATCCACCTGGTCCTTCAGACAATGAAGGAAGTAGCTTGGAAGAGTGAAAGGAAAGTCACTTTTTCCTTTTTGAGAGGGTTGCGTAGCTGCTCTCTCTTTTGAGTAATGGTGTCTGAAGAGTTCATGGTTCTTTTCCAAAGGGTCTACGAGAGGATGCTTTTCTAGAAACCTGAAGGAGAAAATTTCGTGTGTTATTGTTTATTTGAGATATTTCTAAATACCTCAGAAAACATCTCTTTTGACCCATCTTGAACGTTAGGATTTTAATTGATTATTGCCTGTGCAACAAGAGAGTAACTTCCTGATGAAAAAAACTTTCATACTGTGATTTGTGAAAGGGGTATAGTTACATTTTATAGCATGAGCTATTGGTCACTTGATTATAGGCATTCCACAGGGTCACAGCAAAATAAAAATTTATAAAGCAGTTGCATGGAATTCTTCTGAAGCTTGCTTGTTGATATTGATGTCATTTTCTTGTGCTTAATTTGATGAACATGCCAAACATATTTCTACTAAGTATTCCATTCTTTCCTGCCATCATCCTCTGAGAAGGATGCTGCTTATTAATATCCTGTTCAGGCACAATGGACCGTAGTTCTTCAGGATTTACTTTTCTATGTTGATACTGCCAACCTCATCTCCTGTCTTCTTTGCATTTAAAATGTGTTAAGAGGAAGGCACAAACTGAATGCTGTTCTGTGTTTGTTTAGATGTGTGTGAGTACGTATGTAATATAAACAAATGAGATCTTTTCTGTCTCGTATTCACCAGTTGTGAAGGCTTTTATCGTTCAGCAGTTTAGTGACTATGGTTAGGGACCTGGATAGGAAAACAGCACCAGCTTTTAAGTAATAGTGGCTAAGTGGTTTTTTTTACTTTTTATCTCTGTTTCAGAGATGGTTTAGAAGATCCACTGGATGACGCAGCTACAGTTTTCCAGCAGCTGGAGCAACTGTGCACAGTTTGCAGGTGTGAATACGACAAGACCTCTACACTTCTTCTACAGTTGTTTGACCAAAATGCACAAAACTACCAAAAACTATTGCACTCTTCTAGTAGGAATCCATTAGAAATCACAGTTCAGGAAGGTTAGTATTTAATTTAATTTTATGTGCCAATAACCATATATTTGTGTATGGAAAAGAGTGGTGATCTTATGGTTGATAACCTAAGCCTCTTCTCAAACTGGTTGTTCATGACCCAGATCACCTTGCACCACATTTTCACCAGTTGTCTTTGTATTAAATAGGATATGTTGGTAGTTGTTGTATTTGTTTTAACATCTTGTTCCATCTTTTAGAATATAGGCATGAGAGCTGTAAAAACTTTTAATTTCTGAAAATCAGCTCTTTAGTGCCTCAGATGCCCTCATGGGAACAAGCTGCAAGTTGATGAATGTTTTTTGAAAACAATAATGTAAACTTTTGTTCTTTTTGCACTTACCTGTTTCTAAAAAAATTTATATAACATTAAAAACCTTAATTTATTTTATACAGCTCTCTTAAGAAGGATTGCCTAACTTTCAAGAAACTTTAGTTATCTATTGTAGTGTAAGTTGTAAAAATAAGTAATTTTTACTTTTTTTCATATACCTGTTTTGATATTCTGTGTCTCACTTAAATTGTTTTTATAACTACTGGTTCTTTCCTAATATAATTATCTTAAGACTGTTGCATCTTTATATGGATAAGTGGTGTTGTTTTGAAAAGGTGAGAGGTTACTGCATAATACAGCTCATTCTTTGCATTCTATTAAATGTTTGTCATTTATTTTGCTCTTCTTCTGTTGACAGTTTGAATATGCTCATTTTCTTCTGCATAGGAGCTATTTTTTCATTATTTTATGTAAAACCTGCTCTTATCCTTTTTTATTAATTCCACTTTCTTCCATGCGCCTATCAGCTTTTGTTTGGGACGACTTCCATTAATGACCTGATCTCATGGACCAGCTGTAATCTGGATTTATACTCCATTCCCTAGTCATTGAGGGGCCAAAGGGACACCATCAGCTGGAATCTTTCAGTATCAGTGTTCTGGGGATTGCAGATACATATTTGAAAACATTTGATGCATTTTAAATATTGTCTTTCTTTTCTGCAGATTAAATATTTGTGCTCATATTGACGAATAACTGTTATACACCCTAGATATACATAGTTAAATTTAGATGTTTAATGGCTTTTAATGTTACAAAATAAGTTAATATAATAAAATGGGATCTTAATATTACACTGTCTTACTCTCTGTATCAATAGGGATGCGGTCACGGTTTTCTAAAACAATAATCCCCAAGAAATGGGTCATTAACAGTAGTTAATGATTACTTGTGGTCTGTGGTAATGACTGATTTCTTTGGGATTATTGCTGTTATAAACCGTAATTGCAGATTATTACAGCAATAATTATTTTCTAAAAGAAAATAAAATACTGTCTGCCTCAGTAATTGCAAATGCAAATTCACTGAAAATTTTAAATAGTGAAGGTATAAAAGAAAGGAAGAAGTCATACCTATTAACAGATATTTTGCTAAGAGAAGAGGGCTATCATCAGAAAAATAACTGCAACTTGTAAAAGGGAAGACAGGTTTATGTTTTAAAAAGGTGATTGACCAAAGTGGTGGCTATGCTCTTTGAACCATCACTTCACCATTGCTTTCTGATACAGCCTTCACATGGCCATTCCTGAATAACTGTTACTGCTGAATTCATTTGAGCGATGTCTCTTCCCCTAGGCACTTCAGCTCCTCAGTGTTTTGTTAATGATGGTGCAATCCCTTAGTGTCCTGAGTTAACAGAAGATATTTGGAAGTGTTCTTCATGTATCTTCTCTTGTCTCAAAAGCCATCGCTTGTTTCCTGTGTCAGATCTTGGACTATATTACATACTCACGTGTTCCTGTTTTTTATTGATAAGACTGAGATTCCAGATAAACCTGAATGCTTTCCTGTACTTCTGTTGAAATCATCTGCATGTTATTCCGTACTCTGCATTTTCTTTTCATGTATATTTGATCTTAGCATCTTTTTTTTTGTGAAGAACACACTGCACTTCATACCTCTGACTGAAACAAATGACTTGTGCTGTATGGTCACCGGATTCAAACCATCGGAACACCTTGGAACTATTAATCGTTCCTGGTTGAAGGTGCTTTTAGGAAGTAGAGTATTCAGTGCTGTCTCAGTTCTGGCTTTTTCAAAGTAGAACAGTATAAAACGTGAGGGAAATTAAGTGAAGTTTAATGTTATATAAATGAAGACTTAAGTTTATCATAGATTTGAAACAAACGTGAAATAAAACTTAAAGACTTTTGGCAGATACTGTGCATGTCCTGATACGTATGCAGAAATAGCCAAAATCAAAAGTTTTACGGTCATAACTGACTTCATTTCTTTATCTGTAGTTTATGTTAAACTTCACAGTGTATATAGAAGACACGTTTTTCATTAGAGTATTGTCTTCACTCTTGTAAGTTACACTGTCCTCTACTTGTTGAAGTCCTAGTAATGAGGGCAAGACCTCTCCTAGTCTGCATCAATATCTCACTTAATGAGAAGCCTAGTTTGTAACTTTATTTAACTTGCATGGAAGCTCTTCCAAATTTTCTTCATTGTGTTGTTACTTTCAAGAGATTCATTTTAATTTATTGCCAACTATATTTTGCCAGATGAAGATGGAGTCTAAAAGAAGCTTTACTGTCCTGTAGTTTCAGTCCGTTTCAGTTGAGGAAGAAACCTTTAGCAGTACCCTGAAGTTTTAATGGTTCTGTATGCTTTTCAGGTCTTTGTTTTGGTCCTGCTTTAGAGAAAAATGCTGCATCTTCCCTGAGAAAGGACACCAGTAATTACTGGATTCACAGCTTAAAAAGCTGCAGCAGGAATCTATGTGGTTTGAGTGGGTACCAGTAGGTCAAATCTAAAGCTATTGCACCTTAATATGCAGGAGAGAATAAAATAATCCAGATTTTGCAACATGGCAGTGATTTTTTTTCCAGCAGAGAGAGGCCAAAAGAACTCTCCCGAGTTCAGTGTTTGTAAACCGAAGAGTTCTATATTTATAAAACAGATTTTGTTATTTGAAAGTTTGTACAAAATATACTGCGTACACAAACTCAGGGAGTATGTTACAAAACCTTAGCTTTACAGAAGTTGTGATCTTTACATTGTACTTTACTCAACAGAGACATTGGTAGTGGATCCTGTAAGTGTTTTAATGGAAACTGATAGCTAAATAGTCTGGAAGATCGGAAGGTACAACAAGTTGGCTTGAAGTGGAGGAACTCTGCCTTTCAAATGCTCTCAGAAAACAGTCCCCAGAAACTGTCAAAACTATGCGGTAGTTCACTAACTCTTTTCTTGAGCAATGTGTCTGGCTTAAGAATTTTCTTAGTATAGATCACTTTAGATAGGAGTTTATCATTATAAAGAATTCTTTATTTGAAATAGAACTAAGAAACAAGTAGACTGTAGTGAGTCCCAGTGAATTCCTGATGCTATGATCAAGTAGACGTGACATCCCCACTGCAGGGTAAAATTGTGCCATGCCTTGAAGTGGCAGGCAAATGCAGATACTACGTTAGTTGTATATGTTAGTTGTATATCTAATCTTAGCAGGCTGAGTTTGCTTAATTTGTGTTTTAGGTTAATTGTTTTGTGTTTATTGGTAAGCACGTCCGGATTAATAGGCTGTTTTAGGTCGTCTGTCAGTTCTACTCGGAACTTTTTAATAGTTAACTTGTCTGGGTAGGTTTTGAATCTGGAAAAGGAAGAAACCTAACCATTCTGTTGATAGCATTCCATGATGCCTTATGGGACTGCTGATGCTTTATGGAAGTGCATTGTACTAGCATAATGGTTTATAATCATTAACTGTTCTTTCTTTTTTATGTGAGGATGTCTGGCATGGCTTGTCTATTTTGTGGGTACTTTTGTGGGAGGACGATTAACATACACTAGCACTGATGAACATGATGCCATGGATGGAGAACTATCCTGTCGGTAAGTATTGCTTGTTTTGAATTCTTTATTTTGCTGATTTGGGTTTTTTTTGTTAAATGACATTTAGTATTGGCAAGTATTTTGGATTTAATTGTCTCAATTTTTTTTTTGGGTGGTGGGTGCTGAAGGACTGTACTGACTGTGAATTGAGACCATTTCACTGGCTTTGATCTTTTCTGATTCATCATCCAGAGCAGTGAAGGAATCATTAAGGCTATAATTTTTAAACTATATTTCAGAGGAAGAAAAGAGGATTAAAGGCAAACGTCTCTTACTATGAGCACTGTTTAGCTACGACATTGTAGCTACCTGTTTTCATTTGTGCATTATATTGGTAAACAAGTGTTAATTTTATTAGATGAGAATTATGGCTGATCTGCACTACTTTCTTTACGTTAATTACTGCAGCTGAAGAAGTGCAGAGCACTGCTGGTCAGCCATTGAAAATTTGCACTTAATTCTAGACTAGAGCTCGGAATAAAAAAAAAGAGGCTTTAGATTTAAAAATGTGCATACTAGAGTCATCTTTCTGCAAGTTTTAGGCGAAGGGGTGAAGAAGAGTTTATTGTGAATTACATGTATTCCTCATGGCAGATATAAAACATGTGGCAAACACTTCCTTAATCCTTGTGCTCAGCCACAAGTGTGTTAAAGGCGTGCTTATTTGATCTTGTTATTTACATCCACAAGGTAACACATGAAAAAGTGCATATAACTTAGAACTTGATAAAAAGCTTTACATTTTCTCCTTTGCTTCTTGCCTTCGTAATCTACCCTGGGGCTCTGTGGTGTTAGCAGTCTTCCACTATATTTTTATTAAAAGTGAGAGGTTTTAATATATGGGGTTACAGATGAAGTAGCTGCTGTCTTCTAATACAGTGACTTCATACTTCGGAATTGACAAAAGTTGAGAATAATTTTTTGAATTGTTAGGGGATTAGGATTTCAAAGAATAGGCAGCAGAATAACATAGCAAATTAAAGAAAGGAATATTCCTTTTTTAAAAAAAATTAATTTCCTAGCAGATATAAGCTGAAATTGATTCTTTGAAGTCAGTCCTGGTGATATGTAGATGTATACTAAGTCAGGATTTAAATCAGAAAATGCATGCTTGTTCAGATGTTTTAGGAGGGACAGAAATGGACAGAGGCAAGGCAGGCAGTGCATTATAATACTGCATATTTGAACATATTTCTGAGCACGGTAGTTTCAATTTCCAGGGAACCTGAACAGCTCTTGCCTTGCATTCACAGTGTGAGACCCATGCTTCTCAAATTTCTCTTTCTTTTGTTATGGAATTGATGCTTTAAAAACATTTTACAAGCTCGCCATAGTACAGCGTATGTGTCTGAGAAAATTTCAAGCGACAAACTAATTAGAAAAGCATTATGTTAATGTTTAATTGTGGTCAATTAGCATAATGAGCATCTAAAGAAAACAAAATCCTAGAAGAAACGTAGGCAAACAAAAAATGGCTGCTGGGTTCCTGAGCAAATTAGCTGTGATGATACCATGTAATTTGAGGGATCTTCCTGAAAACGTTTCTCTCTGTCATTAAGAGTTTTTCAGCTGATATCTTTGATGGATGCCCAGTTGCCGCAGTCCAGTAATGAAAAAGTAGAGCTGGCAATTCTGTGGTTTTTGGATCAGTTCCGTAAAACATATGTGGGAGACCAGCTTCAGGACACCTCAAAGGTAAATATTTGCTGTAAACCACAACCTTGAAAACCAGAAAGCCTGTGCAGAAGTTGACCTGCCAATGTATTTTGCACCTGAAATCTCTGGAACTTGGCTGCTGGCTGGTTGGTGAGAGAGAAAGAGATGGAGAACTTATTGAGGTGGTGTTCAACTGAACAGGTGTCCTACCATGTATGCTTGGGAATTTTGGTGTGCGAGGAGTTAATGTTTTAACAGCTCTGTTCATTACACAATTTTAGGTTACTTTGCATTTCAGCATTTCAATTTTTTATTTCAAACATTTAGTTGAGTCTGCTATATTGTGTTATATTTCACAGCTGGGTACACAAGATTTATACTTTTAATAGTTCCGTTCTTTTGACAGTTGCTCATTTATGTGGTTTCCACTGTATTTCTCACATTACTTGGCTTTTCTAATTTTAAATAGGGAAGAGGGAAAAGTAAGATGCATTTTTGAAGAAGCAGCCGTTAATTCACCTTAACTGTAGGGGACAGTCATAATACAGATGTTATAAAGAGAATGTTGGTAAGATGAGATCAATTGATCTTGAGAAGGACTGAAAGAATTCTGTTAGAGCCCCAAGCAAATATTTAGCAAGAATTGTGACAGTGACTGAGATATGGGTGTGCTTGTGCAGCGTTCTGTCCTTGCTTGCTGGTGAAGCGTTACGATCTCAGGAATTCTTTTATCCCTTCAGATTTGAACTGTACTTCAGCTTTATTGAATAGTTCCTCACTTAACATTAAAAATAAAGTTTTAAACTATACTGAATTACCTTTTCATGAAAGCAATGTGTTCTTTCCAGTTGTTGAAGCTGATTTGTTATTTTTATGTATGGGGCCCTCTCTAATGCCAAGGAACAGAAGGGAGGCAGTGAAAATGCTCCTGTTTTTTTCATTAGCAAAACCCCTTCTGATGGCAATTCAAAGGCAGCGTGGTTGTACTGTAGTCGTCATTCTGAAATTCAGATTCTTTTTTCTTTGTATCTATTTTGAGGGGTTTGATTTCACCTTATGTTCTGACTGAGGTGTAACTGTGATAAAGCCCTGTCAATACATAGTGTGCTGTAACAGGTTGTTACAAGAGATTGCATAGCCAAGCTTTTTATATCAGCCCTTATAGGAAGCTGGATGAAGCATTTGTGTGCGAAAACCTGCAGTGCATTATTTATACCTAATCACCTGGAGCACTGTTGTCAGTAGAAAAAAAAGGTAAAACTTGAACACTTGCCAGCTACACCAGAATTCACTAGATGTGAATTTATCCAGCTCAGCAATGTGTTTTGAATAACCATAAGACAGCCTCTGCAATTGCATTGTGTGTGGAAGGTAAAATGGTTAATTATTGGGGAAAAATTGTAGCTTATGTTTCCATTTACTTCATTGAGGAGCGCTTTTAGCAGAAGGAATTAACTTTTACTGAAAGGACATCAGGGGAAAACTGTAGGATGAATTTAGGAAAATGTTTGTGTTGGTTTGATTTGGTTTTTCTCCCCACCCCAATAAGCAGACATTAATCAAACCAGTAAGAGGGTATAATCCAAGCCTTTGCTTGTGATACATGTCTTGTATGTAACCAGACTGGAAAAGGGGGGATTTTGCGTGGCTTTCATGGCGCAGAACTCCTGGAGTATTTATAAATTCTAGCCCCAGTTTAGCAACTCCGTGGTTCATTGCAAATGCATTTTCAAAGTGCTTTTCTTTTTTTTATGTTTTGATTAGATTATCTACCAGCATAACTTAGTTTGTAGTCAAATTACACTTCCTTTTTTGTTTTGTTCTAGTATGCCTGATACAACAGTGTCTCAATTGCATTGATAGGATCCCATGGTCCATATCACATTATTTTTCCAGATCTTATAGCAAAAGCTGTGTGTAAAGGCATCTGAGCTCCCGGTGGTTTATTTAAATTTTTAATAAAACAAAATGAGATGTTTGTATACATTTTACAGTTAAGAGAAAAACAGAAGGCAGCACTTGTGTGATTCTTCTGTTTTATCCTGCTATAGCAGCAAGGATAGCAGCAGATGGCATTCTACCCTCACAGTTGTAAATCCTCTGGTACTGTGTCTTGCTGGCAGCTATCTACAAATATGCAATAAAAAGGCTCTCTCTCGGAAGCAGAAAAATCAGGCATACATCAAATGACCAAGTTAATACAGTTTTATATAAATATTCAGGACTGCTTGAATTGGTTTATTATTTACACAATGGATAATGGAAATTCTGCATGCTTCTGCCATGCTAAAATAATTTCTGAGAATGTTCCTCTGTTTGATCACGTGCTTGCATACAGAAAACAGATGATGATTAGAGAAGGCTGAACAGTCTAATGAAATTGTAGAAAAGGTCTTTTATATAAATATACAAATTTTGTTCATTAAGTCATATTCTTAAGTATGTGCATATAGTAATAGCAAACTCATAAAAGAAAAAGAGAATTTGCCAGGTAAAGTAATGCATTCTTATTAAACGATCCACTGGGGCTTGCTGTCTAAGAAAGAACAGCAAAACCTTGGAGATCTTTTCCATGACATTTCTAATGGTACTGGAAGTATATTAATTTACAATACAAAAATAATACATCAAGATACTGTCTTTTGGATCAGATAGACCTTTCACTGAATACATATATCACAGTTCTGTTGAATACAAACCTGGATTCTCAGGTACTGTACAGCACTATTAAGATCTATTTGTCTATCAGTGCGTACTTTGTTTTAATGCTGATGTGGCTTAGCCTTCATAGAGTCATCTTTTTGTGGTATATTGCTGATTTGGATGCTGGCACCGTGGTAGAAAATAAGTTGGCTGGAAGAGCACTGTGCTGCACTTTACTGAAATCACAGTCTGCGCTTCTCTCTGTGGTGGCTCTGGCGTTATTGTCGTGTGCTGCTGCTGTAAGTGGTGTGATATTGCACTGAAATCTGATTCTTGACATCAAACACATGTTATTTATTAGAGAAAACATTGCTGTTTGGAATGAGACTTTTCCTTTGCAATATTTGTAACATATCAACAGCTACACAATGATTTATTTACATTTGCAAGTGACACCAGAGTGGGAGGAAATGTGATCACATGAGATGGGATTTGAATTCAGAAGGATCTTTATAAGCTGGAGAAATAAGCTGAAAGTTTGAAGTGCTGGTGAAACACATTCTTAGGAATGAAAAATCCCACTTACAGCTACCTCTGGGAAATCTCGGAGGAGGCGTTGTTGTTTCAGAAGATGCTGGGGAGAGAAGTGTGTTGCAAGCAGGGGTAGCTCAAGGGTATGTGTTAGGTGTGCACACACAAAAAATAGGTCTTTGTGGGTATAGTAGTAGGAATATCCTATCAGGTGCTCAAATTTCTTATCCAGTTCTGAATATTAGTTCTTATTGGGTTTCAATGGGAATAATGTGTCCAGTTTTGGGCACCCTACTTTTGAAAAAACTGGACAAATGGCAAAGTGCAACGGCACAAATCAGATGCAGAAGGTGCTGCTCTGGGTCAGTTTAGCAAATGGAATAGTGAGGTTGGACAAAAGTCAAGGCTATCAGGAGTCATTATAGAAAAGCTGATGATCAGATGTTTTCATTGCCCTTCAAGGGAAAGAAAGGATGCATTTGGCTTAATTTGTAGCGAGGAAGACTTAAGGAAAGCATTTTAACCAGGCCAGTGCCTGAGATGCTGTGGGGTCTTTTAGTTTATGTCCAGGTATGCTTAATCCTTTCTTCCATAAAGTGGAGAACAAACCAGAAGTCCTGCTGATCTAATCTTGTGCTTTCTAGTAAGACTGTTATAATCTGTCATGGCTGTTGGCTGAAAAGCATGGTTAGGGGCAATGTGCCCTCCAATGTGTGTTGTGTTATGTTGCTCAGCCACTAATAAGGGATTTTCCTGTTATTTCAGGGCATTATTTTAGCCTGACATGTTGTAACTCTTTAGAGCCATTTAAAAAGGAAGAAGAGTACCAAGAGTGATAGGGATTACAATGTCTTTGAACATGGAGAGTTGGCAGAGGAGACTGACTCCTTTTCCAGCTCAAAACAGGAGTTCACTCCTCGTTTATCCATGCTAAAGGTGGTCTCTTTTTAGTTATCCAGCCACAGTTGGGCATTTCACCGGATAGCCTGCAGTTCAGGGAGACCTGTGACACCCTGCTCATCTGCGTAACTTCCCATAGCAAGTATGAAAAATAAGTTGGGGTGCTAAGGAGGGTGTTTAGCTGCCTATTTTGTGTGAATTAGAGCAGAGCTGCCACTCAATGACCAGGTGCTTCCCAAGTTCCATGGAAGCGCTTTACCTTGCTAGGGCTGGTAGACCAGATCCTGAGGTGTGCTCCCTGTGCTTGAACACTGTGTTGTTGCAGAGTGTATTTGTTAGTATGGTTCAGCAATTTGGTACTCAGGACACTGATTTAGGCTAAACAAGGATAAAAAGACCAGGCTTGCTAGCCAGGACCCTTTCCTGCTTCCAGACACATCAGAGATTTGTCCATGGGGAAGGGGGAAAAAAAGCACGAGGAGGCATTCGTAGCCTTTCCTGGAGTGGTTCAGACTGGATCGGCAGCTGACGGTCTGGGTGCACATACTTAGCTCTCTGGCCATCTCTAATTGGTATGGAGATATTGCCAAGAGTAAATCAAACTAACCAGCTGGGTGTGTTTTATCCATTCATATTGCATAGGAAATTCAGTTCAGCTCAGCTCACATAATTAGTAAAAATTCCTATGTTAACTTAGAATTGTATCTCGTACTTGAAACAAGTGTCACACTAAGGCTCTTAATAATCTGGAGTCCTGACACTTTTAACTGTTCACTTCTTTATATCTGTACAGCTTGTAACGATTTTATAAAAAAGATGGATTTGCTTAAAGAATTATTCTAATAGCATGCTCTTGAAAAATGTATGCATATAGTAATAAGGTTCTTTTTTATCATTAGTTTCTCTGCACTGTGAGTTTTTGGGGGGAATTCTCTAATTGTTAAATATTTTGTGATAGAAATATTTAGTAGGCAATTACAGTGATTTTATATGTAAGAAAGGAATTCCACTAAATATGTTAATGCAATCAATAAGTGTCAAGTAGGGGTTAGAATCAGACTATAGAACTATCTATCATGTCAGTTATTTACGTATTTTTGGGGCTTTCTAACTGAGATTAAGGATTTTGCCTTAATTTTGCCCTTGCCATCTTTACTTTCTACAGCATGTGGCGCTATTTAGCTGGACTTATCCCTTCGATTTGCTGTTACCATTCCTAAACACAGAGGTCAAACCTGGAACCTATTCCTGCGTTAGTGTGCTGAAAACACCATCAGTAATAGCGAGTGTTTGAGACTGAACTCTGCTCTCTAGCAGAGCCTGATGACAGATTATTTCTGGAGTTCTGTTTTCAGCTTTCTTATGCAGAGCAATCTTTAAGGGATCCCACCCATAATCTTAACCAGAATAATTTTGCTTGCAAAGTTAGTGTTTGTTTTGTATATTGAAAAGAATTTGTAAGTTAAAGTGCATTTAGGTAAACACTTTTGCTCCACTGTGAAGCAATTAATGTTTCCCTGATCTGCTCTTTCTACTCAAACAGCAGCTCTGAATGCCTTCAGGGAAGGCTAGAGATAGTTTTAATCTCTACCAGCCAGCTCTGGTTTGAGGGCTACTTCCAGAAGGGAAAATCACTGGCACCAAAGCGTGCCAGCTGGCCCGGGTTCCTTTTTGCCACAGCTTTAAGTAATAATAGTAGAGACCCAAGGTAGTAAAGCAGGAGTTAGAATTCTAACTGTTCTGTTGAAACAGCCCACCATACACATGAAGAGATAGAGCTGTCACCTTCTTTAGGTGCTTCAGTTGAGTAACCTGGGGAATCCGGTCTAGTTTTCAAGCTGGGGCAGGTGAGAATGAAGAGCAAAGTACAAGTACAGATCAGTATTTCATTAGAAGCCTTTACAAATACAGGTTGAAGCATGGTTGTAAAGTGGGATGGGGGATGCAAATGGAATTTCTTACTGTATGTTGCACATACTTTGTATATAATCTAAAGAAGTTACTGTATTAGCACTTAGGATTGCATCTATGTGTGTCTTTAAAGCTTTTAGATTATACAGTTTGCATATGAAGTAGTACCTGCATTATGATAAAAAGTATCTGGAGGGTTTAGAATTTAGACCACAGAGTGTTTAGAGGGAAGGACAAAATATAATTTTCTCGCACTATCTTGTTTGGAAGCAAAAATTGCATGTAACCAGGTTTCATCTAACCACAGAACACAAGCTTGTCTCTAACGTGTAATGTGCTTGCTTTTTGCTGACTTAGGTTATGTTGGTATTTCTTCAGCATATGTATATTTTTTTTATTACTTTGCCTGCAGATACAGAAGCATTACCTAGCAAAGGAAAAAAAGAGAAATAATTATGTAATTATGCAGAATGTGGCTCCTTTTCACCCTGCACAGTGTAAGAACCAGAGATCTGCAGCAGTCCTGCTGGCTTTAGTGGGCATCTTGCAAGTGAAGGTGTTGATCTGTGTGCGTCTTGAAAGATTCTGGGTTCTAGTGTCTCCATGATTAATGATCTTTTAACACTTATGAATGATTATCATTTTCTAAGCTGTAAAATATATATACTGTTTTATTTCATTACAAGGAGGTGAAGATCACAACACTGACAGGTGCTGGAAATTAGCAGCCAGTTTTGAAATTGTTCTGTGCACTAGAAATTAGATCTCATTTTAATTCAGCTTTTCCAAACTGGTAAATGAGGTTAATGCCATACATATTCAGCTGATATGGATGAAGAAATTGATATAAAGTAGATCAACATAGCTACAGGGCTACTTTAATTTATAGGTAAAGAGGCAGTGATAAATGGAAGTAATGTAGTAGTGGTCACTAAACTCCTCAGCCATCAGGGATTCAATAGTGTTAGCTGCTCATTAAAGGCTTTGTTGGGGTGCATCAAATAGAAATTTGAAAAGAAATAGCCAACTAACCCTTAATTATCAAAACATAGAAAATACTAATTATACCTTAATTAGCTTTTCTTTTAATGTACTGAAATTGTTACTTTTTGTGTAGCACAAATGGATAGTTATATCAACAATAAATAGGTTGTTTTAATAACTTTCTTTTACCTCTGGGAAAACCACACTCCAATTTTTAATATGCAATAATGCTTCTCTCTAGCCTGTAGGAGATGAAAATTATTAAGTAGCTTTATTTTTTGAAGATTTTACAGCAGCTTTGGGAAGAATTATTTCACCATGCATCAATTATTTTTAATTGAACTGAATATTTTTCGGATTGCATGAAATGCCTCTCATTTAAGTTTAACATTTAGAGTTTGTTAAGGAAGCATCACAGGGAGAATTGGGTACAACTTATTTCTGTGGCATATTCTAGGAAGAACAAAGAATAGTTGTTTCAGGAGGAAAGCATCATCACTGGTATTTTTCATTTCAGGGGCCGCATCTCATTTTTACTCTGTCATGGCTACTGCACTGATCTCATCCCATCTCCCTGCAGTTCATATAGGAAAAGAAAGCAAGGATTAAGATCAGTGGGGCTTAGATCCAGCTAGTACTGCTGAAAAGCTTCAGTAGCTGCTGCTGTAAAAGTCTTTTCCTTTTGAGGCAGCACGTAGCCTTCCCTCTGTGGTTGCATGAGCAGAAAAGGAACATCACATGCTGAACTGGGTTTGTTTTATCAAACACAACAGGTATGTGTTTTTTCCAGATAAAAGGTGGGATATGAACACAGCATAGTGTTGGTCATAAAAGCTTCCAGATTCATGTAACAGTTCACGCAGAATTGAGTAGAATATAATTGCTAGTACAGAAGTCAAAATAAGATGATACTGTGTTAGGTGATCCAAGTGTTGCAGGATTTGTTCCAGTCTGCAGAACTGATACAGAAACTGTATTACAAATTACCTCTTTTTAAACTTTTTCTCCTAGAGCTTTTTAGCTTTAAAATAGAGCAAGTAAGATACTACAGGTGTATACGGAACTTCAGAGGTTGCAAGGTATCAGCTTAAATTTCAAAGAGATGTCAAGCATTTTGCATGCATTCAGCGTTCTATATGGTCAGAATGCTGGGAAAGACAAGACCAAAGTGGACAAATACAGTTGTATTATTTAACAAGTTATTTCTGTGCATTTCAAGAGTCCTAGAATACCAGGTTGGAAAGGACCTCCAAGAATCGTCTGGTCCAACCTCTCTTGGCAAAAGTATGGTCTAGACAAGATGGCCCAGCACCCTGTGCAGCTGAATCTTGAAAATGCCCGGTGTTAGGGAATCCACCACTTCCCTGGGGAGATTGTTTCAATGGCTGATTGTTCTCATCTTGAAAACATTTTCTCTTGTGTCCAATCTGAATCTCCGCAAGAGTAACTTGTACCCATTACCCCTTGTCTTTTCCACATGACTCCTTGTAAAAAGGAAATCTATATCTCCCTTGTAGCCACCCTTTAAATACTGGAACACGGTGATAAAGTCTCCCCTCACCCTACTTTTCTCAAGGCTGAACAAGTCTGGATCTCTCAGCCTTTCCCCCACATAGCAGGCTTCCCAGTCCTTTGATCCTCTTTGTGGCTCCTCTTAGACTGTCTCCAGCCTGCCTACATCTTTTTTTGTATACTAGGCCCAATACTCAACATGGTATTCCGGATGGGGCCCGATAGGTACTGAGTAGAGTGGGATAATGACGACGACTTAACAGGCGATGCCCTTGGGGATGCAGCCCAGTATCCTGTTGGCTTTCTGGGCCTCCACAGCGCACTGGTTGCTCATGTTGAGCTTGTTGGTCCCCAGGACCCCCAGCTCACTCTACATAGAGTAGCTCCTCCACTTCGTATCCCAGCCTCTGCTCTATTGCTGCATTATTTTTTCCAGGTACAATACCTTACACCTGTCCTTGTTGAACTTCACAAGGCCCTTGTTCACCCACTCTTTCAGCCTGTCCAGGTCTTCCTGCCTGGTGGCTCTCCCTTCTAAAGTGCCCACTTCTCCACTCAGTAAACTTCATCAGGGTACACTTGATCTCATCACCCAGATCACTCAGGAAGATTCTGAACAGCACTGGGGCCAGTGTGGATCCTTGGGGGCCCCCGCTTGTGACTGGTTGACCACCACCCTCTGGATGTGGCTTGTCAGCTAGCTCCTGGCTTACTTCTCTAAACCAGAACGTATCCATGTCCCTAGGAGGAAATTGTGGGAAACTGCTATTAAAAGCCTTTTAGTCATTTTTCTTTTGTAAAGAAAAATGTTTCTACAGCTTTAAAGAGCAAAAATGAGATGAGAACATTTCATGTTCCTTAAACTAAATATCTATCGTCCAGCATGGTGGCAACCACACAACTAGTCACATCTGTAGCTCCGGCTTTTAAATGTAGGATGGGAGTTGCTGGCTTGTAGCAGCGCAGTGTTCACAATTCATAGAGTCTCTTTTGAATAAAAGACTTGGCAGTGTGGTTTTTTTATTGTAGTCCTCTGAAAAAAACGTCGCTTTGTACATTTGTGAATTATTTTGGTTCTTTTTGAGGCTCTGCCTTGTCTGCTGATTTACCGGTTCCTAGCAAGTTGAGGAGTTACAGAGGATTTGCTCAATAAATGTAACTCAGGCAAAAATCTGTTCATATTTTGTATCATGCTTCCTATCCAGCCAGGAACAGAAAGAATGTTCAGCAAATATTCCTGAACTAATATTTGAACTTATTTAATTGCCTAAAGATTGGACAAGCTAAATTAATTGTGCCGTTGTTTATAAAAATGTATGGTTATTTTGAATTCTGGATTGTGGCTTGCATTGACAACCTTTTTTCTTGATGTGAAAAACAATTGCATTTCCTTTGAAGAAATCTAATACTTTGAAGGATTCTTTACTTAGTGCAGAATTTTTTAAGTTTCTGTTTTTAAATTAGCACAACAAACCAGGACCATGTGGGGCAGGATCTGTGGCATATTAATTTGTGGGACGAGACAGCAATTCTTACTCACAATGCCTTGGCAAACTTTAAATCATAATAGACAAGATCTATTCTTTAACTACTTTTAGAAATTTCTGTATTGAATTTCTCTGTTACTTGGAAATTGTGTACCGCAAACAACCTGTCAGGACATAAACAATGAGAACTTCACAGAGTCATCAAATGTGGGTTTCCTCATCAGGTATAATTGTAAAGTGTTCTTCATTTTCTGTCTCCTCAGTTCTGTCCTTTTTTACTTGGTGGTTTTATGCAGGAAGTAATGTTTTTACTCTTAGACTATAGAACGCTTTCTCTTCTGCATTTGCTTGGGGATTTTTTGTTTTGCTTTCTTTTTTCCCAAATTTTGCATTACGTACTCTTATTCTTCCTCCATTTCTTGCAGTGCCATTTAAAATCTTTAAATCCTTAAAATCTCCTTTTTTGTTTTTCTCAAGTGCAATGTGTTTGCTGTTATCTTACCTACACCTTTATCTTACTGGTATGTTACCTTTTGGCTCCTTGCTCATGACAACTAAAATCTGCATGAATCTTTATGTAGATTTTGTTTAATCACGTTTGCAGTTAAAGCACTGGTTTATGTGCAGTGCTCTTTTATTGTAGAATTTTATAACACAAATCAGGCAGTCTTAAAAATAAATCATTAGCGTTGTTCAGTTCTGCACTCGGCTGTAACTGAGCTTTATTTTGTAGTTGCTAATAAAGGCACATTATCATGTTCAGGCATTGCAATTATCATTGAAATGTGTATGTCCATTAACTGTAACATTAGGCTGAGGATATAATTACTGTCTAGAGCCAATATCTTTGTGAAGTTACGTCTATGATGCTATTAAGCTATAAGCAATATTTGTAAACTAATATTTAAACATTTCAGAATTGATACTGTCACTTGCGGACTCAAAAACTAATCCTCCTTCCGCTCTAAATTATTGACTTCTTAAATGTTTGACAAATATCTTACTGGGTTATCTGATGTGAGTATAATTTGTGATTTAAGAGAGACTACTGTTTTTCTAATAGCAAGTGGCCAGAACAAACCAGACTGGTGGTGGGAGAAGAGAGAAGCTGTGATAACAGCAAAATGCTGCTAAAACAGTGCTGTGGTGTGTCACAAGATGCTGCAAACAGGATTCATATTTTTTATAGTAGAGTTAAATTTCAGACAACTTAGTATAGCATTTTAACTCAAAAAAACAACTGTTGCATGCCAAGAAGAGAATAAGGAAAAGACTTTCCTAACTGTGTTACAAGTATCCTTTAAAGGGGAATGTGACAGACTGAGTCTGCTCATGGACTTGCTTTCTGAAAATTTCTAGTGTTTATGCTGACAGCAGAATCTGAAATTTCCTGTGAAGTTGGGTGGACAGCTCAAAACTAGGCTAAGTCACTTGTAAATGATTCCACACATAATGGAGATGTTTTGATCTATAATGAAATGTACTTTTTTCATATTTTGATTTTATATGGAAAATGGGTGCGGTAGTAGTTGACTGTTAAGTATTTGTATCAATAAATTTTCTGTTCTGTTCCCTTGGTACACAGGTGATAGTGGTTATTTTGTTTAATTTGCTTAGTTTTCACAGATATTGAGATTTAGGGGATGCTGATAGTAGGCTAAATCTCAAAGAAAATCAATCTTTCTAGCAGTTTTCATCTGATTTTGAATACAAGCGTATTTCAAATTCTTGTAGCAGAGAGGAGCTATTACATCGCTTAGTAACTTTTGCCTGATATAGCTTAATATAGCTTCTTCTTCTGTTTTACAAAAGTAGTTTCAAATTTTGCTTTCACATGCATCTATTTACTTACTTGCCTCTGCTTTGTCTTTGGCTGGACTCAGTTGTAACAACACTCCTTGTGTTTTCTGTCCATGTCACTAAATATGACTTCATTCTTACTGTATTGTTTGTATTTACTATATTGATTATGTTCTTTGTTTAATAATTCAGTACTGTTTCACCTCAAGCAAATGCTCTCCTCCACACAACTTCTAACTGCTGGACTTTTCCTCTTGTTCTTTATAATCCATTCCAACATAGCAAGAAGGGATAAACAACAGGTAGGGAATCTTGGGGAAAAAGATCCCAGGCTCTCTTGTGACCTACTCATCTGAAGTATATTGGGTTTGTTGCTGTATGTTGGCCTCACATCCTCATTATTTAAGGATTTTAATGAATTAATTTCCTAGACTTCGCAAGGAAGTAAATTAACCATCAGAGTTCAGAACAGAGTGAATAATTCTTTAATATTAGACTACGGCAATTTTTATGACTCAAGTTAAACTTAATTATGAAGTTGCTTATTGCATATTTGTGTAATTCGGAGGGGAAAGATATGCAAAATAACACGATAAGTCTATCTGTCAAAAAGAACAAAAAGGTAACATCCTAGGAGATTAGGTTACTCTTGTTGATACTGGTTGAAATGTTTATCGTTCAGCTTATGTGCTGTGTTCATGGTCTCTGCTGGTCAGGAGTCCTAAAAGGCTTTTTGTTTGATTTTTGTCTGATCAGCTGTTTAGCATCTCCTTCAAAATTAGCTAAGAACTTAATTCAGTTTCCAGCTACTGATATATTGTTAAAATAGTCCTTTAAAAGTTGATCCTCCAGCTTTTCTTCTAGAGTAGTGTTGTCCTTGTAGTTTTATAGGGGGAATATGCTCTTAATTAGGAATTGTTCTAGAGCATTGAGTGAAGTTCATTTTAAAGATCTGTTGTTTCCTTGAGAAAATATTTCACCCAGGCAAGTGGTACATGAGTAGGTAAAGTACGAAATTCCACTGTCCGTGACATCAGTGTCAGTTGGTTTTGACCTTACAAAATACGGTGCAGTTTCTGACAGGTGTTAAACACTGCACATGAACTGTCAATCCCTTGAAGCATTTCCCACTTATTTTGGTTTTGCAGTATAATCCCAAATTGCAAAGAACCTTCTGTTTCTCCTTTTACCCTTTCCTCTCGTATCACTACTGCTGCTTTTTTAATTAAACAGAATTGCATAGTTTGCAATCCTATTGTGATGGTTTATTAATATTTTTTCACACATTTTTTGGACTTATTAAAAGTACTTGTATTGAATTATCGACGTTGATCTGATCCTTTAAAAATGAAGACAACACGTTTTCAGAGCAACATGTACAGAAAACCTTGTCTCTTTTCATTGTCTCTGTCGTCACCTAACAGCCCTGTCTAACCAGCAATAGATCACTTCCACTCTAGAAGAGAGAAAGTCAATGGAGCTGAATTGCTAAGGACCATTTCCTGCAGAGCAGCAGCAGTCATACCCAGGATTTGGTATAAGAAACCTTTTAGGGCTTGAGATATAAATGAGGCTTCAGCTACTTCCTCTATTTTGCAGTTCCTTTGATCTGGAAACTTTCCAGGTTGGTGAAGTCATCAGATTTCTGAATCAAGTTTTTTTTTTTTATTCAGACTGCCCTCGGCTTCACATGCCTTATGTAAACAGCTTGAGATGATGTCTGAGATTATCACAGTAAAAAGAGCATCTGCATCATCGTAAAATGCTTCATGGTGAATTGAGTGAAAGGCTTCCTCTGGGACAGATGAGATCATAGAATCATAGAATCACCAGGTTGGAAGAGACCCACCGGATCATCGAGTCCAGTCATTCCTATCAAACATTAAACCCTGCCCCTTAGCACCTCGACCACCTGTGCCTTAAACACCTCCAGGGAAGGTGAATGTCCTACCTATGTCCTTCCTTTCACATCTATATGAAAATATCTTTACCAAGAGAGGTTTGCACAGAAATCTCTGCAGAAACTGCATTTTGCTCAGCCAAGGAAAGAGCTTCCAGCACACGCTCCCATTCCTGTTTGTGTGTCACTTTGTGGCTTATCCTAACATTCTGATACTGCCAATGCTCTGTTTTCCTTGTGTTTTCAGCAATGTATGGATGTATTCTAGTGAATTAAGGTGTTCCAGTCAAAGCTAGATTTAGTAAAGTTTATTTGCAAATAGGGAAGTACGAGTTGAACCGTGAGGTGTTTCTTGATGCCTCTGCTGCCAGTATCGGGGGTTTTAACTCGCTCCTGCCATCTTCCATTAATGTGAATATGGACAGTCCAATTTTTTTCTTAGTCATTTGTTATCTCGGTCTCTTGTGTATGCTGTCACTAAGGTCAAATAAATCAAACTTCAGACATGATGAGGTTCATATTTACATTCACATTTCTGAATGCTTACAGGAGCATTGCTTACTGATGACTAGCAGGTCGGCTGAGGCCTTTCAGTCTTGAGGAATCACTAGTCATCATCTGTAAGGTGGGTGTTTGCTTCACCTTTAATGTTATTCAGTGCAGTCTTTCCGCTTTAAAATTTCCTTGAATATTGAAAATGGTTTTGTGCTGGTCTGCACAACTGCAGTAGACAGTCCTATGCTTTAAGTTGATTGAAGAGCTCTAAGGACACTGAAAAAACGTTAGCTGTTAATGTCTAATAGGAATAGGAGACAGTAAACAGACTTGTTTACTAGTTGATGATAGACGATGAGTAATTCAGGGCGGGGAAGGCATTTCCCTTTCTCAGTTGAGATTTAAAGGTATGTCCTTGAGCTGGAGAATCTTTGTGACAGAAAGGTTTAACCTTATTTTAAGTCTTCTGGCTACTGCTCTTAGTCCCTCATTTGGTTAGGTGGCAAACACATGAAATCCCTAAAACACGCTTTTTTGAGAGAATGGACTTGTTGGGCTAAGACCACATGAAACCAGCAGTTCAAATTATCTATCCAAATGTCAATTAAGTGCAGTTTCCTTCAGTACCCTAGTGGGATTTTTCATTTCAGTCTGTTGCTTTGATGATTTGTTTCTTAGTTACTATTTTAAGCTTTACTTTTTCTGTGGTAAGGCAAAGGAATTCAGAAACAATTTCTCCTGTTCCTATCATTAAAAGTAATCAATAAAACGGAGAAGAGAAAGGTGGAGATCGATACAGGGAAATTGTCAGTGACTTTTATGGGTATCTGAATTTTGATTGGATATTTTAAACCAATTTTTCTTTTCCTTTTTAGAGTTGTTCTTGCTTCAGTGCTCATTGCGCATATTAACTGAGCTTGAACAGCAGAGTCATTCAAAAACTAGGATACGGTTGGGATTTAGTTGGGGTTTTTTCAGCTTTAACTGTCATAAATGTAGGGGTAAGAGGAAAATGTTGAATCATTAAGTCAGTTTTTGTTCTTTGTGATGAGATAATTTTCAGTGTAGAAAATGTGTAATTATTCACTATAACAGAACAATTCCTTTTTAATAAGATGCTTAGGTATGTATGCAGAATTAATCTTTCCTTCAGCAAATACATTTCCTTAAAAATAGGTGGGAACAATTTTAGCAATTTTGAGAAATTTGGACTTCATTCTCTGCATTATTATTTACGAACTAATTTCAATTCAGTCTGCTTAGTGGGTTCAGAAACTAAGGCAACCAGCATTATCTGGAGTTTCTGCATTAGGGCTCTTTTTATGAAAATTTAAGAGAAAGATTGCATGTCCTTTAAATTTTGGAGCAAAATTAAAGACAAAAGTTTACCTAATTTAGTGACTGAAAGACCAACACAATTTAATGGAGTTTTTTTAGCCCAGCAGCACACTGAAACTGTTCAGAAATGGATTGGTAAAGGGGGACAGGCCTCATTGCACTAAATACCTGGATCATTTGCACTTTGAATCGTATTTTATTTTACCATTAGGAAAAGCAGTAAAGTTTTCTCAGATGAACCAGATCTTTTTGTTGTCTTAATGTTTAAGAAATTACAAGTTTACCTGGGAAAATATATAAAAACTAATACATATGGAGACTTTTTCCTTTGATGTCATTGGCTTTGGTGGTCACAATCAGAAAAACATACAAGACATGGCATTAGAGGCTGCACATATCTGATTTTTCTTTACAAGAGCAGGAAGATTAACCTGTTTTTAATGTATTACTTCCACTTTGGCATTTCAAGAAAGATTGGCATCTTTCTGCATGGTCTTGTGGCAAAGCATCCTACCTTGGGTCGTTCCCCTCCTTAGGGAGGGAGCCACTAGCGGTTGTGTTTCCTTCTACCTATCTCAAAGGTATCTCTTATCTTTCTTTGCAAGTGCTGATATTAGTATATTACTGTATGTAGCTTTTTGAATTGGAAGGAGATTTATTAACTTACCATCCTTCAAATTATTGTAAATTATGATCACTGGAAATTAAAATGTGGTGAGGTGAGAATGGCAGTTGCTTTTCTGGATTCTTTCCTAACACTAATGACTTCATGCTTTTCATGGTAATCAGGAATTTCCGAACGCAGTAAAGTCATTTGCTCTGTATCAGTCTCTTTTGAAATTCATTGATAGGTGATAAATGCTGCTTACTTCCTCTACATTATCAGCCTTTATAGATGTTGCTATTGAAAGTATGGAGATAGTCTTCATAGTATGAGGGAATTGTTCTACATAGGCTTTGCTACTAACTGGAGTTTATGCAGCCCTTCTGTGTAAGTGATTTCTGAGTGTCATGGTACTATTCCTGAATTTAGTGTAGTATTGGGACTACTTTGTAAAGCTGCCAGTACCCTTTGAAGCTAAGGAGGCGTTCTCCTAAACAACTAGGATTTAAATGAAGTTCATAGTTTGCAAGTAAATATCTAGAATCAGAGAGACTCTTGGTGGTTCATACCTGTTAGCAGCGGTGGTAATCCTTTAATAACAGAGAGTTTTAATTGGACATGTTTTGAAATCCACCATTTTCTTTACAGATAAATAAATAAACAGCATCTATTGGGAAGGCGATCAAATGTCTTACAGGTAGAAAGTCAGCAGAGGGAGCACAAGTTAACAAACACAATTGTTTTCAGTGTGATAAACTGGTAGTGGGAATGGTTCTGATGAACAAGCAGTGAATAATCAAATACTTGTTTGTTTTGTGTTCTATACTGATTTAATCACAGTAACACTTTCATACTGCCAACCCAACTGTACTTAGATGGTAAAATATGTCATGTTATTTTTAAAGCATATAGAACTGTCAAGTAGAACTGAGCATTAGTAGGGTCATTTCTGTTGCAAACCTTGGATTACTCTTAGCAGTTGGTTACAAGAAGTTCAAATTTGTTCTGTTTTGCCTTTTGCTTTCTTCATTTGCCAGTAGGCAAGTACCTTCTGCAAATACATACAGGAGGGTGGAGGCTGCTTGCTTTTAAATGTCCTCATCTGCAGGTTGGAGGCATTAACCCTCCTGCTAGCCTTGACACTACTTTGGCCCAAAACACATGAGAGAGTACCTTGGAGAAAGCATGTTTCATTTTTAAGCATGCTTAACCTTAATAGTTATGACAAGTTTTTAAAAATCTGTGCATTTGAAACAGCATAAATAATTTATGGATGCTTCATTAAAAAAAGAGCAAACTATCTGTAAGGTCATTAGATTCTTACTTGGCTTAGATCATCAAAGTTTAGATCACCTAAAATAGTACGTTGTTTGGGTCGTAATATGCTGCTTGAAAAAAAATACCCTGTGATTTAGTTTTGATTCTGACAATGCTCAAAAGGATTTGTTATGTCTTACAGACCTTTCTGCAAACTACTAATGGGATGAACACAATATATCACTTTTATAATAGTGAGCTATTAAAGGCAAACATAAAGCAGTCTGAAGCCCATAAGTGCTGCCAACAGCTCCTGCTTTAATGAATTCCCTTTTAGATGTCCATTAAATGCTCATGGCAAATGTACTCATAATGGAAATGGCAAATCTAAATGGGTAGATATGAATAATCCATGGAGTTTAAATTCTGTTTATGATCATCTTCACATTTAGTTTTCAAGACAACGCAGTTTAGTTTTCATTACAGTTTGGAATAAAGAGGACAGGGAGTAATTGATTGCTTCAAGCAGATTAAAATCAATGGGTTGCTTTTCAAAGAACCCGCTCAATGCAGTAATTTCAACTTTAAACGTTGATTTAGGAAACTCAACACAAAATGTTTTGTGCCGTGTGAACTTTTATGTGGAAAGACTAATACTAATTTTATTTCTATATATCTGTATATAGAAATATATAGGGGTTGTTATCAGTATGTGCATGAGTAAATAGTGATCTGTATTAAGCCATTTTGATATCATTGGACTCATATAATGAATCAATGAGATTCCCGTCATCATTGTGATACTGTTTGTAACCCATTAGCACACAGAAATTACAGCCTATCATACATCATTACTGTGATTGAAGCTTTATTACCATATTCTCAAATTGCTTGCTTGCCATAAAACTAAATAGACACCAGACAACTATAGGTAGACGATAGACTGTGCATTATTTTCCTGGAATAATGAAGGATTATTGTAGCATAATGGGGTACAACTTATGAGGAAAATAAACTTGGCAGCAAAGGAGAACTTGAGTGTTTTTAATGTTTGTTTGTTACTACTTTAAAGGTCAAATATATTTGTTATCGTCAAGTTACTGTTTCTTTATTTCATGAATCATACCCTTTTCATATTTCCGATAGGCCTTCTTTTCTATTTAAGCTTTTAAAATCTGAGAACTGCGCTGAAACATTCAACTCCAGAGACAGCTTTGAAACAGTGACGTGGTTGAGTGGGTAATACAGCATCCATAGTGATGTGTTAGATTGTATTGTGCTGAAAGGAAACAGAAGAAAAACTGCAACAACAGATATAGGCTGTTAAAAAGGGATTAAGTTCTCCAGACAGACAGATGCAAAGTTTACATTAGGAATATCAGGAACCAGAGTGAAAGAATTCATGTTATCTTGATCTTAAAAGAGGAGAAAACACACTTGATTTGCACTTTGTGAGTCTGTAACCCATAGGTCTAAACCCACTGTTAATCCTTAAGAGCCAGTGGAGACAGAACTGCAGCTCCAAAAGCAGGTTTGTGTTGTTCCCTGGAGATATCTCAAGCCCACTCATGTCCTCACTCATGTCTTCCACATTCTTGCTCACGCCTTCCTCTCTCCTCTTGTTCACACTTGGTTTTTCTCCTACTCCTTTCATGATAATTTCCAACTTTGATACATCTCTTCAGTGTGTTTGAAGTGATATTTGATGTAACTCATTCATAATCCTAGAGAGTTCTCTTCAGTGTAGACTTCAAGCTATTCCATTACAGGAGTTATTCTGACTAGGCCAGGTAAGCACTGTTTGGCTGAAGAGTAATGGGAACATTCAGAGTTCCTGAACTGGTTCCAGGTTATTACAATGGTAAATTACTTGTGTTTCAGTAGGACCTACAGGTTCTGGTAGTGTTCCAGCACTGAACTCTTAGTGTACACTTTGAGAAGGGATGTAGAAACATGCTTTGTATAAACAGTGGATGTTATCAGCTATAGTGAAAATATAATTATTATTTCTCAGAGCTTGTAGGCAAGCACACGGTGAGAGACAGCATATCCTTAAGACAAATAGAAAGTCAAATAAGAATGTGACTGTGTACTCTTGTACAGTCTGGAGTGGGATTCCATGTCTAGGATTATGATCTTGTTACAAGACACAAACGATTTGCTACTGAGTGATGATGAATCTTTGTTTTCACTGCTGTAGCTTGGCTGGGATCTCAGGGACTCAGATGTGTGCTCCTGGCTCTTGTTTTTCTTCTCAGGTAGCAGTAGGTATGTTGATTCTGCTAACTGTTATTAAAATCAGATATCTGATGTAGTTCTTTTGGAGGAATCCTCTAAATATAGGCTTAAAATTCACTTCACGGGCAGTACTAACACTCGTTATCATACAAAAGCATTATTATCATCTGTCCCATTAGCTACGCAGAAGTGAATGACTGGGGAGACAGAGAGAATCAAGCAAAGGTAATTTTTAAAAGCTGTACTGCTGGTATAAGATAAATATATAAAGTGCATGAGAAAATAAATGTGTAATTATTTCCAGTTTTCATGCATTTCATGTTGTACTTGAAAAATAGTCTTAACATTTTGGTCAGCGTTTATAAATGTGTTGACTTTTTTTGTATGAAGCTTTCTTTGTATGAAGACTACAGAACAAAATAAGTGACATATTTAAATGTTAATAGAATTTCTCATGTAGATATTTAACCATTTTAAAGTGTACTCCAACTAGCTTCACCAACAGTATAATTGAACAGAAAAGCAATGGCCAATTAGTAAGTATATAAGGTACTACAGTGGAATGTATCTTTACTCAGACATTTCTCACCACACGCAGCTGCCTAATTTATTGTTCTAATTAAATATATTTCAGATATTAGCATTTTCAGTCCAGCAGTTTTTCTAACACTCAAGCTTAGGTAGGTACATTTTGGAAATAAATGAGATTTCTTAAGGCTTTCAGCTAAATTTCTTTAAATAGAATAAAACTTCACCTGCCAACCCTGATCTGCAACTCATGGCCCATTTTTATTAAAAGTTAGAATTAGCAAGTATGAATAAGACTTTGACTTCTGGCCGTGAAACACTCAGGGAAGCTTCTCTTCGTCTGTTGCCATGAGATTTCAAAGATAGGTTCTAAAAGAGAAAAAGACATAGAGTCTGTTACGGTGACAAGAAGGTGTTGACATCCTTCAGTGACATATCATCCTTCTTACTAGCCTCCTTCAGCTCTCCCCACCCTTCTAAAATTGTGCTATAGTCTATACCATCTTTCATCAATATTCGATTCCTCCCTTGTAGACATTTTGGAACATTACACATTTTAGGAAGACAGAACCATGTTGCTTCTAGAAGTTACAAGTAACTGAAATTTTTGTATGGGCAAAGATTGTAAGTGTTTGGATGCCGAGATGTTGAGAGAGCAGACATAGTCATCTCCATGCAGAGCTTGCTGAGCAAAGTAACAGACTGTTAAAATTCCCTGAGGCTGTCAAAATGAAACCTTGTCCAATTATCCCAATGCTTTCTTTCAGAGATAAATCTACATTTGTGTCCCCACAGAAAAGTTTTTGTTCTTCTCATCTGCTGAACAGCTACATGGAGCTTTCCGCAACATAAATATGAATCTGCATGTTACTATTTGTTTTTTCTCACTGTGAAAATATCCTTATGAATTATTATTCAAAGAATGAATTACTAGTAAAAAAAATCTTTGAGATGCATAGTCCAAATACACATTTGCTTCCTGTCTGTCTTCCCTAATTTCGCACTCAGTGAAATGATGCTGGACACACTTTGAATTAAATAGTCTTTTCATGCATGCAACAGTCGGGATTTCAGTTTGACCTTGTAGATACAATATGTTAACCAAAGGGAAAAGAAACTATCCTTAAGGAATAGACTATATTTACAGCTGCAGTAAGACGCAGAAATGGATCTTTTGCTGCAGGGAGTTCTGGGTACTGGGAAGTGGTCTAATTTGACTAAGAAGTTGATTTTATACTTAAAATGCATGTATGGTTGAAACAGGATCTGTTGGAAGGGGAATCGACGTCACAGCTCCAGAAATCACACTTAATGCAGTTTGACAATGCAGTTTCGTGGTTCATTTAAGTTAATATAAAACCACTTCACTGCTGAAAAGGTATTTCCGCCCTTTTTCTCTCTTGCTTGTATTGTTATCGCTGTTTGTGTGTGTGGTTACTGCTGTTCCTTCTTTTTAGGATTGGCTTTTGATGTTGGCTGCCAGTGTCCATGCAAGAAAGAAGGTGGGAGCCATTGTAGATGTGACTGTCTTACTTGCAGTCAGTCTTTTGAAAAAAAAACATGCTAATTAATGATTATTCTTTACTTTTATATATGTTGTCCTCACATGTGCAGCTGCCAGGGGGGAATCTTTAAAATACATTCACTCATTTTATAACTTTCGTTGCTACAGGTTTCTAGTTAAAGCAACAGTTGTAACTTGGGAATTTTATTAGGAGGACTTACACAGTTCTCCCTCTTGAATGCATCACAGCTCAGCAGGTATTGCCACTAAAAAATTTATGGAGATGCCTGTTTCCCATAGTGTTCAACAACATCAGGACTTTTGTATATATATATATATATATGAAAATAAAAACTTTTAAGTACGTGAGGAGTCCTGTTGAGGTCTGTAAAACAGCACGTTTACTGCATATTAATGTACTGTTATGTACCTGAAAATTCAAGTTTCAGAACATAAAATAGTACTAATATTCCATATTTCTGCATGATAGCTTTTGGGCTTCCTAATAGGTGCCAGTGAAACCATCAGCATAGAGTACACAATCACTGTCAGGCAGTGAGTAATTTGATTGGAAATCAGTTTTGCCAGGTTTTTTGGAAGTATGTACTTTTTGATAAAGTACATTTGACCTTTCTTTTCCTTCCATTTGGTATAAATTCACAGTGTCATTTCAATTCTTAAAGAAGTAGAAACAATGTCTGTAAACCACATTATTCCATGCTGGTCCAAGTAGAAGGAGGTAAGGATAGGGTAGGAAATGATGGCTGGTTTGTATTTTATAGAGGTTTGACCACAAATGTATATTGAAGATTCTTTTTTTTAACTAGGATACATGCAATAAGAACATTCCACATTAAGAAATGGTCGCAAGATATTGCTGCCATAGAATCTACATACAAAACCATGTTTGCTTCTTAAGAATAGAAAGTACAAAACCTGGAGACCCAGAGGAGAGCTTTTGTCAGAGGTTCACATGAATACCCCTTTCCTTTATTCACTGTTAAGCGGATTTTACTGTTCCGGTGCTGGCAAACAGTAAGTGTGTGCTCTGATTTCTTTGTGTAGATGCTCAGGGCTCTTAGAGTGAGCTGCAGTGCTTTTTCCTTTGCAGCCATAAACCTCCTTACAGCCCTCCTCATTGCAAAAGCAACTTCCTTGTCTCAAGGAAAAACACTTGGATGATGTTCTAATATATTGATAGGACTTTGCGTAATCCCATTATCTCTTTAATGGATGTTAGTTTTGATAGACCTTTCCCGTTGTTCTCTGGTCCGTTCATCATAGATTGGTTAGCTCTGCTGTAAATGAGTCAGTACCTTATTTCTTCAAAGAGAGATGTCTATTGAGAGGTTTGAATATTCTGGGAGTAATCATCGTTAGGCAATATTCTTTTCTGGAGTTTGACAGCTGTAATTATAAACATCTCACAAATTGTTTTAATAGATGTGATTTCTAACACTGAGTATCTTCCTATTTGATGTGGAGAATCTATTGCAGTTAACACTTAATTCTTTCATGTAATTGCAGAGTCTCTAACTTTATGTTGTGGTAACAGCATTTTTACATAGTAACACCTTTTGGCTGATAGTGAAGCCATTTATTTACATTAAACCTCTTCATACATGTTAGGTAATATTCTTATATATATGTTTTCATATGGTCAGCTAGTGGAAATCAATAACTTGATTCTTATAAATGGTTTGATTTTTTGGTATTAATTTAAATTATTTTGGTTTAAAATATTTTTAAACCATTTCATTTGGAAGTATCACTCAGGTTTTGACTATTAGATTTAACACGATTGCATTTGGTTTGCTCATCAAAAGTGGGGAACATTTAATATTTATTCATAACAAAAGTATTAGAGAAGCTGTCAATAAATTTTCTGTCATAATTGAATCATAGGATATCTAAATTGTTGATAATATGATCTGCTTGTTAAACAAAAGTGTCTGGAGAAAATGATGGATTAATTGACTGATGGCTAAGGTTTCTCTCAAATATAATGGTTTACCCAGTTTGATTTGATTTGTGTAAAATAACTTTCTCTAATAAACAATTTGCTCAGAGGCAATAGAAGAAATGAATGGTTATCAAACCAAACTTAATTAGTCTATCCTAGATTGATATTACTTGGGGAGTCTTCGTTTTAATTGTGGAGGGCTGAATACAAAGAGTTTGGTTCATTATATTTTTCCTGTATAAATGCTATTGTGTAACTACCTATGGAATATAACGTGAATTCATTTTAATAAATGCTTGTAAAGTGAATTAGCTAATTATGCCAGGCTAAAAATGATTCCTTTAATTATTTTAGATATTTAACTAGTACTTCAATTTTATTATTGTTAGTCTGTAAATGTAATTTGTATTAGGTCTGCCAAACTAATTAGAATATATAACTTAAATAGTTTCAACAGTTTTGTAATGCTTATAATGGCCTCTTCTCTGAAAAACACATTTCCATTTTCATAGTATTCAAATCTTAAGGAATTCTCACCATAGAAAGATTTTTGAAGTGTGAGATAGAAAACTTTTTTCTGAAAAATACTATTTCAGACGAGTTGATGTGATTCAACGCTCTTGAATGCCAAGTGAAGGAAAAATCACTCTTTTCCTCAGAGACTAGGTTAAACTAAACACAACTCATTGAGTAATATAATTCCCCGAGGTTCCAGATCAGTAGATTATCCATGTGCAATATAAAGCACAAATACAGCTCAATTCCACTGTTTTCAAATGTTAAGCACATGCTAAATTGCAGTATTATATGAAATTCTTTGCGTTCAAACTAAGAACAGTTTCGAAACTAAGGAAGGCTTCCAGTTAATTTAGTCTAAATAATTTCCTCTTTCCTTTAAATGAAAGGCATTTTCAAAACATCTGTAGAAGGTTTACATAAAACGTACATGGGAGGGCTGTTTGAAGCAGAGTAAGTGTGGAAAGCAAAACATTATTAGGGAAGGGTAATTTAGATGTTCTTAATTCTATTCCTTCATGACTAATCTTGGATTTATAAGAGCGAGAGTTAATCTATTTTATTCTTTCTTCTCACACATAAAGTTTTCACTCTGACAGTCTGTTACCTTAGCTTTCTTTATACACTGTAAGAAGCTCAGGTGTACAGATCTGTGAAAGTGCAGTGAGGTAATAAGGATGGTCTTTTTTGGTTTGTCTGCATACAGTCAGTGCTCGTAGGTTTGAGACGTAAAGATTTACATTTATGGATTTCTGCTGTGAATGTGACTGTCCAGTCTCATCTGTTTGAGTGGCAGAAAACCACCATGAAACAGCGAGTTAGACATAGCAAAGGAGCAGGAGCCGTGTCCAAAAAAACTTTGGCATTATCAATTAGCATATTCTCATGGATTCTTTCTGCTCTTTGGCTAGTTGACTTTTCTCTCCTGATTACGTGCCCATCTCAGAACAGCTGTTAGCAGATGTATGTATACTCATACAACTCACTGTGAGCCTCAAAGAGGATTTTGAGAGCAAGATATTTGGCATTGAGTAGTCTTCCAGATACTGTAGATTGGTGAAGATAAACCTAAAACTAACATTTATCAAGTCCTTGGACTCAACTTACGTATCACACTGTATCAGTTAAGTCTCAATAAAGTCACCTCACATTGAGGATTAGTCAGCATTTTCATGTCAGTGTTTTGGGAGCTCCTGTATAAAGCATATCTCCTGTTCCCGATGCAGGAGAACTTCTCACACCCCAGGAACTATGGGAATTTGTGCTACTTTTGGAGGTCAAGGATTAAATCTTGCTCTACTGCTCAGGTGAACAGAATTTCTTCCTCTGGCTTTGGAAAAAAATTCACCATTACATGTTTTAGATTTGGAGTTGGTTTGATTTCTTTATAACATCAACATCCAGGATCTGGTGATGAAGAAGCACTGACTTTTGTTCCTTGTACTCACAAAGATATGTCCTGCGGTGACTCAGCAATGCAGTGGAGAGACCATCTGACCACTGAGTCAAATCCAAATGTCAGATCCTCGAATATGTGAACGCCTTTCTGCTGAAATACTGTGTTAGGTTGCCCTGTCATGCTGGGCCATTAAACCTCTTGTTAGAAAACTTGACCAAGTTGTTGACTTCTTCTAAAAAGCTGAGAAGTCTTCACAGCTTGCAGTAGAGGAAGACTGACAAACTTCAAGGACTCTGAGAGCTGGGAAGACAGGGCATCTTAGGAAATAGGGCATTTTACCCTGCAGCAGTCTATTTTCATAATGAGCCTGTAGTCTAAAAATTAAGGTTGAAATTTAGACTCCTTGGTCCATCTTTAGCAGATATTTATTTGGGACTGAAATCCTTGTAATATGAATTTCTTTCACAACTTTGCAGCCTGTTCTGTACCTTCCCCTTTGTACGTAACAGCTCAGCGGCTGGAATGCTTCCTCAGGACCTGGAAGGTTGCCGTTTAGTTTGTAGTAACCTTTGGTGGGGAAAGAGGTCTGCATGTCATGTAAACAAAGTCAACAACTTGTCTTTAATGTTGTATTTTACAGTCAGGGTTTGTGACCCTTCATGGACATCTCTTTTTGCATCAGTCTTGTAGGAGCAAGGTACAGAAAGTTGGCATATAACAAATCATAATTCCCTAGGCAGTTATTTTGGTTTTAAAAGCTAGCCAGTTGGTTATTAATTGGAGGAGTAATAACTTCGGGTTTACAATACTTTGTGTTTTTTAATGATCTGTGGTGAAAACCAATTGCATTTCTTTAATGTTCCTAGCTTGATATTAAAGCGTATCACAGACTCATCCTCCTTTTTCTCCAGTGCACCCTGCCATAGCTCCTGTTGTCTCTCAGTAAAATACAATTGCAGGCAGCGTGGGGTAGCTGATCAGAAAATGTAGCACAGCTCTGATGAGCTGGGCTTGAATCAGTCGTTCTTGCGAAGTGAGCTGACACTTCTGAGAATTACGCAAATCCATATTGCTTATGCAAATTCATGTGCTAAACTCTGATTTTCTTCATCAATTTCTGAGCAGGTGCACAAAATACATGCGTAGTTACATAGATAAGAAGTGTGTGTAAATAAATTGAGCTATTCCCACCACAAATTTGGAATACTGTGTAAGGGCTTGCTAGATCGACTCAAAAGACTACAAGACTGAACAGTCCCTTACCACTTATAGACAGCGTTAAAACAGCAAAAATGACTTCAGTTTTGTCATTTAGAGCCCACTGAGTATAAAGAGATTCTTTTCTTATCCTAATGCCTGTGAGTATCTCAGTTATGTTGTTAATAAATTCTAAACTAGAGCAGTCTTTTGTAGTTCGAACAGCAAGCCGGACCAAAACTTCAAACTTAGCTGCTTAAATAAACTCACATTATACAAAGCGAGTATTTCCACCCTTAACCAGCTTTGTACTTTATTTAACTTTTATTTTCACCCTTTATTATATAGTTACTTGCAGGCTTCTGATCACCCTATATGTTTGGCTCTATGTATTTTGGATTCATGCTTTTGCTGAGAATATGAATAACTCTTTTTAAAGGTTGAGGAAAGTCATTGGTTTTAGGCTTGAACTGAATAAGTTTATGAATGAAGTAATACAGTCAGGTTGCCTGAAGTAGCAGCAGTCTGAATAAAAAGCCACGGGCAGCCTCTTTCTGCTTTCCTCTGTTCATGTATGTATATATTCAAGCATACAAGGGTTTTGAGTTTAAAATACTGTACAGATAATTAGCAATTAATTTGGTTTGGGTTTAGGGAGGCCCTTTGGATGTCTTTTTGTTACCTGCACACTGGCTTTGTATTCAGCAGCAGCTGTAAAAATAATAGCTGCTTCCCAGATGAAGTTCAGAATAAAATAAAACCAGTCCTTGTAATATTTCAGGCATAGTAAATAGTATTTGTGGGTAAATAGAGGAGGCGGCCGCAAGCTTTAATGGAAAAAGGATTTTTAAGAGGATTGTGTCAAACATAGTACAATAACTCTAAAATAAGAAAGGGGGTTAAAGATGCAAAAGTGAAAGAATGTGCTCTTACCTGTTGCCAAACGTTTTTTCGTGTATGCATTATAGCTCTTTTTTGTAATGGTCGGTATTACCCTTATTGTGTACTGTTTACATGTCTGACTTCTTGTTTGGATTTTACTTGGTGATTTGGTATTAATTTTTAATGTGAAAGCACTTAGCATTAGGAGTTTGACATTTTGTCTGACCTTAATCACCAAGAGGATCATGAGAGGTTTATTCAGTGGGAAGAGAACTGTTACAGCTCTGACAGAAATGATGGGAAATAAGTAAACAGCCTTTTAAATCTTCACCAGAAATCAATAGAGTTTAAAGATGATGGACGTTGGTGTTTTTTGCTGCTTAAGGACTTCAACCTTTTACGGGAAAATATCTTCTCCAAGTGTCAGCATTTTTTTCCCTCAGCACAATGAATCACCGCTGCAAATAGAACACTCTGCATGGAACACTTCATCATGGTTACAGAGACGATGTTATAGATGTTATGGGGATGCAGATGCTTTGTATTTTTACACAGAGGAGAGTGGTGCTACTTCATAACATCGCTAATTAATGGATGGTGTAGGTCAGCAAAGTAATTTTGTGTGTATTTGATGATATTTAAACTGATGAACTTCTGTCTCTGTTCTGTCATAGTGGCTGCTGGTTATAACTTTTTCAGTTTTAGCTGTTCCCCCCACGTCAGTAGAAATAGTTTTATTTAAGTGAGAGTTCTCAACTTCTTTTGATAACTGAGAATAAAAGCTGCTCTGAAGTCATTGCATCAGCAGTGATTTAGGAGCAACGCAGGTTTTGAACAGTTGCACAACAAATGGTATAGTTTTGCTTCTCATGAATGATTTATTAGACGCTAGGATGGTACAGTATTTAGCAATATATCCATAAACAGCACTATTCAGACCCAAGTATTCATACATTTGCATCAGCATCAATCATTTGTTATGCCATTTGGGTTTTTATTGTACAGTATTGAATTCCATTTTAAAACAGCTAAGTATACAGTAAATTATATTCAAATCTAGTAAAGTTGCTGTTAAATAGTAATTGAGAACTTGACTTTCAAGCTTTCAGTTAATTTGTTTGCATCCTTATGCAGCCATTTACTCTGAATAAAGTGAAGGGGATTTAATTTTGATTTGTAGACAACCTTTTATATTGAAAATAACTGTAGCGACAGTAGTTTTATGCTAATGTCTAAGCATGCCACATATACTCATAGACAAAATCGTCCCTTAAGACCTCCTGATATGAAGTGATCTTTGATTTAAGGTTGCAGTACTTTGGCTACAACTGTGTTCAATGATTATTAAACTGGAGTTATTACGTACAAGCTGATGGAATATTTTCAGTAGTTTATCTCAATTGATTAGCCGTATTGAGTACAGAGTGGTGAAAAACATTTACAGCTGTTCCTCCCTGTTTCTTGCGAAGCAGCCTGTCTCTGCCTGCATTGCGTTTAGCTTTCTGCTTTTCCTTGTGGTGCATCGTGGTGGAGCTGCGATACAGCCGGATCCGATTCGCGTATCCTTTCTGCAGGGTGCTGGGGAATCCGGACTCGGTCAGCAAGCTGCTTAAGCCTGTGCTTATTTTTAAGCATGGCTGTGGTCCTCTTGTGGTCCTGCTTGAAGAGTGTGCAGTGAATATTTGTACTGTTTAATACAAGCTCATTCCAGAGTACCAGAATCTGAGAACAGTGCATGGAAGGTTTTCCTAATCTTCCTTTCAGGATAGCTCTATAGATGTTTTCCTGCGTACGTTCCAGCGTGCAGCGTTTTGTGGCAGTGGGCAGTCGTGCTTCTGTTTAGCATAAAGCTGATCTCAGAGCTAACAGAAATGGCAGTATTATTTCAGGACTTGAGCCTTATTTTCAGATTATTTTGCCTATAATTATAAATACCTAGTAACTAATATAAAGAAGCACAGGGAAGGGAAATACACATCATAATATGCCAGCTCTGCAGCTTGTGTTGAGTAGCTTAGCTGATCATGTCCTAGATTTGCCGTTGTTAAGCAGATGATTTTGCTTACTTCGTTGTAGATTGTTACACGTTCGGGGAATACTTGCTCTGTGCTGACAGGCTCAAGTATTGCCTTTAGTTCTTTTTCATTATTTTAAGATGAAGGACATGGATACCTGACTCTTGCATGGCCAGAAGTTTTGCCTGCTTTGGAGATTTTCCCCAGAGAGCGAGCACTTCTCTTCATGTTTTGCAACCTTTTAGCATCAGATACTTTTTATCTGCAATATATTGATGTCAAATATGGATTTTTGCTACTAGCCTTTTTTGATGATTTCACGTAGCTTGATTAAATATGAATAAGCTTTCTGTGGATTTATTAACCGTTGAATGCCTCAGCAGCAAGATGCAAACTTGATTTTTCTCCATTTTTTTTTTTTCTTTTTAGCATCCATGTATGAAAATTGTGTTATCTTAAAAGAATTCACCTCCTTTAACCTAGAGGCTCACTATTTTTATTTGGCTTATCTTTATGTGAAATGATGACAGAAGATTGTGTTACAGTGGCTTAATTGCTCAGCACCCGAGGTAGAGCAATCTGTTATCAGACAATTTCTGTCCCATTGCAAACGGGAAGTAAAAAAAAGTGTGTGAACGTTAACCACCTTTGTGTGGAATGTCAGAAATTCTGCCGTACCTGCAGTTACTTCGCCTTGAGAGAGAGTTGTTGAAAACAGAAGGATGTGAAGAAAGGCTGTAAACATGAAATGGAGACAGACCTTGTCTTTAGCCCTGGAAATGAGTGCTGAGGCAGGACATGATTGATCACTGTAAATACGTATGGGGGAAGGGAGGGGACAGGGCTAAAAGTACTGGGGAGGTAGAAGAGCTTTTTAAACTAAGGATGCCGTTGGCGCAGGAACAAATGGATGTGGCTATGAATAGCCTTTGGTAGATAGTCAAAAATGGTTTCTACTCATCTAAAGGTCGAGGCTCCAGAACAGCCTCCCAGAGGGGGAATTATGGAGGGAAAATTATTAACAGATTTTAAAATGAAGTTTGAGCGACTTATAAAAGGATCAAGTGACGTGGTTGCTTGTATTGGTAAGAAGCTGTACTTGGCATGCACAGGGTCCCTTCTATATATTTTAGGTCTCTTTATATACTTTTAACTGTTCTTTCACGATTGAATCGTATAGAATTTAATGTTAGGTTCCCCTTTTAAAATCTTGGTGTAATACCTGTGAAACTATGGACATAGAGCATAGCTAGGAAGATTCTTTTTGTCTCCTTTTTCTGTGTGAAAACGAAGCTTGAAAATAATCTCGTAACTCCAAGATTTTCAGGCTGGAGAGAAAAAGTAGGTAGGACTCCTTCAGCAAATAGAGGTGTTTCTGTGGACAGAACATCCTTCTTCAGTTAGGAGGAAAAAAGCAACTGGCTGTCATTATTTTTTCACAGTATATTTTACTTTCCAAGCTACTGCAATGACTTTTGCATATGGAGCACAATATAATAGATCAGAAGAGGATTTTATTAATCTGTACTCTGCATTAATTCAGGTTAGGTCTGACTGTTACTGTTCTTCAGTGCACCCCAACAGTTAATGGAATTGCTAAGGACCAACATGAGGTTTACCTCATCTTCATGCACGAGGAAAGGCAGACTAACGCAAGCAGTAAATGTCCGTTTGCTTCTTTTTTTAAGCAATGGAATTGCACGTGTGGCTGGAAGTGTGAGGTTTGGCACAGTTACTGTAATGCGGAGGGGGATGTTTGGGCCCTTGGGATTTCTGCTCCATAATTTGAGATTTTTGCTGAGTTGTAAGCCCCTCTCTTCTGTGCTGGAAGCTCTAATTTATGTGTGGAATAGGTAAGAGGGTTTTACTTTCACTGCTCTTCTCTCTGAAATCATTTAATTATTCATTTATAATGCAATGCTTGTTATATCATTGCTTGCTTTAGACGTGATTTCTTACAGTAATTGTCTGATGCCTTTAAAATGTATAGATATGGTGTATCCCTATCATTAAAAGACACTAAGGCTGCTTTGATGCGCAGTTAAATTCAGTGTTACAGCGGGAGGTGACTGGAAAAGGAGCAGAATGTTCCTCCTTCCTCACTTTAAAGGTAGAGGACGTTAATTGCTGACGCGTTTCAGATTGACAGACTATTGTTGATCCCTGGATTTAGAAGAGAAAAGCCAAGCGAGAAGTATCCAAAAGGGCAAGCGGAGCAATGTATTTCCTGAATGAAGGCGTGACAAGGGCCATAAGCGGTGACGTTGCCGCTTGCACCGACAGAGGGGATGTTAACACTCCTTGCGGTGCCGGGAGAGGTCCTGCTCGCTTGTCAGGCGCTGCTGTAATACATGCAGTACATCTTCATTAAATAGGCATACAGCGAGCAGCCTCATGTTTCCGGATGAGCTGTGGCCGGGCCATCATTAACCTCTTGAACTGGGATTTGTAACAGAATGTAAAATCGGCTTGCGTTATCAATTACAGTCACACTCAATTGATAGTTGCCCAAAGAGGGTTTCTTATAAAGAGAGAGACATTATAATCTGCCCGTTTCCTCAGAAAGCAGCAAAAATACTTACGATTCATTAAATAATAAACATAAGTGATACCTAATTAATAGCTTTAATAACACCTGATTTTGGTGCATTATACGCAGAAAGTGACGGGCAGTACTGTGTCTGTCATTAACAGGGTTCACAAATAAATGTGTTATAAACTTGAGTTAGGAACTCTTTTATAAAAATGCACTTTTTTTTAAATGAGAGAATTTTATTGATCTTTTGAGATTTTAATGCGGGCGTTTTGATTCATATTGCAAATGCTTAACCCTTCAGCCTGTGGAAAACTGGTTCTGCATACCTTAGAGACTTCAGAGTCCACATTTTTGTTGTAGCTTTTAAACAAAAACGTGATGAAAAAACAGTATTTGAAAGTATTATTTTTCTAGTCTATTAACTGTCCCCAGATGAATTCAGATTATATATTTAGTTCTGTTAGTACTCAATGATTGTGCTGGCTAGCTATTTACTTTGTTATATACAAAGCAAATGATATTCCAATTACACTTAATTTTTTATTGTTACACAGTGCTATTTGAGAATGCAGGAGATTTTTGAAAGAACTTTTCTAACATTTGTTTTCCCTGTATCATTCATCATAATATAGAATGAGGCAATCACTCACAGACTGTTACTGTTTTTTCTTAGGTCAATCACTGCTGTCACCAGTGTTCTACAGATCTGGAAGGATTTCCCTTTAAGAGTAGTTTTTCATTATTATTCTATGAATATAGACAGTAATTTATCTGTCCACCCCTGCAATATCTTATGACAGAGAAAAAAATCCTATTACATGTCCATAATATATAGAGGAGTTTTACCATGCACTTCAATAATTCTTATTCGCTCTTTTCTCTTGTTAGTACTGAAAATTTGATTTTAAAACCCACTTAAACAAATAAACACAGAATTACTAGAATATGTCATCTTTGGAAGGCAATAAGTGTTATTTTCTTGAGAAGACTTGTACCATAATTTCACTCTTTCACACTTTTTTTACCTAATAATAATACCCATATCCCATCCATGTATTTAGTTAAACTTCCTTTAATCTTTTTACTTACTTTGTTTTCTGTAAGTATGGATTTGTTAAATTGTTTAAAGGTATTTAGGTCGTATTTTTAATTAATGCTGTCAATCAGCAAGCAAGTAAGGGGCCTTTAGGAGACCAGTTGCCCTCACAGGAAAGGAACCTTATAAAGTTTAGGGGTTTTTTAACTAGCCCACAATTTAAACACAGTCTTATTTTAAACTAGTACGAAGCTCATGTAAGGGTACTCCACCCATGAATTCAAAATGTTATGTTTCTTTCTGTATCCTACTTGTTCGATTCAGAAAAAAAAAATGTATTTAATTCTTTCTAGAGACACTACTGATTCCTGTGTGGAACACAGGAAAAAGCACCTGAACTATGAAATTCAAGTAACATAAGGTTTTAATTTAAAAAAAAAATAACAGAAAATAATTTAATTTTGTTTTCAATCAGGATTTAATCATGTACATTTTCATACTCTGCTCTCTCCACAAGAGTCCGCTGCCCGCTCTGCCTGTTATTTTCCCAACATCAGCTCCATCCTCTTTGTCATTTAGAATTCGCGTAGCACCATTTGCGTGAGGTACCGTGGGGCTCCTGGGGCAAAGGGCTGTGTGGGGAAGGAGATGACAGCAGCCAGTTCAGGGGAGGAGTTTCATTTCATATTTTACAACAAATGCATCAAGCCTGTGACCTCATATCATCTCTCGTGCAACCTTTGGGTTTGGGGTCTGTGGAGGGAAATGAGTATTTGTTTAGATTGTATATGTCTAGCAAGAATTCTTCAGGGCAGAAGATTGCTGTGGCCATTACTGGGACACAAAATATCGCCTAAATTCAGTTCTGAATTTTTGAAACCAATTAAAAAATATTTTATTGCCTGTTGAATTCCTTTCTCTGTCTTCTTCTTCTGTTTTTCTGGTGAATGAGTGACTTAATTTATTTACTGAAAGGTATTATGAGGAGTTGCTTGACTCGTAGTGTGAAATACAGTGTTAAAATAATCTTCCCTCCCAAACACATTCGCACATAGGGGTCATCTGCATTGTACAAACACAAAACCTTCCAGTTTCTTTTTTAGCTTATGTAGAGACAACCTCAAAATCTTGAGTAAAAAGGACTCCTCTGTGTGCCTTCTCTCCCACCCCCTCCCCCCTACCCCCAGGTATCTCAATTAAGAAAGGTAAAGAGCTTTCTCCACAAATAAAAATATATATTAAATACATTCTAGGCTTCCATAGATGAAGATTTTCTGTATCGTGCTTCTGTGACAATATTTGAGATAACATGCATGGAAAAGCTCATTGACCTAATTTTCAGATTATTAATGACATGGAAGTTAGGAATTTAACACACCTGAAAATGAGATTGCTTAATCATAGGATTTCTTTTCTTGCATTTGGAAATGTAAAAATTCTTTAATTCTCAGATTTGTCATTTTAGGCTCTCAAAGTTCATTTCTTCCCTCAATCCCAAGGTGATTTATGGTTGCTCTGTTATAGATCAAATAGTTTCATCTTTCAAACTTACTGCACTTTCTGTAGCATTTCTATCACTTATGACGTTGATTCGCAAAATAAAGGCAAGAGAAGATGAATGTGTGCATATATAAGAACTCTTAACTGGACCCACCCACAGGTATTCAAAACTTTGCAGTTCTCAAAGTTTAATGAATGCTGATTGTGCTCAGCGTAGCAAATTTGAAAGGTCAAGTGAAAACCAAAAGTAGGATGCCACTCCTTTTTCACAGCTTTTCATCACTCCCACTGCTGGTAGAAAAAGGTGGAGACAGGAGGGAGGAGAGCTAAATCCTTGCGCCTGAAAATTTTTGACTGCTACTGTAGTTTTGTGTTGTGTGAAACCATCTGAAGCAATTATCAGCATTATCTGATTAATGGGAAAAGAAAACAACCCTAACCATCAACTCCAGCATCTCTACAGTGAATAAGAACTTACTTGCCATCTGTAATCATGCATGGCCAAAAGGCTTTATCCACAATTCTGCTGGATATTCCTGTACTGGGACCATACAAACCCTCACAGAACGATGGCCACAGCCCCCACCAGCTTTGAATTCACAAGATGAGACTGAGGAGCCTTTTGTGTGGATGTGCATGCGTTCAGTTATGAGAACTCTGCTCTGTATTTTCTCTTTGTTTGCTCCTTCACAAAGGACTTTGCAATCTTGAGTCATAATTTTTAAGACGTGGGTAGTGTGGTTTAAAAAACTGTGTTCTGTTGTAGGAGATAGCTGTGGAAAAAACAGAAGAGACAACCCTGTGGTTGTGAATTGTCCATCTCTAGTGGCACAGCTGACTGCAGTGCACATTTGGAGGGGCACGAGCTTAGTATAACCTAAACAAATCCTAATATAATCATGAGTAATATATGAGGGTTCCGTTGGTTCCAGAGATCTCCACATTGTGGAGAAGACAATATGCAAATTCCCAGTTCACAAGGGCTGCTGCCTACTGGTTTTTGTTGCACGTGCCTCTTTAAATGCGATGTGGAAGGGCTCTTTCACTCTGCTTCTGCTGCGAGCAAAGGCACGAGACACTTGTGCGCAGTGACTATATGTCTTCCCATTATTGCCTTCTGTTGGCGTGTCCTGTACCTGGTGTCCAAGTTGCTGGTGTGAGGTAGGGCCGTGTCCAGCGCACTTCGCACACCAGACAGTTCCTGCCAGCTCCTGAAGCCAGAGCTCTCGATCTGCAGTTGGAGCAGACTGGGAGTGGATGTGTTGCATCAATGTGTCTCTCCGAGTGAAAAACAGAAAGACCCAAAAGCATGTTTTGACATATGTATGTTCAGGTATGAATAGCCCAAACTACTGTGGATACGCTCTTTTTTTCTAGCAAAGGGTGGTCAAGTGTTCAGATGTTCCGTAGCTGTGCCCTGGTCAGAGTGATTGCCCCAGTGCACAGCATTACATGTAGGAGTGTCTGTGGAAAACATACACGTGCCCTTATGTTTTCTGACTTCATCCTTTCATTGTATTTCCAGTAACGTAGTGAAAGAAAAAAAAATGTATTTAGTTAGAAAACGAGCATGCTGTTTCTTATATTCATTGGGGAATGCACGCAGGCAGAACTGACACACCTGCATGTGTGTCAGTCACCTGGGGGTGTGACTCTAGCATGGTTGTTTCCTCATTTGTGTATTCCTTTAAAGATTCCAAGATGCAAATATGTGCATATAATATCTTATCTTGATATAAAAGAAATAAGTGGCTGCATAAATGTCCTGTCCTTCATTGTGGTTTGATGGTTTGTTCTAAGCGAGAACCTGCAGTAAGGTACTTCAGGCTGTTGCTGTGAAGCTCGTCTAACGGCACAGGTAGGTGCTGGATGCTTTAGCTTGCAGGCTTCTATATAAAAGCGTTCTCCGCCTGTTCCGAAGGATGCTGAAACCAGCGATGTGTTAGTGTTATAGGAAGGTGGCTGTTTCTTTCCTGCCTGCGCTGAATTGTGCTGAGAACCATGTCTAAGAAAGCTGTGATAATGAGCAGTACAGTAGAGAGAGGTGATTTATGATACCTGTTCCTGACAGCTATAGTGCCGAGATTCCCAGGGTACCTGATCACTGCATTAGCATGCTGACAGCTCAGCATTTAGGACATTATGGTAATTTATCCTGCATACGCTGTCACCTGCACTGTCAGAGTTTCTTTTTAATGATGGTATAACTATTTTGTTTGTTTGTACTGCATTCTTTTCATTTGGCTAATGTCTTCTCATTAGATTGCACCTAGTAAATGAGAGTAATTAAGTGTTTCCTATAGCTCAGATGCAATGATTAAGTTGCAGAGTTGGTGCTGATTATGTTTTGTCATTTATCTCTATTAATCTGAGAATAATCCAGATGATAAACACATGTAATTTTTTTAGCTAATGTTCAATAGATGAAATTTATAGCTTCTCAGTGGAGCCAAACAGTAAGTGTGTGTTTATATATGAATAGTTAGTTATTGTACTTGTATTTCTGTTAAATAAACATAGAATTATATGTGCAACTAAGGAAAAAAACGGAGCATCTACTGAATATAGAAGTTTTCACCCTTTTAAAATGCTTTTTAGTGTGGGAAACTACTATTCATAATTCACAATTAAGCGAATGGTGTTTTTTATTCTACTTTCTCAAGTATCTACATAGAAAATCTGGTGGCAATATTTTAGAGCATTTTTCCTGCAGTAGTTGTCTGTATTTGTTACTATTAGTTCTGGAATACAAAACTCATGTTTAGTAGCGAAGTATAGTTTTCCTAGAAACACTTCCAAATTAAAGTACTCTGTTTAAGAGAAAAAAGAAAAAATTACAGTAATGCATCAAATTAAACACCCCACAACAATGTGCAAATCTTTATTTAACTTTTGAGCTGCAGACTGAGATAGGAAAAAATCTCCATTTTTTTCTTCAACATATGAATTTGCAGTAATAAAATGTTGATACAAATAATAATGGCAACATGAAATTCCAGGAGCACACAGAGTTGTTTGATCATGTTTCTTGTGCTCCTGGTTCTGCAAACTTCCTCGCACGTTACACAGATGTTTATAGCTGTGTAGCCCATAATTGTTTGGGAATTCAGAATTCTGAATGGTTTCAGAAGTAGCAAGTGTTGTGTGTCACTAGTTAATAAACTGCTTTGAAGTGTAGACATTCCAGTTGTATTGGATGCTGAAGGAAAGACCTTTGATAGTTTTTTGTGTGTTAAATATAGCAAGACATAAATGAATGTGCTGAACAATTTTTTTAACATGTATATACTGCAATATATTACTGTCTCATGCAGGAGTGTTGTCTTTATTATATCTGTGTCTATATGGTATCTGAAAGTCTGTTCTGGGTTGACAGGTGTTACTTAATAACCTGGAGTTGCAACCAGTAGCCCTTTGTTGCAGTTTTGTGCTTTAAATTGGGATTGCCAAACGTGGAATGACATTTTGGGTTGGACCGGTCCCTCTGGTTTGGGTGACTGCTCCTCCTTGTTGCTTTTCCACTGAAATATGGACTGGCCTTTTCTGGGGAAATATCTCCCCAGACAGGCTTTGTGGAGCTAAATCTGGAAGGGTTGGTTTCCATTCAGAATGACGCGTCTCAGTGCTGGGAGAGCATTCAATAAACCCACTCAGATTTATCTTTTGTCCCAGTTTTTGAGGTGCTGCCACCCACACCCTTGGAAGAGAGGGAGGCACCAGGTTTGGAGCTGTAGGGAGCAGGTGGGCATGGAGGGAGCTGCGCATAGAAAGTTAGGATGAGGTTGAATGGAGTGGTAAAGAACTGAAAATATGCTGCGCAGAAGAGCTGAGCATCAGATGTGGACAGCCCAGCATCACTCCCTACATTTAAAGGGGCTTTCAGTCCGTGCACATCTGTTAGACTTGCTCTGATTTTTCAGATGTGTCTTATAGATGAATACACAATTATTAAAGGAGTCAATTTTCATTTTTTTAATATATGAAATTACATTATTTGTACAACTTGGTGGACTGCTAGCTTAAAATATATGTTAATCTGATCAAAGTAGTGTTCTTTAACAATTATTTTCTTCCCATGAACATAAATATTAGGCATTAGCATTATTTCTGGAAAAGCAAATACTCTCTACTGTTTATCTGAGTCGGTTCTAGAGTAGCTGCTTAAAATCCCATGTATTGAATTCTGTTACCTTTTCTCCTGGGTGGATCAGGGAAACAGCAGAAGCAGCCAGCGATGGCTGCTGGGCGTTCGTTTCTTTGTGACTGGTAAATGAAACACGTGCAGCCTCACCAAACTACATGACTAATGACAACCTCCAGTGGCTCCTGCAATCAAAGATTAATTTGCTTTATCAAGTTTAAAGAATAGTAGGCGATAAATCATGTCGAAAAGAAATAATCAGTGGCAGGCTGATGTTCTTTTGCACAGTGGAGGACAGGTGCAATAGAGGATTCGCCTGCCTAGACGGTTAATTTTATTCTCACGCAGTTATGTTAATCTTAATTTTTATTTAGTTGATTTTTAAGTCAAACAGGATGCATTGTCAACTAATATTTTTCTCTAAAATGTATTGTGTTGGTGTTTAGCTCTGAAATTAAATACTTGTTTAGAGACTATCACTTGATGTCAGAATATTTTCTACTTAATTCCTTGAATAATTGATAGATATATTTCAATCCCATTGGTTTTGCTGTCTTGGAGCGCAGTTTAATGCGAACAGGAATAAAAAATGTGTTGCGCTTTTCTAGTGCATACATAATGTATTTCTTTTCCTTCCTGTTGATTTCTCTTTAGCTACGTCTCCTCTCTTTTTCTGTCTGTGGGAGAATTATAGCGTTGGTCCCAGCAGTTCCTCTGCTGATGCCACTTTTTGGGGGTGTTGACCTCTTAAGTGGAAAAGTGATGGTGCTGGGTAATTAAGGCCTGACCTGCCGTGGGACTTCATGCCATCTACTCAAGGAGAGGTTCACAGCACAGCGCAGGAGGTGCATGATGGGTTCTTTGTGTTTCTCACCAAATGAAGTGATTCAGAGACAGCGTCTCTGTGACATTTCTAGTTACAGAAGGCAATCATTCCAATTAAACCTGCATTAAAAAAAAAAAAATCCAAGTGAAGTCACCATTGAGTGTGTAAGGCCATCTGTAGTGTGTCATTACAGTATTGCATTACAGTGTGTCACTGGCTCTGACCCACATTTAATGGAGATTTGTGTTGTACAGAAAGCAAGGATTGCAAGTATTTGTTTCACTGGAAATAAGATACCCTCTGCTGGTCATTGGGCACTGGCAGAGGCTGCCCAGGGAGGGGCTTGAGTCCCCTTCCCTGGAGGGGTTTAAGGGACCGGTGGACGAGGTGCTGAGGGACATGGGTTAGTGTTTGATAGGAATGGTTGGACTCGACGATCCGGTGGGTCTCTTCCAACCTGGTTATTCTGTGATTTAAAACTCCAGTTACACAAGTGATTGTTGGAACTTCTTAGTCTATTATTTCAGTCAAACCGTGCCAAATAACTTATTCAGTAGGAATGGGGTTTTGTGTGTTTAAAAGAATTTTAGTAATGGAATAATGCAGATTCTGAAAACTTTGGTAATGCACAGAAATTATGTGATATCCTTATAATAATCTGTGAGCCCTCTAGTGTCATTTCCTGTGTTCCAGGTTGAGCTGGCTAATTGTATACCAAATCATTCAACAGGGCAGCGTTTAATAGGAGAGGTCACTGCGGAACAGGATTGCGCTCCTGTGTAAAGGAGACTATGGAAGAGACTGGCCTGCCAGCCTCAGTACAGGGATGGCAGGAGACCAGGCTTCTGCTGCAGCTCCCAAGGCAGTTGAGATACTTGCAATGAATCTTAAAACACTGAATTTTGCAAGGATAAAAATTGTAAGACATAAAATCATAGAATGTCCTGAGTTGGAAGGATCCCACAGGGATTGTCGAAGTCCAACCCTTGTCCCTGCACAGCGCAACCCCAACATTCACACCATGTGTCTGAGGGTGTTGGCCAAATGCTTCTGGAATATTGTCAGTCTCAAAGCCATGACTGCTTCCCTGGGAGCTGTTCCAGTGTGCTACCACCCTCCAGGGGAAGAACCTTTTCCTAACATCCAACCTAAGCCTCCCGTGGCATCTTCCTGCCATTTCCTTGGGTCCTGTCATCGGTCACCAGAGAGAAAAGCTCAGTGCCTGCTCCTCCTCCTCCCCTTGTGAGGAAGCTGCAGACTGTGGTGAGTTCTCCCCTCAGTCTTCTCTTCTCCAGGCTGAACAAATGAAGTGACTTCAGCCACTCCTCTTACGGCTTCCCCTTTAAACCCATCACCAACTCTGTGGCCTCCTCTGAGGGTCTGACCAGCTCCATCTAACAAGCTGGGTGCTGCCTGTACAGTAAATGGGCTTATGAAGACCCATCTCCCTCAGTTAGATCACATTTAGATCAAAAGATGCAACACTCACTGCACAGATGTTAAAAGCTCCATTGCATAAAGATAAAAAAAAAAAAATAAACTTCTTGTGAAGTAGAAGAAAAAAATTTGCATGAAGGCTGAGCTTAGCACAAGCATGTTTTAAGTAAGGCATTAGCAATTCAGTTTAGCCTCTGGGTGTATGTGGGGTACAGGCAGCACTGCTATATGTGGTTTCATTAGAGTGTCAGAGTTAAGTACCTGCCATCCTTTCCTGACATGGAGTTTGGATGCTTTTACTCTGCTGCTTGTGCAGACGGAATAGTAAGAGGGAGAGCAGAATGGTGAGCTTTGTGTCATGTTGTATTAATAGGTCTGTCTTTTCCCTGTACCCCTTGTAGAGTGGTACCTGTGTTCTGGCTTATGCACTAGCACTTGGAAGACTGACTGATGCCGAGTCCTTAGCCCTGCTGACAGTGTGGGGAGAATTAAGGCAGGGATGTAGGAGGGAGTCCTGCAAGTACAGCTCTGTAAAAACCAGCCTCCCATACCTTTTATTTATTTAATTTTATTGTTAGTAATGCAGACTTCTGAAATGGTACAGCAATACTGTTTCAATTCCTGTGAGCCATTCTGGTGATGCTAAAAAGCTGAAAGTGTGGGTAATCCTCCAGTGGAATCTTGCTAATTGCGAACCTACGTTTAAAAGTTTCTGCTTATTTTTGTGTATCTAAAAAAATCCATGTTGACATCTTTTTGTGGCTGTCTTAATTTTTAATGTAAAGACTTAACATGTAAATTAGCTATTAAGATAATTTTCAGAGCAAAAAGTTAAAATAGAATTAAATATGAGTTAACATTAGTGATTTCAATTTGAGATTCGTAATACTTAAAGCAGACTTAAAAGTATGTATGATAAGAACACACGAGTGTATTGCTGAGTCCAGGATGTATCTCACCATGGATGAGCAGCAGGGAATCCCACCGGGGATGCTCTGCCTCTCTCAGCCCAGCACGCTGGATGGCTTGCCATGAGGGCATAGGGCTGGGTCATGGATCCCTCAGTTCATCTAAAAAATATTCAGATGTTAAGGTAAGAAATGCCTATAAAGCCATCTTAAATTACATTGTGATGCTGATAGGAAGAAGAGAGTGCTTAGAAATGCTTCTTAAAAAGCAGTTCTCTCAGAGCTGACATCACAAGTACTGTTAACCACCAGCTAGAACAGCGTGGAGTTGTGATGCTGCTGTTCATTCCACCACTTCATATTCCATAACTTCGTATCTTTTCTTACTCTGGGGTTTAGAATGCAATGCAAACTCGAACTGGTGTTCATAAGTCTCGAATGGAGATAATTATAGTTATGCCTCCTTTACCGTAGTGTTACTCATACATCAGTCAAGTGTTGGCTCCTTTTTAATACAACAGTGGCTCTGGAAACAGAGCGAGGTGAGAAGAGTCCATGTTTGTTAGTTTGGGGCCAAACAAGAAAAATGCCTCCTCTCAATGTTAATCTATAGTTCTGTAACTAAAATGGCAGAATTGAGGCATTACATAGATTTCTTTTGGCAGTCTTTGGGAACAGAACCCATCACAGCAGCACATTCACCCCAGAAAAAATCTCTAGCTGTCTTCAAGTTGTGAACAGATGAGTGACGATAGGTAATAAATAATAGTATGGAAACTCTTCTTGTTTGAACATATTTTGCCAAAAGCACTGAATATGAAGTTGGGTGAGACAAAGGAGAAACATATTCTGCGTATTACTGACATACTTTATGATGACTTTGTGGAACACCTCATAGCCAACTGTCTCCTTTATTCTAAAGCTGTCAGAGCTCTGGTTCTTTTCTGCAGCAAAGTCAAGAGCTAATTTGCTGTTAATTTTTCCTTTTTATAGTGTTTAAAGTCACCACCTGGCTTCCTTAGCTTGTGTATAATGTGTTCCAAAAACAGGAGACATTGACACCCTTCATGCTTACAGCAGTAGCACTAGGGTTTGTGTGTGGAGTGCTGGAAGTACAGAGGGTTTCTTTTTCCCTGAAGAAAAATGCAAGATAACACTTCTTTCCAGTGTGTCTGGTTCAGGTTTGTATTAGACTTGGTCAGTATCTTGTGTATGAGCATGTGGGTTTCCTACCTCATTGGATTAGTGTGAGGCAGAACAAGTGCTTCATCCTTGTGCATCTGAGCAGAGAAAGAGCAACGGTACAGACAGTGCAAGGGATGGGTCAGAGGTGGTCGTTCTCTTGTGTATAAGTATTCCCCATGTCCTGAGATCAAATTTGCAGAAAATACAGCACTTGATCCGTAGTTCATATTTCATTAGACAGGCAGATCCACCCAAAATTATTTTATTATTTTATTCAGAGCTCTTTCTGGCATTTGTGTGCTTACAGTAAGCCAAAATTGTTAGTACTGCGGTCCCGGTAGCGATCTGCTTCACATCGCGGCATATATATATTTTAAAGTACTCTTCACAGACATAAATGCACTTTTGTTAAACATCACAGGGAGGCAATCAGTTATCTGTATTCTGCCACTTGCTGCTCTTCTGAAGTGAGGAGGGAAAACCCCAATATTTGTGATCTATTACACATAGGTTTCATCTGTATCGCCTTTGTTGGAAGGGTCAGTAGTTGGCATCAATTTGGATCAGAAGAACTGCAGTTAGGAAGGCCATGAGGAAGGTTCCGTATTATTTCTCCAGAGCATTCTCACTACTGATGAGTTGTTTCTGGAGGCATGCAGCTCTATTGAGAAAGAAGTCTTCTGGGAACAAAAGTTTTATTTCTGAAGCAGGGGGTTTATATCCATTTAAGTATTAAATGATTTGTATAGATAGGATCTACACAATCATGTGGCTTATTGCATGATAATTGCAAGATTGTAGAAACTTTTGTTGATTTAAAATCATATTGTTACTATTTTAGATTTTGTAAAAACATCTGCAGGAACTGATGATTTAAGTAGTATCAATCTTTGAATGACCTCTGAAGTACCGTCTAGTTTAATAACCAATAATATAATTCTAATTGCTGAAAAGCAATAACATTTAGAATATTATTTAGATTTTTATGTAATCATCTAAATGTATGTGCTGTCAGAGCTGAAAAAATGTGTTTTCCATTATCCCTTAAGACAAGGGTGAGTCAGCCCCTGGTTGTACAAGTTACTAAATTGCTTCACTTCTGAAGTGTTTCGCTTTCTTTGACTGTAGACTGTAGCCGTGGCTGGTATCGTCCTGTTATCAGTTGTGTTTGCATGGATTTGATTATTTTGTTTTCTTAAGAGGTCAGTAAAATGAACCTAAACATTGCTCTGTATATTATTAAAGACCATTGCTCTCAGTCATACAGTAAAAAGATGTTAGGTGAAGGGACTGTGTGCAGAACGTGGATGGCGTGGCAGTGCAGGACCAAAGGAGCTGGCTTGGAGGGGCTGCCCAAGAGGGCACCTGGCACAGCTTCTTCCCTAGGAACGTGAACCACTGTGGTCTGTGCTGTGTTCACTCTTGGTGTGGCTAATTCAGATGTTGGATGTGATGACCATTTCTATTTTCTTCCCTGTTTTCCCCTCTTAGCCTGACAACAGCCTGTGTTTATCCAGGCAGAGCCAGGACAGTTGAGGCTCTGTGTTTTTCCATGCACAGCTTCAGGATGTCCCCCTTCCTTTCAAAAGAGCTGAACATCAGAGGCTGAAGTCTGAGACTTCCCACACGTTACTGAGAATTACTATTGATCAAGATTCTTCACCAATTTTGATTGATTGGTTTCATTAGTTTTGCAAGCTCTACAATAAATACTCATGTAACTGTAATTCTATTCCCTGCTGTGATCCAGAGTTGGATCTATTTCTGTGTTACCTGTATAGTACATTTGCATTTGGAATTTCTTAACTTATAGTATGTTCTGTGAAATTGTGGCAACATTTATAGTTGCTTAATTTCAAAGGAAGCTTGCTATTGACAACATTCTTTTCAAAATATCCCTCTGAAATTCTCTGTATTCATAGCTCAGACAACATCACCCCTTTCTGCTAAGTTCTTGCTTGGTTTCAGTATCCTGTATTTTAGCTAAAATTCTCAGGTGAAGGTAGGAGTTGTTGAATTTTCAGTGTCTGACTGTCACTGTTTGATTTTGTATTTAAATATAATCTGTAACTCCTCTTGAACCAAGCTGTTGTTTGTAAGGGTCCTGTTAAATTTCCTCTCTACTCTTTGCAGTGCTTGCTAGGCATCTCTTTAGCCAAAGGACACTCTCCTGCTGCAGACACATCAGGCTCTGTGCGCTCCTATTCCGCTCCATGTTAAAATTGCCCCCGTACTTCATCCCCACAAGGAGACAGAATAATCTGAATTAGGAGACTATGGGGTTTGCTTTGCTTGTCGTCCTGGCCACTTGCTTAGTTAAACCTCCTTTTAGGCTGCTTTAGATAACGAATGGCTTTGTCTTGATATGTTTAGCGCTGATGACATGTGCCTAATACAAGAACACGCAAACCTTTGGTTACCATAGGGAAGTCTGGGATTAAGGGAGTAGAAAAGTGTCTGGAAACTATCTCCCATCTCATTGTGCATCGAGCAATGCTCACTCAGACTGAAAGATCTGCCCCACAGCATCTCCATTCAAGATGATGGATGGTCATGGTGGTGGTGTGCTTGGTGAGGAATTCCGAATCATGCTGCATCTCTACTAACGTGTCATGGTTCGTTAGCTTAAAATTGAATAGCAGTATGTTAAATGTTTTTATTTATTAGTAGGGAGTTAAGATTTGGTTTCATGCTCAATTAAAGCACTGCCATTTTGGAACTACTGCAGGGAGAAGTTGTGTGAGCAAAGCAAAGCCAAAGCCAAAGATGCTGTAAAAATAACTGTGAGTGGAGGAAATTAATGTTAGAACTATACGTCTTCAATTTAAATGCATGATGATGTAGGGGCAATTGAAAAGAATATAATGCTTCATTTGATTATTTATGAGATCATCAAATTGTAAGGAACAAATGTATGACAATTTTTCAGCACATCAGCCTAAAAAAAATGCATCACAAAAGTAAAAGACAATGCACCTCAGCACTCTGCTGGCTGTGGTTGCTTGGACAGCCATGAAGAGAAAATATCTAACAGCAGTTCAGTGAGTTTAATAGATACGTATAGATTTAAAGCATTTCTGGGAGACAGATACGTAGTGAAATAAGACTGCAGAGGTTTTTGTTGTTTTAAATCCTTTTTATCAAAAAGTGCTCTCCCAAAGCTCTGATATTTAGTTTAATTAAAAATACAAGCCCTGATTTTCATAGAATGTGATGGAGAATTACTGTTGTCTATTACAATATTATGTTGCAATTATTATTGTAAACCTTATGTAATCTTTAGATTTGGGAGTAAATCAGTGTTGTACCATAATTGAAAAATCGATGATCACTTTTTGCCTGTCTGTAGCTTGAGGGACATACTTAAAAATGCATTTCATTGTAAAAATACTCTTCATCTGAACTGCTGAGGCCATTTTTTTGTTACGTTTTATGTTTAATTATGTAAATCTGTAGGAAAGCTTTAAAAAGTTACCCTTTGTTTAATCTTACATGTAGCCCCTGTTTCATGCTCGGCTGTTTGATAAAGGGTCAGATTTTATTTATGTGGTTAAATAGAACATAAATACCAACATTTCACACGATGTACCATGTAAATGTAAGCCTCTGTAGTTACAAGTTTTTGTAGCTGGAGAATTGTTTTAAAAGGCATGTAATTTATTAGCTATCAGTAGCTGCTTTATTGCCTTGCCGCGCTGCAGTAATAAATAAAAGAAAGTAAGCTGATTTTACAAATGGCACACAAGGTGCACATTTTGTGAAAAAAGTCTTTTTTTAAAGAATTGGCATTAAATCCTTTTTTTGTGATGACAAAGAGGCTAAGAGTGCAAACTGTATTTTCTGTTTATCGAAAACAGAGTCTCTTTTTCTCGAGGGCATTTTTTCCTATGATCATCAAGGGATTTCAAAAGCAATAAAGTGTGGAATCATTGTTCGACTTGAACAGTATTAAAACTTAGGTTTTAATTTCAGTGAAGTAATAAGATTTGAACCTGTCTCACATTACAGCACTGTAAGGCATTTAGCAATTGTATTTTAAAGGAGGTTTTTAAAATGCAGCTCACTTGTAAGCTAACTGTCTGACTAGTAATTAATAGTTTCTCTTCAGCAGCGGCTGTTGTGAATCATACTAAGAAATCTCAGTTTTGTTAATAACAAATTATGGTAATTGTAAGGATGTTAATTCCTAATTAGTTTAAACCTACAATCTTTTTTGCCCCTTTCTGAGATTGATTTTCAAATGAAGACAGAAAAGTAGAGACTGAGGATTGTTACAAGATTTTCGCCTTAGAATTAAAAAGAAATTATCCACATTTATCTGTACATTTCAAGAAACTTTATGCCTTGGTTAAGAGCGTATGGTGGCTCCCTTCTAAGAACTGGTGGAGCATCTAATCTTTTAACATAATTAATAACATTAATGCAATTCCTTGTTCAAAATGGTACATGGAAGGGAATTCTGCGGAGCTCTTCTTGCTCCTGTGCTGACCCGATGAATACCGGGACGCTGGAGCTTCCCCTGCACATCTTTGCACTGATATTTGAGTTTCAAAATGTAAATATTTTCTTGGGTTGGCTGATTAAATGGGAGCTGGTGAGAGAATCACAGTCACTGTATGTGGGGCACATATGATTTTGGGGGAGGGAGGAGGGAAAGTTTACACCCAGGTGCGTGTTACATACAGCTATCGGTGTTTAACACGGCATGGTGAGCTATGACCTTCCACGATGGTTCTGAACTTTAACTGCCTCCATTAGCCATAAGGTTTGTTTCTTTATTTTAGTAGATGGCCCAGACTGTAAATATTAGAGGATCTAAAATAAATCAACATATTATCCTAAGGATACAAAACATAAGAGCTATTTGTGGTTAGGAACCTTTGACAGATAGTTTGGATGAGGCAGATGATTGCCCGCCTCTCGTATCTGGCTCCCATTGCAGTGCCTGCAGGCAGTTTAGTGTTATAGTTGTATATTGATGTCAGGGTTACTACTGAGTGGCTAGCAATGACAGATGTCTATAATTACAGGCAATGCTTCCAGTATTTCAGAAGAGCCAGCCGATGTTGAACAATTATCTTATTTCTGGCTTGCCAAAGAGGGTTGTTCAAATTGCTAGTATTAGCTGTGGTGGCTGTAACACCTCCTTGTGCCGTGGGATAAATGTGCAGAAGCACCCACGTGTACAACCCCAATGCAAAACCTTTTTAGAATAGGTGATACTGCTAAATTTTGTGTGCTTATGGCTTGATCCTGAGAGGTACAGAACACCTGCAGCTCTGTCAGTCTGTGCAAGGAAATGGTGTAATGTTGAGATTTTCGAACTAGAGTAAGTAGCTGTGATTTTTCTTACTTGTTTTTATGTGCCAAACTAACATCAATGCTTCAGCATTGAGGTTTATCGCACATGAACACACTGAGTGGGCTACTTGTTTAGATACAATTAAGTAACTGAATAAAATCAAGCTGGGCACTTCTGATAGTTACAGGGGCAAGTAGGAGTGTCGATTACTGCCACTGAGGCACTTATCATGCTTCATCTTTGGGGACATTTATGACTGGCACAGATCTCCTCTTGTAATCTGTGCAGTGTTGGTTCATTTCGATCACTGGAGGATTTTAAAGCAGCATTTTTGCTTCTTGTTAGGCAAAAACCTGACTGCGTGTAAGACACGTATTTCTGCAGTGCAGTGCATGGCTCTGATGGAGAGTGTGGCCCGGAACTGTGCTTGGAAAACTAAAGATCTTCCAGATGATGTTCAGGAAGTGATCACTGTTACCAGCATTTCTCAGCTTTCACTATGTATGTGCTTTAAGCCCTGGAGGGGAACAAAAGAGTCGGTGGAATTAAAAATCTCTGATTGTGCTTTACAAAAATGAAAACCTAACCAAGACTTCTAAAGCTAAGCAGTTTTAACAGCGGGCTAATGGAAGACCTCCCAGATAAACAAATTTCATAGAATCATAGAATAACCAGGTTGGAAGAGACCCATCGGATCATCGAGTCCAACCATTCCTATCAATCCCTAAACAATGTCCCTCCGCACCTCATCCACCCGTGCCTTAAACACCTCCAGGGAAGGTGACTCAACCCCCTCCCTGGGCAGCCTCTGCCAGTGCCCAATGACCCTTTCTGTGAAAAATTTTTTCCTAATGTCCAGCCTAAATCTCCCCTGGTGGAGCCTGTGGCCATTCCTTCTCGCTCTGTCCCCTGTCACTTGGGAGAAGAGCCCAGCTCCCTCCTCTCCACAACCTCCTTTCAGGTAGTTGTAGAGAGCAATGAGGTCTCCCCTCAGCCTCCTCTTCTCCAGGCTGAACACCCCCAGCTCTTTCAGCCGCTCCTCTTGTTCTCCAGCCCCTTCACCAGCTTCGTTGCTCTTCTCTGGACTCGCTCCAGAGCCTCAACATCCTTCTTGTGGTGAGGGGCCCAGAACTGAACACAGGATTCGAGGAGCAGTCTCACCAGTGCCGAGTACAGGGGGAGAATAATCTCCCTGGACCTGCTGGTCACACCGTTTCTGATACAAGCCAAGATGCCATTGGCCTTCTTGGCCACTTCTTTTTTTTTTGTTTTCCGTCTTCTATCCCCCTCCCCCCTCCCAAAAATGTGTCTCATGCCGTATCAGCAATAAAGCAGTTAGTTCGTAGCATGTCTCCCATAGTCGGTTCACCAGAATTGTAAATCTTTCTTTCAAAATTTTCAGAAAACAGGAGCTGCAAAAGGAAGAAGTAGAGAAATACGTAAATAAAAGCTGAAAGTCATTCAAATGGAGATCAGTTTCCACTTAGGAAAAGGTGTTTTGCTGGCTTGGATGCTCTGTGGAGCAGGAGGCAGAGAGTTCCATCCCTCCTGCACCCTGGACTCCTGTGAATCCTCTTCCTCTGTTGAGCTAAGGGAGAAGGGACTGGGGAAGAGAGCCTGGAAAACTGCCTTTGTGGGAATGGTAACTGAACTTGTGGTGAGATGGTATCGAACCGGACTAAGAGGGTATAACATCCATAACAATGTCTCTGAGCCACACAGCAGATTTCCCCTTTCCCCTGTGCTCAGTTCTAATACCCTAATTCTTAAATGCTATTTTGTAGTAGGGCTCTTTCAGTTGAGGATAACTTTAGGGAATACTGTTAGTTAAGCTAGGTTTATAGATAGAACGGTAGGTAGTGTATCATTGACCTCACCAGTGTCATTCCTCTGGTCACTTAGAAACACATGTAGCAGTGAATGGGAGAGCAACCTACTTCTTCTGTAGCACAAAACCCAGTGTAATCCTTGGGGATTCTGTCTGAAGCTCACTGAGGCAACTTCTTATGGCTTGTTGTGGAATTGTTTTCCTTTCGGCAGGTAACTAAACCAACTGGCTATCCCATTCTCTTGGCTCGATCTGAGAGCTAAGGGTGTGTTGATGTCTCACCTTTTTAAGACAGCTGGTCAGGAAGGAGGTTTTATGAGTGGCCATGGCTTTACTCTGTGAAGGCGAGGATAAAAAGACAAGGCTTTTTAAGCCCTTAGCTGGGTCCGGAGGTAAAGGTGAATGATCTGGCACCATGATCATCATAGGGTGTGGTGCAGGTTTTCAGAGCTGTCTGTGGGATTTGGAAGCTAGATGTCTGCCGTGTTCTAATGGAGCTTTTAAGTGCTAAAACTTCAAAATAGAATCATAGAGTGGTTTGGGTTGGAAGGGACCTTAAGGATCATCTAGTTCCAATCTCCTGCCATGGACAAGGACGCCTCCCACTAGACCAGTCTGCTCAACATGGACAACTGAACTGCTGCATAAGGCATGCATTGGAGAGGGAAGGAAACCCATTTTCCAGCCATTTCTACTCCAAACTTCACAGCCTTCCCTGCAGTGGAAGTAACTGATTGTTGGGACACTCGCCACTGAGAGGAAACTTGAGATTAGCATGGAGGTTTAGTGGGCAGTGTCCAGGGGTGTTAGTCAAAGGTGAGCTCGCAGCTTCAGAGATCTGCCGTAGCCACCCCTGCCTTGCCTCATTCCCCAAGAGATGTGGGGACAGAGGTGCTCCCCTTGGGCAGCCACGGGCAGTCCAGCGCAGCAGCTCCAGGCTCACTTGTAGTATCTGTCCCCACTCAGCTTCTGCCAGGTTGGGGTAAATGTGTTTGAGGGCTGGTTTCGCCCTCAGTGTTCATGACAAAGTACTTTAATGTTACAGTGATCGTTCTCTGCAGCAAGGCCTGGAGAGCTTCAAGGAAGTGATAATATCTTAAGCATTTACACTGTGCCTACGGGTAATAACTTTACTGTAATTTTCTGAAGATTCATTATCCAAAATCTTAATTCATTATAATAGCTCTTATGAAACATATAGAAACCAACATTTTCTTGTGTTTTCTTATTTGCACAGTGTGAGAGATTCATTGCTCTGTTTTAATTTGTTTCATGGGGTGCGTTTGAGTACATTCCATACAGTGCTGTTATTGAATTTCTGTGACTGTCATTATATAGCCATACAACCTTTAGGAACTCATATTCCGAGCTTCCCAGTTCTGTAATCTGCTTCACATTTAAGAATTGACATAATTAGCTTCTTCAGAGATATGATAGTACCAAAAAGAGACAACCTCAAAAGACAAAGCAAAGTCAAACGTATCTAGGGCCAAAGTGTAGAGAAGACAGGGAAATGAAGTTTCAGCATGATGACTGAATTATTTCTCCATTTTCTTGAACTGTATTTACATACAAGTGCTTTGCTTTATAAGACATTGCTTCCACAATTTTATTTTCCCGTCATTTTGAAGTGCAGCCAGTACGGTTCACGTACTTGGGAAGCATACACTTCTGTAATGTGAACCACAGATAAATCTGCTAGATCACAGAACATTCCGTGGCCTTCCTTGGACGTCGTCATTCCACCGAGGTGGCTACAATGGTACAAACAGGGCAGAAGAAAGGAATCTCTGCATCTCTTCCCTTCGTGCTTCCTTTAATGCATTTGAAATTGTTATTGATTGCTCTTAGAGGTGTTTTGTTGGTCTCTTTTTTCTCCTGCCTGCCGTGACTGCTGTTGTCACCTGTGAATGCAGAAATGGCACTTGGCTGTTGGTTGCATGGTGGCATCAGCCTGAGCTTGCTTTCAGGGCTGCGAGCGTGTGCAGGTATCTGAGAAGCTCGTCGGGCATTGTAGCCTGATGCCAGCACGTCGTGGGACTTTTCGTTGGCTTCATAATTGTTGTAAGAAGGAGATGGTGGTGATGGGGTATTTTGCTATTTAAGCTTATACTTTTGGTAATACCATGGCGTGATCGCATAGCATTGTGTGTTAAGGCAGGATTTGCTTTGGAAGTTATAAATCTGGCAGTTGTAAATATTTGGGAATGATGGTGTAAAGGTTTTCCAGACAAAGCAGATGTTTGCTACTGGCAATTAGTTTTCATGCTCCTTACTTGAAGTGTCTGCAGGGAATGAAAAACAACCCTTGGGGGTTTCCCTGCTGGTAGAGGAAGGGGAGATCTCAAAGAGAGGAGACCCAGTGGGAGCCGGTGTGGTAGCCCCTCCAAGGCCCTTCACCTTCATGGCTCCATGATGCTCCAAGCTGAAGATGAGAGCACGACCACATGCGATTCCACACCCTTTTCTGACCCCTCTCAGCAGTGTTTTTCCCTGCCTTTAGAATATGTAGCACGGTCTTTGTTGTTGAAGTTTATTTTATTATGATACATCCAAAATGCCTTATCATTAATTTTTTATGGTGCTCAAAAATCTAAGGGCATTCCGTTGTTGTGGTTGGGGGTTGTTTGCTTTTCTATTTTTACATGCTAAGAGCGCATGTTGGGTTTGGAAATTACTTTGAAGAAGGTGTTTAAAATATCACATTTATTTGAGCTTACACTTTGTCACATTAGGGAACGGGTAGTAGTTTTTATTACAAGCACTGTATTCATGCTGGCTTCAAATGACCCTGTCACATGTGAAAACAAATCAGATTGTTGCTGTTAATGAGCTTTTCAATTTACTATTCAGTGGATCAGATAAGTGGATTTAAGAGGTAATGATCCTGCTTAGCACTCAGGCTTGGCTGTCAGATCCTGGTAGTGGTGGGGAAATCCCCAGGGACAAAAGCGTTGACACAGTTCTTGATGGGATAATGGGAATCAAAGCTAATGGATGATAAAAGGAGTAGTAAGAGTTACAAGGATAATTGTGGATTAAAGCACTGCTCTTTGTCAACACTGACTGCTGTTTTAGTATTTTATTTGTTAAACTCTGATGTGGAGAGCCCTGGTTTGACAGCAGAGACAATGCTGCTGCTCCCACTGCTTCCAGGGCTCTCCCGGCACCAGGGAAGGATCTGAGCATAGATGTATGTTTGCTGATACCTTTACATTCCCCGCTGTCCCTTTTTCTCTTTTCCTCTTAAAAAACACAGAAGTTCTTACATTTGGCCAGAATTGCAGCTGTGAGAGCATTTCAGTGGTGCACTGTTAACAGAGGTGATTTTGTTAGAAGAATTTATATTTATGCTTATATTTATGCTTCTACTTGTAATATTGTAGCTACATTTATGTACTATAAATGTTAACTTCACATTTACTGTGTGAACATAATATTTTTCAAAGTTTGAAAGATCCTATATTACTTTTTTTTTTTCATATCTTGGTTATCCTTTCACTACTGAGTTTGTCACAATGAATTACATTCATACAATTCTAAAAGGATAGGTTAGCTTACAAGCGAAGGTATCCAGGATCTTGGTGCAATTTCTGCTGCGGGTTTATTTACTCATGCGTTTATCATGCTCTGATTTAAAATTAAAGTCCTCGGAAGACAAAAATAAATTGTTTAATTGACTTCCTCACAGGCAGAATCTTGCTGGCTTGGGTTTCAAGCAAAGATTGCATCGTTATCAGAGGGGAGGATGGTGCGAGGGAGTTTAGGTGCAGTGAGGGGAGTGCTGACTTCCCCGAGGTTGGGTGGCACTTGTGTGGGAGATGGGATGTCAGAGCAGAGGACCGACAGCTAGATGGCACCAGGTCTTCGCCGCTGGGCAGCTGCTCACCGCAGACCTTGGTAGTGCCTGACTTCATCGCCTCAAATGGAAGAACTGCACATAACCCATAATATTCGGTTTAGTGTCGCGTAAGGTTAAAATGACTGAATTGAAGCGTACAAACTGATCGAGCTGCTTTTAGCCCAGTTGTAAGCAAATAGCGTAGTTGCTTGAGCTCAAGGTAGAGTGTGTTGGTAGAGGGTTGGTCATTTTGCAGGGTATGCCTCCCCTCTGCTTCTGAAGTCAAGCTAATCCAACTAAATGTTAGACTACTAAAATAACCAGTAAATTCTACGAGGATTACCTGGTAAAGAAAGAGTATACTTGATGTGTCCTGTGCCTGTGTTTCTGCATCGTTGCAGCAGTTTGATTGGATAGGCAGAGTGCTGGGAAAACTTGGTAGCTAATGTATGTCTTGTATCTGAAATGAAAGGGGAAAACACACAACTACAAGTTACTTGGCTGCCAAAACCTTTTTTCTCCCTTTGAGAACACAAAACCGAATGTCCAAAGAGTATGTAATTTACCAGTTTTTATGACTGGTAGTACAAGAACTTGCAAATGCAAACAAAAGGACAGTGTTGAATTACATCCCACGGACCACCAGAAGAATATTTTCTCCCTCCTTTCACAATTTTTTATGTTAGAACAGGTTGGGCTTTTTTAATAAATGCTGTATTGGTTTGTGATCAGCAAAGTGTGTTCAATGTGGAAAATTTACATCCCGTTTGTGGGAAGAAATGTATACAAGGGCAGGTAGAAACTTATCAGAAAATATCATCAGAGAGTGCATAAGGCATCTCTTACGTGTGCTTCAGCTGCGTTGGATAGATGTGCATTTGTGCCTGTACTTTTCTCACACAAAATCAGAATAGAGGAGGTTTAAAACTTAAATAAAAATGTTGGTGCTTGTAAATGTCTGTAATATGTTACCATTGAAATGTTTGTTTCCAGATGTATGCCCGAATGTCAGAAGTCTTGGGAGTAGCAGATGACAACCACGTTCTGGAAACATTTATGACAAAAATGTGAGTTTGTGCTTGGGTTCCAGGCTGTACGTATTTTGTCTTGTCTTCAGTGTTTACATAAAATCTGAGTTTTATTTTGTCATTGTTTGCTCTTTGCTAGAAAAATGTCATCCATAAATTTTAGGTATTTGAAGTAGGGGGTAACATTTTCAGAAGCACCTTTATCTTGTTTTCTGAAGATACTGCAGGCCCTAAATAAATGCTTGCCGCTAGATATGACCTCAGAGTACCTACATCACCTCTGGAGGTGGCTTATGGGAGAAGGATGCTGAGATTTCATAGCCTCTTGTTCAGTGGCAGCCTGGCATAAGCAGTCCTTCCCCACTTCTTGTTCCTGGCACGCTCAGATGTCAGTGGAATTGCCAGTAAAGCTTCATAGTAACTTACAATGGGGAACTGACCAAGTAAAACTGATTTGTCTTTGTTTGGGGGAAGCTCTTCTGGATTGCATTTTGGCAAGATCTGGCAAAATTTGCTTCCTTAAAAGTACAGATTTACAGAGAAGGATTTTAAAGCCTTGTGCTGAAGGAGACAAGGGGCATTATTATCAGCTGTCTTCTTATCCCTGGCATTTGGCAGAAAACAAGTGAGTTACTCTGGTGGATGAGCATTGTAATACTTTCTCCTAAGAGCAATCCTAGAAAATTACTCTGGAGAAGCTGCCTTTTTCTCCTACTCCTGCTGCAGCCACTTTCCTTGGGTTCCAGCAAAACTACCAGGATTTTGTCTTTTATTACTTATGTCTTTCATGAGATTTGGTAGTTTCTCCTGCCTCAAAAAGAGTTTCATCTAAAATCAGTTTTGCACTTGAAGCAAAACAGAATGGTCTCTCTGAAAAACCATGGATAGTCACTAAAACACTCTGGGAGTCCCCAGGAGACAATGAGTTCTCTGTGTGCCTGGAGAAAGAGAACTGAGTACCTTACGCTTTATTCTATGTCGAGGCAGATGCCATTTATTTCTTGTCTTCTATATCTGACTCATAAGACCTTTAAATACTTGCAGTAGTCTCTGACGTTGAACATCTCTATTGATGTTGCCGTGTTAGCTGAGACCTGTTTAGATGGTACTAAGCACGACTTGTCTTCTGCTACCATCCATACCGACCTTGAGAAACCAGCAATTAGGACAAGGTCATTTTCTAATATGACTAACGCTTTGCTTCCTCAAAACCAGAAGCCAAGTGTTACATCTTGCCCTAGGGTAACAACAGCACCCATCAAACCTTTATGCTGGGTTAGTATTTGAGGACAGGTAAGTGGAGGTCAATGAATGGAAAATTTGATGGATGTTTACTGTACAGCTGCTAGGAGCATCTCGTGCATGATGCTCAATGGCTAGGTTTCATTTTCTGGTTTCAAACTATAGTGAAGCTGGAATAACTGAGGTAAAAAGGAGGGTAGAAGACTGTTGTTTGGAGACCAGATGCATCAGTTTGCTTCTGTTTTCCTGCTTGTTGCCGCCTTTGAGAGGAAATTGCCGTTTCTTTTGCCAGTTGAGGAAATAACAGTATATTGTGTAATGAGTCGTATGGTAAGTACTACATGTGCCTGGATTGGATAGGGCTGTAAACTAAGAAAGAAACGTGGAGTTTTAATGCTACATGGAAAATTTTAAAGAAAACTAGGTACTGCTTTTTAGAGTACGCACTCTATATTTTTATTTTCTCTTTCCTTGTTGGCTTATTTAACTAAAAACATGAATTGTTCATTGATTGGATGGCAGATCAATTTAATTTTACAGGAGGGATGTTACAGCTTGAAATGGACAATTCAGTCCACAGCTCTAGGATTTACCTGGGAAACTGCTATATAAACACACTCATGTTTGGGCTAATTAAAGTAAATGAGCTTCTCCAAAGTGGTAGCTTGCTGAGTGGAAAATCTGGGTGTGAAACATGCTTATACACAGTCCAAAAACTTGGGCCTGATGGGAGTATCCAGACTGGCAGCATTTCTGCTACTCTGTTATGGAGAGTAAACCTAGCACATTCCTAACAGCAGTGGGCAGGATACATGACTGTGAGACTTCTTTCTCCTGTGGATGCAGTCAATATTTTTAGCCATGTCATTATTTTAGAAAGCCATCAGTCAACTGTTTTGTCCTACCCTGCAGATCCATTTTTTCTCTTTAAGTAGGTGAAATCTGCCATATATATGATTCCATAACATTAGGTTAAAGGGAAATGCTCGGGAATTTTTAATGTGCACTTCCTTGTTAAAGTGATGGTATAGGTGCAGTAGAGGGGTTATGCTTGATAGAATGTTGTCACCTGGCTAATGGCAACCAGTCTTTCAAATGAGAAAGTACCTTGTCCTAATCTGCTATTAGCACTGCGGGGTGATCAAAAGACAGCGTCAGGTTACTTCCTTCCATTTTGCCATTAAAGAATCCAGTGAAGGTTGCATGCAGGAAGCATTTTATAGTTGGTGTGAGGAGTAAATGTAGCAATTGATTTATGATTGTCAAACAAGTTGAGGTCTTCTAGGACATGTTAACTGTTTTTTTGTTCTGCCGTTCAAGGCTTAACCTCTTTTTGTGACGATTTACTGGTTGGCACATAAAGTTTCTGATTTCCCCAAGCCTAATGTGAGCTCAGTAATGTTTAGATGGATAAATGGTATTTTTCTTTGATGTCTTGAGATTTTGAACACCTTTTCTATGGAGCTATCTTTTTCCAGCTTTCTCTGTTTTCAGTTGTTCACTTTTGTGTGGGTAGCTTTAATCTGTTCTTTTAAATTCATTAGTAGCAGCCTTACAGTGGAGGATTGGTGATCAAACTCAGCAAGTTCTTTCATTGACACGAAACCATTTGAAATGCTTGTGTCATAGCTACTGGTAGCTGCGGTAGTCACTGTTCAGTTTCTGGATTAAAGGCTGTATGAGTGTATATTCTTCAAGGCACAGAGATATTTTGACATCTGTCAATGTTATAGGTGTCCCTTAAACCTTTTGACTGTGGTTTAAAGTGCTACTGTCACATCAGATCCCAGACCTCTTATCACCTTCTCACTGGAAGTTAATGAATGTGCCTTTTAGTGAATTACTGTTAAACCCTTTCTGAGGGGATGGAGTTTTATGTCGTCAGAGCATCCATTAATGGCTGTACTTCCATCACAGTCTTATCCGATATTTTATAGGATGGTTCTTTTAGCATCCACTGTCTTTGCTTGCTTTGACCATTCCATTAAACAGTGAATATATGGAAGGGGAAAGGCCAACTGAAAAATCACCTATCCTCAAACAAAATATTTCTAATATGCCAGGTTTCTTAAGTCTTGTCAGATGTGTTCAGCATCATAGCAACAGGTCCAAGGAGGGATATGTGAGTGTGAAGACGCACAATGGGGAGCAGTGTCATTTTGAAGGAGCTGCGAGAGTTTCAATGGACAAGACTCTGGAGAAGGACTCTGACTTAAGGTCCCAGCCTGTCTCCTTAGACTTTCTCCTTCTTAGCCTGTTGTCCTGAGGGGCTAGTTTTCAAAGGCACAGACTATGCCTCTATCTCTAAGGAGTTCTTTGTCGTTGTCGCTCCTGCTTCCTCCCAGAACAGCCCTCTCACACGTTCTTATTCCTCTTGGCCTACTGGAAAGTGGATCACGGCCAGCACTCTTAAGGCAAGGAATGAGGCACTGTACCCAAAACCTTTCCTTCCACTGGTCATGCCTTTGAACAGGAGCCAGCTACCTGCCCTGATCCTTCCCTGTACAGGTGAGGGGCAAGGAAGTATTTAGACCAGAGTAGTTTTAGTTCCATCTGCTCCTTGAGCCTGTCCTGGGCATTTGGCCAAAAGTGTCTTGTATTTATTTTGGCTGCAAGCACCTTGCCTTTTCTCCACTTATTCTGTGTAAGCCTCTTCTGGTTCCTTTCAGTTATTATCAAATTCAGGAGGAAGTGGTTTATCATGAGGTAGATTTACAAATATTTGCCCAAATGTTTAGTATTTTTAATCACGGTAGAATAACTGAAACAAGAATGAAACATGCATATTCTGACATTGATTTTGGATGGGGTTTTCTTTTTCTTTTTATTACTGTAATGATTTCACTCTGGTGGATGCACATATGCACACCTTTTTGAGAGATTTTTCACATGACAATGTTTAAGTAATTCATAAGTATCAAAAGTCTGGATTTCTGAATGTCCTTTTGAACACTTACACTGATACGACTCCATGAATCATAGCAAACTAAAACTTAGCACTTTTATTCGCTACAGAATGTGCATTTTTGTAATACTCACTTTTGTCCAACTCTAATGAAAAGTATCTATCCAATCACTGTCAGTGAGCCACACAGAGCCTTCATGGTAAATGGAGATAGTCTACAAGAAATAATTAAAACATGACTGTACAGACCTTTCTTGCCAACAAATTGGTATCTTTGTTATTACTGAAACTTAAGTACCACATAAGAAAGAGATTTTCAAAGTCTTTTCAGGCTATTTGGATGCCCATTTTTCTTTCTTTTTAATGGACATTGGATAGCAGAGAACTTAAAGCAACTTTGAAAGTTTTGTTTAAAATGTATGATTTTTAATTTTTATAATGCAAGTATATTTGTAGTATCCTTAACTTGAGACCAAGACCACTCCTATATTTACATGGTCTGCAAACAAACTAACACACCCAAACCTGCTGATTTGTGGCAGATGTTATCTCCTGGCTGGTACCTGCTAATCTTCTGTGACTGCCGAATCACCTGTGCCTGTGAGGCACATTAACCTATGCATGTGTGGGTAGCACAGCATTCCTGGGGTTCTGCAGCTTAACTGTGTTGGAAAACTGGAAAGCTTCTTCAGTGCAGCTTTTACAAGCTTATTCTTGTCTTCTTATTAAAGGCAAACTAAAAGCAATTATTTGAAAGCATACTGGATTCTTAATGCTGTTTCATTTAAAGTTTCAAAATTCTCATAGCCTTTCAGTATGAATCAGTCTTACTGTTGCTCTTTAGGGTGTGTGTGTGCTTTTTCAACACTGGTATTGTAACCAAAATTGGAGATATTCTGCAATTTAAAAGCATGTGCCTTCAAAATGTGCTCAGTGCTCATCCATCATAGCTGGTTTGGTGAATCTGGCTTTGACGTAGCTTTTGGTGAAGCTCTTATGTCCATGACTCATCTGAAACTTTATGATTGGTCCCTTTGACTCTGTTTCATTTAGCTTGTATTTTAAATCAATAAGTCACTTGAGAGCGAAAGAAACAAGGGCACTAGAACTTGGATTTAAATGCTGTCTTGCCATGATTTCTCCAAGAACTGTGAATGTTTCTCCTCTTTCATTCCTTGGCTTCTCTTCCTCATGTGGTGGAAAGCTGCTTTTTATATTGTGAGTTTCCTCTCTAGATCTTTACAAATTTTCTTAGATACTTAAAATGTTTTGTAGATGTTTCTTAAAATATTACATTTTATGTCTCTTTGATCTTGCCTGGTATTGATAAGGCAGAAACAGGAACGGGAATCGCTACAGTTGTAATTGAAATTTTTTCAACTTCTTTTCACTGCTGAGTACTTCCTAGCTCTTATTTGGACACTGAAAGATGGACTAATAATATAAAACCATGAACCAAAAGAACAGATGTATTCAAAAGTACCCTTTCAAAGTACTGCTTTGGTAATTGTGTTGTTATTTGCCTTTTCCTGGGAAAATAATACTGAACAATTCTTGAGTTTATAACTTCACACACACACACACAGAATAACCAGGTTGGAAAAGACCCACTGGATCGTCGAGTCCAACCATTCCCACCAATCCCTAAATCATGCTCCTAAGTACCTCATCCACCCTCACCTTAAACATTTCCAGGGACGGTGACTCAACCACCTCCCTGGGCAGACCGTTCCAATGCCTAACCACCCTCTCCGTGAAGAATTTTTTCCTAATCTCAAGCCTAAATCTCCCCTAGCAGAGCTTGAGGCCATTCCCTCTCGTCCTGTCCCCTGTCACTTGGGAGAAGAGGCCAGCTCCCTCCTCTCCACAACCTCCCTTCAGGTAGTTGTAGAGAGTAATAAGGTCTCCTCTCAGCCTCCTCTTCTCCAGGCTAAACACCCCCAGCTCTCTCAGTCGCTCCTCACAAGGCCTGTTCTCCAGCCCCTTCACCAGCTTTGTTGCCCTTCTCTGGACTCGCTCCAGAGCCTCAACATCCTTCTTGTGGTGAGGGGCCCAGAACTGAACACAGGACTCGAGGTGCGGTCTCACCAGTGCCGAGTACAGAGGGAGAAGAACCTCCCTGGACCTGCTTCCTGACAAAGAGATTAGTTTATGCAATGCAGTACATTGCTTTGCCTGTGAATATGTAAAAGCAATAATTTAAGACCTTCTCTTTTTCAAGTTCTCTATTCCTCAAACTGAAATCCTGCTGCCTCACAGTATAAGTAGCTGGTACCAATTATACAGATACGTCAAATAGCTTGGGTTGGAAGGGACCTTAAAGATTATCTAGCTCCAACACTCCTGCCATGGGCAGGGACACCTCCCACTAGATCAGGCTGCCCAAGCCCCATCCAACCTGGCCATGAACCCCTCCAGGGATGGGGCAGCCACCACTTCCTGGGCAGCCTGGGCCAGTCCATCACTGCCCTCATAGTAAAGAAATTCTTCCTTATGTCTGTCTCTTACATCATGGTGTTCTATCAATAAATCTGACAGCTTAAAGTCAGAATCATTGTGCTTATTCTACAGACAAGGAGACTGAGGCGTACAAGTCTGAAATGACCGATTCTTGATGACCTTGCAGTTTGAGATGCACCCTAGCGGCTGGGTATTGTGATCTGGAATAGTTGCAGGGCTTCTGAGCCAGGAGGTTTTATTTGAGCAGTCTATGTCTCAAAAGGCTCTGGTGGCCTGGTTTTATTTCTCCAGATGAGACCATGCCAGAAACTCTGTCGTGCACCTTTCGTGTAGTGTCATCTCCCTGTCTGGAGGGAAAGGACATTCCTCTTTCTTTGACGTTTTTGAGCAATTGAGGGTGATGGTGGATGTCCCGGCAGGGTAGGGCACAGTTCTTGCCATCAAAAAAGGGGTCTAACAGGAAGCAACTTGTTCTAGGCTGATCAGCCCCACTTGAATTCTCAGAGGAGAACTAAAAAAGTTATGAATAGTGTGTGTATGATTAAGTGATAAATGCATTTGGGCTATACAGGGGGGAGTTAATTTCTTATTGGGTTCACTGGCTAGAGTTTACAATGGAAACAGCAAGTGTCAGCTATTTGAATTAAAGTAAGATTGTTGGCACTGACCTGTATGACATTCCAGTAAGAAAGCTTGGAAAAGACCAACTGCCGGATTAATGACTCTTAACTTACTGCTCTCGCTCTGCCTTACTTGAGAAAAATGCTGTTGCTCCACTTCGCTACCTTCAGTTTACCTCTTTCATTTGAATGCTACTGCTGCCTCTTCATCTTCTAATAACTCTATTAGGTGAACACAACAGACTCCGTCCCAAGTTTTTGCACTGGCCTGCACACAGTACAGAAGAAGGTGGTTGAACCTATGGAAGGTGGTAGAACAATTCACCATAGAAGCAAAGAGTGTTTTGGGTTGAAAGGGCCCTTAAAGATCATTGCCTGGCGTTAGCCACCTCGTACCAGTGGAAGGCTAGTTGTAAGAGTTTGCTGGCAAAGCTGGGAAGCTGTTTCATGTGGTGCTCCCTGAGGACTGATAACAGGTCTAACATTATCCTATATCATAATTTATGCACTGGTTCATTAATGAGAGTATGCTTCCTAAATGCCTGTGTCTGAGAGGGGTTGCAGTTGGGGAAATGCAGTATCCTGATGAATCTTGATTTTGTTTAAGTGTTTGGTGTAGGAAAGAGGAAAAATAATGATTAGTACAAGAACTGCAAGGCAGAGTTGCGCTGGGAATTGGGTTTATCTGTAGCTCTTTGAATTGCCCCTTAGTTTTTCCATGCCTCATTTCTTCTATGGAAACTTTCCTAGGGAATTTATAATGGTTTGGTTTTATCCTGTTGGTCAGATGAGTACTACAGAAGTTAAGTGGACAGATACTGTGTTGAAAAGTGAGGTAGATACAAGTAGGGGTAAGCTTCAGATAATTTACTTCATTATGACAGATGGTAGGGGTATTTTTAAATGAATGTGTTTGTTACAGTATTATAAAAATGTTTTAATGCCTTGTTCAGGAAGAAGATATGATGTGTTTTTATAGCATTTATGTCTCATAAATGGAAAATCCTAAGACATATCACAGAAATACACTTGTAGTATAATGCATTACTACTCTGAGCTTTTGCAGTGCACTTCTCATAAAGGAAAATGTGTCATAAAATCTCACTCTTCTGTTTTGTTTTATTTTGTTTATTCTAGTGTTACGAATCTTAAATACCGGGGAAGATGTGAGCTTGTGATTTCCAGGACTCTTCAGTTTCTAAATGACCTTTCTGTTATATATCCTTTTTATTGTATACGACATAACATATTATTTGAAAATAATAAGATAAAAGTCAATGTGAGGCTTCTGTTGTTTCATGTGCTGCTTTATAAAACCAATTAGGACATTAATATTTATTCATTTTGATTTATCTTTTTCTGTGCATTGTTTTCAGAACATGTGCTTATTTCCCTCAATCAACAGAAGAGAAATCACATAACTAGCTGCTTATGGTCATCTATCCCCTTCCCTAATCTTATTCAAGTCAATGCCATTGGTGAGTTGAGCAGTATTGAGCATTGTTGGGAGCTGGAACTAGATGTCCCCTCCAACCCAAATTATTCTATGATTTTATGATTGCAAACAGGCTCAGTTCTGCTTTGAGGACTGGTCAACGAAGATATCAAAGCATGGGTTAGGTTTTAAACACAAGCCTCGTCACGTTTTATTATTGCCTGATTGGAAGTTCCTGACTGTGTCAGTGTCATCATCACTACTGATATGGCAGCCATGACTTTGCATTTAGATTTTTGTCTAGGTTCAAGTATTTTTGTGGACTCCTTACCCAAGTCAGGGATGCGAACTTGCTGTCTGTTGCAAACCTTTTGCATCCTGTTCTAATATTCCCATACTTGTCGTAAATTGAAGAATGGTTGCTTTTTGAATTTTCAGAAGATGATTTACAAAAATGTTGTAACTATTTTTGATGCGACATAGTATTTAAAGGTACACAAATAATAAAGCACCAGAGCTCATGAAAACATTCAATATTGAAATCTTTCGCTGTTGTAAAATAAAAACAGCTTTTCAGTAATTTTTCTAGAGGAGGTTGTTATGCAGGCAGAGGGGAAGGCAGCTGGAATATGACAATTGGCATCATTTTATTTCTCCACAGAACTCTTAACCGTATGAGAAGAATTTTAATATATTTCCTTGGGTTGAAAGATGAGTGTGGATTTCCACATTCCATAAGTGAATTTAGTTTAATGAAAATCATACAATGTGTACTTCTGTATGTTTACTAGAAATACCATTAAGCAGCTAACTTGATATTTTAAATATGCATGCATTTATGTTCTCATGGCATCACAGAAACAGGACTGGAAAGAACTTGTAAATGAAACATTGCTTGGGAATTTGACAAAAACAGAAGGGGAGACTTTTTTTCATTAATAAGATCTATGAAGAGACTAATGAGCTCTCTTCTGTTTTATACCATGTACTTATTGCTTCAGTGGGGTTCAGAACACTTCCAAAATAACCAAAATAATTAACATGGTGTACCTAATAAAAGTGCTTGCTTATTATATGTATATATGTATGTATGAAATAATCACCCTCCTTTTACTGCTATAATCACCAAGCATCTCGCATTTCGTATTGTCTAGTGGAGGCTTTCAAAGGCATGTGTTCACATCGTGCCTTTCAGTAAAGGGTCAGCATCAACTCTTGGTGCAAACAATGTTTTCCCAGGGCTGAAATGTCTAAGATAGTTTTATTTTTCAAATTATAATTGCAGTAAGTGAGTTTCTGCTCATGAAGTGGGCGTAATAATATCAGAAAAAGATGAAAAGTACATATTTGATAACGTTAAGTTCTCCCGAAGAGTAGAATTGTGATGAAATTGGTTTTCTTTACTTTTGCAGAAGCTCGCTGACTGTTGCGAGAGCAGTTTCAGAGCCCTGTGCACAGTCAGGACATAAAGCAGCACTGCTCTCATACATATACATCCCAAACATTGATGTGGAATGTTTAAAGACTTAGAGATTAACTAAAAACATAAATACCAAGAATTGATTCAATTACACTGCGATGGAAAGACTTCAAACTCTGGGAACAGCAGCTTTTCTGCATCGATGGGTGGGGTTGTGCAAAGACAGCTTTAATGCTGGTTCACTTCCCCGTGATGTTGTATTAGTTAAGTTTAAAATTGTGTTCCCTGGCAAGCCATAAAAGATTTCAGAAGTATTAGACACCCACTTTTGTGCTGGAATTTAATATGCAACTTTTTATTGGAAAATAATCGTCCTTGTCTGGCAAAATCCACCATGCAATATTTCTGTTAGTAGGCATAATGCAATAAAGACAGGGAGGGCTATTTATCACTACAAATTTTGAGGATTTCAGGATTCTTTTTATTATTTTAATATATTTCTTTGGTATTAAATCAGAAAAATGATAAATTACACCTGTCGAGGCTGTTTTTCCTTTTTCCCAGAAAATGATGTACAACCCAATTTCACTGGTCATTTTGGCTTTTAAAGATATGTATTTTTTTCCTATAAAAAACTCTACCGATAGGGTTTTTTTAATAATAATACTGAAGTACTTTTTATTTCAAACATATGAAGTAGTTTATAACTACTTCCTGGCATTGCAAACTTTGGCCTTTTCACATTATATTAGAGTTTTTTAAAAAAGCATTAAGTATCTATTGCTTTGAAAGAAATAGTGCATTGTTAAGATGCTGGATCCAGTGGATCAATTTTCAGTATTTCATATAGATTAAATTGTGGCTAGCTTGAAAGGTTAAAATAATAATTTATTTAATTTCAGTATTTTCCTGTACGTCAATCAGCTTCTACACAGTCTTAGAAAACAGTGGTTTTCTCTTTTTATGTGTATTATCCTTTTTCTAAAGGATAATCTAGAATTAAAAGCAAACCATAATTCCAGCAACTGACCTATATAACAGAGGAAAAAAAAAATAAGAAGGAAGAAGGAAAGCCATAAGACAGTATTAGCAACAAAGGCAACAAACGACTGGAGCTGATGTCATGGTTTACGTTACTTTCACAATTATTCCAGGTTTGCATATTTCGAAATGTATTAGCCCAATTTGATTTCAAAGCTCAGTTATTTGAATTATAAATCATTATGTCCCTCCTAGCTGATCAGTGGTGAAATCTCTTTGAATTCATTTACATAATGGAATTTGTTAGTCATTCCTTTATGTCTTTGAAGCCACAGTGCTCCCACATGCACGTTCGGTTCTTCCTAATAATTAACTTTTCCACTGTATATTTTTTGGTAGCAAAATAACTACAGTTTCATTGCTGTTTGTACAATAACTTGGGGTAAAATATTTATGGTGTCTCAGAAATTCCTTATCCATGTCTTTGTTCGGAGAGATGCTCCCTTCCAGTGGGGGGAACCAACTGTGTAGCTTTGCAATATAAAACCAGGTGATGCTATGTCAGCTTTTATAGATTGACAAGGGAACAGCATCCTAAAACTAGATTAGGACTTTTTCCAGTAGCAGCTATAAAACCCATTCTTACACTTTTAACTGCTTAAAAAGAACTTAATCCATTTAAAATGAAAATGGAAATTGTTTATTCCCATAAAAGTAATCGAACTCTTCAATCAATTACAGGCAGGAATGGCAGCGAAGCAAGCACTCAAAGAAAATGGTAACAATAATAAGTGCTGTGGGTATTTGTAAGATCTTCTGTGTTGGTACATGACTCTCGGTGCTACCGTACAGCCTAAAGTTATGCACTCATACTGATTATTTCTTCAAGAACTTCATCGGTGCCAGGGATCAACAGTGGCTGGTAAACTATGGGCTCCTGATTCACGGCAGAATGTGCAAGCCTGTAAGTCAGGTCATTCCTTTGGTGGCTTCAGTGGTTATCGTATCATAGAATCATTGAATGGTTTGGGTCAGAAGGGACCTTAAAGATCATCCAGTTCCAACGCCTCTGCCATGACATTCCTGAAGAAGTGTATTGGTGTACTTGATATCACAAAGCCTTTTATACCGTCATGTTACAGATGCAGAGCTGAGACAGTGAAATTTAACTGACTTGCTGCAAGTCATACAGCAATTCAGTGTCAAATGAAGGAGAAGCAGGAGTCAGAAAATCCAGACCATTGCTTTGGCCATTCTCCTGCTTTTTTTTCTCTCACAGCAGCAGTCACCTCTGCACAAGAGCTCACCAGGATGTCAGCGTGGCTTTTATGGGAATACACAGCATTATCTCCTTTGCCCAACCCCAAATGTCTGAGTTGTATCAGACAGGGAATTTGTGTGTGCTCGTGCTATTAAAGGTGTTTTTCATTCACACAGTCAGGAAAGAATTCAGGTTGTGAAACAAGTACCAGCCAACCCTTAAGGTCTTCTGTAGCAGTTTTTGCAAACTCGGCTCTTGATTTTTTGATTTCTTGTGCTTTTTAAAAGAAACGTTAAGAAAAATATAACATTTCTTCAGGTATAACTGCCTAGTAAGTTGTGCTAGAACGTGTCATCTGTAGCATATGTGCAGTCCAGGAGATACGTACTTGTGTCATTTAGAATGCGTCTCCCTTGAAGCTTTAATGTACAGGCAGGTGCAAACAGATTCCAGGTTATCCTCCCGGCCCAGGCAAGGAGCTGCTGCCAGGTGCTGAGTGGCTCGACTGGTGTGATGCCTAGCTCGGAACAGCGGACCTTCCTGAGGGACCTGCCTCCAGAGCAGAGCACGGCGGCTGCGCCCAGCTCTGCGCTGCAGCCGTTCCCTGCTGCTGGGCCTGTCCCTGGCTTCCATTTCCCCACTTTGACGAGTGGGAGTTGCCGTCCATCCTTAGTAGTAGTCAGTTAGATTGGCTTTATATTTCATAAACTTGAAGAAACTGGGATTCCTGTGGACATCTAGAATTCCCAGCTGTACCACCTTGTTATGGGCTTTGCTCTGGCTCCAAGACTTTATATGTTCTTAAGAAATGTCCATTCAGTTCTTTATACATCCAATATTGGATGTATAAAGAACTGGATGTATATTTGGGCACTGGAACAGGCTGCCCGGGGAAGTGATTGAGTCACCTTCCCTGGAGGTGTTTGAGGGACGGGTGGATGAGGTGCTGAGGGACATGGTTTAGTGTTTGATAGGAATGGTTGGACTCGATGATCCAGTGGGTCTTTTCCAACCTAGTGATTCTGTGATGATACTTTGGTTCAGCGTTTAACATAGTTTAGCTTGTATGAGATATGGTTTTATCTGTGTAACTGAAGCAAATGAAATGTGATTTTTTGGCAGGTCTGGAAGATCACCTCTGTGATTTCGAGGCCATTACTTCAGAGATGCCTGGGGCTGCTGCCAGTCCCGATGCCAAGTGCCAGTTGTCCTCAGCACAGGCGCTTGCAAAAGCACTTTTCTTTTTGCAGGCTGGTAACATGGTCTATCTGGGGGAAAACCAGCACCCATTTATTATCAGAAACTTGCCGTTTAATTAGAGAAATAATTTAGTTCATTCATCTCTTTTTTGACTTGAATATATGCCACAGAAAGTAATTGCTCTAATTAATAATGGATTATGGTCTTTAATGTTCTAAAGAATATCTCCATGACATAGATATCTAGATGAAATTCGGATTTTTTTTTAACATGAATTTGTTATTGTTTCAGGTTTTTTTCTCGCAAAAAAATCTTGTAGGTTTGTACAACCTGATAATGTAATTGTAATGGTGCAAGGCTTATTTTTCCTTGACCCCTGCTACTTATAATCTCCTGAAAAGGCTTGTGAAAATTGAGGCTGTGAAATTCATGCTTCAGAATCACACAGTAAGTTTTCTTGCTACAGTAAATAACGTTGTGAGAGGTGAATTTTGTAGAACACAACTTTTCATGCACTTATGTTTCAACAGAGTAAGCACTTCCCTTTCTTGGACATCAGCAATAATTGCAGTCTCAGTGACCTCAGGTGCCGGACAGTGTTCTACACAGCTCTCACTCGTCTTCTCATGGTTGATGTAGGTAAGGTCCTTCTGTCTCCTTGAGACACCTTGCTGTCTTATGTGGCACTATCAACTATTAAGTCTGATTAAATCAATCAAATAGCAGTTTAATTGTGCACTATATCTGTTGTAGTTGGTAATTAAATCACTGCCTCTCAGCTCTTGAGATTCATGACATTAAGCAATAACACTGTATTTGTTGCTTCTGTTAGAGAAATGAGCAAAAAGAGTTATTTTTTGCACGGAAGCGTTTAAGTATGAGGATTCACAACATGCAGTGTTTAAGTACTTTGAGATTCCAGGTGATGTACTGATTGTGCCAGAACCTTCCAGCTTCTAGTAGAAGGAGGGCTTTATTTCACTTGCTCATGCAAGTCCCCAGTATACAAGACCATCCAAGTTTTAATGAAAACAATGAAGAGGTTTCTAGATGGATATCAGGGAGGTTAGATGCATGTGAAACCCCGTGTGTCCTTCACTAGTTAGGTGTGACTCGATCACTTTGAACCCAAGCTCTGCCCTCAGCTACTGGCATGAACCACCAAACTCACTCTGCGTTGTTGAAACGGGGAATGCTGGGCTTGTCAAAACGGACACTGAAGCAAGTCATGTGTTGAAGAAGCTGACAACAGAGAAAGGTGGACATCTCAAATTGCCTCTGCTCTGACCAGGAGCCTCATTCAGAGTTGTGGCCTTAACGTTTGCTGGGGAGCTGCCTTATAGGGCTGCGTTCATGAGGGTGTCCCAAGGGGGAAAGCTGTACACATTTCCAACCCTCATACAAGGATTTAACTGTGCAATATCTGTGCGGAAGAGGTTGAGGAGAGCCATAAGCCAATGGTAGTTGTTAGTCCACTTGCTACTAAGGGGTGTCTGTACGATGCTGCTCAACAGTGCTGAAAACAGCAAACTTTGAGACAAGACCAAACCATATTTATCAGCTTTTTCTTAGAATGGTGACTGAGCTGGACCTGCATTTATTTGCAGTTAAACTGCTTTCAGGACTGGCTCAGTGTCATCTAACATAGGCAATAGGTACAGTTTTGAATCTAAAATGGATTACACTTGCAGTTTTGGTAACTTTTCCTATAGGGAAGAAAAAAAGATTTGGTAAAAACAATATCACAGGTGTTAGAAGTTACATCTCAAAGTAGAGGTTGTGTAAATATATGTCAGATAAAATGCAGGCATGTGGCTTGTGACTGGCTACAAGCTGACGGAAGTCATCATTGGCTGCTCTGGATTATCAACTCTACAAGATCTGAAATTATTATGGTAACTGGAAAAAGCTTATGTCAGTCTTTTGGCTATTGTCCTTTGTGTTCCTACCGGAATAAATTTGTTTGGGCTTGAACTGATAGAAAAGCACTTCTAGAGACGCAAACAAATGTAAGTTGCAGTCTAGGATCCAAAGTTAAAATGCAAGATGGACACAAACTGTCTTTTCTATGTGTTTGTGCAAACAATAATTTAATTGCTATTTGCTTTAAATGCACTTTGGTTGCTGTTGAATTGCTTTAACTTCATATGAATATAATTAGACTTTGAATTCCTTATGTGCCCAAGGTTGTATTTTTAGTATTTTTTTTTGGCATTTAGAATTGCATTGTTTTGTCCAAGATTCTTAGTCCAGACTTTCTAAAGTAAACTGAATATTTTTGTGAAGTGTGGTGTAACCAGAACTTCTACGGGAACACCAGTAAAATTTATATTTAAATAAAAGTTTTCACTAGGATTAAAAAAAAATAATCACATTTCCTTCTGCACTACCAAAAGGAGTAAATCTAAGCTGTAGAAAATGCTTTCAGGAGTTACTCAGCATGGTTTGTCAGTGTCTTGTGTTTACAGGCATACTCGGTCAGGCTCAGTCCCAAACTTCTCCAGGTGAAGCAGGTTTAAAACACTGTGGCTGTAAGCCACGCACAAATCTACAATAACTTAAAAGAGTGGAATCGTTTTTCTTGAATAGGACGTAATAAGGATGTGTAAGCATAGTTTGAATGATGTAAAATTAAAAACTTAGTACGGTAGGCTGGTTTAGGATTGTTTCTTCCTTTCCTTATACTGTACTGTTCCTGCGGTGTGAACGTGACTTGTACAGAGATGCAAGAGAAATGTATAGTTAGTAATTTGTGTTGTTTTTCTAAATGATTTAATGACTAGGTAAATACTGTGTAGGATCCTAATTGTTTATTCTTTCTTGGCTGCATCAACTGACATTTATAACAGAAATAGCACCTGAGATTTCGTCCTACCCCATTTCCAGACCTAGCTGGTTTGTCATTAAATTCTTTGTCCCAGTCAACACTGGACATTCTGGTAGTTCTTTGGTCTTCTCAGCTTTTTAACAAAATGTCCTTGAGATGCTACCTTCAGAAAGTGTTCGTCTTGGATTTGGATATGTACTTAGTATTTTCGTTGACATTGTCTTCTGATAATGATGAAGTGCAGCACTGTGGATGAGAAGGAGCATCACTTTGGTGACTTTGGGGTAATTCAGGTTTCTGCTGAGGACTCTCCAAATGGCAGTGGAGGCCTGATACCGTATGGAGAAGTATCCAGTGACAGCTGTTAGTCTGTACACTGGCATCAGGCTATACCTGTGTGGGAATCTTTCTAGATGATTGGTCTTGATTTATTGATTTTTTTTGCTCCAAGGAAAATCTGATAAGCAGTGAAAAGGAGAAAAGCATCAGGATGTGCAGTGCACATAGAAATAGTTCAGCTCCTAAGAGGGTGAGAGGAAGCTGATGCTGGTCAAGCAAACAGACTGGGAGCCCAGAAACTAACAGTGCCTGAGGAGCTGGAGTTGGCAGAGGAAGGAACTAGGAACAAAAAGCTGGGAATAGTCTCAGCTTACTGTGAGTCATCAGAAGACACGGGAGTCTAGAAATGACAGATAAAAAGACTGACTTCAGTTACAAGGGAAAGAGAGAAGATGGTAAGGGAGCCTGGCAAAGATTGACAGGGTTGGATTTTTCTAAAGTTCACCAATTCCGACTTGTGCCTGCAGTGGCTTTGAAATCTGACACAGAGTGTCTTGCCCTCTCTGGTCCTGCTGCAGATGGCAAGGCACAAATTTAAGAAAGGTCTTGTGCATAAATTGCAATTTGAAGATTCAGTAGCTGTGGCTGACCAGTGCAGAGGCAGGAAGCTACTGAAGGTTTTTTCTTTGCTTTTAAACATAATCTGGAAAGTGCACATGAACACCCTGCATTAAGGGAAAGCAGTGAAGATCACGAAGGCGAGTACTCGGAACTAAGGAAATGCCATGACTGGAATTGCCTCTGCAACTTTCCTTTCCTCTCCTTTGTAAATACTTACATTATTGTGTGGCAGCGCTAATTGCAGGATCACAGTTTCTGCTCTCCAAGGATGTGTGTCTCTTTCAGTTCAGAAGATGTCATCCTCACTTAATGAGAAGCTAGTGAATGTTTTGATATTTTTTTTTCTGTGTTGTCATCTGGATTTATGTTAGTCCATGCTTTGCTTTCTGGTGAAGGGTCTGGAGAATAAGCATTATGAGGAGCGGCTGAGGGAACTGGGGTTGTTTAGCCTGGAGGACACTCTACGACTGCCTGAAAGGAGGCTGCAGCAAGCAGGTGCTGGTCTCTTCTCCCAAGTAACAAGTGATAGGTTGAGAGGAAAAGGTCTCAGGTTGCACCAGGAGAGGTTTAGGTTGGATATTAGGGAAAATTTCTTCATTGACAGAGTGGTGAAGCCCTGGCAGAGGCTGCCTGGGGCAGGGATGGAGTCTCCGTCCCTGGAGGGGTTCACAAAGCGTGTAGACGTGTGACTTCGTGACATGGACTGGGGATTGGACCGGATGATCTCAGAGGTCTTTTCAAACCTTAATGATTCTTAAGGATTCTTAAGGATTGTGGGTTTTTTTCTTCCTGGCCATTTTTCTTCCTGGCCTTTTCTGTCATTCTTGCTGTTGTACTGGTGTGAGTGATTTGGTCTTCGTTCAGGTTTTTGTTCCTGTAGGTCACATGAAAGTTGCTGTGATGTCAGCGAGATCTTTCTATAGCAGCCTAAAAGCCTGACCCTTCATAACAACAGTGGGAATATGATGTGATGCCTTTGGTTTGTTTTGGTTCCTTTTCCTGCAGGTGAAGATGAGGATGAGTTTGAGAATTTCATGCTCCCCCTCACAGTTTCATTTGAAAGTGTGACTCGGATATTCAACAGCGGTTTTGAGCAAGAAGAAGCAAAGGTAGGTTTATTTCAGTTAAAAAGAGAGAAATCTCTGATGGGAAAAAGTTCTAGTGAGGCAAGCGTTTAGCACCAAGTTTGGCGTCTCCTCTGCCTGTTTATACCTACCTGTACACTTACACATATATTTCTATAGATATACATTTATATAAATATATATATATATATATTTAGGAATGTAGGCAGTGAAGATAAAAAGGCAACAAATCATTCCTAAATAAACTTTGTACAAAGATTTGTTAAAGGCTTTGGGATTTTTCAGTGCTGTGGCGATCCAGTGACCCCATTAGATCCCTTTTCTAATCAAAGGGACAAATTTGTCCTCAGTGATAGCCAGTGATCTCCCTCATATGTGCACGTCCTCTTTGCTGTGCAAGCATCCTGTTTGTGTATATTATCATATTTATTTAGGGGTATGAGGAGACACGTTGTAACACACTTGATAAAACACTGCTGCTCTAAAGTATTTTTTTCAAACAAGAATTTATTATATAAATCAAGACTTTATTAAATGGCTGGGCATATATGTATAAATAGGAACTAGTCCTGAAGTATTGCACCCTTAAACTGAACAAAGTGATTAGGATAACTGATAGCTAAATAAGGTTTTTATGTGCCTGTGGGAGCCATATTAGGATTGATTTGACAAGTCAGTTCAGCTGTGGCAACAGTCATAATATCTAACACAACATTATGTTTTATTAGTAAAATCCTTAAGTGTAGCAAGCTGTTTGTGTCAAAACAACAGTAGGGAAGAAAAAAACTTGCTAGATGCAAGCTGCATCATCAGGAATGGTAATATATTAGAGTGCTCTTGCATTAAAGAGATCCCCTTCTACCGTCACTGCATCAATAGTTAACAATGCACGCTGGAGCGCTCGTTTCAGCTACACAGGGTAATTGGGAAGAAACCCGAACAGTAATTTTTAATTTGCTGTTTTAAAACACAATGGGAACTTAAATGGTACATCATCATATTTATCCATTTCCTTTCCTAAGAAAATAAACATATAAGCTAGAACTAGTAAATAATTAGTCTGCAGTACATCTCTGACATTACCAGGCGATGCACTATTCATGATAATCTCTTGAATTACGCTAGTATTTTTTTAAATGGTACTTAAGGTTATTTCAACAATTACTCAATTCTAGTTTCCACATTTGTTGTTGCTTTATGTATTTAATTTTAATAACTTTTCATTAATTAAATAGATGCAGCATCTATCTTGGATTCATCTCTTATGTTGTCAAGGTATAAACCTTAAAAATTAGAACAAAGAGGTCATTCAGTAGCATCCCCCTTTCTGCAGGAAACTGTTTGCCTCATGTGAGGGTGCAGTTTATTGAAATAATTTTGCCGTTGTCCTGTCTGGTTTGCTCGAAACCATATTGGTAGAGAAATTTTAATGGAGTGCCAGTGATATATTCCTAAACTAGCAAGTTCTTAACGACCCTGGAAAGTGACTGCTTGATTACACTTTAACGGTATTTGCAAATAAAATCACAAGTAATTAAGGGGAAATCTCCAGGCTTTTGAGCAAGTTTGATGCATGATAACTGCCTGATTCAGCTTCATCTAGAGTAATGCTGTGTAGACAAGAGCTACTGAGATCAATAGCAACATAATGATAGTGGCAGAATTAAGTGAGTAACCTGAGAACTGTGTCTTCAAAATGCATGCAGCTGCCACAAGCCCGGGCCACACAGTGCACTCCGTGCTTCCGTCCTAAATGTTCATCAAAAGACGCCCTGCAGGAAAATGGAGTTAGATGCTCTTTATTGCTGATCGTGTCTCTTGCCACATTTATCAGGGAAATTGGATTAGCAGTTGGCAGCTGCAGGTAGACAAGGTTCTGCAGTGATTAAATATGCAGCTTGGCTGCATTTGTTGTGACAGACCTTTAGTAAATTCTACTGTAAGCACCATCTGTCTAATTTGTATAAAGAAAACTTGGTGCTTTAAGCTACTGATAAAGAACTAAATCTGTCGCTTTATCATAAACAAAACTTTTGCTCGAAATTCTCTTAAACATAATTTATTAGGTTAAAGCTATTTTTCTATCACGATGAATAAATAATACATGCAAAAGTGCTTTCAGGTACTTCATTTTGCAAGTACTGAAAACAAAAACAGTTCAATTCTTCAATAAAACGCTTAGTATTCCAATCCATGGGGAGATGACACTGTTAAAATATCACTATGAAAATGGTCCAGGACTGCCAAATTCATTTAATTTGTGGTTTTTACTAGGACTTTCTAACTGACTGGGGGTTTTTTTGGTTTTTTGAATATTTCTGAAATACACCATTGAAAAATAGTCACAGCAAGAGAGCTCTTTCTTTTTCAAATACATTTGTAATCGTTAAGTCTGCATACAAAACATATGTTTAGGTTTCTTTTCCAGGGAGATCAAACATAATTGAACATGGCTTCAGGAATTATGTGCTTTGCTTTCCTTTTTTCTTCTTTCTCCTTCCTTTTCACATTTTTATGCTAATAGGAAAAAATGTCCAGTATTAAAACCGGAGCTAATTTTATGCAAGGAATTTCAAGGTTTCTCTTGACAATCCAAAGAAGGAATATATCGACTGGGTATCCAGAATCTCAGTAGCACTTTGTTTATAGTTGTGACATCATCAGATTTGCTAGAAACACGTGGAGAAAAAAAGGATCTGAGGAAAAAGCTGTTAAATAGCAACATGCTATCTTTAGCTGTTTTGTAGAAACTCCATGCTGTTAAATTATTTAAAATTCTTGATTTTCAGCTTGCGCACATTAAAAGTTTTCACACTAAGTGCCAAATGTTGCAAACAGCACTTTAACAGAATGATTTTGCTTTGATCCCTGTAGCAGTTCCTGAATAATTTATCACAGGTTATTGCCTTAATTCTGGAGAGGGATAGAGCAATAAAGGCAGATGAAAACACTCCAGTTGAAACACCTTGGGGCCTGCTCATTCCTCTGACACGGCTCTTTTGTTGGAACTATTTAGAGGTTATTAAGACGTGTCTCCAGAATTAAGAGTATGCTGTAAGGATGAAGACAGCCATCTTAATTCTAAAGACAAAGCGCAATGACCCCTCACCTTTTTTTTCCTTTGTTGTTATTATATAGTAGAATTATGAGGGTAATATTATAGCTGCACCCAGTAGTGCCACTGTAGTTAAGGGTCTGTCAGACTTTCCATTACAAGCCCCATTTTGGGGGTGGGCGGCAGGAGCAGTTTAACTGGCATTAGTCAGACAAGTGGCACATGTTGGCAAGGGAGAGGGATTTTCTGCGAATATTTGAATCTTCATTGCCTTTCCTTTGAAGAATCTTCAGGGCTTTGAAAGAAAAGTCTTGAATCTATTTTGAAAATGGCTTTGTTTTACTTAATCATCAGTAAACCTATCGGTGACAGTCAAGGGAAGGGTGTTTAGAAAACAAAATTTGAACTAAATTCTTTCATTTGCAAGAAAAGCAATGTATAAACCCACAAACTGCTGACAACCTCCTCTTCCTGCGTTTCTTTTATTTACTGGTCTTTGCTTCTCACTGTACTCATTCTGCAGTTGCCGGTGGTGTTATGAGTTGTCACTTTGCCCCAGAAATGGCCGGCATTCAGTTGTGGATGAAGCAGCAGCTTCACGTGTTCCTCAAATTACTCTGCTAAGTTTGCAAGACCCTTCAAATCCCACGGATGACAGCCAAAACATACATGCATAAGTGTACAATGTTGCCTGTCATTAATAGATTTTATGCACCTAATTGCTAATTGAACACTAATGGGATAAAAGTAGACTATCCCGGATTTTAGGGGATGGGGCTTCTTTTGTCTTATTAAGTGTGACTTAAGCAAGCAGGGAATGGAGGGTGACTTTTGCTCCTGTTAGAATTTAAAGGTATTTTTACCGCTGACTCAAGTGGATCAGGATTTATCTCGGGATTCGGTAGGCTATTACATAGGCTGTTTAGCCATTGCCAGCTGTAGGCGTTATTTTATAAGTTGAGTTCCAATGGGTGATATCTAAACCACTGAGTATGCTGGGGTTGTACACTGTGGTGCCTTGCAGAGTGAGCTCATCAATTCAGAACAGTGTGGTTAATAGTGTAGGCTTTTTAATAACAGTGCCTGAATTTAAAGAACAGAAGAGCAAGTTTATGTGGCAGTAGTTTAGAATTCAAGGTGAAAAGGTGTCTGGAATTGCCTGATGTTTATGTAGGTCCTTAAAAGTCTGGGACCGTAGTTTAAAGTTGCATATCTACTTTTTTTAGTAGGTTTTAAAGTCTTACAACCAAACTGTTTCTTAAATATATTTGCAAAAGAGTGTTTTCTTACAACCAATCATTTTTATAAAGACAGAATAGGCATGATAGGGGAACATGGGTTTGGCTCTTGTCGTTTTCTAATCCTTATCCCAGAGACCACTTGAGATGGTGACCTCTTTCTCTCTCTGAGCATATTGTCAAACAAAGGCAAGTTCACAGCTTGCCAGGGGCTGTGGCTCCCCTTCTTCCCTGCTCAGCCTTTCCTTTGTGTGGTCTTCCTTGTCTCCTCCTTTCGTGGCTTGAATGGGCAAAGGAACCACAATCCCTCTGGAAGATTTCCACTTCCCTGTGGCATCTCTGTGTCCCTTCTATAAAGTGTTGCTGCCAAGTTCTTTTAGTTCTATACCTTTTTGGCTACCGTGTCAGCTAAACAGTTGTTTTCTGTGCAGACAAAACAGCGCACAAAGTATGGAAGTGCAGAAGAATATAAAGTTACAGTTTTATATTGCATCTTCTCAGTATTGAACACTTCCTCTCTAGTGATTTCAAAGTCCCATTAAAGTTAATGAGAGTTGAGACCTCTCAGCATCTTGCAAGTTCAGGCCATTTCAATGTACAACAGAAAAGAAATGCAAATATTAAAACACTCCTAGCAACCTCACCAGTGCTTTGTAGAGAACTCTGTTTATCCTTGGATAAATCTGTGTGCGTGCCATCCAGTCAGTCAAATTAATGAGTCTGTATAGGAAAAGTAGAAATTAGCCCGCTACAAGATTACATTTAGCAGTTTAACAAGGCATCAGCTGTAATTTGGTCTTTGTGGGTTCAATTAAAATTAATATGTGATTCTTAGCTTTTGTATTTCTCAGCACCATAAATATTACAGCGCTAGCACCAAGCGATATATTACTGAAAACTCTGGTTTTAAGGAGATAACTCCTAACTGGTTTGTTTTGCCGTGCTCCAAAGATTGTTTTTTTACCAGACTCTGCAGTGCTGTGATCTTTTAGTATGGAAAAAAAAAGTGCAAACCCCACCTGCAACACATGGATAAAATTTGTTAAAACTACTTAATTATCAAAAATTAATATTTATGTCTAAGTAAATTGGAAAGTTTATGTACCATGTTAAAATATTTTTAATTTGCTAATGTTTCATATCAATTTCTATTAATTATCTGGAGAGCATCCCTTTAGTAGGGACTAATTATCTATGCAGAAAATGTCATCGGCGTTTGTGCAGGAAGGATTCTGAAGCCACACTTCAGTCATTAAAGAAAAAAAATTCACCTCAAAACTAACGTTACCAGAGATAGAGATCTGCATGGCGTTTCGTAACAAAAAAGTTGCTTTTTGAAGAAACCTAACTTAGAAAATTACATTTTTTTTAAAAAAACCCAGCATCCAATAGGTAAGTTAAAAAAACAATGCAGTCAGAATCTTGGTGCAACCTTAATTGTACCTGGTTATGAGTCTTACACCTCATTCAAAATATTGCAAGCTTAAATTAACATTTTTATTGTTATAGTTACTTTAAATTTATTAATATAGGAAACACTTTAATACACAGTGTTCATATATTGTGTTTTAATTTGCATTATTCATTAGGCTGGCATGTTGAATAATCAAAAGCATTTCCAAAGCGTTTTGTTAGAGTTCTCACTATAAAACTTGCGGAAATCTTGTTTGTTAGAAGAATCTTTGTGTATTTTATTTTAAAAAAAAAAAAAAAAAAATTTGAGCGAGACATTTAAACTAATGAATCAAAATCAGATATGTGGTCATTATTGGCTGATTATTACTCCATCTGCTCGGCGCTAACGTGAAAATCAATTACTGTGTCTCTTTCCCACTGACAGCGTATGTTGATCGGGCTGGCAAGGGATCTTCGAGGGATTGCCTTTGCGCTCAACACAAAGACCAGCTACACCATGCTGTTTGACTGGATGTATCCTTATTACACTGTGACAATACCAGCTCTGTGCACAGAGGGATACCAGGCCCCTTGCATTAGTTTAATAGTACGGCACAGTGGGGAAGAGGAAACAAAGCTAAATGAACTAATGTGTAATCAGCTAAAATTACAGCACAATGGCAACCATGCAGTTAACTGGGAAGGACCACAGAGAGGTCACTTTTTTGTTGTGTCACACTGCTCATCTAGAAAACGTATCCAAGAGGGGTTTTTTTGCCCTTTATAAATCCGTAAAAAAAAAAAAAAAAAAAAAGCTGCGTCCTTCGCTCCGCACACGATGTATCTACATTTGGTTTAACATCAAAAGTGCTTAAAAATTACTATCCAAGTGCTGTCTGGGGAGATTTCCCTCTCTGGTATGAATCATGTCTTTAATTTAGCCAGTTACTTTCTATTTATGTCAACTCTATTAATATCGCAACACCTGCAGTCTTCTTGATCCAGAAGAAAATGGACATCTGAAAACAAAATCAAAACCTTTAGGTTGTAGTTTTCTTCGGTAAGTAATGGTAAGGGAACGATTCGCTTTAAATATTGTGTACATTTTTATGCCAAGAAACACAATAATACTCATGGGTATTTTCTTAATACTATAGAGAAATGGTTTGTGTTTTTATAAATACGGGAGCTGTAATTCTCTCTTCAGGCACGCGGTCGTTTTAGTAACAAATTGCTAAAAAATAGAGTGAAGTAACTGTGAAAATATTTGTTTTATAATTTAGATCTCATAAAGCTGTGGAAGTTAATTGTGTGTTTATTTTATGGACAGAAAAAACCAAGATTCAAGTACAATGACATGCTTCACTAGAAACGTAGCTTTTAAAAGCATTTTTATTTTAAGTAAATAATGAAACCCTACTGTTTACTAATAATCTTTCTGGTTAAGAAGAAGGATTGCATCGATATAGCGCTGCAGCTAGGAAATTAGCCTTTAAGGCCTGAAAGACTGCACAGCAGAGCCTGGTATGGTCTGATAGACGTCCCTGCGTGGTGGGAGTGGGATCCTGATGGCCGTTCAGGTAAACCTGAGTAAGGTGAGGGTTTACATTGCCTTAAGGCAAGACCTTCGTGTGTGTGCAGTGATTCTGGCCATGCGCAGGCTCAGCAAAACATAAAGCAGCGTAATCTTTACTTCTCATAAAATCAGTGGAAAGCATCACGTCGTTTCAGTGTTAGGAGACTGGAGGAAAAAAAAAAATCCAACCACAAACTACTGCAGCCAGACTGTGAATTAGCATCTCATTTTCTAGTGGGCACCATTGGGTACATTTAACTTCATTAGTACTGTTTGTGCGTGTGGTACCCTAAAACCTAATAAGAAAATTGGGAAGATGCATAAAAGCAGAACAGTGCTGCTTCTATTGCACATTCTTTTTTCTTTGGTTTTCCTAGTGCAGCATTCTTCTGCTGTGCAGAACTGCAAATCTCCAGTTAGAGGAGGAGGGATAATCCAGGCTTACCTCCTCTCCATTTGAAAGAAATGGATTCATCCATAGAGGTGTTTTTTTATACAAGGATCCAGGATATGTAATTCTCGGGACCCTTTCCTAATTTTTTTAAATTCATTTATTCCTTCAAGTTTATTAATTAAGTTTATTTCAAATAAATAAAGCCAGCCTCCCACTTCTGGATTTCATTTTTCTGTGTTACCAATAAAAATAGATTGAAATGCGGCTTTGTGTGGAACTCGAAGCCAAGGCCTTCTCAGGTTCTTTTCCCTTGCACAGGGTCATCTTTTTTTTCCTCATCACCTTTGGCTCTAAAGGATAAGTACATGGATTTCACTTCATTTGGCTGAGTCCAGCTTCATCCAGGTATTGATCCAAAGCATTATAGCAGAGTAAGTTGCTGTTATCACAACTCTTATTTACTGCATGTAAAGACAGAAAGAGAAATGGGAGGAGAAGGAGCGTCAGATGCCTATTTTATCATAAAAGTTTAAATATACTTTGGTTAATATATTTCTTTTGTAGTTTCAAATATATCGTCAGAAAAATGGTTTTAATAGCAAAGAAAAGCTGTTTTTTAAACAGGCTTTATTCTGTTATGTTTGAAGCCCTAGTATTTCAATATTGAAAATGGAAAATACAGAATATTAGCAAAAATAAATCTGATTTACTGGCATTTGTTCAATAAGTAAACATGACAAAGAGGAAAGGAATAAAAGGCTAAGCTTTTAATATACCAGAAGATGATGTTTAGTCTGTATTGAAGACTATCAGAAACAGTCACTTGTAAATTGTTGGTAGAAGAATGTATCGTTAAACTCTCAAGCGATTGCAGGAAATATTTTGGGTCAAAGCCCTGTCCAGAACAAAACAAATTACACTCAGTATATTTCTCACCTGGAACGTTCTTCCCTTTTTTTTTCTGATCACAATGTTCAGACTCTTAAGTTTTGTCCAGTAGATGGCAAAAATGAGCAGAAATAATTTCTCTGAAGTCCTTTTAGTCCGCGGAGGGGAAGAAGAGGGGAGGCTCGGGGAACACTGTTGAATCTTGTATTTTACCATTGTGATTGAGTTATTAGGATGATGGGTTTGAGGTGAATCGTCAGGTATGCTGAAGCTGTGCTGGATTGCCAAATAAGGCTGTTTTGTAGAAGGCTTGCTTATACTAATTGAGTTTCTCTAGCAAATCAGGCTCCTTGGAAAAAGGCCAAGGGCTTTTCATAATTGTATTGACAAGAAAATGAATATGATAAATGGTGTTCATTCAGCTGAGACAAGATTTATAGTTTTCCTCTGGCAAGGGATGAAGAGAAAATACTTATAATAATAGTAAAATTTGTTCTATAGTTGTATTAGGTGATCTCTCAAAAGACTTCATTAAAATATTTCCAAATATTTTAAGCAGCTTCAGGTGTTAAGTATAGCATCTTCCCAAACTATCCGGTAATGTAAGATGAAGAAAAACATCACATAAACAAACAAACAAACAAACAAAAAAACCAAAAAAAAACCCCAAAACACTGGATATGAAAGTCATCTATTCTTCCTGAAATATTGATATGTCAAGCTGTCAGTGACAATTCCAGCACCGCAGCTTTGGAAAGTTTATTTGCCTTTTGTGTTCCTCACGTATGGTCTTTGTAATTTGTAGGTCAGTCCTGTACATGCAGGTGTGGCCTGAAAAAAAACTGGGTACCAGTCTGAGTAGAATCAAAACCTACTTTACTTAACAGTGATCCTTCTCCTTACATACTTCATTCTGTGGAATATTTAATCTGTTCTTTTCCCTACTAATGCCAGACTGTGGGCTAAGGTTCTTGATTGGACAGTCAGATGCATCCATGGAGATTCAATTGTGAGTTCAGGGTAATACCCAGTTTTTGTTACTTAAGTTTAGTGTTTCTTACAGTTAGGTAGGAACCCATAAACATTTTTTTTGAGTTTCTCCCAGCTGATTCCCAGTATTTTATGATTTCTGTTGTCTGCAATAAGAAAATGGGCTGCAGGAATTAAGTGATAAGGTTATCTTAGAATTGCAGTTGGCTAGATAGTATACGATGTACATGCACGAGTGAATGAAATTGGCTGCCAGTATAAAAATATCCATGTGTATTGTGACATGGACACTAAATTTATTGAAAAGTCATCTGCCATTGAGAAGTTGTATCTGGTGTCTGTTTAAAAGTTCCAACTGACCTAGGTATTTGGAGTCTGGTTGTACGCTGCCTCAGAGATGGATCACTAGAACAAGCAAAATTATCTTTGTAGCTAACTACCATAGTTCCATATTTGTCCAAATTCATATCATATCTCTTAAAAAATAAAGCCCCATGCAGCAAGGAGATGGCTTGTTCAAAATAAGTCAGTTTTTGAAGAACTAAATTTTTAAGTTTGTATGTTTAAAGATTCAGGATTAGGTACAAATTTGAAAGAGCCAGACAAACAGCTGGAGACATTGCAGTTTCTGAATCACAAGAGGAGAACCCATTTGCTCATGAAGCAAGGCTACCTGGTCAGTAATCTCTTTGTAAAAGCTGTAATTGCCACTTTCGTTGGTTCAAACTTCAGTACCATTTGTTGCTGTTTGAATTCCTTTGAGCTTGAACTGGCTGGTCAGGTTAAGTTCATGACTTAGCCAGATTCCGTGGAGCTTGTGGTTAAAGACACTTTAATGTTCTGTTTAAAACCAATTTATTCTGCTTTATTGGATTTATAAAAGAAATAATAAATTGCCGAGGTCCTTCTGTTGACCCTAGCTTTTATAAATATTGGCTATAGTTTCCAGTCTTGCCTTGCCAGTGAATGTGGACTCAATGCTTAAGTATTTTAATGAAGGTAGCTCATCATATTGGGTGTTTTAGCAGCCTTTGATACTGTTGACTTACATTTTGATTGTAGAGTTTAGCTTTCAAGTTACTCTTTGCCGTGAAATCTGAAAGGGCAAATTTTTTCTGCCGCATGAAATTCCACAATGGGTCTTTGCAGTGTTACACCATCTCCTATTTGTATACATTGGGCTGCCTGGAAGGCTAAGGGGAAGGCATGACGTAGGAGAAATAGTAGCACAGCTCAGTTCCATACCTTTACATTACATGTGCTGCATATTGAGAGAATTGACCATCGTTTGTGGAGACTCAGCTGGATTGGAATTCCACCTCAGAAAAAATGGAACTGATATTAGTAAATCTTGAAGGGTTGCCCAGGGAGGTGGTTGAGCCACCTTCCCTGGAGGTGTTTAAGGCACGGGTGGACGAGGTGCTAGGGCGCATCGTTTAGTGTTTGATAGGAATGGTTGGATTCGATGATCCGGTGGGTCTCTTCTTCTTCTCTTATTCTATGATTCTATGGTATGAGAAGGTGCAGATCATCGATATTCTTTGAGAATATTATAGGTAAGCGAGATTTGAATTCAATCCCAGTTTATTAAGCTCTCCATGGTATGTTTAACACTAGTTTCTTTGATTTAAAATGTAAAGACCCCCATAAAGGAGCAAGGAACCAGGTCTGCAAGTGTATTTCACGTCAGCCTCTTCCACTCTCCATAGTTTATGCCTGCAGTGCCCTGAGCAGCTGGCAGCACCAACACATGAGCCCTAGATGCCTCAGACAGACAGCAGTGGCCATCTGCCCGCACAGCGCTGTCATTCATCAGTGAACACTTTGGCCTCCACCAGAAGAGCGGTACCAAACTGAGACCTGACTGTGTCTACATATCCTGCAAGCATGTAAACCTCTATGTATTTCAGTCTGCTATTCCACAACGCAGTATCGAGTGCTTGGCCTGTGTTCTGCTTAAGATTCAGAGTGGCTGCCTTTGTTGTCTGAATAGGCAATAGTTTTTTCCTAACAACAGTCACTACTCTCCTGTGGTTAAATAAAGCAGAATTATATGACATGAAACAAAATTAAAAATGAAAAATAAGTTTATTATTAAACAAAACCATTGACTACATTAGCTAGATCATGTTTTAGTAGCAGATTGTATAGTTAAAATCTCTTGGTTCAATATAAAAAACTTTAATTCTTTGCCAGTCAAGCTGTGCTACTTCATTTCCATTTGCCAACCTGCATTCTTATTCAAATAAACTCTTTATTTCAGCATGCTGGGAAAAAGGGGTCAGCTTTGTATCAAATTGTGGTGTGAGATATTTGATGGAGTTAGGAAGTCATGAGATTTTTTTAAGCTACACTGCAAAATCTATTAAACTTCTTTTCTGTATTACATTCTTTTAAATCCTGCTTTAAATGAATGGATGTCTCTTGGGTGCAGATGAGCAAACAGCTCTCCTGAAGGAGTTCTTAGGGATCTAACTTTGCTGGTCTCCCACACGCAGTTTAGCTGAATTCTGTTCTTGAATGCTCTGGAAACAACTTCGTACAATCAGTTTGTTCCCAACCGCTTATATAGCAAATACAATACATTATGAGGCAACACTGAATTTCAGGGCCCAGAATTTGCTAATATGCAAATCTGTGGGTTTTTTAAATTAAATTGCCATTTGTGACTTATGCCATTCATTAAAAACCCAAGCTCATTTTATATACATACACAGATTAGCTTCACATAGACAGACTGCTTTCTTTTTCCTTTGTTACATCTCTGGTTTATGAACTATTCCCCACTTAACCATATCCAAGGAATTTATTCTTCTAAGCAGGGACTCACTTCAGTTTGTAGGTTCAGGCAGCTCCTCTATCGGTCTGAGGTGCCAAGGTCTCTATCTGGCCCACCCATGTAATGGTGCAGTACAGTTTTGGGGACATTGTTTTGCGAGGTGTTGTTGTATCAGTTTGTTCTTTAACTCAGTTGTTGAAGATACCCTACATACATTTCTGTTCTGCAAAGAGCTATCGAACTGTGGTACCGTGAGCCTGCGTGTACAACCCCCATCTTGAAGCTGATGGCAGAATTCTTGCAAAACAGGTAAGAAGCACATGGAAATTAGATCAGTGGTGAACACTGCAATGGTGTGTGTACTCTGTTCCATCTTGCTGATCCTTGTGATGTCCAGCTTTGACTTTAAGACTGATACTTTTGTATTTTGGAACAAAATTCACAAGCAGAACTCAGCTTCCAGTGTGATCATATTGTTTTACTAACATGGTAGATGTTACAATATCAGTTGGTAAGGATTAATTATGGGGTTGTATATATGAGGGACTACTGTGATTTTATTTTCAGTGTTAGTGGAAGTATATGCTTTAACCAGGGATAAATACTGACTCTATAATTAAATATCAGATTATGGTCTGCTGTTAAGGTTTGCTGCAGGCTGCATTTTTGCCTTGAGCCAAGTAGCACTCCACTAAAACCACAACTCCTTTTACAGTTTCTCTTGTAGCTCAACTCTTCCAGCCAAAATAGGAAAGAATAGTGTCTAATACAGCAGTATTTATAATCAAGATCGAGCTAACTTCTCCCACATCTAAAATCTTCTCTGTGGGCTAACCAGAAAGGCTTCAGCATGGTTCTGGGAGCTGATTTTAATACTTGGCATTGCAGTAGATAGAATGAAACTCCTGTTTTACCGCAAGTAACAACAATTTATTTGGGGAAATTATCAGGACACTTGGAAATATTTAGTATACTGTCCAAGGGGGAAAAAAGATTTTTAAATGAAATATTCATAGTTCAAGTCTCTGTGCTGGGTATCCTCATGGCCGAAGTATTAGTAGAGTTTTCAGCAAAGTGTGGATTCTCATAATTTGCCTGCAAATCAAACATACAAGGGAAAAAGTTGAAAGATTTGAAATGTGAAAAAAATATTTAGTTTAATCTAGTGACAGGACGTTGGTGTCTTAAAGTTAAGCCCTGGCTCCCAGTGAGACGCCAGAATGTATGTTGTGCATTTAATTCCTGACTGGCTACATAGACCTGAAGGCAGAGTTCCCTGGTTCTTGTTTGCATTGACATGCTGGCTGTGACTCCCTCTTGGGTTTACGTAGGCTCATTAGGTCTTTTACCCTGGTAATAGTGTAATAAATTGGTGGAAAAGTCTAACCTGTTTTCATTCATGATCCAGTGCACAAGCGGTTCTCTAACTGTGCTGCAGTGGATTTCAAGGAAGAGGTAGTTAGAGCGTGAACGCAGAATTCTAGTAACAATACACAAAGGTAAAGAGGAACTGGAACAATGACTCTTATGCAAGAGACAGCTCTTCAAGCTCCTTTCCATATTCATGTGCCTCTTCTACCTATTGGCATTCAGAAAATCTGCCTTGTTCCCTTTAGAAAACATCATCTGGGATGGTGTTTTTTCACCAGTTGTGTACTGCATTAGTTTTTACAGGTTAGAATGTATTATACAATCTACTTTGACATGGTTAAAATATGTTACAGAGTGTCAGATTGTGCGTTATGCCATTCTTATTGAGATGATTTGCTGGTTTGGGGGTTTTGCCTCTGCCAGTCATTATCACTTTGTGCACATGGAATACACAAATGTTTTATATAAGGCACATTTATAAACATCCAGATTTACTCCAGAATTTGCAGAAAAAAACCCTGCAAAGAGGGAATCAGACAACACAAAATGAGACCTGTAGCAAAAGAAGATACCTCCTGCTGTCTGTGTGACAGCAGTGTAGGAGACTCCACGTTTGATAAAAGTGGATGGCTACCAAATAGGTCAGCCAGGGGATGTCGTGGTTTATATCACTCAGTGATGACTCCTCTTGCGTTTGGTCCACAGAAACACTAAGGGTGAGTTTTGCTAAGGTCATTTAGAAGCCTGAGTCCTATATTCAAAGTGGACTTTTAGGGCTGAACTAGGAGATGGGCTTCTTTATTGCAAGACAAATAGGAAGGATGCAACAGGGACTTGGACAAGAACTTTGCTGTGTTTCCAGATGAAGAACAAAGATACCAGTTGGCTTTGGTAATATCTGTGCATTAGGGAAGACAATATAGAATCATAAAATGGTTTGGGTTGGAAAGGACCTTAAAGAGCATCCAATTCCAACCTCTCTGCCATGGGCAAGGACACCAGCATCGTTTTCAGTTGTCTTCACACCTCAGAGTTGATAAAAAGCATGTGTGCATTTACACTTTGGCAACTGGCTTGTAATTGCTACAGATTTTATGTAGCAGTGGAGATTATTTTCTTTAAAAGATGTACAGATGCAGAAACAGGGTAAATGTTAGCCTAACCCCTTGGATTGCAGAGGCTTTGTGGCATTCCCCTGAACTGCATATGGGCAGAGGACGTTCACCTGTCACTGAAACCTGTGTATGTATCGTCAGTCACCTTTTCTGGTTCAGATTGGTTTGTCTTTTGTCATGGGGTTGTTTCTTTGTAAATACAGGGACATAGCTAGAGTACACATCACTGGACTGAAAACTAATTATACTTTGTAATTTTTTGTTTGTTTGTTTCAGGAATGAATCTGTTGTAGTTTTCTTTTCAATGACCATCTGAATAATTTTGCTGTTATTTTTCAGATCGCAACGTTTAAATTTTGATGTGTCATCTCCAAATGGAATTCTTCTCTTCAGAGAAGCTAGTAAAATGATTTGTACGTATGGTAAGTGTTCATTAACATTTCCTTCACAGTGTAATTCTTTGCCTGTCTTGTGATATAAAAATCTTGTGAGTTTGTATTGCTCAGCACTGATGGATTGTGGAATACGTAGCAGGACTGTAAGATGCTATCATGCCTTTGGGAATGCAGAGCTTACGTGGCAGACCTTTGGAGCACATTTACTGTCACAGATGAGGATTCATTTATGTAGAATTGTTGCTTGTATCACCTTTTTTAACTTGAATGCCTGTCTTCTAGCAACTGTAAGTGTATTTCTGCAAAGACGCAAGTACTCATGAGGTGTTTGATCTAGGCTACTGATTGATAGGTGTGGGTTGATTTTTTTATATTCAAATTATATTCAGCCCTTCCAAAACATAAGAGGACCATAACAGCTTTACCCTAGAGCACTGTTAGAAGTGTTTATAATAAGTTGCTCCATTTTACTGCTCCCACTCATGCACGCAACTGCAACAGGTCTTTGACACCAGCAGTTTATATTATGCTCCCACTAATTTTGTAGCTTACAAGTTTGCTTTCTAAATATTTTGGAACATCACCAAGTTTTTGTAGAGCAACCTCATTTGTAGGTTGTGTGAACAGGTGGAGCCATAGATGTCCTATTTCTTTTAAAGGGAGAAAATTGGTGCATCAAGTTTGCTTTTACTGCATTCGAGTTGCATTTTTGGGTGTGGAAACCGTGTGTTACAGGGCCACCCTTATAAAAAAATTCAAATGTAATTTTGCATTTGATCTGTATGGCATGGAAACAGTATACACAGAATGCATAAAACATTTACTTATGACAGAAAAAATTAAACCCAAGTAACTCTTATTCCTTGTAAGATTATTTTGCTGTTTCATTTTCAAATAGCATGTGTAGTAAGCTAGCACATTTTATCAGCTGTGTTCTGCAGTAAATTTGTTAGAATCATGGAATGGTTTGGGTTGGAGAGGATCTTAAAACCCATCCAGTCCCACCCCTGCCATGGGCAGGGACACCTCCCACTGGATCAGGGGCTCCAAGCCCCATCCAGCCTGGCCTTGAACCCCTCCAGGGATGGGGCAGCCACCCCTGCTCTGGGCAGCCTGGGCCAGGGCCTCCCCACCCTCACAGCAAAACATTTCTGCCTAATATCACAATCTCCCCTCCTTCAGCTTCAAACCGTTCCCCCTCCTCCTGTCCCTGCAATCCCTGATCAGGAGCCCCTCCCCAGCTTTCTTAGAGCCTCTTTAAGTAGTGGAAGGCTCCCCTACAGTCTCCCTGGAGTTTTCTCTTCTCCAGACTGAACCAGTTTTAAAAGTAATGTAAGATTTAAAGTGGAACCATAGAGCCTGTTGAAGCCAGTGTCTAAACGCCATTGACCTTGTTCTTATATTACGTGAAAGATGCCTGGGGATGTGTGGCATCTCTCTGGAGATATGTGCTGTGAAAAGAAGTGAAATGACCAGAAGACTTTTCTCTCCGGCTTCTCTTCCGTGGCTTTCAAAGCTCTTTTCCTGTGGAAGGATGACGTTTTACTTAACACTGATTTAAGAGGAGAACTGTTCATTATGACCTCCAAAAGAAAAATTTGAAATCACCTGTCAGCTAAAAGCAAGGGGGAAATGCAGATATGGGGGAAAGCCTCCCTTCAATACATATCTGAGGTTGGTTTTTTTTTCTTTCTGCTTTTAAAATACATTGATAGGATCATCAGTGTCTGGAAAGGGTCCCATCAGTGACCCTCCCGCTACTTAGATACGACAGTTAGAAGAATAGTCTAGGTTTTCTTTTCTATGAGCAACTTCCAATATTTATTCTAGGACTGGAATCACTGCAAAGTCCCATGAAAGCCCTCCCAGTGCAGTCGACTGAATTGGCTGATTAGAGCAGAGATTCCAAATAACCCAGCTGGCTCCCCTTTGGCACAGATGGGCAGCGCTGGCCTGGCCAGCACTGGGACTCAGCTGTGGGCACTGGAATAAACATCTTAGATCAGCACTGTTTCAAACTGCTCCAGCTATTCTGAAGGGGTCAGTGGCTTACGCTCTGGGAAGGTTTTACTGCCCACTATGAATATTTCAAGTTACTACAATAATCAGCTTTAAATAATTGCCATTAACATTTCTAGCTTTTATCAGCAATCACTAGTTTATGAGATTTCCATTCTAGGGTACCGAAAAATATAACTCTTCTGGAAATGTATTATAAGGATTTGTGACTGTAGCTATTCATGATCTTCTGAACATGCAGATCCCATAAAAATATTGATACTAAGGAATTTTGCATTAATTTCAAATGCCTTCCTGAAAAATTTAATACCCAATAATTGTGTTTTAAAGGAAAACTTCAATCCATAAGCCTCTATGACTTTTTTTAATTGTATTTGTCTTTTAAGCTTAGGTAATCTTAACAAACATCTGGGGGAAAATAAACAAGTAAACCAAGTAATGATCATAAAATTCACATTAGCGTTCTTGCAATTTTCCAGCCCCGCATTCTGAAAAACTGTGTGATTCAGCTAAAAGAATGAATACGTTCATACCTGCCTTATCATCCCTGGGTGCATTTTTCAAGTTTTCTGCTGTACCATTACTGCAAGTAACTTAAAACTCTGAAAACAGCTGAGAATCTCACATTCAGGATGATTTTATGGCTGCAGCATTAGAAAAGAAAACACACAGTAAATGTCAAGAGTTGACAACAGACACTATATTCTCATTTATCTTACCAAGTCAGCCAAACCTCTTTTATGTGCCTGCAGCTTATAGCGAGCTCCTCAAAGTTGATCAAAAAGACACTTGAACCTCAACATAGATTTGATTGAAATCTATACTATAATAATTGCCATTTTAAACTGAGAGAAACACAAAGTGATGACATTGGACAAAGAGGGGAAGTAGAAGCAAACATCTTTTTCTTTCATCACACTATCCCTGTGGAAAGATCCCTCTCTTTAGTCTCAGTTTCACTTAATCCATTGGCCAAGTGGGTTGCCATAAATGCTGCCCAGCCTTCTCTTATCCCAGAGTTCCTTTAATCACTTGGAGACCTGGCTGGGATTGTTCCTCCTGGCAATCCCTATCTGAACACCAGGCTTCCAACTCTGCTTATTAGCAATCCCCTCTCCTCCCTGCCTGGACCCTGAGATTTTCCTTCCCTTCCCATAGCTGAGCAGCTCTCCAGGTAGAGACCTGCTCACTCTCCTGCAGATGGTGTAGCCTAGCCCAGTTGCTCCTCTTGCTTAGAAGAATATAACGTACAAACAATAAATGAAAATGTGGCTTAATTGTATTATACATCCATTGGTAAGAGAAATTTAAATTTGTTTTAGAACAAGATTTTTCCTTCTTCTCTCTCACATGTAATGACATACAGAAAATGCTTGAAAAAGTATTCTTTTCAGAACTTTTTCCTGCACAAATTAAATTTCCAGTTAACATTTCCAGTTATAACTTTAATCCACTGGGAGTCTTCTTGCTTTATAAACTTATGGGTACATAAAAATGTGATCTGAAATACAACTCAGTCCTGTCGACACTTAGGCAAGGAATTAGTAGCTGAAGCAAGGTGGCATCTAATGGTTCTTCTCACTGACATCAGGGCACAGGGCATTGGTGATCACTGACACCATGTCAGGTTTTCCTAAGTCTGGACTGCACTGATCAAAGCAGTTTCACTTTGCTAATACAGCGTTTGCCAGGGGATTAAGTCAGATAAAACTTACACATGGATTTATTCTGTGTAAGCCTTGCCCTGTTTACACGGGAGTAACTCTGAAACAAACATTTGGTAATGTAGCGTGATGCTTTGTTTCCATTTTCAGTTTTGCCAAAGTTTGTGATGCCCATTTGTGTCTGAATGACACCTCCACTTACTCTCTATAAGTGCTGGACAGTCTGTGCTTGATCTGAAAATAAAAGGGGCAAGAAGAGGATAGAACTGTGTTCCTGGGGTGCGAATGTATGTGAATGCCTGTGAGTGTGGATGCTGGAATCTCTAATTCTCTAAAGTATATTCTCCTTTCTCTTCTAGGCTGGCACATAGGGATTTCATCTGTTTGAGAACAAAATTCAAAAAGCCTGTTTTTAAGATAAGCTAAACATCTTCAGTTATCAATGAGTAAAATTGACAGTATGAATTCTTCGTAGTTTTGAAAATGAGCACTTCAGCGAGTGTTTAATTCTGCTTAAGAGATCCAGCTTTGCGGTTAGGGTAGTGCCAGTGTGTCCTGTCCTTCTGCTCGTTTATCACTGATAGACTGAAGACAATCGTAAGATGTCTTTACAAATGCTATATGTTCAGAAGATGTAAAGCCTGGCGTAGGATGCAAAAAGCACTTAGGCAGTCAATTATCCTTGTTAGGGCTCTGCAGCTGCTTGGCAAGGGTGTTGTGTCTTGTCCATTATGGCTAGAGCCAGTCTGACTGAGTGATGGAGTGATTTAAGATAAACAGCTGAGAGGAGAAAATTGAAAGGAGTTGGAATAGTGCAGTCCACCATTCTTCATCCCCAATATATTTCACTTTTAATTCTGTGTGTACAAGTCTCCTTACTGCGTGTTCCTGAACTCCCGCTTGTACAGGAATGATGTTTCAGTGCTCCTTGGGACCATCTATTTTTGTTTTGTGGTTTCTTTACATTTTAGTAAAACCTCTTCCCTTTCATTATAGGAGACTGTCATAAAAATAATATTTTCAATATGCTGTTTTTATTTATCTACATTCTGTCATGATATACTTTGATGTAAGTTTTTAATTTTGCTTCGGCTTTCAGCTGTTGCAGCGGTTACTGCTCAAGGTCAGGGATGAGGTTAGCCACAGTAGCACAAAACAATTTCCTGTTCTCACAGCCCAGGTAGCATTTGGATGTGGATTAAATTTTACCACATTTTCCAGTAGCCAGACACAATTATTTCTAATGAGCTTTAAATTGCTTCTAGAACATGTATTTCAAAACTTAGTGTGGTAATCCATTCAGTGCCAGCAGCTTTGTAGGATAACAGTTCTTCTTCACAATTTTGGTTAAACTGACTCCTGCTCTATAACAGGTATTTGTGAGCAGCAGCTCAGCTTAACAGTGGTTGCAGTTGCCGATGGTCGGCTCTCCTCTTTTGCTATAGTGGCTTCAGGATATATTGCTCTTCATTACTGACTCAGATTTCATAATTGGTTCCTTTTGGCAAATCGATCTTGGCACTATGCATGCTCGTTGGGCTGATTTGAGAGGTTTTATGCATGTTTTGTTGTTGTGGAAGCTTTAAAAGAATCAGGTTTTGAAGCTTACTCTCATCTTTATGATTAATGTTTTCCTTTTTGTTTTCTATATATGGCCACTTCTTTATACTGCCCCAGCATTGCGACTGCCTGGAAAGCATACGTTCAAAACCATCTTTATGGGGCAGTGGTGAATAATAAAAGTAGGAAAGGGGGAAAAGGCAAAAAACACTTTTTCTCTATAAATGTGATAAATTTTCACAACCTTTGTTTAATCTCACCCAAGTCTTTTTTTATCTCCATCTAATTCACACACGTTAAAACATGATTTAGTTGTATTATTATACTTAGCGCTTATTGGACTGAAATCTAGAACAAGCCCTGCTTAAATGAAACTCAGCCATAAGGAAATCATTTTTGTATTATGGCTTCTACTGTAAAAGCAATTAAGGAGGAGAAGTGAAAGGGAAGCTGCCTGTCCTGACATGCTCCCGCATCCAGGAGGGAGGGAGGAAGGGCATGGGCTGTGCAGAGAGCGCTGGTGCAGATTGCTTGTTGGATTCTCAGGCACGGGGATGTTCTCTTTGGTCAGAGCACCGCAGTTTGGGTTTTCAGCTGGCTTTGTGTTCCCCCCTCCCCGCGCACACGCGTACATACTTCTTACAGCTCCTTCACTGACGTCCTAGGGAGTCATTCAGTAATTAAATGCTTAAATTGTCAGCCAAATTCACGCCCTTATTTCCTCTCTAGCAATTTCACCCCATGTCTTTAAAAATCCTTCTCTTATTCTCATGGGAATTTTACATCACCCCTGAGGCTCAGAGAGGTTACAATTTTTCTAAGTGGCGTTGCTGTCAAATGCAGGGCAAAAAGTTGTATTAAAGGAAACTATTGAGAATTTTGCATGTCGGTATATTTTAAGATTGTGTAATACTATTTCTCCCACACAAAGAAGAAACTGGTGCAAGTTGGATTCTTAACTGAGCAGTAACACTGATCAGGCTCTACAGAGTTTTCATTTTCACAGGAGCTATCAATTTCAAACACAATTTTTAAATTCCCCATGTCAAAGGTCACTTTTGCATCGATTTAATTCCTTTGAACTGTTCTTTTAACAATAGGAATTTATAAAATTGTATTTTGGTCCTCCAGTACAGGGATTATAAATGTTAAGCATATCCTCAGTAGCTGAGGAGTTGTTCTTGACCTGATTCCAAGAACCTCAGTAAATTAGTTTATGTTCAGTAGTATCCATGGTGTGTAAAAAATATTCCCCTGAAGCCCCTGCTAAATGTTACAAGTAGATCATTCTTTTTTTATCTAGTCAGGCGTAGCACCGTACTTCATATGTTTTTCAATAACTAATGCCCAAACACCCATCTTTGTTCTAGCGCTGCATCCCCTGAACCACAGGCTGATGGCTTGGGGCGTCGGCACCAGGCACCGCGGGGTCTTTCACCTCTGCTGCTAATTTGAAATCAACTGTTGCCACTCTTAGGCCCTTTTAAAATGAGCCCATGAACACAGAACAGTTCCCTATGGACTCTGTCCACTTGCAAAAAAACAGCTTTTAATCTTGCACTAGACCCAGATTCTTCTCAATGTTTTCATTAGAAGGGACAGGCATCACATTCCTCTTCTGCCGTGCCTGCCCGGGGTGAGGCAGCATCCAGGAGCAGGGTTTGTCCCTGCCCCTGACAAATGCTTTATGCTGATCAATGGATTTCAAATATTAATTGTAGGGTGATTTTTCTGTGAACTAATAAAAGCAACAGCTTGGTGCTCGTGGATGCCTCCTAGAATTCATCTTCCCAGGCTAAGGAATTCCTAGGATTTTTTCAACTTCTTTCCTCATCATTCTGTTTTTCCATCTTCTTCCAATTAATTTCCATATTAACTGCATAATTGCCTTGTTGACAACTGGTAAGCTCTTTCCATCTGTTGTTGTGTATTGCACCAGTACTTGGAGGACCGAGGATTGCACAATGTAGTGCTTGGAGAGCTCCGCTATAAACTCAAGGCTGTTACTTTCTGGGATCCAGAACTTTGTCTTTGCTTATCTCAGATATGTATTTGTATGATTAAAGTGGAGATTTTCAGTAGAGAATTTCATACTGGAGAAGAGCAGATAAGGTTAGCTTACAGCACATTACCTTTTCATCTTGTTTTCGCCCTAAGAATTGCACACTGTTTATTAGTGGCACCTTCCCACTTCAGCTTACAGGGAGCATTTTGTATTTCATTTTATTTGTTTCACATAATTTGAATTTCACTCATCATCTCAGTAACTAGACTAGATCTTGTCAAAAAGATTAATGCTAATATATCCTGGCTGGGATATCTTAAATAGCGTGCTGTAGGAAGCTAAATGGAGATTATCTCTAATTTTATGTACTTTCTCGGTGATGTAAAGTATTAGAATAAATTAATCCAGGAAGCCTAGAAGATATCCTCCTTTTTCAGCTATGTTTTGCTTTTCAAAGAGGATCTTTTGAATACTGGACATTTTTAGCATAACAGAGATTTGACACCATTTGGAATTAATTTCTGTGCAGAAGCACTCCCTGGAATCATGCTCTCTTCCCAAATTATGCTGTGCTCATGACTACAGTGATCAGAGTGCCAGAGATGCTCATATGACCATTTACAATATCAAAGCCATTCTGTATTTCCATTCATCAAAACAAGATTTTTTTAATTAAGGGGGCTTGATTTTGATTGCAAGTGGCCATCTTTCCTAGCTAAATAATCGATTTTTCTCCCTGCCATAAATCTAGTGGTGCCATTCCCACTTCTTAGAGACCTCAGTTACTTTTTCTAAGCATTCAGTGATTATGATCCTAGTCTTTTTTAAGCTGAGTTGTCATAACTGCCTCTCTCAGCTGGCAGTGGCTGGCGTTGTGGATCAGTAACGTCCAGTCCACTCATTGTCCATGATCCAAGTTGTCACCATAGCCCTGATAACTGGGATGAATGCTGAGACTAAACCAGCAAAGCCTCTGTTCTTGTAGACTATTGTGCTTTTATTTGTCAGAATACTTTTGTGAGGTTTTATATTACTTTTCTCTAGTTAAAATTGCCCGGGTTGATGAGTAAAACAGTAGGGCCACAAAGTTAGTGAAGGATTTAGGGGTGAAGCCATATGAGGTGCAGCTAAAGTCACTTGGTCTGTTCAGCTTGGAGAAGAGGAGACTGAGGGGAGACTTCATCATACTCTACAGCTTCCTCACAAGGGGAGGAGGAAGAGCGGGTGCTGAGCTCTCCTCTCTGGTGACCAATGATAGGACCCAAGGGAATGGCAAGAAGATGCCAGGGGAGGGTGAAGTTGGGCATTGGGAAAAGGTTCTTCCCCAGGAGGGTGGAGAAGCCCTGGAACAGCTTCCAGGAAGCAGTCACAGTGCCAAGCTTGACAATATTCCAGAAGCGTTTGACCAGTGCCCTCAGCCCCACGGTGTGAATGCCAGGGTTGTTCTGTGCAGGGACAGGAGTTGGACTCGTCGATCCCTGTGGGTCCCTTCTAACTCAGGACATTCTATGATTCTACAAAAGTGACAACTTGGGTTTTGTGCAGGCCAGGCACGTCAAGGTCAACATCAGATGTGGTCAATCTAGAAAGGCTCCTTTGTGGTAGAACTGATATACTTCACCTCTACTGTGTTCATTCTACTGGTTTAGCTCATTTTCATTAATTACTTCAGGTTAAAAAAAAAAACTCACAAAGACAAACTAACTCTGGGGTGCTGTGAAGATGAGCATTGAATTATTAAAAGATACCTGGAAAACTTGATAACGAGGCTTTGTGAATAATTAGAGATGGCAATGGGATCGACTGCGCTGCTGCACAGTGGATCAAAAAGTCGCTATTGACTGTTAACAGCAACAGCAAATATTTACAGTTAGCTGTTATTTTTACATTCTAAACATGGATTTTAATTAAAAAGTCATTCCCATCTGTGACTGGTAAAACAGAGGCTTTTGTAAATGGACATTTGTTTTCTGAGAGATATATTTGGCATGTGTATACATCAGCAGCCCTCCCAAGGGACCGCCACGGTAATGCATCAAAGCCGGGCTGTGCTGCAGCATGAGAAACTGTAAAACCGTGTATTGCAACTCTGTTCGGATTAAGGAATTCGTGCTGATAGATCCAATCATCGTCTGGCTGTACAGTGGTGGGGGTTCCATAGCTTACATTTTATATTTTGCATACTAATTCCTTGGTGTCTTTTAAGCTCTAGTCATGATTACTGAAAGGATCGTTCACATCAAATGCAGAAACACTTTTTCTTCCAAACAATAATGAAAATAAAGATTAAAAAATAAGTTTAGATAGTGCCATCAAATATTTTAGTTTTGCAGCTGCTTATGTAAGTTTCTTTCTTTCTTTCTTTTTATGAAAACAGGTAATCAGATCCTCTCTCTTGGGACTTTGTCAAAAGATCAGGTTTATCCGTTGAAACTCAAGGGCATTTCCATCTGTTACTCTGCACTCAAATCTGCCTTATGTGGAAATTATGTCAGCTTTGGCGTCTTCAAGTTGTACGGGGACAACCACTTTGACAATGTACTTCAGGCCTTTGTCAAAATGCTGCTTTCAGTATCCCACAGTGACTTGCTAGTAAGCAATTACTCATCTTGGGAGTCTTTATGTGAAATAAGAAATACCACCACCATAGGCTTTGTATTGTTATAATGAGACAGAGGGATCTAGAACAGCTCAAATGTAGTTTTCAGTTCAATTACTTCATTTTTTTAATATAGTAACATCTAAAATACAGGTATGATGGACCTGCTCTATGAAAGGGGAGCTTTTCCAGAATTTTCACTAGGCTTGCCGTGAAAGAGAGAGATGAAAAACATTCTTTTCTCTGTTTGCAAACCCATTTAGGTTGCCTGCATGCCCCGTAAAACATCCTCTCATATTCAGCCCGCTCTGCAATTAGTTTCAATCTGTAAATTGTCACTGTGTATTCCCCATAAAATTTAAAACTTTAATTTTGAAGTACGCCGTGTTCCCACTTCTCTGTGGGATGGCGACAAATCTTGTGCAATACCAGCTTAAATTTGATCTGTGACATTTTCTTCACAACACTTTAGTTCGGAATTGGTTTTGGTTGGGTTTTTTTTGCAGGAAGAGGCAAATTTGGGGTAGTTTAAGATGGTTAATACCCAGATTTATGCCTGCCATGTAAATAAAGGGCTTGGAACTGAGAAGTTGCTCTCAATTACAGTTGGTGTTTTGGTCGTATAGCGAAGGGTGCGTATTTGGCACATTCCTAGGCAACTGGCAGTAAACGCCCTCGATAAGGGTCCTTAAGAGTAAGATGGGCCACTGGGTTCAAGCAAGTGCCTTTGCCTGCACAAAGTCCATTACAGGGCCTCATTTAAGCATAAAAGAAGTCCATCTATGAGATGCTGTGGGGAAATCTCTGATAAATCTGAGTAAGATTTCCTGCAGAAGACAAGATCTGGGCCCTAATCCTGTCAAACTGACACCCTGGGCAGAACACTGAACTGCTTTTATCACATTGATATGTGTGAGGAGCATCCAAGCACAATAGCATTATTGCATTATCGTGAGCTTATTTTAAACTCCTAGTGAGTCCATATCTTGTGGTAAATTTGAAAAGTTGAAATCTACCAAAGACAAGAAAATGTCTTGTTACTATAAATATTTTGATTTAATGGCTAAATTTGAATTTGTCACATCATAAAAGCTATAGAATCCTTCTTGTGTTTTTTGTTCATACTAGTCAATGATAATATCCGGATTTCCTATGGATGTGTACTCTGTTTTTCAGCAATATCGAAAACTAAGCCAGTCTTACTACCCACTGTTGGAGTGTCTGACCCAAGATCATATGAGTTTCCTTACCAGTTTAGAACCTCACATCCTCATCTATATTCTCACCTCAATATCTGAAGGACTTACTGCATTAGGTAAGGATTACTTACACTTGGCTAAAGAAAGAGTTCAAGTATGTGGAGATCTGGGATTTTCAAAGTACCACATTCCTGTATTTAAAAATGAATATCAGGTAGCAGTGGAAGACGCTGGCTTTTGAACATTTTAAGAATGTGACTGTTTCAGTTAATAGGGCTAAATTCTTCTAAGCATCTAACTTGTAAATTTTTTTCAAATAGTATTTTTAAATTGTCTTTTCTTATAAGCCAGAAGGGTTAAAATCATCGAAGTGCCTCCACTGGATTGTATTGAAAATTCATGCATTTGTTATTCAGAAGTAAAATGTATTAAAATGTGTACAGGGATCTGTTGGGGTTATCGTTTATTTGATCAACATAGCTGTTGTATAAACAATGCTTGTTCTGCACAGCTGTGATATCATTTGAGAAATGTAGAAGTATCTTTATCTGTGGAAAAAAGAAACTACTTATCTAGTACTTCCTGAACGGACTTTAAAGAAGGATCGGTGTAACAGCAGCATACTTGGAGTACTGGTAAACATACAGCAGTCTGATTGCAGTTCATTTCAATCTCTTGCATGATTTAATTTCTGCTTTTTAGCCAGATGACTGTCCAGATATTTGGGATTGGGGCAAAGGAATGGGAAGCTCGGAGTGTAAAGTCATTTGGAACATGGAGAAGGAGACTGGGTGTTTGAGGGATCAAAAAATAAATCATACAGTGACATTCTGATCACCTAGGAATGTCTTGCATTTATATTGGCTTTGACTGAGAAGCTGTTCAAACCTTACAGTCGTATTTATTGATTAGGGCAGTTATTAAGCAAAAAAACTCAGAACATATAACAATAGTGTGTGTAGATGTTACTCTATAATAGCTGCTGTTTCTTATTGCTGCCACGTGTCAGCCAAGCCCCATGGGAAAGTATGAATGCACTGAGACTCTCAAAGCATTTGCTGTGTTAAACACGTTCAGCAGTTTTTGCTGAAAGAGGGAAGCTACTCTTCGAGAGAAAATAGGTAGTGAATAGCTAAGCAACAGTAGTAAAGTAGTATTCAGGTCACTGAAATCCCTCTTCTCCCAGATGTTTTGAGTGCATTGTCACCTGTAATGATGGTAGAGAGCATCCTGCCCATGGGCTGGGTCTGTGGGCAGGGAGCCTGCCAGCTGGTTGTTTGCAGATGGAGCTCTCATGCAGGACATTGGCTAGACTGACAGCTACTGGGTGAGCAAGCCCTGTTCTATCTCCACATTGCAGCTCTTCCACTTGAGATACTGCTTGTATCATAGAATAGTTTGGGTTGTAAAGGACCTTAAAGATCTGTTCCAACCCCCCTGCCATGGGCAGGGACAACTCCCACTAGATCAGGCTGCCCAAGGCCCATCCAACCTGGCCTTGAACATCTCCAGGGATGGGGCAGCCACAGCTACTCTGGGCAACCTGGGCCAGGGCCTCACCACTCTCATCGTGAAGAAATTTTTCCTTATGTCTAGTCTAAATGTGCCCCTCTTTAGTTTATACCCATTGCCCTCAGTCATATCAGTACAAGCCTTTGTAAACAGTCCCTCCCCAGCTTTCTTGGAGCCCCTTCAGGTACTGGAAAGTCGTCTTGATAATTCACTAGCACACCAAGGTTAATTTAACCATCTCTTTGAAAGCCAATTTGAATTCATGTAGAAGAGAGGGAAGAAAATGTAAAAGCTATATAAGCTTCAGCTTTCATGTGTCACATTTATTTCTCCCTCTCAGGGAGTGTTGCTCTCTCGTTCGGGGTGAGAAGGAGGGGTAAGAAAAGTATGTGAGTTAACTATCTGGGAGTATCAGAGTATCAAGTTTAGTTTCATAAAGTATTATTATTTTTTAGGAACATGGATATTTTCTTAGAAAATTTTTATTTGGTGGAATTGCTGATACTCCGCTGAGATAAGCATCAACATAAATTTTAATAGCTCTCTTTTTTCACATTTTGCAAATCACAGATTTGCTTAGCCAGTGCTCTCCTTCAGTCATCTTAAAGCCCTTAAAGTATCTGAAATAAATACAAGCAAACGAGATTAAAACAGTGTGTAGGAATGTTTAACTTTACCTGACTGCCCTGAAGACTTAATGCATCCATCAAAAGCTATTATGCCATTTTGATGTTCATTGTGTTCTTCGTTTGCTCCCATTCCTCCAAACTCAAGTTATTTTTCAGTCTTTGAGACTTGCCAAATCTATCTGTCTGTCAGTAGGACCTGACCAGGTCCACCATGCCCAAAGAGAATATGGAATCTCCATTCCTGGAGATATTCGTAGATCCTGGACAAGCTCCTAAGGAACCTGTCTGATGTTGACTCCATTTGGGGTAGGAGGTTGGATTTGCAGGGTGGTCCAGTTTGATTTCTGACACCACCTCTGGGATCCCATGGAATCTGCATTTTCCTCTTGCATTCTCTACTTTTCCAAAACGATTTTTTATCCTGTCCAAATGCCTGTGCAGACCCTGACCTCTCTCTTCAGAAGGTACTACTTTCCTTGATTAGTCAGCTGGGAAGTGCTTTTTCAGCCTTTGATATTCAAATGATAATGTGATTATTTTTCCTTAATATCATGGTTTACTACTGCATGTATCAAGAATTTATATTGCTGTCTGCATTTAAATTCCTTGTTTGTGTTCAATAAGGTTTATTTTTGTTGCAAACAGAATAATTTTCCATACTCTCATGATGGCATGACCCAATTAATTACTCTTTGATCAGTTTATAGCTGTTAATTTATTTATTCATAATCATCTTCAGAGTTACCTGTCACTGCATGTTCTTAAGAGTCATTCCTCTAAAATTTTATCCCTTTTAAAGCTTTGGTGTTTGGGGCATTACCAATTGTCAGTGAAATACAAATGTGTTAACTTGGCCACACACATCCTTCTGCCCTTGAAAAACAAATAAGTAGATCCAAGCGTTGCCTTTTGCACTGAATTCTGTCAGTGCCACAAGAACGGCTCAGAATAGCAGGGCTCAGGGCTATGAGCCATCTGAGGGGGAATTGTGTTTTAAACTGATTAGAACATACGAGTCATTTTCAGAAATGTTTATAAAAATGAAATAGCTGTCTTTTTATTTTAAAAATTAAATACCAAGAGATGACTTCTCTGCCACAGAAAAAAAAATGTAGCTGACTTTTCTCTCTACTCCCTTTACGTACATGAAACCTTTGAGACTCTCATTGTTGTCACCTGTAGATTAAACATTCCCCAAATACTTATTTCTGAGAAGCGTTCATTCTGTGGCTGAGTAAATACCTTGCTTGATTCCACACTTTATAAACACTGCAAAAGAATATGTATTCCTTCGGAAGCGCCTAGCTGTAAATCAGCTATAATGGAAGCCCTCATCCAAGCTTTTATTGTGAGGATAAACACTCCAATAGTTCTCTTCTAAAGTGTTTACCTGGCTTTTTCACAGCTGACTCAGTGGATTAGAGCCTCTTAATGCAGTCTGCCTGGCGTGTTGTCACTAATCTCTGCAAAGCTTTTCTAATTCTCATATGATTAATAGGATACTATGCTATTCATTGAGGAAAAAATAAAACATTTCTTCTGTCTTGCTGCCTAATTTAGATGTTAAATTGCTAAATCCATTTACTTTCCAGGTTTAGTCTCAAAGGCAAATAATGCTAGCATTGAACTGTAGGCAGTTGATGGACAAGAAAAATACCACTCAAATCCCTCTCCTTGCCTTTATGTGAAAAACAAACTAAAATCTTTTGATTTGGAGAGATTCAGCAATGTCATTAAACTGTTGAAAACCAATTCCCCTTCAGCGTGCTGTCGTCATATTGTTGAGACTGAAAGGCATCCTCGAGTCGGTTGGGGGTGTTTGTTGGCTCTTTTACAATGGCATTACCCGTTCTAACGTACATGCTCGGCTTCTAGTTTCTTGAGCTAATGTGTGATTGGAATTCCCTACATCAGGGTAAAACACGCAGGTAATAAAAAAAAGCGCATGTGAAGTTAGCCCCCAAAAGATTAAAGGAATGCCTGCTGGTAAAGAAGAAACAAAGATCCGGCTGAACGTGGTGGTGACCAGTGCCAGGGTCACCACTCGCATTCCCTGCCGACCACCACCACCTGCCACACCAGCAGCTCAGCCCGGGGAGGTCAGTTTTGTTGGACAAAACTGCTGAACAGCTACTGGATCTGCAACGGGAGCTGGTTTTGCTGTTGTCTGTAACCGTGGCCTGCTTGCTGCCTCATCCAAACGATTTGTTCACAGGGGATAGAGCCAAGTTCACCAGAAATGTGAAATATGCCTCTGCTGCATTTTTCCTGATTATCTCAAGCTTTTACCTCAGGTTCTTTTATTATTCTGTCACTATATTGTCTTCTCCATGCATTCCTTCTGCCCGTAGCTGAGAACTGGTAGCTCCTTGTTGCTTGTCTGTTCCATTTATTCAGTTGGCTGGCTTGTCTCACTAAGATTTAATGAGAACACCATTCTGCTCCAGCACGAGGTTCCACATGCCCAGAAGAGTCATTCAAGGGAGTTTGCTTGACGCTCCCTGTCTGTTATATCCTTGCAATCAAAAGGAAAAATGAGCACAGGGAAGCATATTTGATATATAGTTATGGGCAAATTTAAGTAGCTCTTAACACTCATATCAGATTCTCATGAGCAAATGATAGCATAGACCTGCCTGCTGTCCAGCTAAAATCACTTACTGTCGAATATAAAATATCTACTTGTACAGTATCAGCATGTTTAGAACTACTGCTGTTTTGTGAAATGATGATAGTGATTTACTTTGTATTATTCAATTTAAAAAGGAATAGAGTTAAGCACTGGGTTAGAAATACAGTAGAGCCCTCCTGTGAAATATGTATTTTCAAATCTCTCACTTGTTGTTATTGATGGTGATTCAATTCCACTATGAATTGCATTTCTAGTTTATATGCAGGACTCTTTTGGTTGAGAACAGGATGAGTGCGAGACTTTGCAGGCTCTGCTTTGGCAAGACTCATAACACTGAACTCGACTTTGTACAGACAATGTATTTTAAGATACATCCCTGTTGGATTTAGTCCTAGGGAGCCCACTGGTCCAGTGAAGACACTCCAGCTCATTTCTGCAAGCTGAGATTGCTCTCGATGCCTGCTGCCAAGTCAGCTGGTTGCTTTGGAAGATGATGTCTTAGGAGACCTCTTGTATCTTCTTTACCTGTAATTGTTCCTTCAGTGTTTACTTTAAAGCACTAAATACAATTAGTTTTTAGATGCAAAGGGTTAATAGTGTCAGCTCAGAGCTTAAGGAGTTCAACAGACACAGATCAAAATACTTGAGCGTCTAGAGGGATGTGTTTAAATGAACACTGCAAGGCTGGCAGGCCTCCAAATTAGCATAGTTTAAAGAATTCAAGGTACATTTAATTGGATCCTTCTAATCCCTTTTCCCTCAGAACGAGCATTTTAACAGTTTAATTCCTTTTGCAACCCCCACACATCCCTTACTCCAGTGGCCCATCTAAAATAAATACTGTGAACTATAAAAGGCCTAGACAAGTTCTAGCTGAAGCCAGTGGCAACAGGATGGAATTCTAAACGCTCCATCCTCTCTGTTGGATCTGCTGTTTGGCATTGCAGAGAATGTCAGCTAGAGCAAAACCCTGCACCCAGGAGATTAAACCAAAGAGCTTTGGTTGGTGTTGGTATCGCCGGGAGCCAGCGTTTGTTCAAAGACGTGGCTTCAGCCAGGACTACAGAACCAGAGGTGGGAGGCAGCGCAGCGGTAAATGTTGAAGTTGCAGCCACTGGTCCTGGGGCCAAGGGCTATTTTGAGTGTCGAGTCAGCCAGAGAGGGCAGCTGGGCGCAGGGGAAGGGTGTTCCATCGGCTTCAGGAGGAGGACGAGACGAGCGGGCAGGAGAACCAAGGAGCAGTGCGTTGCCATCGTTGTGCTGATGCACAGAAGGGAGCAGACTCCTCTTCCACAGCGGCGGCACAGCAGGCGACACCCAGCAACAAAACAACTTGCGTAAATCAGACAGACATATTTACTCTGCAAATAGGTTTTAATCTCCCTTATTTATAGAAACAGTAAGTAACAATATGAGGTGGCTTTTGCTTCTGCTTTCAAACAGTATCCTCCTTGGCTGCCATGGCTTTCCGTTTCGGGGATGTTTATGGTGTATTTGTTAGTGACTGTTGTGTTGTGTACATATTTAATGTACTTCAACTAATAATTCAAGTAAGTTATTAAGCAAAATTACTAACTAGCTGTTCTGTGATCATCCTTTTACCATCTTCAGTGGCCCTGTTCATTGTTTGCCACCTAATGTTGAGTGTAAGCTATTTGGGGCAGAGAAACGTTATGAAATACTACTTTAGAAAGACCTGAATAACATCTGTTTGTGATTTAACCATGCCTTTTCCATGAGCAGATCAAAACAGAGTTTTAGTTTAGTTTCAGGGAGTCTGAATGTGAAACAGAATGCCCGTAAAATTTCTACCCTCATCCTGCACTTCCCAGTCCACAGAGAGGCGGCAGCATTTGGGCAGGAGTGAATGAAGTTCATGCAGTTCATGGGATTTTTTTAGTGCAGGGAACTATCCAGTTACTAAAAAGCAAAGGTTTAGTATCACTGTGTGGTAATAAAAGCAGGCTTCAAGGCTAGTCAGCTCATGTATCAATAATAGACTTGTCAATGTATCGATTAGCTTAACGTCAAAGAGATGATAAAAGTTGAGCTCTCCAAGTACTGTAAAATGTCATTGTTAATTATTCTGCTGTGGAAACTATTTCAAAAATGTTTCATTCTTTACACAGACACAATTGTCTCCTCCAGCTGCTGCACCAGTTTAGACTACATTGTCACCTACCTCTTTAAGCACCTCACTGAGGAAGGCAAAAAGCCTCTGAGATGTAGAGAGATTTTACCGGATGGACAGCGATTGCTCCATTTTATGCAGCAGAACCCAGAAATTCTACAGCAGGTGAGTTAGCAGTCTTTTATATAGGATATTACCACACTTCTGAATTTTCCTGATGTTCTGTGGTACCAAATACTCAGGTAGAGTTGGCTGTTTAGTACTAGAGCCAACCTTCCTATGCTGGTATGCAACCTTGAGCAGCTTCGGTTGTGTTCTCATGACAACCAAAGAACAAAGATATTTTTTGTCATACTGAAAACTGTAGATACTGTATTTGGCTGTACAGTGTCTTAAAACTTGATGTTTCTTTTTCATTTGTAAAAGAAGGTGTCTGAGATCATCAATACATTTCTATAGACAAATGGGAAGGAAAGCTCTCTGAAGGATTTTAAGACGAAGAACAACAAATTCTGGCATTGAACCACACATTTTGGTAATGGAATGTGTAAATTGAATGACTGTGTGCTATCAAGTTTGAATATTTTATTTTGAAGTAGGTGACTCAGTGGCATTATTTCTGTTAAAGGTAAATACAATTGAAATTGAATCTCATGCTTCTGAGAAGGAAGTGGCCGCTGCAATGCTTAGGAGAGATTTCCCTTTCTCTGCTCCATTAGGTTTCTCACAGCCCAAGTGCATTACAGGGAGATCCAGATGTTCTCAGCTACGCAACTTCACATTTGCGCTGTGCCATGTTCCCTTAAAATCTCATTAAACTATTAGAATCATAGAATGGTTTGGGTTGGAAAGGACCCTTCCTTGAAAATGCCGATTTACAAGAATCTCGGGGTTCCTAATGCAGTTGCAAAGATGTCATTTCAGGAGAGATGTTTCACAGTTTTGAGGCTTTTAAGGAAAATGGAAGTTATGAACAAAATGCAAATGACTTGTGTGGTCTTTATGTTTCTCTAATAGGGAAGCTGTTGTTTGGAAAAGCCTGGCATACAGTCCCTGCAGTTATTGTTGCCGTTTGTCTGCTGCTCTAATTGAAGATGAAAAGTAACTAATGATAGCTAATATATTCCTGGCAGTATATAGTATATTGTGAGAATATAAATGGTGTTTATTATTGACATCGTTATCAGAATATGATGATTCCCTTGTCGTATTACAGGTTCTTAGGTTTTACTTGCCTAATAGTGCTTTCAACCAGCAGGGCAGTCAGCATTTGGGTCTGTCAGATGGCTCTGGGTTGTACCGTGCGTGCCGTGATGGCAACAGAAAGGACAGAACAGAGCCTGGGCTCTGGACCGTCCCACAGTTGTGGCAATCTTGATGTAAAACTTAGTCTACTAATATGCAGTAATCTTTCACTTCACAGCATGTGACGAGGCAGTGATTTGTCTTTATTAACTTCAGATGCTGTGGAATACATTATATTTATTTTGAATGCAAGCTTTCACATACTCTTTTAAATATTAATGTCCGGTCTCCAGTAGTCAGCATAAATATGATTTGCATTAGCACTAGTCACATCGTATTGAGTGCCTCTGATGTCAACTACTCAGTGTACTAATATCTGACATCATCTCCCGAGGTCACCGACAACTTTGACCTTTATTCTCATGCACAGTTTCTGGAGTCTCAGAAGCTCTTTTGAATTGATTTGAAATTTTGACTCTTCCCTTTATGAGGCAGTAAAATTGATAATTATTCAGATGGGAACTGAGCACTGAGTGAAAAATCAATTCCACCCGCTCTCTGCTGCGTATAAAATTACTTCTGAGTCTGCTGGACTGAACGGATGGCCAAGGTAAAAGCAGCAGGCAGAAATAGTAGAGAGGATTAGCTGGACGAAACTAATAGCCTAAAGGGATGGCTTTTGAGATGAGGGAGTGGGCCGGTTGGGGGTTATTATCAGCAATGATGGGACTCATTGATCATATGTTTACATCAGGTTTCCACTGGGTTATAAATCAGCCCTGAATAGAAACGGAACCCAGGGCCGTGCGTTTTGCCAGGGGACGGTGTATTAGATTATTCTCGCTTTCACACTCGGATGAAAAGTGAGACATTGATTATTCATCGACTGGCCATTAAATACAGGGTTTACAGATGATTTGCCTATCATAGAAGCTAATGAACGAGGTTGCTGCTTCGTAACCAGTGGTTTCAGTTTTCGAGACATCTGTGTCGGTTAAGTAATGCATAACCCTATTAAAAGGAATGGGTTACAAATTGCTTAACAGTGCTGAAAAACTAGACCCTAATGGCTAATTGTGCTGTGAGTTTAGAGAGGGTTGTCAGCTCTTTAAACTAAACTGATGCAATGATAACTGCAATTATTTACTAGTTAGAATGTTTCTTCCAAGTTGGATCTCTGGAAGTAGCTGGATAATTAAAATTTCTCCCTGACCCAGCAGCCCAGCTCCCTCCTGGTGCAGAACTGCCTGCTCCCTCCTGCCTGCTGCCCGGGAGAGTTTGCGGGGCCAGCCTGGAGGTCCGTGTCCCCACACCAGGCAGCCGATTCCTGCTCCACAGCACCCAAAACACCAACAAAAGGATGTCACTGCCTTCCTGCTGGAAAGCTCCAGCCGAGCACACCTTCACTGCTGTGTGAGGCGATGCAGCACTTGAGTCAGTTCAGTAATCAGTGCATCCACACTGCTGCACCCTCTGGAGTAGCAGGGTTATGTAATTAAACCCTATTAATTCTTACTTTGTTTGCCTACACATGTCCTATAGCAGCTCTGGGTCTTTAATAGTAGGTGAGAGTTCAAAGACAGGAGCAATAGAAAACGTAGGAGTGAAACAACCACTGAGTGTTTAGGTGAAAGTTCCAGCATCCCTTCATAGCACGACGGTGGCTGTTGGCTTTGGCCCTGCCTTTTGCCGTGCCACGGGCTTTGTTCCCCCGGGCGAGCTGCTTCGTCTGAGTTTAATCTGCAAACAACTGCTTCATGGTGGTGTCTTAGGACTAAACTGAATTAACGTGTGTAAACTAATTTGAGATATATGGAGAGAAAGCACTGTTAAGTTTATTACACTCAACAATTGCTGTTATATGATGTTGTGTTATAAGCGCTTGAATAAATAATTTTAAAAGGCTTCCACTTAACTATGCTGTTTTTCCAGGATAGATAGGTTGAGCCAGTGTTTGCTTCACTAAATAAATGAAAGTGTAATTTTTGTTTTAAGATGCTAGCTTTATCTTCTATTAATGCTTATCTTGCTGAACCATACGCATTGGGCTCTTAGTTCAGTTTTGGCATGAGGAAAGTACTGTTCATGACAGTTCCTTCCAAAAATCCATCAGTTTTGTAGCATCTTTCACTCGTAGTTCTGACAAACCTCCCTAAGAGCCATGCACGATAGGTAAAGAACTGTCCTTGCAAAGCCGTCGTTGCACTAACTCCATGCTGGATGTGGAGGGAGATAAACGGTTGGTTGGTTCGTCGGTTGGTCAGTTGCTTGGTTGGTTGGAAACAGGATTTCACTTCTATTCCACAGCATTTCTTGGTACAGGAGCAACAACTGTGGGAGAGTATCGCATGGCGATTACATCCCATGCATCACTTTCAGAATTGTGTGGATAAGAATAAGCAGGGGGTGGTTGGTGAGTTCGAATGTTGCGGCACCGTTGGGATCAGATCTGCACCATGCCTGGGCCAAGACGCAGTGTGCAGCCCAAGCAGCCCTGATGCACTGGTGCCGGAGGGCTGATTTGTCTGCCCATGGAGCTGCTCTGCACGCCTCCGCGGCACAGCCAGCGGGAACCAGAAGGTGCACACCTGCTGGCTGCTGGCTGGAACAGTCCCTTGCTCAGCCCAGGTGGGCCCACAGCAGGGGACAGCTCTGGTGGCTGCTTGTTGTCAGACTGGGTGGCTGTAGAGGTTGTGCCCGTGCTGAGGGTTCAGCATTTCTGGGGATGATGAGTGGGGAGCACTGCAGTAGGGGAACGGTGACCGGGACGCGGGGAGAGCTGGCATTTATTGCCAGCGGGGAGCGTGATGGGGAGTACGTGGGCTGGAAAGGGATCTCTAGGAAAGGAACATTGCAGGAGCTGGATGGGAAGTTGTGTGGGTTCTCCAAAGAACTTGCAGGCCATGGGTGATGAGCAGTGCGGTGATGCTGAAGAAGGGAGCGAGGTGGTAGGAGGATGTGTGGCTTCACAGAGTTAGGTCAGACATTGCCAAGCTGCTCTTTGGAATTGAGCACTTGGGCTGAGAACTTCACCCAGTGATGACAGTGCAGCAAATGAAGCAGCCCAGCAGCGCTGCCTAGCAGATGTAAAACAGAAAGTAAAGATGCCACTCGCAATGAAAAATCAAGTGTCATTGCTAAAATAAAAATGTATTATAAACTGCTACTTGCCTTTTTTCCCTTTTATGTAGTAAAATCAGTGATTGTTTTGTTTTTCAGATAAACCTCAGAGCCGTACACAGCTAGGGCAGAGTTATGCACAGTAATTGAAATAAAAAGGCGAAGAGGAGATGTGTTTGTAATGTGTGCGTCATGGCCCAGGCAGAAGCACTCACATATAAGCACATCAGAGGAATAAATCTGAATTGTTGTGACAGAGGACAGTTGTGTGAGATGCTGAGTACCTGAGCACCCTGAACCGCTTAATGTTAAGAGCAAATCAAACCCACAGGTGTGATTGTTCCTGTGCTTAAAATTAAATGTGTTTAAAGGCTCAACTGAATTGGGACCACAGGGCTCAGCTTTTGCCAGCTTGAGCCTTGAAAGGTTTGATGCAGCAGCGAGAGGGATTTTCACTGGGACATCTGTTTCCAGCCTCTTAGCACAATTTAAAAATGTTATCCAATACTATCATAACTTTCTTTATTAATTGAAAGGGATGGAGATAGACCAGCTGTAGCCCAAGCCAGCAGAGACTTGGGTGGCTAAGCAACAGAAAAGGCACCATATTGAGCGAGCCAAAATTCAGTCTCCAAGTCATTTATTTTAACCAGTGACAATACGTTTAGACTCTAGTGTTTCGATTTGATTGATGGTTTAATATCATATATAATTTTTTTTAATGAAGGGAACCTATTTAAATATGTTAACATTTGCACGAGTAGCCTCCCATGTACATAACTACATTTAATCATTACTCTGATTGTTTTTGTGGTTGTGTAATTTGTATCAGCAAAATAACTATGTCAAAAACATCTTATCTTAATGAAAAATAGTCACCTCTCTTTTATACACGCTTCTCACTGCAAACATACAAAGGCAGCAGCAGCAGCCACAGACTCAAATATATTGCTAACTGTATAGCTGTCGCTGCATGGGTGCTGTCAATTCAGAGATCAAAAATATTAATGAGCTTAGTGTCTGCTCTAATTCTGCTTTGTTTAAAGCCTTGTTGTGATTCGTTGTCATGTGAATCAAGTAATTTAATTTTAAGACTTTTAATGTTAAAATACATCATCATTAGTGATGTATCTGAAGATTTCACGCTCTTAATAATGGCGCTAAATCAAATTGGGACTCTCCTCTTAATCATCCAAGCTGTGCTGTCGTTTACACCACCGGCTTTGGGGACGGAAAGAAGTTTAGTTCCGCGGAGTAACAAGTATTGTGCAGAATTCATGCAGGGAAACAAAAAGCGGGGTTGGGGCTCGCAGCACAAACTGCTGGAGGTGTCAGTGTTGGATGCGCGCCCTCGGGCTAGGCAGCTGGTGTGTGTATGCTTTTGTTTATCAGTTACTGGTTTATGTAGCCTTTAGGCCAGCACATGAAACAATCGTTCCTACAGGGTCAGCTGCTGGTCAGAAGCAAAGTAAGAAAAGCCTTTGCCTTGCGACGGCTCAGCCATCATTTCGGTGCAGCTGGCACCTGCTACTGGTGCACAGCGGGAGGGTTAGAGGTCAAAGAGGCAGTTGTTCTAAACTCAGTGATGGCTTAAAGGGACTTGTAGATTAATCTGCTTTATTAACTTCTGTATATTAGATAACTATTGCAGTGAATGACAGTCCGTCTTTCTGAATAAGTCCCTTCACCTCTTTCTCTTTTAAATTGGCTTTTGAGTAATGAATATTAAATAGAATACATTTCAGGGTAATTAAATGAAAACATTAGGATGATGTTGTTTTACGATCATATCTATAAGTTTCTTGTATATTTGTCTTGCATTATGACTGTTCATTGCTTTTTGCTAGCAGAACAAAAGGCATAAATGTTTCAATTAAAGAAGAGGAACAGGCTGTATTTCTCAATAACCTCCTATCTTCTGTGCTGCATAAATATTTTCAAAAAGCGCATAAGTTTAAAGAGAGGTATAAAAATGTTTTATTCCTTGTTTGCTGAGTGCAATGTAATACTTCACTTGGAAGTGTTTGATTTCTGCTGGCTGGGGTTGTTTGATATAAAACACTAAAAGGTGCTGGTTTGGGGAAGGGCAAAAAGTGTTGCTGCTCCAATAGAATCTAACTAGCAATATGAATAGCACCAATAATTTTGTAAAGTTCACATTATAATTCAAAATCCAGTTAGAAGTGATGCTCACAGTCTAGAAAGAGAGCAATATCTTTAGAAAATGGATAGGGAAAGGTAACAATCCATTCCATGATCTGCTACTGGCAGGTTTGCCATGTGAGTAATGAAACTCGCTCTTCGTTTGCAAACATCCTTCCCTTTCCCCATTTAAACAAAAAAAAAAAAAAGCACCAGATTTAAAATTCTAGAATAGAATTGAACTACAAGAATGTTTAATTGCTTGATGAGGCGACTGCTGCCCCAGCCAGTGCTCTTGGAGCACGCGGAACAGTGCGTGGCAGGTGAGAAGGGCTGGGAAGGACTGTTCTTTTGCCAAAAACTTCCCGATGACTGGTGTAGGCTGAAATGTGAATTTTAAAACCTGTGTTTTCACTAGGCTGATAAATTGCACTCATTTTTGTTCATGATGCTGAGAGATACTTGTGTGCTCAGGGTGTCTTCTGAAATCATGAGATCCAGAAACTTACTTTGTCGGGATTTTTTCCCTGGTGTTTACTTGTTTGGGATTTTTCATTGGAAATCGAGATTCTTGTGTATTTACCTTTCTCCAGGAACCAGTACAGTTTGAAAATTAAAAAAATACATTTTTCTAAAAAAAACACAGTATGGCAACAGATTGATGTGAGTTGGCAATGCTGTTGGTTTATGTCAGCCTAGCTCAGCATAGCTTACCTTAGCTGAGTTTGACTTCATCACATCCTCCCAGTGCTTTGCTGGGCACATGGGAGAGGAGACAGTTTAGCTGATGGAAGAACACTACACACAAAGGATGCAGCGCGGGATCTGACCTTTCGATATAACCGCATTTCTGAATTCACGATTCATTTCCCTTTAAAAAAGAAAGAAAGAAAAAAAATTAAAAATGAAGTGTGTGCAACCATTCTTTAAAATCTCTTTAGCGTGACAAGTAAAGTAATCTTCCATTGATACTTAAAAGTCCATCTGCAGAAATTCAGGGAGAATGTTAGAGAGACGCAATATCTATTGAAATGTTGAGTGTCAAACTGCCAGAGTAATGTATTTAGTATGAAATATAATATTCAGTGCATTTTGTTTTGATGCCTGCATGAAATAGCCTTGTGCTGTTCTCCTTTGTTGTTGTTGTGAAAGATGATATTCACCGGGAAGTGTTGGTGGCTGTTGGGGACGCAGCAGCAATATGCTTATAACCATCTTCATCATCTGTCTTCTGAGGTCAGTCGCGACTGCTTTGGTTACTGTTCAGTTCACCAAGATAACAGAAGTGCTTTTAATTGTTCCGCGGAAGGAATTAGAATCAATTTATGAGCAGTTTGTAAACAAGAGGCTTGAAATCTGTCAGGCTGATTGGTAATTAGTACTGGGATTAGTCTTTTTAAGTTCTGCACTAGTTCTCTGCTCTGCTCCAGTGGAGCCGAGTCAGTGACTGGGCTTTATGGACCACCCTGAAGAGTGGTTAGGGCCAAGCTTCTGGATTTCTTATGCTCCTGTTTCCTTCAAGGTGTGGTTTAAAAGCCCAGCCTGCCTCCCTGTCCCTACTGATTGTCTCCATATCAGTGCTAAACTAAGGTAAACATAGGTAAAATAATTACCCTGATTCTAATTTTCTCTGTACCACTGGTTACTGTTGCTGTGTGGGGGATGCCTCGGGGTCTGCTGCTGGCAGACATCCACATGGACTGAGCCTACGCTCAAGCTGCCTGCAAATCCCGACTGCCTTGTGGCAAGCAGTGCCAGGGCTCTTGTAACGGAGATCTGCGCATCTCTCGGTGTTGCTGCAAGGCCCAGTGAGTTATGTGATAGATACCAGGCTGGACTTGAATTGCGAGGGAGTGCAAGCTGGAGCCCAGCTGAAGGCATCGGGCTAGTTCAGACTGAGGGATAAATGCACACTCTGTTTGAGGTACCCCAAAGTTTCTTGGACAAAGCATTTAGAGCTGATCTCATGTGCAGCCATTCCCTCCACATGCTGCTTTTTTCACTTTTGGAACATTTTTTAGATTCAGATTATCCTCAAATTGATTTTAGACTAAATGATTTTAGTTTTCCAGTAACAGCATCCTCTGACCTTGTCTTCCCTCCCCACATGACCTGTGTTTTGAAAAGCCTTCCTGTAATAGAGATTTCAGAATACTAATGATCCAGCAGGTAATGATCCCAATTCCTATGCTGCAAACCTGGTGCAACATTGAAAATCCCAGCTGCTTTTGTGCATCAGCTCCCAACACTTGATGCAAGAGAAGGCACCAGTGAGTTTCTTAGGAGGTGGAGAGGAGAAGCACAATGGCTCAAGTTTGAGGAATTTAATGGTGATGCACACTGTAAGTTACAGAGACCTGAACATGACTGCCTCTTCACATATTGCTAAAAGCAGAGGGGAATGTGTATTAATCTTTTATAAGGTTTTTAAAGAGTTCAGCCTTCTACGCCAAAGCAACTTGAAGTTTGTGTTACAAATTATGACAAGTTGTACATTCCAGAAGTCCCAGATGATCACAGTTCTGTCATCTTTAAAACCAGCTGTAATACTGTAGAGTCAGCCACTTGGTTGGCTGAACCTTAAATAAACAGCTTAGGTTAATTTGAAATCATACTCTGGTATCTGTAACTGAAAATCTCTCAATGCTACCAGCTAAAGAATGCAAATTAAGGGTTGATGTCGCAATCTTAAATTATTCCAGCCTGAGGTGGAATAATTTGCTGTCTATCAGGGAGCACAGATGGATAGGCAAAAAGAAGCTGTGCAGATACACGAGTTTGTAAACATCTGTCAGCTACACCAGATACCCAAATACAAAATCTAGCACTTCAGGCAGCATGTGAGTATGTGACATTCAACTGAGGGTTTATGTGAGACGCAGCACAGACAGAAGCAAATCAGCACACCCTGGAAGGTAATAATTAATGAAATGTATCCCCTCCTCCCTGCAGAAAGAGGAGGTATTTCATTCATCAGGTATCTGCTGCAGTTAATTGTTCCGCTTCCAGTAATTAATGTAGCCACCCCTTAGACTAGGCAGAACGGCTCCGTCCCATAAGCAATACCATTTCAGCGTAGGTGAGTCTGCAGCAGCCAGCTGGCACCTCTTCTCCATCCCTGAGGGATGGCAGCTTGCCCAGGAGTCTCCCTTAGGATAGGTGGGCCCGGTTCTGATAGGTGAGACTGAGCCTTTGCATAAAAAATTCAAATGCAACTGTATTTGCAAATAACATCTTCTGTCCTGTTCGAATACACCCTCAAATCAGAGGGAAGATAATGATCTTTCTGTTCGGAAATATGCTAGCAGAGGGCAAAATCTGTCACTGTGAACAACTCGTGTGTGGGATGGAGCGGCTGCCCGTGTTCCAGCTGTGTTGAGGTTACTCCTGAGCATAGTGCCAGCATATGCCTTGTGATCCTGTCTGCTGCTGGAAAGTCCGGTTTGCACTGTTGGTCTGTGTTATTGTGCTGTTAACGTGCAACAATTTGTTTTAACAGTGGAAAATTGGAAGACTGCAGTGGGTCTGGTACACCAGATTCACCAGTAAATTCAATGGGGGCAGTGCAGGTGCTTGTCATAAGCATTAAGCGATCATCCTAAACGTGTCCTTCTGAGTTCATGCTTCTGTTTCTCTTCCAAATACAAAGTCAGGTTTGACAGAAGTTAGTACAATCTAATGGTTGTTTCTGCTGGCTCATGATTTGGACCTGCTTCAAGTGAAGCTTCCATACTCAGCCCTTTGGCCAGTTGTAAAGACATAGCCAGGAAAACGCCAAGCTCCACTTTCTCAGAAGGAACAGTTATACTGTACAGAGCAGTGTAACTGCTCCTTCTTCACATCCACAACCATCCCTTTTCCGTCCCTTGTGAACACCGATCTCTTTTCTCCAGACTCTCCCAGCAGGACATAGCATAACTGATAGGAACACCCTGTGAAAGATGCACTTCAATCAAATTTCAGTCCATTGTCTGTAAGCATATACAAGTTCACAGTATGCAATGTGTCACCTAGATGCCTTGTCCTGGAATCAGGATTGGTTTTTTTCAGCCCTTTTTTTTTTCAGAAAAGGTAACAAAAGGGCCAGACCCAAACTGAACAATTCCAAATTGACATACATGATTGGGTCTCTCATGATTTTACTGAGTCGCAACAATTGCTGCAGTTTCTTTAAGCTCCAACTGCTGTGTCATGAAATATGTGAAAGACAACAAAAAGTCTTTCTACAAATATGTCAACAGCAAAAGGAGGGCTAGGGAGAATCTCCAGTCCCTAGTAGATGCAGGGGGAACAACAGTAACAGGGGACGAAGACAAGGCTGAAGTGCTCAATGCCTACTTTGCCTCAGTCTTTAACAGTAAGGAAAATTGTTCCCTCTGTGCACAACCCCAAGGGTTGGATGAGAAGTATGAGATTCCCAAGGTCCAAGAGGAGGTAGTTAGAGACTTGCTTGCCCAGCTAGATGCCCACAAGTCTATGGGGCCAGATGGAGTCCACCCAAGAGTTTTGAGGGAACTGGCGGATGTGCTGGCCAAACCCCTTTCCATCATCTTCCAAGAGTCCTGGATGACTGGGGAGGTTCCGCTGGACTGGAGGCTGATGTTGTGCCCATCTACGAGAAGGGGCGCAGGGAGGATCCAGGGAACTACAGGCCTGTCAGCCTGACCTCGGTACCGGGGAAAGTCATGGAGTGGGTGATCTTGAGTGCTATCACGAAGCACTTGCAAGAGAATCGGGTGATCAGGCCCAGTCAACACGGGTTCACAAAAGGCAGGTCTTGCCAAACAAACCTGATCGCCTTCTATGACAAAGTGACTCGGCTGCTGGATGAAGGAAAGGCTGTGGATGGATCTTTCTGGACTTCAGTAAAGCCTTTGACACAGTTTGTCACAGCATTCTGCTTCGGAAACTGTCACCTCTGGCCTGGACAGGCGCACACTCTCCTGGGTGGAAAACTGGTTGAATGACCGGGCCCAGAGAGTGGTGGGAAATGGTGTTAAATCCAGCTGGAGGCCAGTGACAAGTGGGGTTCCCCAGGGCTCAGTGCTGGGTCCAGTCCTGTTTAATGTCTTTATCAACGACCTGGATGAAGGCATCGAGTGCTCCCTTAGCGAGTTTGCAGATGACACCAAGCTGGGTGGAAGTGTGGATCTGCTGGAGGGTAGGGAGGCTCCAAAGGGATCTGAACAGGCTGGACTGCTGGGCTGAGACCAACGGCATGAGGTTTAACAAGGCCAAATGCCGGGTCCTGCACTTGGGGCACAACAACCCTAAGCAGAACTACAGACTAGGAGAAACCTGGCTGGAAAGCTGCCTGGAGGAGAAGGACCTGGAGGTGTTGGTTGACAGCTGACTGAACATGAGCCAGCAGTGGCCCAGGTGGCCAAGAAGGCCACTGGCATCTTGGCTTGTATCAGAAATGGCGTGACCAGCAGGTCCAGGGAGGCTATTTTCCCTCTGTACTCGGCACTGATGAGACCGCACCTCGAGTACTGTGTTCAGTTCTGGGCCCCTCACCACAAGAAGGATGTTGAGGCTCTGGAGCGAGTCCAGAGAAGAGCAACAAAGCTGGTGAAGGGGCTGGAGAACAGGCCTTATGAGGAGCGGCTGAGAGAGCTGGGGGTGTTTAGCCTGGAGAAGAGGAGGCTGAGGGGAGACCTCATTGCTCTCTACAACTACCTGAAGGGAGGTTGTGGAGAGGAGGGAGCTGGGCTCTTCTCCCAAGTAACAGGGGACAGGACGAGAGGGAATGGCCTCAAGCTCCACCAGGGGAGATTTAGGCTGGACATTAGGAAAAAATTCTTCATGGAGAGGGTGGTTAGGCATTGGAACGGTCTGCCCAGGGGGGTGGTTGAGTCACCATCCCTGGAGGTGTTTAAGGTGAGGGTGGATGAGGTACTTAGGGGCATGATTTAGGGATTGGTGGGAATGGTTGGACTCGATGATCCAGTGGGTCTCTTCCAACCTGGTGATTCTGTGATTCTGTGAATATTAGTTATCAATGTTTATTTACATGTATGTATTGGTAGTACATATAAAAAGGGTGAAATGCTGTGATCTGTGAGCAGCAGTCCGGAGGAACCAAACCGATACAGGCTGCAGGAAGAGCTTGGTCTGAGGTTCGCTTAGGAGCAGAAAGGCTGTTGGAAATGCCTCTGTGGATGCGTTAGCCTGGTTTCATGGGCTGCCAGCGGTTTCTATCTGATGTCCTCTTCTCTCTCTCCTTCCTTCCACTACTCCTCCTGTCTTCCTGTACATGTGATGAAACTTGGCAACAAGACAAGAGGGAGTTGCGAGGATGCTGGATTCAGTGCTGGAGGTGGAGGCTGCTCACATCAGCCACAGCACTTGGCTTCTGTGCTCCACAGCAACCCATTCAAAGCTCTTTGCTCGTCTAATGTCATTCCATCATGTAAGGGGACAAGGCACAGGGTTCTTAAATTCTTCTATATTGCAAAGCTCAACTGATTTGCCATTTCTGGCAGTTAAGTATTTGTAGTTTGGGAATAATGGGCTGGTTTGCACTTTCTTAATAAATAAAGGATTTAGTTTTCTCATTTCATCTGGAACTTCTAGCTTTGAACATTGAATAAAAAATCTGAAAGTTGCGCATTTTATCAAAATAAATATTTTAAAGCAACAGTTTAAAATTTAAGGTATTTAATAATATCGGTACATTTAAATCTTCCTAATATTATTAGTAAATTATGATCCATTTATTGATACAGGAAGAGTTGATGACCGAAGAACTGAGAACTCCAAAGGACATTTAAATTAGTAATCTCAGCTCCTAAATTAAAAGCGGGCTGTCTGAAGCTAGAGCTATGAAAACCTACCCTTCTTAATGGAAAGGCAGCTTCTTTTCCAGCTTCCTTTAGAAAAAGTTTTCATATTGAGGGTTAGCTTGACCAACATTTTCCTTCTCCACGAAAGAAAGAAAGAGGCTCTGAAGGAAGGGAGGCTTTGAAGGATTAATTTACTGGAAGAGCAGTTCTTTCTTCTTGCCTGTTCTGTCAATAGTTCCTTTTGTAAGGAACAAATGTGTCAGGAGAAACATTATTGCACCAGATAATGTGATGACCTGTGTTTAAGATAAAGAGAACAGAGGCACTATTACTGCTTTGAACTCGGTAGAAAATAGATTGTCTGTTCCTCCACCCCTTTGCTTTTGAATGTCTCTTTCCCCACCTTGAGACCTGGGTTTCACCTGGGTCAGCGGGAGGACTTGAGGCCACCCTGCACCTCAGCCAGCTGGCCAAGCTGTGGCAGTGCCACTGCGCTGGGACTGTCATTTTACTGAAACAAAATGTTCCTGTTTCTACCTTTTTCATCTAGGAAACAAAAAGTCTGTATGCTTGATCAATTCTGCCTCTGTGCTCTGTGCTTGTCATTGAATTGCATTGTGATCTCCTGCTGGATGATGAGACTTTCAGCGAAGGTGGAGGGTGTACCAGAGCATGGGTTTCCCTCTCACACCTGTACGCAAAATACATGCAAGTCTACCCAGACCCCACCAGCTGCTTCTGCTGCTTTGGAAGTGGGAATGCAGGTCTAGCAGCAGCCTGGCCGAGGGTGGGTGATGGAGGGAGCTGAAGGGATGCCCCAAGCTCAGTCTGTATCGTTGTGGCTTTGCATACAAACTTTCTTCCTCAGTCAGCCCCTCTGTATGATAGAATGGTAGTGCTGATGAACCTCAGTGGCACACTTTGAAGCTAGCTGACATCTGGGAGATGCTCTGCAGTTCTCAAAAGTGAAATAAAGCTGCAGACAGTGCTGCTGCTGTTGGCTGCTGAAGGCTTGCTCAGGTACCTGGGTCCAGCTGACAGCCTGGGAGCAAGCAGGGTCGCTCTGGGCAGCTGTGCTGGCTGGGCAGTTTCATTCATCTCCTCATTCGTGGATGTTATTGGGCAAGAGCTCATCCTCAGAAAACTGTGGTTATCATTTCTGTACATATTTCCATCATAAACACAAATATATCTAAATGTGTGTCAGCAAATGAAATATGAGGAAGAAGGCACATTATTTGAGCCTCTTTGAGAAGCTTAAGAGTTTTGGTTCCTGCATGACCTGAACAACTCAGGGGAGCAAGAAAAATGGGAGGATATGTGGAGCTGTGTGTCAAGTACATAGAAATTCTTTCCTGCATGGGTCAACCTGTTACTCATAATGACAACAGTATCAAATTAATGGTCACATGAGGTCTGAAGGAGGAAGCTGCAGTTGTCAATGTAGGAACAAGCCGTTCAAGGGGTTACGGTTTTAAGCTGAAAGAGGAAAGACTTTTAGATTAGATATTAGGAATAATTTTTTTCCTGTGAGGGTGGTGAAGTACTGGCACAGGTTGCCCAGAGAAGTCGTGGATACCCCATCCCTGCAGGTGTTCGAGGCCAGGTTAGGTGGGACTTTGAGCAACCTGATCCATGGAAATAGGGGCTGGAACTGGATGGGCTTTAAGGTCACTTCCATCCCAAACCATTCTGTAATTCTATGTGAAAATAGTAAAGAAGTGGGGGACAGAGAATGAGTGAAATTAAATTAAATTAAATTAAATTAAATTAAATTAAATTAAATTAAATTAAATTAAATTCTGGTACCTGTGCCCAAGAAAGAGTTAAAGTCTGGTACATGGCCAGAGAATGTGCTGTTTGCTGAGGCAAAGCTTCATTATACAGTAGTGTGAGGCTTCTCTAGATGCACTCTGGTGCCTCGCAGATGGGTTTATGCAGGCTGCCTCCCTTAGACAGAAGTTCTTTCCAGCAGGGCTGGTCTCCTAGCACTTGTGTGCGGGTGCAGTCTCTCTTGGAGCGTGTCAGCGTGACGGTAAAACAAAGAAGGGTCTGGATTGCAAACAGCTCGTTGTAGGTTCATGCAGAAGTAGCATGGGAAACCAAAGCTATGGAGTAAAACAAAACGGCAGCAATAGCTGTCAGATACGTGGAAAATGGGAAAAGGAAGTTTAAGGCTATTATCGTGCACTTTAGTGCCCTTCATCTTGATGGAATTAGGCTCAGTAATTGCTGACGATGTTTTGCTTATGCCATTAGGCACTCCTGACAACCTCCTACAGGGTCTTGGTAGGATCGGAATTTTGGCCCCAGTTTTATGCATGCAACTCCTAATGCCAAACCCTCCAACTTGATTATTTACTTTTAATCGTTGCAAGAAGCAAAGTTATCTGCAAAGACCACATGCTAGGATTCCAAATTATTGACCTCTGCATGTAATAAACTGACATAACTTGATGAGAGGCGTTAATCACTGTTCTGGAGAGCTCAGGGGTGGCTGTTACAGCCTTGTTTGTGCTCATGTGGTGGTACCGCTACTCCTGGTGATGGAGCCATCTGGTTTAATTGAGAGCAGTGGGCTGACCTCTCAAGAAACATGACATACGCATGTCCACGTACGAGACCTAGCGAGCGCTTGAATGCAGTGGTGGTCCCTGTGCAGCTAATGATTTCTAAAAGAGTTCTCTTTCATTAATGCTTAAAGTCGGAAGGGGAATTAAAAATGTTTGACAGTAGGGTCTTGTCAGAGGGAAAGCTCAGAAGCAGGAGGGAGGCTTTGATTGTTTCATGTCCTGGTTGGCCAATATCAAAACTCACAATTAATAGTTGCTGTTCTGTAGATTGCCTTCTGTTGGCTTTGGCTTTATGAATTGTAACGTTCATCACATTCCTTGCTTAGTTCAGCAGCGTCTGTACTCCTTGTGCATAGGGACAAGTAAGTGTTCCCCTGGTGAATTTTGGACATTTTAGTCTTCTTCCTCGGTTAGGCCAAAAACTGTACTAAAATATTTGCTTTGCTGTTCATTTGCAATTTAGTAGCAATTCTGGGCTATAGACCTTGAAAACATCCTTCTGGGTTGTTTGATAAAGGAGGAGTTCAAAGAGGTGGCACTGCTCCCCAGTTATGACCTTGTCTCTTAGTGTGCCCTTTTTAGATTAAGCATCACGTTGAAAGTCTTTCCACACATGTAGCACTTTTTCTAAGACACATCGGTACATCAGTCATGGTGCTCTGACTAAATCACAGCTTGAGTTCGTTTAATTACTTTTAAAAGTGCTTCTATTCTAACAGCTGGCTTTGTTGCAAGCTACGGAGTTGAAAACTTGGAAATGAATTAATTATAATGATAGGAATATGTTATGCTAGGAATGGTTTGACTCGATGATCTAAGAGGTCTTTTCCAGCCTAGTGATTCTGCAATTCTATAAGAAGTTGTCATTATTCATGTTTGGAAAACAAGCTTCTCTAGTGCCTATGCAGAGTTTTGGGATTGTTTGCACTGGTTCCAAAGCAGCATGGAACTGGTTTTGTCCTGTGAGTAATGGAGAAGAGTTTGCCTGACTACACAAACTGTGAAGTCAGGTGAAGAACTGGCCTTTCCTATACCAGATTGTATGTTCCCAACTGGAAAGCTCAAATAATTTGTGTTTCTCTCTGTTCCAGGTGATTTGTAGTGCTAGGATTCCCCTTTTTCATTTAGTGAAACACGCTGTTTGACTTGCCTTGGTCAGTTATTACAGGCTGGTTTGCAGCGTGGCAGCTGTCTGGAGATCTTGCTCATAGCTACTCATTGGCCTAGAAGAAAGGATTTAATGATTTTCTACTTCCTCTGTGTTTGGTTTTAGGGTGTAGGTATTTTATAAATGTGAGTCAAACCATTTACTGGTGACATTTTACAAATTTGCACTCTGTTTAATCTCTGAATAATGTTTTTAGGTTCAAATATGTTGTGCCCTGTGGCATTCAAGGGTATCTTAAAGCATTTCACCTTTAAATGGATTCTATAGTTATTTTGTAATTTCTTTTTACAAAAATTGTGCCACTCCTTAAATAAGTCCTGCCCTTCCTCCCTGCACACACCAGAAGTGTTGAAGCACAGCAAGACCAGAAGAGGCCTCCAAGGGAGGCGGCTCCGGGTGGCATTGGCTACAGGCACTGGTTACATGCCAGCCAATGAGTAAAGCAAATGATGTACCTTCTGTTTGGGTACCAAGAGAACTTAATTGTATGAGCTGATAGATCTTAGGGCTTGATAAAGTTGATGAAGTGGTTTTATCCCTGCTGCAGAGCTCCGTAAAGTAAGTCACAGAAGGAAAGTAAAATATCTAAAATGAGAGGCTGGATTTGTGACTGCAATGGAACAGATTGATGAGAGGAATCGTGGATGCTTCATCCCTGGAGGTGTTCGAGGCCAGGTTCGATGGGGCTTTGAGTACCCTGATCCAGTAGGAAGTGTCCCTGCCCATAGCAGGGGTGGTTTCAACTGGATGGGCTTTAGGATGCCTTCCAAAAAAACTCATTCTATGATTTTTGCTGCCATCAGTATTGCCTTCAGCAAAATAGGGAGCTCTCCCTTTCAGTGCCTTGCAGTCATACACGAAAAAAGGTGGATGTGAGAAAACCAGTCTTGAAGAGGAGCTAGGTATTAATCTGAAACGAACACAGATTACTGGTCGCACGTGTATTGCTCTCCTATAATACTGTAACAACAGGGCAAATCCCTGGTGTGAAGTCAAAGCCTGTGCCTTAAATTAACACAGCTCTAGAAAATCTCAGTTTGTTGGTTTCGGCTTCAACTTTTTCTTTAGAGCTGAGCTTTGACATTTGTTTTCTTTAACTTTCTTCAACTGGTAGTTTTGCTTTTAAAAATATTTATTTGGGAGAAAGACTTCTGCAATCCCGTGCTTTTATATAGGAAATCTTGGTGATTTCAGCATGTATAGTAGAGGTTTGACTTATGTTTCCTTCTTGCCAGATCACACAGGATAGCAACACTAGCCATATTCACATCAACTGTCTGAATTTCCTTTCAGATGATGTCAATCCTAATGAACATCATCATTTTTGAAGACTGCAGAAACCAATGGTCTGTGTCAAGACCGCTGCTTGGACTCATACTTCTCAATGAGAAAGTGAGTACTTAAGAAATTCTGCCAGATTCACTCTTCACGTGCCCAAATAGGTGAAGTAGTTATTTCATGAAGAGGAAAGCCGCCTATTGCCATTTCAGATCCTCCATCCCTTTCTTTGGGACCCTGATCCGTTATGCTCATGTTAGCAGTGGAGAGTAGGGTTCAGCTCATGTCCTGGATAGCTGTGTTACAGATTAGCTGGCTGAGTGGCTTCATTGTGATGAAAAATCCTCTTAAATATTTACCTCAACTTTTATACCCAACCTGAGATCGTGCCAGTATCTAATTAACCTTTATTTTATAAATTATATGTCTTCGCTTTACCAGAACTAAGCAGGATTAGCAGTTACGCAAGCTCATCTGGCTTGTAGATAGAAATATGAAACAAGAACAGTGTGGAAATCACATCAGAAAAATTGCTTCCTAGAACAATAGTTAACCAATTTGTTTTTCTGAAAGGTTTCACAAGAGCAACTACCTTTGGGGGGTATTATCTGAGCGCTTACACTTAAGCACTGGCATTGATTGCAATTTGGATTGAGTGCATCTGTGGCAGATTCTGTAAACCAGGAAATACTCTGCAATTTGCCCTTTCAATAAAATCTGAAACTATGAATTTGGATATACCCATCTTTCCCTGGTGACTTACTAGAGACAATGTTGTCTGAAATGGAAACCATCTGAGTAAATGAATGCACGTTGATCTAAATGTGTGCATTTTTTTGTATGGCAAGGCATCGTTTCTGAAGATATTGACCTGTTGTATTCACCATACTTCAGAGCTGGCTCTAACTTTATTCTGAATTGCTTTATCTCTCGGGCAGTCACAAGCCCCAGTGTATTACTGCTTTGGAGAATGAATTGTCTATACAGTAAGAGGGTGCTGGAAAAAAAATAAGACACTAAGATTAGCAGCAACCACATACATTAAAATTCAAACTGAAATCCCAGCTATGGAAGGAAACTAATAGAAGAAGAAAATATATCAAGAGGAGAAGCGCTGTCTCATCATTCACCTGTGCTGAAGGATCCAATTTTAGCCATATCCAATAGCACTGTCATTCATCTTCTTGGTGTGTTATTGTGATTTAAATCCAAGCTCTATAAGAGAGAGCAGTTCTTTTAAAATGATTGAGAGGGAATAAGGGCAAATTCAGTGTTTAGGAAAACTTTATGACATCACAATATTATACTTTACAGATGGAAGCAATATTTCCTACTTTGGAAGGAAAACTAATCATTTTCTATCTGCTCTGAGTCACTGCATCATTATAAAAGTGGGAAATAAGTAGTTTTGTGCATTTCCAATCTTGTTCAAGACGACACTTTTGTTTATATAATGCTTCTGATTTATAGCGTTTAAGTATTAGCCTGACTACATATTAATTATGTGGTTTTGATGCTTCAGAATAAGAAGAAATTAAATATTTCACTTGACGATAAAACCACGGAGCTGTAAATCATAAGGAATAAATTTGTGACTGGCAGAGTATTCTTTTTACTGAAATTAGACTAGTTCTAATGATTATGCGTTTTGCTTAGCCGATGTTGATATGTACAAGCACCTTTACCTATGAGCAAGTCTTATATTTCTTTTGGATGCGTGGAGAACAGAAAATAGCATTTACAATATTTGTATTGCCCCTTTTGCATCAAAGTTATTTATTTAGTGTTCAGAAAGAGTAGGACATGGCTGTAAAAGTCATCTTTTCTTGGCTCATTTCATTACATTTCTGGTTTATTTACTGGAAATGGGTTCCTTTATTTCAGGTAGGGTCTCTGTCTTTTAAGTTCTTGAGAATGTAAGCACACATTTACCATGTTTTACTGCTTGTTCTCTTCTTTTGTTTCAACAAGATCTTCTTTGCCCATAACTCATCACAAAAGGAGGACATCAGGTTTACTTGAGGTCTCTGAAAAATTGGGATTTATAAGTGCGTGCACCAGTTAGTTATGCTGAAATGCATGATACTCAAGACCACCCTAAAACGACTTTATGTCTTTCGAGATGGCATCATCTTAGTACAAAACAGGATGGTTGCAGGTGGCTTCTGACACCATTCCCATGCTGAGGGGCAGCGGCAACTTTAATTGAGATCCTAGGGGCAAGAGGTTGGCAGAAAAAGACTTTCTCTCCAGCTAATGTAGCAGCTGTGTCTCCTCCTTGCCGTTGTCTTTCAACCAGTGAACACAGGCATTCTGAGTGGACAGGCAAAAGAGTTATTATTGCAGAAAAGCCCTGGAAACCCCGGGGCTCCTAACAACTTCTTAGCATTAAAACATTGATGCCATGCGGGAGTCTTCAGGGGGACACTGTGCTTTACTAATGGTAGGCAGAGATATGTTCCTCACTTTTATTTGAGGATGCTGTTAATACTTTCCACTATGGGGCTGACTGAAGAAGTTCTTGGAATTCCTCTTTCGTAAGAACAGCTCGTGGACATTGGCAAGATCTCAGGGTCATGGCCTTCTCTAAATTCAACTCAGCATTTGTCACCTTGAGACAGGTCTTCTGGGATTGTGTTTGTTGCAGACATATTTCATCTTTCACACCAGCTCCCAGGTGATTTTCAGTTTTGAATTCTTGAGTGGCGTGGGACCCAGACATTTGACATTTGATCAGCTGCTGCCTTCGGTTCCAGTGGTGATGCAGTGGTCAGCAAAGATGGGTGACGCAGGATGTTTCTAGTTTGAGAGGAGCTGGATGGAGGGCACATAATTTGCCAAGCAGACATTAAAGCAAAGACTTCCTATAATCCTGTTGAATTGTCAGGGCTTAGTGTTAGTATGTTATGGTTTCACTACATTTTCTTTTGTTATCCCATAGTTTTTCATGTTTAAAGGAGAGCTGTACTTTTGATGGAGAAGTTGTGTGTTTAATTTGAGATTTATTTAAGGTTTAAACATGTTCAAACTTGTTAAAGATTTTTAAGAAGTCTGGCAAACAAATCACACCCTACAAGTTACGTTAACTTCAAACTTTACACGCGAAAAACTGATTTTCATCCTACCTTCAACAAGTTCTCATGTTATACACCTGAAATTTGGGGAATACCGGCGAGAGGGAATGGCCTCCAAGCCAAGCTCCGCCAAGGGAGATTTAGGCTTGAGATTAGGAAGAAATTCTTCACGGAGAGGGTGGTTCGGCATTGGAACGGTCTGCCCAGGGAGGTGGTTGAGTCACCCTCCCTGGAGGTGTTTAAGGTTAGGGTAGATGAGGTGCTTAGGAGCATGATTTAGGGATTGGTGGGAATGGTTGGACTCGACGATCCAGTGGGTCTCTTCCAACCTGGTTATTCTGTGATTCTGTGATATTTCTCTTGACTACAATATCAGTCTCAGAAACTCAGAGTGCTCAGAAACTCTGCCAGGTACTTGGGCACAGGTTCATCAGAACGGTTCATTCTCCTCTGAATAATTGTCTGTATCAGTGCTTATGCCATGGATGTGCTTCTGCCCAAGATCAGAAGACTTTGACTGACAGAGACAATATAATAAAGACTAACGAGGATTCTATGGCTTGCTTGGCTGTAGGAGTGGGATATTGGATGACCCTCTAAGTCCCATCCCATGCAGTATTCTAGACTCAACCTGAATTATCCTAAGGTGATAATAAGTTCTACTTTAACTAGTCTGTAAATCTGATGGAATGAAATGGGAATAGCAATGTAGACAGTCACGTAGATCACTTGGTGTCTAAAGGAGAGGTGAGTCTGGCTTATCAAAGCACTGAAGCAGCAAAGGGCACAAATATGCTCCATTCTAAAAGGACCTGAAAAGTAGTCAAGGATGCTCCTGTTGGAGGATTGGAGCTGGTTAGGTGAGTGACACCCACTGGTAAAGTGGCACATCCCCCATTACTGCTGAAGGTCAGTCGTGACACACGGCTGGAGCTGGTGCCGTTGGGGCAGGCAGCATCCGAAACCTGGTTCAGACAGACTTCTGTGTGTGGTTTGCCAGACTTCTCTCCCAGAGGGCAACATGCTGAGCACTTCCCTTGTTCAAGAGAGCTCCAGGTGAGGGTGAGTAACTCTGGGTTTGGATTTCCAAACCTCTTTTTTAATATTCTGTGCTTTGCTGTCCTAGTATTTCAGTGAACTGAGGGCAACCTTGATAACCAGCCAGCCTGACAACAAACGTGAAGTCCTTGACCAGTGCTTCAGGAATCTCATGGAAGGAGTAGAGCAAAACCTTTTGGTGAAGAACAGAGACAGGTACGTTCATAACATGTAACCAAGCTGAAAAAAGAGATGAATGGAAACTTTAACTAAAAAAAAATAGTAGTATTCCAGCTATCCCTAAGCTGCAGTTCCTTTTGAAAGAAAGATCATGTCCTCTCAAAGATTTCATCCCTAGCCTTAACAGTTAGAGCCTGAACATCTGAGGATTATGTATTTTCTTGGTCAGAAATGTATTTCCTAACCTAATCCCAAAGTCAAAATTTGCCAGGCTGCAGCCACTGCTCCTTTTTTTCATTTGGGAAAAGTGGCCTCATTTCAGCAGGCCTCAGAGATTCCTTTTTCCAACCTTAAACCCCTCTGGTAAAGCACTTGTTTCAACCTCCAGCAATGCTGTTTTTCTGACAGAGCATTTTCTTACTGCTGTTGAGATTTAGCAAATGCCAGAATTAGAAGGGATCCAGTGGGGCCACTTGTACACGGTAGATAAACAACACAGGATTTTATTTTTTTTTAATATGAATCACAAATTCACCCAATCTTGCCCTCATTTGAAAAATGGAACGGAAGCCTCCACAAAAGAATGGCAAGTCTGTCCACATTTAATGTTCACACTAACTTTTTATTACTAGCTCGCTGCATTTTCTATCCCATGTGCACAATTCAACCAAAGCAAACCTTGAAAATACAGCGACAAAATCTGAGTCCCGGCAGTGGAGCTTCCTGGAAAGCCTGAAACGAACTGGAAAGGGGCTTGGAGAGAAATGATAGCTAAAGCCATTTGGTGATTTTTATTTCCCCGACTTCTGTTTCGTTGGCTTGATAATTATGTTGAACTTGTTTAATTCTTAAATAATTGAGTGTTAATTATAGTCTCCACAGTTTTGTTCCATTCTCCTATTGAATTCAGGTATTAAAAGAGTAAATTGCTTGTGCCTGACTGTGGGTGATAGCCAGAGACAGGGGGGTTTGGAAGCAAACCCAGAGTACAGACATCACATCCATGGCACTAATAAATCAGACAGACTTCCTTTGTAACTTCTCATGTGTTATGGATCAGCAGAAAACCTGGGGAAAAGGAGAGTACCTTTTAAAACAAGGAATAATGGAGCTGACAGCAGCAGGCTGTAGAACGTAGTCTGGCCTCAGAGCTGTAAATGCCAAGGGGAGTCACTGGACTCAACAGTCCTTCAGGATTTAAAAAAAGGAAGAACTGAGTAAAACTTGTTCTTATAACAACTTCATTTCTTAGATCCATCCCTGGAGGTGTTGAAGGCCAGGTTTGATGGGGCTTTGAGCAGCCTGATCCAGTGGGAGGTGTCCCTGCCCATGCCAGGGGAGTGGAACCAGATGAGCTTTAAGTTCCCTTCTGACCCAAGCCGTTCCATGATCCTATGATCTGTTTGTATTTACTGAAGGCAAGGAGTCCTTAAGATAACATGTTTTCTGAGAAGAAGATACTTTGCTGTGAAGTTTCTCTGAGCTGCCTTGTTCTGAGAACTATGGCCCTGAAGCACAGAAAGGGGCTCAGGTGGTGCTTCAGGAGAGGAGGCTGAGCAACCTGGTCCCCTCCTGGTCCCCAGTGCAGGAGGTCAGCTGGGCTCTCTGTGCCTTCCCTGGTCGGGGCAGGGACAGAGGCCTCCATCTCTTGAGCTGCCATCAAATGCTCCATTTGGCCAATGCTAGATTCAAATATCTGTAGATTAAGAGTGGATTCTCATCTCAAAGCACTCTCAGCTAGGCAGTGGAGCAGAAGCTCTCAGAGAGTGGTTTTGGAAGGGCAGGCAGGGAAGGATGGGTCCAGGTGTGAGGGGAATAGGGGTAACTTGGTTGAAGGACCAGCTCACCTGTTGAACTTGGAAAGACCTTTCAGCCATCACCTCCCCAACAAGCAGCAGGATTAAACACGATGGCTTTTCTACTTTCGGCTCTTGATTTGTAACCCTCCTCTGGTTTATTTTGTGGAACAGGAGACTTCTTTTAACTGTGATTGTTTAAAACTGAGCAGAAATCAATTTCCATTAGTAAGGAAATAAGCGCAAACGTAAAAAAATATGAATAGAACAGGATCATAATTGCATCCTGTATCTCCACACGCAGCAGCCCCACTTTACCGCACTGCTGCTAGACATTCCCATAACGTGCAGCGCAGCAGAGGCAGGCAGGAAGGGTTATTGCCCCAGGGCCTACAGAGAGACCTTTGCTGAGATCCCATCAGTTTTGCAAGCACCTGCCCACCAGTCCTGCGCAGGAAGGAGCCCTAAGGAGCTGTTCTTCGGGAAACTTTATTAGCTTCACTGTGGTGAGCCAGGAGAGTCTGACACAATCAAAGCAGTGAGCATTGAGGCAACAAACAAAAGAACATTTGAAAAACCCAAAGTGCAGGGAGCAGTATGTTTCTGACGTTTAAAATCATATGGGGGGGGGAAGGCAACTTTTTTAAAAAATAGAATCGTAGAATCATTGAGTTTGGAAAAGACCTCTAAGCTCATCCAGTCCAACCATCAGCCCACCCGCACCGTGCCTGCTAAACCTTGTTCCCAAGTGCCACAGCCACGTGAATATCTCCAGGGATGGAGACTCCACCACTGCCCTGGGCAGCCTCTGCCAGTGCTTCAACACACTGTCAGTAAAGAAATTTTTCCTAATATCCAGTCTAAATCTCCCCTGGTGCAGCTTGAGGCCATGTAATCTCATCCTATCCTTGCTGTCTGGGAGAAGAGCCCAGCACCCACCACATTACAACCTCCTTTTAAGCACTTGTAAAAGGCAAAAAAGGTCTCCCTGCAGCCTCCTTTTCTCCAGACTAAACAATCCCAGTTCCTTCAGCTGCTCCCATATCACCTGTGTCTTCCCTTCATCAACCTCATGGCCCTCCTCTGGACGCACTCCAGCCCCTCAAGGTCCTTCTTGTACTGTGGAGCCCAAAACTGAATCTAGGATTCGAGGTGTGGGTTGATAAATGGCAGTTAAAGTTGTTGTTTTGGGTAAAGATAGACCGAGCAAGTGGATTAGATTTGGGTTGCCAAAACAGGCAGTCAGAGCTGTCGTTCAGTCTCAGGTGTTGTGCCACCAGCTGGACTTGCCATCCTGCCCCTGCCAAGAGGGAACTGTTAGGGAATATTTTTGTCACTTCACTCTCTGCCAGATGGGCAGTGGTGCCACACGTCACTGTGAGACCGGCTGAACTCTGACACCGCTCCTGAGGTAGGTCTGAGACCCTGGCCTTGGGGACCATCTGGACACCTCCTGGAGACCCCTTTGGTGAGGGGCTGGAAGAAGGAACACATTCTGAGTCACTTGAGATGGAAAGATTTCTCATTGCATTCATTTCCTGTGGCAGGGGAGTTGGAACTGGATGATCTCTAAGGTCCCTTCCAACCCAAACGATTCTATGATTCTGTGAGTTTTAAACTGTTCTTACACTGTTATCATAGAACCATAGAATAGTTCGGGTTGGAAGGGACCTTAAAGATCTGTTCCAACCCCCTGCCATGGGCAGGGACACCCCTCACTAGATCAGGCTGCCCAAGCCCCATCCAACCTGGCCTTGAACCCCTCCAGGGATGGGGCAGCCACCCCTGCTCTGGGCAACCTGGGCCAGGGCCTCACTGCCCTCATGGTGAAGAAATTCCTCCTCATGTCTAGCCTGAGTCTGCCCCTTTCCAGTTTATCCCCATTGCCCCTTGTCCTGCCAGTACAAGCCCTTGTAAACAGCCCCTCCCCAGCTTTCTTGGAGCCCCTTCAGGTACTGGAAGGTCGCTGTGAGGTCTCCTCAGAGCCTTCTCTTCCCCAGGCTGAACAACCTCAACTCTCTCAGCCTGTCCTCGTACGGGAGGTGCTCCTGTTGATAGGCAGAGTTCTTGACGCCGCCAATACACATTTATACACTCATTTATATTTTACAAGACTAGGTTTTGAGAGCACTTGAGTGATCATGTTTGTGATTTTTCCTCTGGTTTTGTTTCAATTTAAAATGTACATCATCATTATTATTTTTACCACTTCTTGAAACGCATCTCTCAGTGTCAGGTCTCCTTTAACCACACATCTGGGTTTCCTTTCCCCCAGGTTCACCCAGAACATATCGGGCTTTCGAAGGGACGTGGCTGAAGCTCTGCGCAGTGAAGGACCCACGGATCCCAGCGGGTTAGATATGATGAGTTGGCAGTGACTTGGGAAACAGAGCAACTACTAACAAACCAACTCGGAAAGTTTGGGGACCCTGTTATATTGTTAGAAAGATTTTTTGACCCTTGCGAAAACTTATTTTTTTAAGATATATTCTGCCTTTTTGTATCGCTGGCCCAAATGTCAGGATTTGTAATAAGGAAAGCAATGGAAAACCAGCCTTAGTTTGAAGAACGTTTTCAGCCTTTCTTATAAAAAATTATTACCCTGTTGTTTTATCTGGAACAGTGTAGAAGCAGTACTTAACCAAAGAACAAAATAAATATGCATTCCTTCTAACCTTGTATCAGTTAATGATTCTCAGTTCTGCACGTAATAGTAAATAATAGCTCGTCAGTGCAAAACTCCAAGCTCACTCTGACTGAGGTCGTATTTGTTTGAAAATGAGATAAAAGCCAGTACAAATTTTATGTGGCATCTTTTTGAAATAATAAAATTACTATTTTCCTACAAAATGTTATATATTTCCTTTTAGTTTATGACAATGCGGACAGCAAAGTAGAAGACCAAAAATGAATGGTTTAGGCTATAAACATGGCAAGGAAATTGAGAATGTTTGATGTAATAAAATAAGAAATGGCAGAGCGATCCTTAAATGAGGTACTGATAACATTTTAATTTCACAAGTACACATTTTACTGATCTTTGGAAACCAAAAAAAAAAAAAAAACACCCACAGAAACTGTTAAAACACTGTATAAAAAGAATAAAATTCACTCAAAAATAAAAAAGGAAAGCAGAGAGTTACGGAGGCCTAGGACTCATCTGTAGACGGCATGTGGTACAGTGAAGATGAGCATGTGCGTCTGAAAGAGCAAATTCATCGGATTTGTCTTCCCCTCTCCAAGATCAGGAGGAGTTTGGTCAGCACCAGGACAAAATCCCTCCTCCCAGCCCCAGACTCATCACTCTGCTTCAGTGGGAGCGGTTCACATTGTTCTGTGGTGGCAGGAGGGACCATGTGAGCTGAGGAAACACACAGATTAATTGAAGCAAGAGCTGACAAAAATCAGAACTATTTAAGCAATAAGCCAAGTAGTCTGTAATGTAGTAAAGCTGTTACATGCAATTACAAACTGCTGGTGTTGGGTTTGAGTTGGGCTGCTTAGGTGAGAATGGGGATTTTCTTGTGGCCAACAGGTAGGGAAAGTTCATATTCTTATTTATTTATTTGTTTGTTACGTTTCTAGATTTCTTTTTCGTTTGGGGATTTTTGCAGCTGCCCATTTTGAAACTGCGGGGACTAAGACTGGATGGCAGTGATTTTTGTCAAGCAGTTTTCTCTTGGCATGCAGGCTTAGCTGGAGAAATGGTTTACTGTACAGCCAAAGGGTCTGGTTTCTAAGAGTGCCGAGTACCTGAGAAAAGAACGGGGTTCCTAAAGGGCTGTGGATTTTGGAGACTTCTGCCTGGCCTGCCGCTGTGTGCTGAGGTTTGAAAACTTCTTGGCGAGTGTATGGTCATTATTAGCACCCCAAACGTGTACAAATTAGCACAGTCGTTCACTTTCCCTTTTGGTCCTTAAAGGAAACCGTAATCTGTGCTAGAAGTTGGATTTTAAAAGGTGCACAAACCTGAGCGTGTGATCAGGGTCCTAGGGGAGGATTTCTCCCTGCGAGGGGTGCAGAGATCTGAGTCCACAGTGCCACCTCTTCCCTGGCACAACAAACCTTCCATAGCCCTGCTACTCCATGCACTGGCAGTAAGGGCTCAGAGGAAAGCTAATAGGATCTGTGACTCCATTTTCATTGCTGTACGGTGGAAATAGTGGCTACGCACCAGCATCGTGGGAATCATAGAATGGTAGAATAACCAGGTTGGAAGAGACCCACTGGATCATCGAGTCCAACCATTCCTATCAATCCCTAAACCATGCCCCTTAGGACCTCGTCCACCTGTGCCTTAAACACCTTCAGGGAAGGTGACTCCACCACCTCCCTGGGCAGCCTCTGCCAGTGCCCAATGACCCTTTCTGTGAAATTTTTTTTCCTAATGTCCAGCCTAAATCTCCCCTGGTGGAGCTTGAGGCCATTCCCTCTCGTCCTGTCCCCTGTCACCTGGGAGAAGAGCCCAGCTCCCTCCTCTCCACAACCTCCTTTCAGGCAGTTGTAGAGAGCAATGAGGTCTCCTCTCAGCCTCCTCTTCTCCAGGCTAAACACCCCCAGCTCTCTCAGCTGCTCCTCATAAGGCCTGTTCTCCAGCCCCTTCACCAGCTTCGTTGCTCTTCTCTGGACTCGCTCCAGAGCCTCAACATCCTTCTTGTGGTGAGGGGCACAGAACTGAACACAGGATTCGAGGTGCAGTCTCACCAGTGCCGAGTACAGGGGGAGAAGAACCTCCCTGGACCTGCTGGTCACGCCGTTTCTGATACAAGCCAGGATGCCATTGGCCTTCTTGGCCACCTGTGTGCTCACAGACCTGCCCCTTGCTGGTTAAATCAGCCCCTCGAGCTGGAGTCGGGGGTGTCAAAAGGGAGAGCACCGTGTGCCTGGCACTCCCACCTCAGGGCTTGATTTAACACGGCTGCTGCCTCGCCCCTGAAATTTCCCTGCAGACAAATCCCTTGTTTCTCCTTTCAAGGGAGATTCTAAAATGCATCCTAGGAACAGAGCAAGCTCGAGACACCTATGTGAACAGCGTTTCAAGCGTGGTTCACAACTGAGAACAGGAACTTGTTTGGAGCAGCCGGTTGTAGGAGTGAGCTTCCTTTTGGGTTAGGAAATGGATATCCCAGCAGATAGAAAGTGTGGTTTATGGCCCCAGACTCTATCGAGAGTCCTTACTGTTGGCTTTTTAAAAGGGCGATTTCAAAGCAGTTACAGCCCAGAATTTCCTCGTGTGTTTGCAGAGGACGTGTGGTGCCTTATTTCTTGGAAAGACATAATTGCCTTCTGAGGGTGGGGTTTTTTTTCTCTCCATTAAAAAATAATGGAAACAATAGAATGGGAAACATTGGAAAGGAGATGCCGCGCAGGCCCTGAGTGATACCATTTCAAGAAACTGATGAAACAACTGATGATGCAAACAACGTGGGGCTGTAAGTAAGTCTGATTCTCTCCCAAATGCATTTTATATGGTTACATCAAGAAGCGCTGACTGTCCAACCTCAGGTAAGCGTCAGCTCTGCTGCGAGGGCGAGCAAACCATCCCTCGAGCAGCTTTCCACAGGTCGGGCTCCGCTTTCAGGGGAGAGCACAGAGCTCTGATCCCTCACCCTGCTTGCATAAGGAGGCTTTGGAGAAACTCAGCCGCCGGTATGTGCACACCTTACAGAATAATTCCTTAGACTTGTTAATGTTTTATTGTGGAACGAGTTTATGATGACAGCAAACCTTTCAAACTGTAGAGGGATAACGCGCTTCCTGGCCGTATTAAAAAATAATGTTAGTGTAGATTTTATATACTGTAGTTTAGGCTGCTGTTAAGAGGTGCTTCTTTGACAACATTCTTTCTGAGGTTTACAGAAAGCATAATAAAATATGTAAGTTACATTTCTACAAACAAAAGCCATAACATAAGTTATTTATAAGCGTGAGATCCAAACACTATCACGATAAATAAACCTTAATGGATACCTGTAGCATCCATCCTAATGTAATTTGCCCAACAAAAGTCATGTTTAGGAGAAAAATCTGGCGGCGGCTGCCTGTTGGTATATAAAATAAGAATAAAAGAGAGATCAAAGCCGCATTGAAGCACCAGCTGCTTTCCCAGGTTTGCGCACAGACCTGCAATACCTCCCAACCCTCTCCTTCCACCCGGGCTGCTGCCGCTGCTCGGACAGACCAGATGTCTTTGCATCTTCCAGGTTTTGTCTCCAGTACCAGGACGTTCCCCATCGGCTTCACTATAGCCTGATTTTATTAGAGATGGAAGAAAGAAATGGAGTCCCATCTGCCCCGTCATCCTTTGTACTCTCTTCCCTTTCAGCTGTGGTTCCTCTCCCTGCACCGCCCTCCCCATTTCATCTCCTGGACCGACGCACAGACTCAGAACTAAAGCGAAGTTTTGGCTTTTTCAAGGTTACCAACATAAAGATGTGCTTTGAAATGTGAATTGAAACCACTAAGGCAAGTTCATCTCTTTTAAGGGTTTGCTCTGTTTCCACCCACTGGGACATGAACAGTATATGAGGAGGTTTATTGGCATCTGTGTCCTCTGCTCACTGAGCTGGTGCCTTGAGCTCCTCCGTGGAGGGGGACAGGGAGCGGAGCTTGGCTGATGGACCTCAGCTCCCACCTGCACGGGGTGAAGCTGTGCCCAGCTGAGGCAGGAGAGGAGCAGCTTAGGAGCTTAGGGGAAGGGGCAGAGGGGAATGACCTTTAGACTCTCATCAGCAGAGCTCTGGCCTCAGGAAAGGAGCAGCTGATTTAACCCCTGTGGGCTGACAGAACTGCTGCTCTGGTCCGCTGAGCTCCGAGAGGTGAGTGCCCGACCCCAGCATCACTCCCCAGGGATGGAGACACCCGCTCATGACAGGTGGCGATAGGCAAGGCACCCCAGGGTCCCTTTCCGTCCCCAGGACGTGGCAGCCAGGCCCGTGCTCTGTCCTGGGACCCTCTGGCCATGGTGACCCGCAGCCAAGGGGCTGACAGGGCCCTGCAGAAGAGGGTATGAGGGACAGGGTGGCATCACCCTGCTGTGTGCAGCCCTCTGCCTGCGTGCCCAGTGTGACCCCCAGGTGGGTCCAGAGAGCTGAGGCAGCAACTTGCTCCACATAAGCTCCTTTTGACCAACCCTTCCTTCCCCTTCCCGTGCCAGGACCCACGTCCACCTGCAGCCCGGACACCGGCACAACCCCACTGGTCCCACAATGATGCTGCTTGCAGGGCTGTGGCTTTGTGTGCTTTGTCGTGCTGACTTCCTCATGAATTAGATGTAATCAGTGATGTGCTAAACACTCAAAAAAGCTGGATTTACTCAGGAATGTTTACCTAGAAAAGGCTGTGGAGAACAGGACTGTCCTCGCCTGCCCCCAGATCCACTGCCAAAGCCAGGAGCTACAGCAGAAACATCTCAGCATCTTCTGCTTTCTCATGCAGGAAGATATCATCATTCCCTGTCGCCCCGTGGGAAGAAACAAAATCTGAATCAAGGGGTGATGCCTTTTGTGGACACGCGTCCCCGCAGGTGCCGGTGCCTCCTGCAGCCCCACGCTGGCCTCTGGCAGTATCAGGCACACGAGGCTTCCCAGCTGCCGGGGACAGAGACCCCAGCTGTGAATTCCTGTCTGTTAAAGGAGGGTCTGAGAGCAGCAGAGAAGTTTGATACATGAGAGATGCCACGGCCCCTCACACCCCTTATTCGCAGCAGCGCAACAACCAGAGAGGCCACACAGAGATGCAAGTCAGACATTGGTCAAACCCCTCTTCTTCTAAGCACCCTTAGGCTCCCAGGCCCCAAAGGAAGGAACGTTTGGAGGAGTTGGAGCTCTTGTGTCCCCAGATGTGCAGGACAGCGTGCTGGGGGAGCAGCCCAGGACAGACACAGCAGGAGGAGCTAGGATGGGGCAAGAGGAGCTGGAAACCTCATTGCTCTCTACAACTACCTGAAAGGAGGACGTGGAGAGAAGGGAGCTGGGCTCTTCTCCCAAGTGACAGGGGACAGGACGAGAGAGAATGGCCATGAGCTCTGCCAGGGGAGGTTTAGGCTGAACATTAGAAAAAAATTTTTCACAGAAAGGGTCACTGGGCGCTTGAACAGGCTGCCCAGGGAGGTGGTTGATTCACCTTCCCTGGAGGTGCTTAAGGCACGGGTGGACGAGGTGCTGAGGGACATGGTTTAGTGATTGATAGGAATGGTTGGACTTGATGATCCGGTGGGTCTCTTCCAACCTGGTGATTCTATGATTCTACAATTCTATGACAGTGGAGGCACCACCGCGACATCTTTTGCACCTCTACCCTACAGCCCTGCTGTCCACATGGCGTCTGCAGACTCTTTAAAGCTTGTGGGGCGCGAGGCTCCCAACCCTGGGGCAATTTCTCCACTCTAGTCAGACACAGCATCACAGCCCCCGTGCGAGCAGCTGCAGCAGGTGCTGGGGGATCATTAGCCGCCCACCAGCCCCCAAACAGCCTCGCAGGGGCTGCTCAAACCCAACCGGGGACCAACAGGCCTCCCTGCCCCTGGATTTCCTGCAAGAGCATCGGTGCCGCTGCAGCCCCTCGCTCTCGGCGGCTGCGCGAGGCAGCTCGGTCAGAACTGCGCAGTGATGCACCATCAATTAACGACCCGTTATTATAAAACGCTGCCTACTGGTTTGAAAAGGCTGGAGGAGCCCCGCAGTGGTTTCTCTTGGTCTCCTGCCCAGAGACCTGTCACTCTCACCTTAGAAACAAAATGCCTCATTTTAAAAGTAATTAATGGTAAACATTAAAACCAGGAAGGTGTAATGGATCATCTGGCCCATGCTAAATTTTAACAGTAAACATTTAACCGAGGCTCCTTTACAACAGAGCAGCTGCGCTGCACGGAGCAGGGAGCGTGTGCCCGTCAGGTCTGTGCATCCCCCTTGGCCCGTGGGGCTGAGCACAGCCCCTTGTGCTGCGCCGGGGCTGGCATGGGTGGCACTGGACCCCTGGGTCCTTGCTGTGCCACCAAGGTGATATCAGGATGATGGGACAGGGGGGGGATGCTCGAAGCTGCTGCAGGGAACGGTCCTTCTCGGTTTGATCTCCAACTGCCTCAGAGCTGGGTCTGGTCCTAACAGGGACCACTTGTTCCCACTCCCGTGTTGTGTGCTCATCCTTGAGGAACATCCAGGTCCCCTTCGTAGAGAGGAGCTGAAGTCCCCCTGCATGCCGTGACCCACCAATCGATGCCCCCTCCTCATCCTTGTGACCCTCAGCTACTAAATAATGTCCTGGCACTGCCGAACTCCTTCTGACAGGGATTTTGTTTTCCCTGGTGCTGGGATGCGACCAGGAGAGGGACCATCCCCATCGCTCCTCTGTTTTCCAGTCACAGCTCCTGGCGCCACAGCCCCGTTTCCTTCTTGTCGTGGTCCAGGCCATGGATGAGGTGCGTGCTGGTGGCACAGCCGAGATCACTGCTGGTAAACCCACTCCAAGTGCAGATGTGGAAATGTCTGTTACTGCGGTGGAAGAGAAGTGCTGGAGCTGCCTTGCTTGGGCTGGGTGGGTTAAGTATTTTGTCATCTGTTACTATCACCTCTTCCCACAGGAAGCACTTGAAAAGCTGAGCAGTGGCATTAGCTGCTGCCAGGCACATGGGGTCCCTCCACTTACACAGTGTTACTGATTTTTTCCCCCCTCTTAACTCTGACCCCTGCGCCTTTGCAGATGGCTGAGTGCAGCGAACTCCAAACCAAAGCTACCACGCCAGCCCAGCCCCGGCAGCTTGGCAAAGCCAGCCCAGCCGCACTCCTCACAGGGCCAAAGCACCATCCTGCTGCGGGCCATGCTTGTGGTTGCACTCGATGGTCTAAGAGGTCTTTTTCCAACCTAGTGATTCTATGATTCTATGCTTCCTTCATAGAATCATAGAATCACTAGGTTGGAAAGGACCCGCTGGATCATCGACTCCAACCATTCCCATCAATCACTAAACCATGTCCCTCAGCACCTCATCCACCTGTCTTTTAAACACCTCCAGGGTAGATGGCTCCACCCCCTCCCTGGGCAGCCTCTGCCAGTGCCCAATGACTCTTTCCATTAAATATTTTTTCCTCATATTCAGCCTAAGCCCCCCTGGCAGAGCTTGAGGCCATTCCCTCTCGTCCTGTCCCCTGTCACTTGGGAGAAGAGCCCAGCTCCCTCCTCTCCACAACCTCCCTTCAGGTAGTTGTAGAGAGCAATGAGGTCTCCCCTCAGCCTCCTCTTCTCCAGGATAAACAACCTGGTGCTTCTGCCAGCACCGGCTGCTTGGCACACATCTCAGTTAATACTTACACAACGTGCTCTCTGAATTTTAAAGGAAATGACAAAGTTTCACCACTTGCTTCGCAGCAGCCTCCCTTCACGCTCCCTTGAGCTCTACTTTCTTGGTCTCTCCCTGGCTCTGGTGGCCACAGCGCCGGCGCTGTGGGGCTGCCAGACCGTAAGGTGCTGGCTGTGCATCCCTGCCCGGCTGGACACTGTCCTGCTGGAGCTGCATCTGCTCCGCTCCCCTCTGCCTGGCTCGGGGCTGACTCTGTAGACTTGCAGGCTGGCCTCATGTCCTGCTGTGCTGCACCGTGCGAAGACCATGCTCTGCGTGCCGAGTCGTGCTGTGCCGTGCCGTTCCATGCCAAGACCATGTCATGCCGTGCCATGCTGTGCTGTCCCACGCCAAGGCCTGCGGGTGCCCTGAGCCAGGTCTGGGTCCCCAGTGGCGCAGAGCAGCCTGGCTTGGGCGGGCACAGAACGACTAGGCTGGAAAAGACCTCCAGGATCATTGAGTCCAACCATTCCTATCAATCACTAAACCATGTCCCTCAGCACCTCATCCACTCATCTTTTAAACACTTCCAGGGATGGTGACTCCACCACCTCCCTGGGCAGCCGCTGCCAGTACCCAATGACCTTTTCTGTGAAAATGTTTTTCTGACACGTTCGTCCCTGCGCTGCGGTCACCCCAGGGGGACACGGGGAGCCCAGGACCATCGGGCTGCACCTCTGCTGTCTCCAAAGGGATCCCTGGAGTGGAGTCCAGCACGGAGACATGAAACGCAGCTCCTGGCAAAGCGGAGGCAGATTTGGGGAACGGGAGCGGGGCCGTGGGGCGCAGGAGCTGAGGTGGCTGCGGGAGAGCTGCATTTAAGGATACCATACGTCCCGGGTTATTAATTATAAAACATAATTAAAGTAAAACTGCAGAACGTCAACATATTAAATTTAAAAGCTAATATTAAAATAGAGTTAATATTTAATAAGGTAGCCAAGCGTTACAGAGCCATGTGCTGATACTCTATATTTAACTGTGTAAAACCAGGAGAGTTTTCCCAAAGAAAAATGTATTGTTTAGCTGATTATCAAAGACTCCGTGATATATTATCCATTTCACAAAAATAATATAGATATCTTTTTAAATATAGTAATAAAAACATACTAGCGCCTTTTAAATATACTATTACTTACCACCCCTTTTCATATTGTACTATCACAGACACTTTGGAATTGGTTTAAAAGCACATCATTCATTATTCAAAGCTCATCTTTGCATATTATTCCAGCTCAAGTCTGCCAGGCTCCCTGTGAAATCGTTCACAAAATTGATAACAGCAGACACACACGCAATAAAAAGATCGCCTTGGGCTGCCCGAGTCCCCATTATGCAGATCGAGCCGCAATTTTCTCTAACAAAGCCTGCCCTGATTCAGGACTGGGTGTCACTTTATTTATTTATTTACCCTCCCCAGGTTACTTTTTTTTTTTTTTCTTTTTCACCCCCTCCCTTCGTTTTTTTGCCCCCTCCTCCCGTTCCCGGCTCCCCTCCCTCCCCCCGCTCCGCATCCCGGGATGGAGTCGAGTCGATTCGCTCCGCCTGGAGGAGCGGGGACGATCCGATTAGTGAGGGGGACACGAAGGGAGGTGTTTAATTGCGGGGTTAATGACCGCGGGCCCGGGGATGCTCCCCCCCGACGGGACGGACGCGCTTCCCGCCGCCGGGGGTTCATTAACACGGCAATTAAAGCCCCTTCTGGGTCCCCCCCGAGCATCCCAAGCGGCCCCGGCAGGGATGCGGCCCCGTCGGGGCTGGGACACCGGGAGCGGCGGCTGCAGGGGGGCCGGTAATTGAATCCTAAGGTGTTAGAAGCGACTCGAGCCCCTCCCGGCCCGGCGCCCCGGGATCGCCCCGCCAGGTGCCGATCAAATGCCATTACATCCCATTAAGAGGGAAATTCTATTCCCTGTTTTCATTTCCCTTTATAAGACGGGAACTAAGTAAATGCGGCGGAGCGTTATTTAATTTTTAACGCCTTTGGTCCAATTTTGGACGCCAGGGAAGAGGCTGCGAGCTCTCTCGGCGGCGCAAACGGAGCGAGAACGGAATGTGCCCTGCGGGGGCGACACCGGGAACGGGAGGGACCCCCCGGGCCGGGAACAGCGGGGAGGGACCGGGAGGGAGCGGGATGGATGGATGGAGAGGGAGAATGGACGGGGAGGGACCAGGAGGGAGCGGGATGGATGGATGGAGAGGGAGAATGGACGGGGAGGGAGAGGGATGGATGGATGGATGGAGAGGGAGAATGGACGGGGAGGGACCGGGAGGGAGCAGGATGGATGGATGGAGAGGGAGAATGGACGGGGAGGGAGAGGGATGGATGGATGGATGGATGGATGGATGGATGGATGGATGGATGGATGGATGGATGGATGGATGGATGGATGGATGGAGAGGGAGAATGGATGGGGAGGGAGAGGGATGGATGGATGGATGGTTGGATGGATGGATGGATGGATGGATGGATGGATGGATGGATGGATGGATGGATGGATGGAGAGGGAGAATGGACGGGGAGGGAGAGGGATGGATGGATGGATGGATGGATGGATGGATGGATGGATGGATGGATGGATGGATGGAGAGGGAGAATGGATGGGGAGGAAGTCGGATGAGGATGGAGAATGGACTGGGAGGGAGCTGGATGGAGAAGGAGCGGGATGGGTAGAGAATGGATGGGGATAGAGCGGAGAATGGATGGGGAGGGAGCAGGATGGATGGAGAATGGATGGGGAGAGAGAGGGATGGGAATGGAGAACGGACAGGGAGGGAGTGGGATGGACGGGGAGGGAGTGGAGAATGAACAGAGAACAGATAGGGAGGAAAGGGGATGGATGGAGAATGAACGGGGAAGGAGCAGGGGTGCGATGGATGAGGAGGGAGCAGGATGGACAGGGAGGGAGTGGGATGGAAACGAAGAATGGAAGAAGAGGGAGTGGGATGGGGATGGAGAACAGACGGGGAGGGAGTGGGATGGACAGAGTGAGTATGGATGGGGAGGTAGTGGGATGGGTCGACGGGGAGGGAGCGGGATGGGAATGAAGAATGGATGGGGAGGGAATGGGATGGACAGAGTGGGGATGGACGGGGAGGGAGCGGGATGGGAATGAAGAATGGATGGAGAGGGAATGGGATGGACAGAGTGGGGATGGACGGGGAGGGAGCGGGATGGGAATGAAGAATGGATGGGGAGGGAATGGGATGGACTGAGCGGGGCTGAATGGGGAGGGAGAGGGATGGGAGTGGGCAATGGAAGGGGAGGGAGTGGGGAGGGGATGGACGGAGCGGACACGGGGTGGGATGAGGACGGGAACGGGGCCCGAAGGGGCCGTGTCCGGGGAGGGCTGGACGGGGCTGTCGGTGCCTGGGGGTGGGGGGGGGGGGTGGGTTGCGGGGCGGGTCCGTCGGTGCCGGGGGCGGGGGGTCCGCGTGTCCCTCCCCCTCGCGGCGGCCAATGGGCGGGGGGGGCGGGGCCGAGCGGCCAATGGGCGCTCGGGGGGCGCGGGCGGCGCCGCGGCGGCCGTCGGGGCGCGCGCCGCGAAGTTGGTGTCGGCGCGGCGGGGCCGGCCGGGCCGGCGGAGCGGCGGCGCCTCTTATAGCGCGGCGGGCGGCTCGGGGAGGACGAGGATGGATCCGCCGGCGGGCGCGCAGGGCCAGCAGCAGCAGCAGCAGCACCAGCACGAGCCCATCAGCTTCGGCATCGACCAGATCCTCAGCGGCCCCGAGCAGGACGGCGCTGCCCCGCCGCCCCCCCCGCCCCCTCCTCCTCCTCCTCCTCCTCCTCCGCCGCCGCCGCCGCCGCCGCCGCCGCGGGGCCCCGACGGCGCCACCTTCCTGGGCGGCCCCGGCGGCCGCGCTCCCTACCCGGCCCTGCCCGCGCCTTTCCCGGCCATCGCCGCCCCCTTCGAGGATTCGGGATCGTACAGTGTCAACCTCAGCCTGGCCCCCGCCGGCGTGATCCGGGTGCCGGCGCACCGGCCGGTCCCGGGGGCCGTTCCGCCGCCCCTCCCCGCCGTGCCGGGGCTGGGCAGCCTCAGCTTCCCCTGGATGGAGAGCAGCCGCCGCTTCGTCAAGGACAGGTTCACAGGTAAGGCGGGGGGGGGGGGGGCTGTTCTCCTCCCCTCTCATCCCCCCCCCAACAACGAACGCGCAGGGGCACGATCGGTAGTAAACGAAATAATCGTAGGGAGAACCCCCCCCCTCCGAGAGAAACGCCCTGAGGTGTTGGGCTGGGGGGGGGGGGAGCCGGTGTCTCCGTCCCCGTGCGGTGACCCCTCTGCTTCCCCCGGGCAGCGGCGGCCGCGCTGACGCCGTTCGCGGTGACGCGGCGGATCGGGCACCCGTACCAGAACCGGACCCCGCCGAAGCGCAAGAAGCCCCGCACCTCCTTCTCCCGGGTGCAGATCTGCGAGCTGGAGAAGCGCTTCCACCGCCAGAAGTACCTGGCGTCGGCCGAGCGCGCAGCCCTCGCCAAGTCCCTCAAGATGACGGACGCCCAGGTCAAGACCTGGTTCCAGAACCGGCGCACCAAGTGGCGGTGAGTCCCGCGCCCCCGGGGCCGCCACGTCCAGCACCGGCCCCCCGGGCTGCGGCTGCGGCCCCAGCGCCGCTCCCGGAGCCGCCGCTCGGCTTCCAGCAGCCCCCGCCGGCTGAAACGGGGGGGGATCGAGGAGAAAGCCAGGGAGGGCTCGGAAAACCGAGGAGTAGTTCGTAGAAGAGAGGGGTGGTCCCTAAAATCGAGGGGTGATTCGTAAATTTGAGAGGTGATTTGTAACATTGAAGGGTGGCTCGGAAAACTGAGGGGCGGTTTGTGAAATTTGAGGGGTGGTTCGTAAATTTGACGGGTGGTTTGTAAAACCGAGAGGTGGTTCTTAAAAGCTGAGGGGTGATTCGTAAAAATCGAGAGGTGATTTGTAAAAATCGAGGGGTGATTCTTAAAAATTGAGGGGTGATTCGTAAAAATCGAGAGGTGATTCGTCAATATCGAAGGATGATTCTTAAAAATTGAGGGGTGATTCGTAAAAATCGAGAGGTGATTCGTCAATATTGAAGGATGATTCTTAAAAATTGAGGGGTGATTCTTAAAAATTGAGGGGTGATTCGTAAAAATCGAGAGGTGATTCGTCAATATTGAAGGATGCTTCTTAAAAATTGAGGGGTGATTCTTAAAAATTGAGGGGTGGTTCGTAAAAATTGAGGGGTAATTCGTAAAAATTCAGAGGTGATTCGTAAAAATTCAGAGGTGATTCGTAAAAATTGAGGGGTGATTCTTAAAAATTCAGAGGTGATTCGTAAAAATTGAGGGGTGATTCGTAAAAATGAGAGGCTGGTGGAAAAATGAGGAATTATTCAGAAGAATGTGGAATTAGTCGTAAAAAGGGGTGGCGATAAAAGCGAGGGGTTATTCGAGAAAAGGAGAGAGTAATGGTAAATAGAAGGGACTAGTCAGGAAACTGAGGGAATATTTATAAAAGAAAAGAAGGTTATTTGTAAAACGGGTTATTTGTAAAACGAGGGGCTATTCGTAAAAATGAGAGGTTATTCGTAAAAACGTGGGACTAGTCAGAAAGATGAAGGATTATTCATAAAAAACCCCAAACCTAATGATAAAAAGTATGGGGTTTGTCATAAAATCGAGGGGTTTTTCATAACACCGAGGGCATTTTCATAAAAACTAGGGGTTATTCATAAAAACGAGGGATTATTCATAAAAATGAGGGACTACTCGTAAAAAGGAGGGACTGTTAGTAAAGGCGATGGACTGTTTGTAAAAAGGAGGGATTGTTCGTGAAAACGAGGGACTGTTCATGAAAAAAAAAAAAAAAGATAGTTATTTGTAAAAATCAGGGGTTACTCGGAAAAAATCCGAGGGATTATTCCTGGAAAGGAAGGAAGGGTTATTCCTAAAACCGAGGGGTGATTCCTAAAAACGAGGGATGGCTCAGAAAAACAGGGAACTGTTCTAAAAACAAAAAAATACACAAACGGAAGAATATTGGGAAAAGGGGGGAATATTCGGAAACAAACTGAGGATATTTGGAAAGGGGGAAATATTTGGAAATGGAATATCTGGAAAGGGGGAAATATTCGGAAAGGTGGAATATACGGAAACAAACGAGGGAGTGTTCGGAAAGGGGGGAATGTTCGGAAAGGGGGGAAATTTTCGGAAAGGGGGAAATTTTCGGAAAGGGGGGAAATTTTCGGAAAGGGGGGAAATTTTCGGAAAGGTAGAATATTCGGAAAGGGGAGGAATATTCGGAAAGGGGGAATATTCGGAAAGTGGGGGAATATTCGGAAAGGGGGAATATTCGGAAAGGGGGAAATATTCAGAAAGGGGAAATATTCAGAAAGGGGGAATATTCGGAAAGGGGGAATATTCTGAAAGGGGGAAATATTCGGAAAGGGGGGAAGTATTCGGAAAGGGGGAATATTCGGAAAGGGGGGAAGTATTCGGAAAGGGGGAATATTCGGAAAGGGGGGAAGTATTCGGAAAGGGGGAAATATTCGGAAAGGGGGGCTATTGGGCCCCGGGGTCGCTGTGGGGAGCAGGGGGGGTCCCGCTGGCCTCGGGGCTGCTCGGGGCAGGGTCGGGGGGTCCCGGTGTGAGCGTGTCCCCCCGCAGGCGACAGACGGCGGAGGAGCGGGAGGCCGAGCGGCAGCAGGCGAGCCGGCTGATGCTGCAGCTGCAGCACGACGCCTTCCAGAAGTCGCTGAACGAGTCGATCCAGCCCGACCCGCTGTGCCTGCACAACTCGTCGCTGTTCGCCCTGCAGAACCTGCAGCCCTGGGAGGAGGAGAGCGCTAAGATCCCCCCGGTCACCTCCCTCGTCTGAGCCCGGGGAGCAGCGGACGAGCCCGGGGCGACCCTCGACGGGGCGGACGGCGCCCCCCAACCCCTCATCCCCGGTTCTCGCTCGCCCGGGGCCGGGTCTCGCTAGCCCGGGGCCGGGTCTCGCTCGCCCAGAGCCGGGTCTCGCTCGCCCGGGGCCGGTTCCCGGTGCCCGGGGCCGCGGGGCTCCCCGAGGCCGGTGGGAGCGGAGCCTCCGGGCGCTGCCGTCGCGGGGCCCCTCGCTCCGCCTGTAAATTCGTGTCGATGTTCCACTAGGAAGGGAAATATGTCACTTTTTTTGTAAGAAGTGTTAATAATTTAATTTATTTATGCATCGAGATTTTGGGCACTATTAATATGGAATTATATAAAGCCTCGATTATTTATATCGAAAACTGAACATAGGTATTTTGTGTTGCTTTGGAACAAAAGGCTATTATTTTTTTTTCCTGTTCTGAGAGAGAGAAAAAAAAAAAAAAAAAAGAACCTACCTATCACTTAGCGGAGGGGACTAAGTGGAGCCGGTGATGACTCATTAGCTTAGGAAACCCTATTAAGCTGAAAAGCGGTAGCTTCCATCTGTCCCAGGTGAAGTTAATGTCAGCTGTAATTTATTCACCGTAGTAATAAGGGCTCCTCGCAGGCACCGCACACGCGGTTCGGTCCTCGCCTCCGCAGCCGCTGAGCTTGAGCGCCCCGAGACGGCCCCGCACCCCCTCCTTCTCGCCACCGACTCTAGAGAAAAGCGCCTTATCTTTCATAATAAAGAAGATTTGGGGTTGACACGGACCATGTATAATACTTTGTACTTGCCGAGACGTGTAAATAAACGGTTTTTCTTTAAAAAAAAAAAACAAACCAAAACAAAACCCGCCTCTCCGCTCCCTGCGCGCCGCCGCCACGGGGACCGGCCGAGCCCCGAGGAGCCGCGAGTGCGCCGGGGACCCAGGTGAGGAGGCGCTAGGGGTGCGGGGCTCCGTCGGGGTGCGGGGCGCCGTCGGGGTGCGGGGCAGTCGGGGTGCGGGGCTCCGTCGGGGTGCGGGGCTCCGTCGGGGTGCGGGGCTCCGTCGGGGTGCGGGGCTCCGTCGGGGTGCGGGGCCGGCGGGGTGCGGGGCTCCGGAGGGGTGCGGGGCTCCGTCGGGGTGCGGGGCAGTCGGGGTGCGGGGCTCCGGAGGGGCCGTGCCTCGGTGCGGGCTGCCGCCCCATCCCGCTTATTTTTCCAGCCCGGGAGCCGCGGTACCGAGCGCCTCCCGGCAGGCACCGGAGGGATTTCGTTTTTCTCTCCCTCGGCTCCGCGCTGGTGCGTTTTTAAGAACAAACCCCCGCGGCTCTGCGGGTCCGGGTTCTCCAGCAAGGAAGGATTTGCGGTGGGGGAAGCTACAAAAATTACAGGTTTAGCAACTAGCGAGTGCCCGGGCGGGTTATCCCCATCCCCGGGGGGAGCGCTGAGCATCCCCCGGTCACCCTCGGACCGCGGGTTTTTAAAGGCGTTCCCGGTTTCAGAAAAGCTTTTATCCCAGGCTGGGTATGAAAAAGAGCATTCTGGGGGCAACCAGCCACGCGAGGTGAGGGATGCAGGGAATATTTCCCGAGCCGGTCCCCGTCCTGGTATCGGGGCGCAGGGTGAGGCTGCAGCTCGCGTTTGGCTTGTCGGGGAAGGCTGAGGCAGTCAAAAGGCAGGGCTAAATCCTGCCTCCCCCCCTCCAGGTGATGGTGCTGGGACCACGCATCTGCTCGGCTGGTACCGTTTAAAACGCAGAAAACCCTGATGGAAAGGAGGCGACTGGTGGGGAAAGGAAAAAAAACAAGCAAAACCCAATGAGGACTGTATCCCCGTTGCAGGGACGGGCAGAGGCCACGGTGCGTGGCCTTGCTGCTGTCCCCACACACAGCCCCGCAGCTCAATCCTTCCCCCTCCGTCTCATTCGTTTGGGTTTTGGGCTGCTGGGCTCGCAGTGGGCACTGCCAGGGCTGTCGCTGCTCCCGGGACAGAGTGCCATGGGATGAAGCTTATCCCCGCTCCCCACATTAGCATCACATCTAAACAACCAGCAGAAATCCCAAGCACCGTGTGCAGAACAGCCGGGAGAAATCTGTGCGTTGGCTGAAATGCGGGAGCCAGGCTCTGAATAATGCGAGAGGGCTGGAATACAAGGGTACCTCTATTCAAGCCTGTATTTTATGTTTTATCTGTATCCCTTAACATCTATAAGCCACATTGTTTTCAAGACAGCCTTGCTCTTTAACTGTTTGAGCCTCCCCGTGACCATAAACGTCTGTATTCCTGATTTCCCTGCAGTTTTTCCCTAACTGCTGTGAGCCAGCAGCTGTATATTTGCAGAGAGCGTAATGATGCTGCATATTGCAGTAATCGGCTTTGTGGCAGGCGAGGATGCTGCACGAAGCCACAAAGTATTTCCAGCACCGTTATTAAAAGCAGCACGAGTGGGTCTGAACTCAGCGGTGACAGCCTGGGCTCTATTTGCCTCCGCTGCCCATGGATCGAGCCCTGGGATGCTCTTGCTTTCCAGTGGGCTTCAGAAACCAGTGGCTTCCATTTCAACCCCCCCCAAAAATATAGCGGGGCTTCAGCGCAAGGAGCTGCGTGAGTGGGCTTACTGGGGCTACGGCTGCTGTCTTTGTTTGGAAGGAGCTGGTTTCTGGGGTTTGAGACGCGCTGAGTATGAGGGAGACGGGCTGCCTCATGCTTCCACGTCACGTAAGACAACAGCGCGTGGGCGGTACGGGGGGTGCTGATGTGAGTGGTTGTGCTGGAGGGGGTAGAAGTGGAGGTTGCTTCCAATTCCTCTGTCTGGTGAACCCCAAACCGCATCTACAGGAGCCTTAGGGAAACACTGGTGGGAACATATACATGATATTTCCCTCTCTGTGGATGGCAGCAGTGTTCCCCACCAGCCTGATTCAGGGGCAACAGGGCTGTCTGATGGTCCCCGCTGTGTATCCATCAACAGAAAAAGCCACCTGTGGGGGCTTGTGTGAACTTTGCACCCTACCAGCTTGATCCTGTCCATCGAGGACCGCAATCCTGGGGGATGTGGGTGCCCCATGAAGAAGAGGGAACCTTTCAGGGCTGGGCTGGCTGTTGCTCTGATCTGGTGCTGCATGGTGGACAGCTGGAGTAGGGCTGTTGTGTACAGGCAGCAGCTTCCCAATTTCTCATACTACCTTCTTGCAGAGAGGGTTTCTGGCTAGTTACAAGGGAGAGCAGTTTGCATCCACCCTCCCACTTACTACTAAATGGTGCTTTACCTCCACGGGAGGCTTCTTAAAACACTCTGTGTAGCAGAGGATAAAGACCAGCGGTGGACAGGCAGTATGAGAGTGGCCAGCAGCCCCTGCAACGCTATTTCAGTGGGAGTCGCTTGAGTGCAGGCACTGTAAGTCTCACGATAAAGATGTGGTCTGAGAGTGCTGAAGATGCTGCACATCCCATGAAGCTGAGTTTTAATATGCTGGTGCTTGGTGCTCCTATGAAACAGATAATTTGGTGTATCTTTCCTAGGCAGTCTTAAATCTGCAAGTGAAACGTCATCTCCCTGCATGGAAAGTCCATGCTGTATATTCGCGTTCTCTCCTTCTGGAAGTTTTAAGCCCAGGAAAGCTTGTGTTTGCTGAACGAGGATGGGAAAAGGCAGTGGGAGGTAAGGGTTTCTGAGTTATCAGTGAGACTTGACTTGACTTTGGGCAGGTTGCTTTCTGAACTTTGCTTAATCACTTGTGTGAATGACTTCCCACCTAGGGTATGGGTGGATGCTCCAGGCACAGCTCAGGGCTACGTGGAGGAACACTGGATGTTTCCTCCGAGTCCCTCCTGACCTCGCCTTAAGCCCAAACCCAAAGCAGCCCCCGCACCTCGCTTGCGTGCACAGGCACGAGCCCTCACAGGATAAAAATAGCTCCATAATTTGCATCTCTCAGCATTATTTTGTGCCCAGGGTATTAGATGTTACAAAGTAATGCTCGGTGATCAGATTGTATAGGCAATTCTTTTCCTAAATGGGCCTTAAAATCAATGGGTTATTAGCTCTCCCCTGCTCAGTGATGAAAGCCCGGTCCCGTTAAACATGCAAACTACACAATATTCAAAGCCTTGGTTTACAAAAGTGTTTTGCTCAGCTAGGTCATAATTTAGCTCATTTATGGCTAACGTAAACAATGCTGTGTTTTACACCTACAATTTTTTTTTTCTTGAAGCATTATTTCTGGGCTGCAACCATCACTATTGCCAATGAGGAGTAATTTAAGGTCTGTCGCGTGCTCAGGTGAGTGCCTGTTCTGCTCCCTCCCTGTTGGTAGAATCTGTCCTCATGTGTTGCCTGAGCAAGCTGGTCCAGATGGTTACAAGCGTTTGCCTTCTGTGCAGTGGGCATTTTTGGGAGAGGGGATCTAAACACAAATTGCTTCAGGCTATCTGGGGTGTTTCCTGTCAATGCCCACTCTCTTGAGTCCATTAAGTTTCTAGCATTTCCATGACTCACGGCAGCAGAATAAATATTTCTACTTGGTGCCCACTGTTTTTTTTTGAGGATCTGAGTTTGCCTCCTGATTGGCTTTGATGGGCAAGGCTATAGCACTATTGGTAGTGTTTTAGCACTTAAGTGCTTTCCCTCCTTTTCAGGGGGTTCTCTCTGCATCTCTAGGCATTTTAGTAACCTTAAAACCCACTGCTAAGGTTAGAACTGCTATGATATTTGACATTTTACTCCTGTGAATTTTATTTAAGGATAAGAGATAAAAGGCTCATTCCAAGTCATAGTGGAAAGCAGGAGCTATCTGCTTAAAAGCATCTCTGCATCCTGCATTCAGAACTGCCTGTGCATCCTTTTTAGGATGTGCTCAGACCTGGAAATGCTGGGGAGTATGGAGTAGAGACTTCAGAGATGGGTCTCATGCTCCTTAGGTGGCACAGATGGATGTTTTAGCACTTCTGCAGCAGTGATGTGTTGCTGTGCTCTGAGCTGGTTGCTCTGAGCCTGATGAGCTGCTGTGATGTTGGGTGTCCACACGCTGTCCTCAGAGGCTTGAGCTTGCTGGGGTGCTGACTGGAGCAGGATCTAAATGCCCTCACAAATCCAGACCTTAGGCCATGCTTCAAAATACTTACAAAATAAAATAATAATAAAAAAATCATAGAATCATTCAGGTTGGAAAATTCCTTTAAGCTCATCCAGTCCATCCATCAGCCCAACACCACTGTGTCTACCAACCTGTGTTGCAAAGTGCCATGTCTATAAACCTACTGAACCCCTCTAGGGATGGAGATTCTACCACCTAAGTGACAGTTGCCTCTGGATAGTGGACTCCTACAGCAGATCTCCCTGTAACATCTGGAATATCTGTACAGGCATCAATATGTTGATCTTTGGTGAACTTTCCAACCTCAGCCTGCAAGTATTTACCTCCTGGGAGTCCCACTGGCTGGTGCTCCATGGTGAGCTGCAACAGGCACTTACTTTCACATGTGGGAGTGGGAGCAGGACTCTTGTTATTACCAGCATGTGGTGTTTGCTGGGTCCTTAACTGCTGCTCTGCCCCCTTGCAGGACCGTAGGGATTAGACCCAGCTGCTTCTGTCCCCGTACCAGCCAGCGAAACTGAACCTGTGCTCCTGCCTGTGCCTTGTCCTAGTCCAGGTCTCTTTGCTGGAGCCTGGGAGCAGTGCGGTGTCATGCGTGGGAGGGGAATAGGAACGTGGGAGAGAATCGCTCCATCCCTGGAGGTGTTCAAGGCCAGGTTGAATGGGGCTCTGAGCACCCTGATCCAGTGGGAGGTGTCCCTACCCATGGCAGGAGGTGGAACTGGATCGGCTTTAAGGTCTGTTCCAACCCAAATCATTCCATGGTTCTATGAAATCTGCTGTGTCTCCAGCCCTGTCGCTACACTGAGCTGCTTGAACAAACCTCTACACCTTGCCAGGTGATTCTGCGTGCTTTATGTTGGCAGTGAAATGCATTTCCCTTTGTGCTGTTTCCTTTGGGAAACTAATCCAGGTAGGAAGTGGGCACCGTGGAAAATGGGTGCGAGCCCTGGGGCTCGGTGAAGGTGCTTGATGTCAGCAGGAAGGTCAGAATGAACATGCCCAACTGGCAGTGTCTGCTCTGTGGCCTGTGCACCTCAGTCTCCAGCTCCCCGCTCAGGTGAATCCACGTTCTTCTAGACTTTTTATTAGAAACACCAGGCATGGACTCATTGTCTTAGTTTTACTGTCTTTCAGCATTGCACTAAATAGCAGCTGAGTGGAGGAGATAGAATTCATTGTCATGTTTTGCCTACGGTATTGCTGGGCTTTTTCGGGCTCTTGAAAATGGAAGGTCATCAGCCCTTGCCAGGCTCCTAAAATGGCTTGAGCTCAATGCCACAAGTGTTCCAGAGTGCCCAAATGATCCCATTAATTTGGCATCCAGTGCGTGCTGCATTATACGTACTGACTTCCACTGGCACATGCCACATTCAATCCATTAGTTGTGCGCAAATGCACTTAAGTTTTTTATTGCTCTTAGTTTTGTGTCATCAGCAAAGAAAGGTAAAGTTGATCTTCATCTAAATCACTGACATGGATTATTGCAATTGATTACAACGAAGGAAGAGCTTTTCAAGTTTCAAAGTTATGTTGTCTTTTATTTCCCCAAGTAGTAATCTGTACTGTTTAAGTTATTGCACAAGAACTGTCTCTGTAAGAGCTGTCCATATTACATTCCTCGTTGAGAACATTTGTGTTTGTAGGCTGCTGCGATTCTCCTCCCCCTCCCCAGTTCCTTGCAGCACGCTGCTTTTATTCCTTCTGGTGGCAGAAATACACTAAATGTTCTTTTTTTTTTTCAAGCCGGTTAGAGAAGGAATAAAAGGAGTGAGCCACGTGCCTGTGGGAGCTACCGTGTACTGGTTTGGGAAGTTGTGTTTTAATGCGGGTAAATTATCTATGATTGGAAAAATCATATTTTATTTATAACTTAACCCAGCATTCTTCTCGAGCTCTGTGTATTCAGGTGCTGCTCTACAACTGAATGATCCCTCAAAGTTTAGACTGTGCCCTCCTCTGTGGACAGTCCCACCCAGGTTACCTTTGCACAGCCCAGGACTCTCGCTAAAGTCCAGGAGGCTGGTTGTGCAATTCAAAACAACTCTAGGTTTGCAAGAGAAATGTCTCCACTTGAACAGCGGGGTGCTTCACTGCCAGGTACTTTCACAAGGTGTGAACTTCTTTGTGAAAAGACCCTCTGCATCTTGGAATCATGGAACGGTTTGTGTTGGAAAGGACCTTAAAACCCATCCAGTTCCAATCCTGCCATGGGCAGGGACACCTCCCCCTCCATCAGGGGCTCCAAGCCCCATCCAGCCTGGCCTTGAACCCCTCCAGGGATGGGGCAGCCACCACTGCTCTGGGCAATCTGGGCCAGGGCCTCCCCACTCTCACAGCAAAACATTTTTTTTTTTTTTTTTTCCTAGGATCTCATCTCAATCTCCCCTCTTAGAGCTTAGAACCATTCCCTTCATCCTCTCCCTCCACTCCCTGATCAGGAGCCCCTCCCCAGCTTTTCTGGAGCCCCTTTCAGTGCTGGAAGTTGCTCTAAGGTCTTCAGGGGCCGAACTCCTTGAGCAGCCTGGCAACTTGTCTCCTCTGCTTCGCTCCCACCACTTCAAGTCTCTTCAGGATTCCCCTTCTGCCCTGAGGGCAGCAGTTCTTAAAACATGACCCTGAAACTTAACTTGGAAAACTAATTATTGGTTAATAAAGCTTGTGTTTTATGAACTGGAGCCGTAGCAGAGCCTGGCTGGAGTATGAAGCTGTTAAACATGAAGAATGCTGGAATAGTTTGGCTGTTTTAATACAAGCGAGAGAGGGCCAGCTCTTCATTTGGTGTAAATCAGCAGAGATCCATTAAGTTCAGTGGATCTCATCTACTTTACATCATCTGAGGACATGACCCTGGGCACTTAATTGGTGGTAGAATATAAAGACATTAGGCTCTCTCCTCTTGTTCATCTGCACACATTGTTCCCATTAATGGTAATGGGAGCAGCCTGTAAGGGAATCTGCAGCCACGGGTGGGTATGGCTGGTGCCGGTCCTGTGGCCTGTCCCACCAGGGCTGGTGCTCTGTGAAGCTGCTCTCCAGCTTCCAAAGAGATGGTGCTCTCAAGTGGTGGTGGGGGGAACAAAGAAAAATTCTTAATAATTAAAGAAGACTTCAAATCTTTCCCTTGGATGGAGGGGAAGCACGAGAGCTGAGGATGCTTGGTGTGCCAGTGTCCTGCTGGGAGAAGATGGGGCTGGGTGGGGCGGCAGCATCTCTTCCCTTCAGCTGGGTGATGGTTGCGAGTAGCCATGGCACGATTCATGCCATAAGTTGTGTTTTCATTGACAATCTGGAAAGTAGCGAAATTTGCCTCAGCTGAAAATGTTTCTAGGTCCAGACAAAAGGCATCCTGAGCTGCTCAGGGATGAAGCCTCCTGTCTTCAGCCCAAGGGCTGCTGTTCCTCTACGCTAGCTCTTCACCTGCCTCTCTGATGGTGCTCTGGGGGCAGAGGTGATGGAGGGAGGATAGGGATGCTTTAGCTGTCACAGCTGCAGGTCTGGGAGAAGACAACAGTGCTCCTTCAAAAGCTTTTTTTGGTCAACTCTCCAGTCTTAAGCCTTTTATGCCCTTGGGGTTTGCACACAGGCAGGCAGATGGGCGCACTAGCAGAACATGGCTGTCTGCAGGCTTGATGTGGAAAAGCTGTGTCCTTCATAGGCAGTGGAGACCTGTTGGTACTGTAATTACTCTCATTTTTGGTTCTAGCAAATTAATCTGCAATTAATCTCATTTTGGTTTGGGCTGGAGCACCTACCCTATGAGGACAGGCTGAGAGAGCTGGGGTTGCTCAGCCTGGAAAAGAGAAGATTGTGAGGAGATCTTAGAGCAGCTTCCAGCACTGAAAGGGGCTCCAGGAAAGCTGGGGAAGGGGCCTTGATCAGGGAGTGCAGGGAGAGGATGAGAGGGAAGGGTTTTAAACTGAAAGAGGAGGGATTGAAGTGAGATCTTAAGAAGAAATACTTCCATGTGAGAGTGGGGAGATCCTGGCCCAGGTTGCCCAGAGCAGTGGTGGCTGCCCCATCCCTGGAGGTGTTCAAGGCCAGGTTGGACGGGGCTTGGAGCCTGTGATCCAGTGGGAGGTGTCCCAGCCCATGGCAGGGGTTAGAATTTGATGGGCTTTGAGGTCCCTTCAAACCCAAACTGTTCCATGATCTAAAAGTATGTCTGAGGAGCTGCAGTCCTGCATCCTACCTCAGAGAGGCTCCTAATCTGTACTCCTGATTAGAGCTTCAGAGCAGTACTTGGCCAAGCTTTTCCAGGTGTTTCTTAAAATACTCTTTCTCCTCCCCATGGCACCTGTGTTTTCTGTGGGTATCCTGTCTCTGTGTTGCCTCTCTGCTCCTGGCTGTGACACATGTTGCCCTCTCTTAGGTCGCAGCCTGTGTCTTTCTGGTCTTGTGCAGCTCCTTAGCCTTTATTTTTAGTCAGTTCTTTGGTAGTTGCAGAGCTCCCTGCTCCCACCTTCCCTCTCTGCAGAAGTGCATGTTCACTCTCCGCCTGGAGCCAAGAGCTCCCGTAGTATTTTACTACTAAAATGGCATCCTAATGTTGCTCTGTCGTCTTTTTGTAGGGTTGCAGGAAAAAAAAAAAAAACCAAAGAAGTGGGATGTTGCCTTTTGCCCAGAAGAGGCTGATATGGGTAATTGATTCTGAAAGCAGTTTGCACAGTCGGGGACTCGCTTGCTGAAGCTGTCGCGTTGCACTGGGGAGCTTTGCTGTTTCAGTTCTCCAGTGGAGCAGCTGTTGTACCCAGCGCTGCTTCCAGCGAGCCGTCACAAGCTGTGGAGGCTCCTGTGTCCTCAAACTGTTCATCAGGAATGCCTGGGACTTGAATTTGACCCCTTTATTCAGCAGGGGGCCAAGGGCGAGGGTGGGGCTGGTGGGTGAGGAGGCTTTTCGGTGCCTGGTTTGGCACATTGCTTTGAAACACCATTTTAGAGTTATCGAGCTCAGTGCATACATACCTTGTGTTACATCTCCATGTGGCAGGAGGAGATAATCTCTCAGAGCTCAAGTACCTAGAGCCTTTTCCAGCCCTCCCAGGCTGAAATATTTTGAAGTACCTGGAATAAGTGAAGTCTCCAGGAAAAAAAACCCCAAACATTTGCAGGACCTTTTTAGAGAACTGAAATGTGATCCTCCTCTAAACTCATCAGAGGTAGAAATTCTAAGAGTTTAGGGGTTTTTTTTTTCTGCCTTGTCATGCTTGTGGCTTTCCTACATTGATCTTTGTGAAGCTGCCCTTCTCCATTTCAATCTCTGCCAAGTGCTCAGAGGGGAATGGATACAGTTCTGCTGTATAGGGGGCTGGGGTAAAAGCACTACACTGCCATACTGGATAAGGCAAATAAAGAAGCCTGCGTCCCTTTTTCACATTGGGAATCTCTTTCAAACTGCAGACAACTGTCCAAAAACCTTCCTAGATGGACCTTCCAACCCCCTCGGTGTGACTGCCTCTCAAACTGTTCCTAGGGAGAAGGAGGCTCCCGTCTGACACAAACCTCCCGTTCCCCAGCTCAAGCTTTTATCATCTTGTGCCGTTCAAAATTCACAAAGACAACCAATCCTCTGGTGACCCTGCCAGGTACTCTGACAGATCTGCGAAGGCAGCTGTCTGCTCTTCTGTGAGCTACACACACCCGAGACTTTCAGTGCTTTAGCCAGACCTGTGGTCCTACAGCTCAGGTGGGACTTCCAGCACCTAAAGCAGAGGAAGCCGGCTCAAAGTTCAATGTTTCAGATGGAAGAAAATTGAGAACCTGCCTCAGTTTTGCCCATCTCGCTTTACCTCCTGCTTGCTTTTGATGCCAATTTGTAGCTTTCCAACTGTGAACTGAACGCCTCCCCATAGCACTGGCTCAGCAAGTGGGAGGGATGTGGAAGGAAGGTCAACAAGAGGAGGCATCCCAGACCTCTGTCCACACACGGAAAACTCAGAAGAAGGGAGGAAGTCACGGCTGGAAATAAAAAGCAAAGCTGGAGGTGGGAGTGATAAGAATGGCTGGGAGAGAGCAGGGATAGGGCTGTGTGGAGCTGCAGCCGTGGGGGAGGACACGGGGGGGGGTGCCCAGAGCAAAGGGAAGCTCTGCTGGACTTAATGCAGGAAAAGAAATCTCTTTGTGTTTGAAATGACAGTGCAGTGGGGCTATACATGAGCAAGCAACCATGTACTGTACTGGAAATGGAGAGGGTTTGTGTGAGTTCATACAGAGGGGTTGAAGGGAATAATTTCTTTGCGTAGTGTTCTGGGGTCCCATCGGATAGTGGGCACTGGGACAGCTGCGTGGTGAAACCGTCATATCATTGAGAAAGCCAGAAGGCAGCAAACATACTAAACCACAGCCAGAATGACTCAAAACCCCTGCAGAGTGGAGAAAGCAGTGGTTACAGGAACAGCAGAAGGAGGTGGGTGGAAAGAAGGGAAATGGGGTGTGAGGAATCCTGGGCAAATGCTCCTCTGAACAACAGCACGCTCCTAAAACCAGCTCTGCCAGCGACTCCCAGCAAGCGGCTGGAGCACACCCGGGCAAAGCGGGGCGCAGGCGACGGCTGCCCAGCCGACATCTGTGTTCGGTGACAATAGCACGGCCTGACAAGTTCATTGTAGCTTGGCACGGGGCAGCAGGTGGGAGAGGCAGCGTGCGCAGCCACCTGCTCGGCCGCCTGTGCCTCCCGTCCCCTGGGGCCACTGCGGATGCTCCGCTGCATCCGAGCTCCAGAAGAGGGGTGCCTGACATGCAGCCCGCAGGTAGGGCGAGGGGTTGATACCCACTGCCAGGATCTGTATTATAGCAGGGCTCTTAAAGTAGCTGTGGAAGTGTTGTGCTTTTACCTTTTATAGATTTCACTTGGTTGGAGAGCAAGACAGCTTCATTTTTTTCTTTTTTTAAAAAAAAAAATCTGGTTTAAGATAATTTTTTTGTCTGGAATTAAGCAATGTGTTATGGAAGGCTGAAACATGCATGAAAATAAATGAGGGAAAAGCAAACCAGCTGAGCCAAATCCTACACCTGTAACTCTTCCTGAACTCACCAGGCAGTGGGAGAGCTCAGCTGCTCCCAGCACTTGGCTTGTGTTATCTGAATGTCATTATTGTACAATAGGGTTTGATCTGAACTGGCATCAGTCTTGCTGGGGAGTGAATGGACTGAGAGCGACTGAAAGCAGTCGACGATCCAGCCCCCTGCGCCTGTGCTAAATAAGTATTCGTGCAACAGTCAGCTCTGGTTTAAAGGCCAGAGTCAATTCACAATAACACCAATAAACTCGGGTCGTTCACTTCTGGTCAGCCCTGCTGTACCTCAGGGGGAGCCGACAGGGAATTCTCCTCAATCTCTCTTTAAGTGCCAGCTAGGAACGACAGATCTGTCTGATTTGGGGTAGCGCAAGGAACTTGCTGTGTCCTGATGTTTGCTGTACAAGTCTTTTTTCCTGAGCTCTTTGATACCTACTCATATGCTGGGACAGAGCATTCACAGAGCTGTTCTGATTTACTAAGAATCTGGCTCACGGGTACCATTTAACAATCCTGTTGGCTGCCAAATGCTTCAAGCGCACATTTCTGGTTTGAGTTTTCATCTTCATAACTGCATGCATTTAGTTTTCCTGATTGCACGTACGAACGCTCGTCTAGACTGACAGCCGCACGCGGGGAACAGGGAAAGGCAGCGGGATGGCAGGTCTCGCTCAGACATCAGACCGAGCTGCGTGTTTTTGCCTTGCCAGGATTGAACCTACCCCTCCGTGGGCTTTGCATGCTGCTCAAGTGCAGTGCTGAAGATGATCCCTTTGGTTTGTCCTGAAGCAGTGAGAAAATACAGACCTCAGCGCAAAGATAGCGGTTCTAGAGTGGCATTGAAGTAGCAGGCTTGCTTCAGATATGACAAGCCAAAATACCTACTAACGCAGGAGATAAAAAAGAGTAGCTGGAAATGTTGCTGTCTTTATGCAAAAGCCAAGCTGTACCCTGCTCGTTTTGGTGCCAGATAGGCTACAGCAGAGCTGATTTCACAGGATAGCTGCTGCTGTGAGCTGAAGGCGGTGCAGCACCTTTCCTGGGGGGCACAGCACCTCTGGGGAGCCCGCCTGCCCTCCTGAGCCTCCAGTCTTAAAAAGCACTGCAGGACTCTCCTCTTCAGCTGAGCTTCCCTAGCTCGTGGAACCCAGCACTTATTCTCTAATTAAAAATGTGTTACCAGATTTCAAGGAATCTGTGTGTTGGGATTTTTTTGGTCCCTACCTCTGGTGCTTTAAGATGTCCACTCAGAACAGCAGGAAGGATTAAATGGATGCTTAAAACAATCAGCCTAAGGTATTTAGCAATTTGCTTTTAATTATGAAGAGTATATGAACATACAGTTTTTCCAAGGCAAGTTCATCCTAATTCTGTCCCCGATAACACTGATACTACATTTGTCCTGAATAAAGCCATATTTGAGCCAAGAGATGTCATTTAAAAAGTAATCCAGCCTTGAATGAAACATTTCTAACAATGGGGAAGTGAGTTGAAATTTAGGTGCCTAATCACAGTCATGGTAAAAGTGGATCTCCTGCTCTCATTTCACTTTTTTTTTCCCCCTGAATTTGTATAATTTTATCTTCTGGCCATTGGAACCGGTGGCACAGTTGTTTGCTCAATGCTCCCATTTCAGAGTCCTACATGAGAAACTCAGATTTGCTTCACCTCCTGGTTTCCCTTTGTTCAACTTAGAAGTGCTCCTGTCCACTCTTTAATTCCAGGGGTCTCTTTCCCTCTGGAAACGTGCTTTGCTGGAAGCCAAGGCAAAGTCTTGGAACAGAGGATGCCCTCACCATGCAGTGTGATGCTTTTCTCTTTCTTGCATATTCTGTGGTACAGGTTCAGTTTTCATGCTGAGACTCTTTTAGTGGCTGGATTGATCTTCCATACTGATGCAAAATTAGCAGCAGCCTGTGACCAGTATGGTTTGAATTCCTTTCCCCAGGAACTAATATGAGGGACCTTATTCTTGTTTTATCTCAGGGATGGTGTGCAACCACATCATGTCCCAGAAACTACTGAGGGACAAGCTGGAGAGTGGAGACTACCCAGCAGCTCTGGAAGCACAGGGAAGTCAGTTTGGCAATGTGAGTTAATGACTGGAGTTAAATCTTTATTATGCTAAAGTGGCCAGGATTGAAATAATTAAAATATAGATAATGGCTTAGTCTTGAGTTTCGGAGTTAACAACCCATTCTGCCAAGCAAGGCTACTACATGTGTCAAGGATCTAGGATGCTTCAGTCTCAGGAATATTAATCTCTCTTATTCTGGAGTCACAGGATGAGTCTAAAAACAATTAAAATAAATTTTATTTCTTGAGCTGAGCTTGTTTGCACATTCTGTGAGCGCAGCACTGCGAGCCTGTGTTCATACAATCCTAGTATCATTAAGGTTGGAAAAGACCTCTAAGACCATCCTGTCCAACCGTGGATCTATTCTGCTTGCGTCTGTTCCACCGGCTGCCTGCGGGCATGGCACTGGGGGGACGGTGGGTGTCAGAAGATGCTGCAGCGTAGTACCTGGGGTCAGGGTGGCTGCTTGGGGCCAGGCTGAGCTGTGTATCCCCCCCTGCCCAGCAGCCGGGGGCTCCCCAGAGCGTGTGTGCTGCCGCTCGGTCAAAGGGGCTCTTGTCCTGCCTGTCCGAAATTTATCGGTGCAAGGGCCGATAATGGAGAACTCTGAAAGATGCATTGTAGGCTGCTCAGTGGCTGGGAAAGGAGGCGTGTTAATGGGGTATTGTGTGGACCCCTGTGATCCTCGGATGCTTTGTCCGTCGTGGAAAGTTAGCAAGGAGAAGCCTTGTTCCTCTGGCACTGCCTCCCTCTGATTTACGGCCTCTCCCCTTCGCTTCGGAAGTGCCGCGACATTCCCCAGTAAATAGGGATGTATGGACGATTTTCTCTCTGTCCTTTGCCTCCTCTTATCCGCTCTTCCCAAATATGTAACCTCTGAGAAAGCTTTATTCTTCTTCAATGATCATTCAATTGTCTCCAGACTGTATCTTTCGGTGAATTTATTGCTGGCTATTTAAAACAAAAACTCAGATGCCTTTTGCATATTAACACGCGACTCTTGTTCCTGTCTGCCTAGCCTGGAAATGGTTGGATTGCTTTTATAAAGAAAAAAATGGCTAATAAAATTGGCCTCAGCACCGTTGCTTTGCAATTCTTATGAACAGTAAAGTGCTACTTACAGTCATTGATGTTAAAAGCTATTTCTAAATTATGGTGCCATTTATTATCTCTAGTGTCCAAAGTAAGTTTAAATGATGCTTATAATTCATGTTTTACCAAATTTCCCTTTCCCCCTGAGGATACCTCTGATTAACTTATGCACATTTAAGCGCTTTTTAAATTCTTCTTTTATTGCCATTATGCTCTGAAAATCTCAGCGATTCTCAAAAATGGGTAATAAACTTGAGATAAAATGCTGCAGTTTTAGATCAATGCTGACATATCGCTGTGGTGATTTCTTCAGAGCTAAAGTGATAATGCTTCATATTTACAGAATATATACTAGGTTATTACTACAGTATTACCATTTTGTTCTAAGATGAAATGAGTAATTTACCAATTTATTAAACAGTTACAGTTAAGTATTGCTTAGGACATTACCACACCAATCTGTTTACTTAGCTTGAAGAGTTACCATTAAGAAACCCTGTTTATTTAGGTAAAATCTGTAATGATTGTGCCCTCCATTAAGAAACTTATTTTTTCTGCAAGCCTAATTGCCTGGAAATGAGTTTCTCCTTATTTACTATCGTGTATTCTGCTAAGCTAGCTAAAAACGTCACCCTCGCAAGAAGCGCTGGAGAAATTAATAATACATATATGGAACAGTTTTAATTAGTACAATACCAAATGTTAATAAAAGATTTATGATCCCGTTAAAAGTTCTAACGTTCACAACAGGAAAAGATCTGAAATGTGGCAGCAGCAATGTGTTAAAAAATAAACAAAAGCTGCCAAACTCTCCCAAATCAAGGAGAGGAGATTTTTTTTTTCCTTACTCCTGTCCTTACGTGAGTCCTAGCTGAGTGACCTGTAAGGTCAGGCTCTGACCCCATGGGAACCAGGGTAAATCTAGAATGGCACGAGGATAGCCAGAGGCATTATCCTGGTGTGATGGGAGGGGATGGAGAAGCCCAGCACAGTGGAAGAAGCTGCATTTAATTCAGTTGGTGCCACCAGGGCGAGAGGGCAGCTCCTCTCTGAGAGATGCAATCCACAGCTGGCCCAAGGTGGGATTAGCAGGAGCTTCAGCACTGCTGGCACAACCTTTCTATTTCTTTCTGATATCTAGTATGAACCTCCCCTGGCACAGGTTGAGGCCATTCCCCCTTGTCCTGTCCCGTGTTGCTTGGGAGAAGAGGCCAGCTCCCTCCTCTCCACAACCTCCCTTCAGGTAGTTGTAGAGAGCAATGAGGTCTCCCCTCAGCCTCCTCATCTCCAGCATAAACACCCCCAGCTCTCTCAGCTGCTCCTCATAAGGCCTGTTCTCCAGCCCCTTCACCAGCTTTGTTGCTCTTCTCTGGACTCGCTCCAGAGCCTCAACATCCTTCTTGTGGTGAGGGGCACAGAACTGAACTCAGTACTCGAGGTGCGGTCTCACCAGTGCCGAGTACAGAGGGAGAAGAACCTCCCTGGACCTGCTGGTCACACCATTTCTGATACAAGCCAAGATGCCATTGGCCTTCTTGGCCACCTGGGCCACTGCTGGCTCGTGTTCAGTCAGCTGTCAACCAACACCCCCAGGTCCTTCTCCTCCAGGCAGCTTTCTAGACAGACTTCTCCTAGTCTGTAGCTGCTCAGGGTTGTTGTGCCCCAAGTGCAGGACCCGGCATTTGGCCTTGTTAAACCTCATGCCGTTGGTCTCAGCCCAGTGGTCCAGCCTGTTCAGATCCCTTTGGAGCCTCCCGACCCTCCAGCAGATCCACACTTCCACCCAGCTTGGTGTCATCTGCAAACTTGCTAAGGGAGCACTCGATGCCTTCATCCAGGTCGTTGATAAAGACATTAAACAGGACTGGACCCAGCACTGAGCCCTGGGGAACCCCACTTGTCACTGGCCTCCAGCTGGATTTAACTCCGTTTCTCACCACTCTCTGGGCCCGGCCAGCCAACCAGTTTTCCACCCAGGAGAGTGCTTGCGCCCGTCCAGGCCAGAGGTGACAGTTTCTGAAGCAGAATGCTGTGAGAAACTGTGTCAAAGGCTTTACTGAAGTCCAGCAAGATCCATCCACAGCCTTTCCCTCATCCAGCAGCCGAGTCACTTTGTCATAGAAGGCGATCAGGTTAGTTTGGCAAGACCTGCCTTTTGTGAACCCATGTTGACTGGGCCTGATCACCCGGTTCTCTTGCAAGTGCTTCGTGATCGCACTCAAGATCACCTGCTCCATGACTTTCCCTGGCACTGAGGTCGGTCTGACAGGCCTGTGGTTCCCTGGATCCTCCCTGCGACCCTTCTCGTAGATGGGCACAACATCAGCCTCCAGTCCAGTGGAACATCCCTCGTCAGCCAGGACGGCTGGGAGATGATGGAAAGGGGTTTGGCAAGTACATCTACCAGCTCCCTCAGTACTCTTGGGTGGATCCCATCTGGCCCCATGGACTTGTGAGTGTCTAATTGGGCAAACAAGTCTCTAACCACCTCCTCTCGGATCATGGGAGCTTTGTTCTGCTCCTCTAGTTCCTGGGTGTGTACACACATAGATAATAAATATGGGCATCTCATGACTATTTTCAACCTACACCTTTTGTGACAGTGAATAGGCTGAGCTGGAGCACTTTGTCATTCCCTTTTGCTAGGGTGTCAAGCTGTGTGCACTGGCTGCAGAAGCATGGAGATACTGCAAGTTTCTTCTCCAGTGGTAAAAGCCTTCCTTTCTTAGGGTGTGAAGCCCTTTATGTTGAGATTCAGGATGCTGAAGTGGATGTACACTCTGTGCTGGGGCTTTTTTCCTTTTTATTAATTCCTCTGTGGAAGCTATGTATGAAAAATCTGAGCCAAGGTCCCAAGCTGAATCCCTGGAAGCCGCCTGCCCAGGGAAGTATTTGCTCTGCCCTGAGGAACAAATGAATGTCAGAGGTTTACTGAATTATCTGGGAAACGCAGAGATTTTATTCATTCCTAAACTTCATAATGTGACTTTCCTTATTTGTTCTTTCCAAGGCCAGAAAAGGAAACACCAAATTTATTCTTGCAAATGTAGCAATATTGATTAAATCATAAAGCACATATAAATACATATTGACTCATATTACATTAAAGTATCTATCACTTACGACTTGTTCCTCAATAATACTATAGTTATTTAAAAAAATGCATTAAAATTGGCATTACCCCAAGGAAAGTAGCATCTGCCATCATTATTATTAGAGTTTGACAAATAAAAGCTTTAAAAAGGATGCAAGTGTTAAAAATGGAAACCCACCTCCCTTCTCCCACAAGAGTGACCAGATATTTCTGGCTGTACCAGTCACTCAGGCACGGGTCCTGACCTCTGCTGATTTAACCAGTACTTTAGTTTTGTTGGAAAACTTTGTTGTGGGTGGTATCCTGATCCATGGTGTGAGAGGATGGGTATCTGCACAGCCTCCCCTGTGGAGCTGGGAGGTTGTCTCTGGCTGTGGCTGGCCCTGGTGTGGCTGGTGGGGAAGCTCAGCTCTGTGCTGAGACAAAACCAGCCAGGCAGTGAGGTCAGGTGGGCAGCTGCCTGCCCGCATCTGCATCTCAGCCGCTCCCACCAAACTGATGCTTTAAGCCTAAATTCAAAACTGAGATCCTCACAACCTTTGCTTAACTCTAGGGGTTCCTCACGCTTCCAGGCACAAGCTTTCTGCTTCCAGAGTCTCTCAAGTGCTAAGATTTTTGCAGGTTTCAAATGTTGTCATGGATAACTGCATTCTGGTTGTGCAACAGGTGTTCAGCTGCACTGATGAGAGCATTCATGGGTGGTAGCGTGTCCCCTGGTTTGAGACCCCCTGGGTGCTCAGTGCCCGTGTCCTAAAAATCTGACTGAATTTTGCAGGTCGCGTGGGCATAGAGCAAGGACTTCACCTGCTACTGGATGAAGGTTCTGGTTCTATAACTCAATGAGTGCTTAAAGCATACTTCAGAAAACAGGGTCAAATTTCTGTCATAATTTGAGCAGAAGAAGGACATCAGTCTGGCTCTTTGGCATCCTGAGGACACTTCTTCGTGTTTTAAGTGAGGGAAGACTCATGTGGTTTACAAACCTGTGAGCAGGGAGAGCAGCTACAGCCATCACCTCTCCAGCAAGGACCAAGAGCTTTGGTGCTTTCTGCTGTAAGTTACTCCTCTCCAGCAGTTTCTAGGTTGGTAGACTGGATTTTGTCTCCTGCTCTTAGAAGTTGAGATTTTTTTTTTCCAAATATAACCTGGGAGTCTAATACATAAGTTGTCAGGACAGCCGGCCCGTAAATAACGCCTTACGATGCTCAAGGATGGGGTAATCGATGAAGAAATAATGCTCAGTTTGTGTACTGGAAGCCACTGAGCTCAGTGGGAAGGGGACCATGAAGGTAGAAATCATCCCACTAGTGGAGAGCAGTGGGAGGATGCACCTTATTTACTGGGGTGTGAATAGAGTGGGAATTGCAGGAAGGATGCTTAGCTTCTTGCTGATAAAAATTAAACATCTTTGGGTTTTGGGGCAGGGCCAGGTGGCTCCTGTGAACACACAAAAGTGGGCAAGAAATTGAGTGTATGCCAACTCCAAAAATGCTCAGGACCTTCTGTGGTTGTGCAGGAGGAGGAACTTGTCTGCAGTGAGGGCATGAGCATGTGCGCAGGATGGGTTTCTGCTGCTGCGCAAACACTCCAAGTCCTGGAATCGTGCTGCAGGTTGATTGTGCAGAGATTTAAGGATTTCTGTTAGGTTTAAGAAACTTGGTCCTTATTAGGGTTTTGTAGAATCATAAATCACCAGGTTGCAAGAGACCCACTGGATCATCGAGTCCAACCATTCCCATCAATCACTAAACCATGTCCCTCAGCACCTCGTCCACCCATCCCTTAAACACCTCCAGGGAAGGGGACTCAACCCCCTTCCTGGGCAGCCTCTGCCAGTGCCCAATGACCCTTTCTGTGAAAATTGTTTTCCTAATGTTCAGCCTAAACCTCCCCTGGCAGAGCCCGAGGCCATTCTGCAGGTTTGCTGCTTCATACAACCTGTAAGACTGCATGCAAGTGTGCTGCCTTCTTATGTGCAGCATAAAACCAGAGAGGAGTTTTTTTAATACTCAAATTTCTCTTTTGCAGAATGTGTTTGGCCTTCTCCGTGCAACAAAAAAATCCAGCAAAATACTGTCCACATGGCTATTTTATGCTTCTGCTTGTCTTTCCTTCCCTTTATAATTAACCTAATGTGATATCTGATCCCTGCTCTTTTTAGTGTTGGTGTGCCCATCTGACAGCACTCACACTGTTATTTCTTAGATAAGCTAATCACTTCTTAATGACTGGACAAGGTATCTTTATTTAACTGCATAAAGAGATTTCACTTTTGCCGTTAAGATATGACTGCTGGTTTATGTTTTGTTAATGACATGTAACATCGGTGTAAGACTCAGGTGGCACCCACGTGTTGGAGCGGGCTTGGCTGGCTGGTTTTAGAGAGGCTGTGAAAGGGGCAGGGAGAGGAGGAACTCGTTTCCTATTAATCAGAATTTATTAAGCAAGCCCTCTGTGAGCCTGACTAGCTGCTGCTGCTTCGCTGCCTGGTGTGTGGCCATGGGGCTGGTGCTGCAAAGTCAGAGATGGGTTTAGGTCCCACCACCTCCCTGGTGTGTATGGTTGAGCACCTACACAAGTGTTTATTTGCAAGATTATTTTAAGTGCTTGCTGTAAGATTATTGTAAGGGCTTATTTATAAAATAAACTCATCCCTAAAATGTGCAAGCACAAGGGGCAATACTCGGTGAGATCCATATGTGAACCATGTATGTACAGGTCCATATTTCCTCCTCAACTTTCTATTTCTCTCTTTACTCTTGGAAACGGTAGCTGGATGAGATGGGCAGAGCTCTGCCCTGCAGCATCGTGTGCTCACAGCAGAATCCTGTTGGACCTGGAACTGGCTAAGGGACACGCTGCGAGGTGGGCAACAAGAAAGTCCAAACATCACTAGACTTTGTCGTGAGAGGGAGGAGCTGGTGTCCACGCTAGCATGGTGCTTGCGGGGAAGGGGTCTGTCTGCAGCAGGGTGGTGTAAGCTGGAGCCTTGGTGTGCACTGCTGGTAGCAGGGCTAGACACAAGGTGACTCAATTTCAAAGCTCAACCCTCTGTGCCTTGAGATAAAGGTCCCAGACACAGAATGGACCGTTTAGCCTGTTGTGCAAAAACATGCTTTCGGAGCAGGGTTTTCTCTGCATAAAAGTGAGAGAAGTGGGCCCAGTGAGACTAAATCAGTGCATTTGGCTGAGCTCTGAGAAGTTACTGGAGATTTGGCTAGGAACAAAACTCCCAGCACCTCTGAGCTCAGAGTGAGATACCTCCTGGTCTTAGCTCCATGAGCCTGCAGACATCAAGAGGGAACTGGCATTTGAGCTGGTTTTACCTATCAACACCCTGTGCGCATGTGCTTTCAAGCTCTGGAAGCACCCACAAGCTCCCAGTGGTGCTTCGAGGCTCACTTATCATTTAGAGCAGAGTTTTTTGGGAGGATGCAGAAACTCAAGACGCTTCCAGCCTGCAGCTGTCAACACATCCCTGGGGCTGGGTCCTCTTCTGGGGCTGGAGAGCAAGGGCTCAAAGGGAAAGCCAGGTCCTTTAAAGCCTCTGAAATTGTTCTACCAAAACTGAAGGCAGCAGAAATCCTTCTTGTTTTGTCCCTAACATTTGTGAGTACCTTACAGTGTTAGTTCGTCAGAGAATCTGTATTCCTGCCTGACAGCAAAAGCGCCAGGCCAAGTCCTTGCGATTTTCATTTTATTGGCTGACTCTAATGTCATTCTTATCAATGATATCTTTTCTTTCCCAGTAGCATGTTCTAATAAGAAACTAAATCGGGAAGACAAATAGCTTCTAGCACCTTCATTTTGTTGGCTCCTACCTCCATCTATGGCATGTTTACAAGAAAACATTTATCGCTGGAGCGCTTGCCTGCAATAAGGAAAGAGCTGATGACAATGTTGTTTAAGTGGGGTCCTCCTTGCTTGGCTGGGTGGATGCAGAGGGCTGGAGATCTTTCTGTTGTGCTGCACAGCCCCGTCTCCTTGGGACCTAATCCAGACCAGTGCTAAAAATCATCACCCTGAGCTGTCCGCCTCCACATCAGGTTTTTGGCAAGAAGGAGAAGCAGCCCCATGAATCATTTTGGAGGAGAAAGGGCTCGGCTGCTGTAAGTTGGTAAGTATGGAGCAAAAGTAAGTTTTCTTACTAGGATTTGTAAGAGCTTCGCACTTGGGGCAGTGTGGATGGTGGAGCTGTCTGAGCACAAGCAGTGGGGAATCCAGCATATTTTTGAAATGCAAACTTAGATTGTGGCTTGTCCCTATTGAGGGCAAAACTCCACTTGATAGTGGTGTGTATTGTAAATAACTCTCCAAACTCTACATAAAGACTGAGGTATCTTACGGTAAAAGCTGTGAGCGGGGCTGGGACAGTCCTTGTCAAACCCATCTGAGTCCCCTTGACTGCTGGGATGTCAGGAGTGTTAATACCCTCTTTTGCAGATGGGAGAATGGGGATAGCAAGAGGTCAAGTGGCTTCATTAGGCCCCAGAGGATTTCGCTGTCGGAGCTGAAAGCTGGAGCGTGGCATGGCAGGGAGCGCTTTGTCCCGCACTCAGGGCTTCAAAGGCCCTTCTCTTGTAAATCCTTGAGAGCTTTGATCTCGCACTTAAACTCGCAGTTAACTTTGTCCCTTGCCATTTTCGTTGCTGGTGCGGCAGGCGCTGATGCTTGCTGAAAAGTGTCAGCAGGCTCGTGGGGTGGCTTTGACCTCCCTCGCTGAGGGGTTCTGCCAAGGGAAATGCTGCCAGTCGTGGCGGGATTCAGCACCCTCCCAAATCCCAGAGGGGAGCGAGCAGCAAGAGGCATCTCTGGGCAATTCTGGCACCAACTGTAGCAGTAATAACAATTAGCAATTATGCAGAGTTATATGCCTTTGGTGCCTATTACAGGCATCAACGAGGAGTTCTGTTTCTGTTCTCTACTTGTAGCTTGGCCTGATGCTTGCATTTTAATAGCAGATGCTCTAAGATAATTAGAGCCACTGCAGATAATACCAGGGGTGATTTGCTGCTGCACGCGGTTGTGGCGTGACCAGTCAACCTTCCCGGCCCCCCAGTACGTGCCAAGGTCTTCAGTGGTTGAAAGCCACATGCCATGTGGAGAAGGAGGGAAAAGAATGGGAAACGGTTTCTGCTGCTCACAGCAGAGTTGTCTTGGGATCCATCTCCAGGTGATGTGCTGGGAATGGGGTGGTGGATACCTTCTCCGGAGCTGTGGGGTTTGCAGGGATAGGTGCTACCATCTCTTTACCTGGCATGCTCTCTGGAGTTGGAGCTGCTAGAAACCAACTTGGAAACAATGCCTGGGAGGATGTAGAGGCTCCCGCCAGGCTCTGCAACACTCCCTCCTCACTGGCGCCGGGGAGCTAACACGCTTTTACAGAGGAGATGAAATGCAGATCTGTGCTTCAGCTTCTTCTCCGTTCCTCCAATTCCCCTAGAAAAAAAAATGGTTAATGTAATATTCCATCGGATTGGACTCCGAGGAGCAGAAAGCCAATTTTGGGGGAATGTGAGCCAACCTACATTTAACTGGGATGCTGATATTTACTGTTGCGGTGATCCGGGCCCGTAGCATGGGTGAAGTCGCTGGCTGGGGATTCAAAGTCCAATTAGGCGGTGTTAATAGAGAAGGCGGCGATGCTTCATTGAGAGAAATTACTAAAATTGTACTTTTAGGACAGTCAATTAGCTGTGTTTTGACAAAGCAACAAAAAGATGAAACTGAAGCCCTTGAAAAAAGAATGAGAGAATTCAGAGGGAACATGTCTGTTTGGGGAATCCTAATATTTTTTGTTGAAATCATTAAGTGAAATTAAATACTATTTTAAACCAAAGGGATAGAATATCTAATTAAGATAGAAAAAAAGGTTTGGGTAAGGGTATTGTTGAGGGGATTAGAGAAATGGTTTACAATTCGTGTTGACTGAGGCGGGGCCCCCTGAATATATTAGGTATATTAGTAATAGGGATGGGAAAAAACTCTTGATGAGCTGATCTGAAGTTCAGGGAAGGTTTCTTTAGGGTGACTCAAAGGCTCCCGGCCTCCAGAGTGCAGTGTGGGAATGAAGCCAGGGATATCAAGGACAAGGCGTATTTGCAGCTTCCCTGGGGCTCCCATCCAGCGGCACGATCCCAGTGGTGGTGAGGGAGCCACTCCAGCAGCAAAGGGGGCTGCAGGGCTCACCAGCAGGAAGGTGGAGGAGGATGTAGGGAGTCCAGGGTTACCTGCATAATGGGACGTTGGTGGGGTAGTGCAGACCACAGACCCCACGGGTGCATCCTGTCCTGCATCCCTGGTACCAGTGGGATGCTATGGGAGCCTATCCACGAGCCCTGACCAAGCTACTGGCAGAGACCTTCTGGACAGAATGCTTGAGCGCCTTCATTTCACATGGTTGTGCTTCCCCTGAGACTGAAATCTCGGCTTCACGATTATGTTTCCAGGAGTCAATCTTAGATCGGTGTGTTCCTCTAGGACGGAGGCCAGGGTGGTGAGCTGGGCGTCCCTTGCCAGCATCAACCCCAGGGCATGGAGAGCGCTGGCCCTGCCCTCAGGAGGGTGCAAGCTGGACGGGAAGGGCAGGAGGTTTCTCTGGCAATTTCTCTGTAACTTGTGATGATTTTCCCATGTTTTGCATCCAGCACTCCAGAGGCTCCTGCTCTTAACATGCAGCCTAAAGGCCTCTCTGAAAGAACTCTGGTTTTGACCTATATCATCATATTGTGTAATTCATTTGATATACAGACACAGTTAGTGAAATATGCATGCTATATTATATTAAAGAGAAATGTAACCTTCAATTGGTATCTGATGTGCACTTTGCAATAACTGCTATTAGTTGTCTATAAAACTCCTAGACATCATTTGATTTTATTACCATGATATTACTTTTACTCGGGAACATATAGAAGGAGTGGTGATTGCAGGTCTTCAAGTGCTTACTGGGAAACATTTAACACAGAATGTTTTATTTATTAGCATAAAGAGACACAATGGATTGTTGGTGATTAAAGTGATGATACTGCTGCCATACTTGTCAAAAATATAGACCTAATTCAATAGAAAGGCGACAGTCAGTCTCCATGTTGATCTATGCTGAAGCAAACTGCCTCTGAAAGCAGTACAAAGCCTGAATTGGCCTCTTAATTTTATGCTCTAGGGCATAGTATAAAAAGGGGAATTCTTTCTAAGTGCCTGTAATTGCATGTTACCAGAACCCAAAAATATAAGCCAAATTTTTGAAATTATAAGTGTTAAGCTTTCCATTTCAATTCCTTCCCCTCCTTCGAAAAAAAGAAAGCATCAAAACAGAAGAGAGCTTTAAAATGCCTCGCTATCCCACATCATTAATAAAATATACAGCGTACTTAGCCTTTAATTGCAAATGTACATTTTAAAAGAAAAGACTTTTTAAAAAAATAAATTGTTTTCCTTCTCTTCCAGCACAGGAGCCGGGGACCCGCTGGCCCCAGCTGGACACGCACCCTCCATTTTGAAGCAGTGTGTTTCAAACAACTGCGATCTCCTGTGTGTTTTAGATCTGCTTGTATGGGCTGGAATATAATTTCCCTTGCTTAGATGGGTAAGGCTTTGAGTTAGGTAAGTTGTGCAGGTCTGGCTCTGCCCAGGCAGGCGATGCTGATGCTCTTGCTGGATCCTAGAGGTTGAGCCAGCACAGAGGTGCTGGCGAGGTTTGTTGGTGAGTTCAAACTGTTCAGGTAGAGCAGCTTTGCAGCAGGAACCTCAAGTGGAAAGAGCTTGTGTCCTTCCTTTGCCCTGTGCTAAAATGGGATTCGCTTTGCATAGAAACACCACAGCAGCTGCCTTGGAAAAAGTCAGATATTCCCCCCGCGCCGCCCTTGCATGGGTCTGTGTTTACAATTTCACTCCTCTGAGAAGACAGCAAGAAAGAAAAATATAAGATTAACCATTTTGTACACTTGATGGCTTCATTGGACAGGCAATAAATCAATGCAATTGAATTGGAGAAGATAGTCTTCAAATGCTATTATCTGTCTCTCTGTTATTGAGCTGAGATCCTTGGACTGACAGAGATCCCTCCACCTCCAGGATTCCCTTCCCCAGGAAACCTGCAGGACTTGACCTGCTCCAGGGCTTGTCCTGAACCCCTCTGGCAGCCCCGCACTTCCCTGCAGATTTCATCCTTTTGGGGTTTGTTATCCAAACCCCATTCTTTTGGGGTTTGCTCTTACATAGTTATGTTGTTAGGGTGCAAGCAGGAAATCATCTTAAATGCTAACACTGGTGAAAAATATTGTACTCATAATGACAGAGGAGCAATCTGCCACAGAGCCGAGGGTGGCACTGCTGTGTGCCCCAGGGGAGCGCTCCCAGAGCTGGAAGCAGGGGTTTTAGAGAGCTAATCTGGTCTTCTGTGCATCTGCTTTTGCCTTCTAGTGGTGAGATTGCCCGCGAAGGTCAGGCTGCCACAGTCCCTGCAATCATGGACACTTACTTATCCAGGGCTGTTTAGAGAGCACAGGGATCTCCTGGTGTTCTTGCCTGATTTGGGTGCCTGTATTTCCATAGCTTTTCAGGAAAGATGAGAGCACTGTGGAATTTGTTTTCTTGCAGAAAAGTTGTAAATAACAGCTTAAGAATACCCAAAGGGCCAGATTTAATGTTGATTTCATGAGCCTGCATCCCGCAAAGTTACTGCCAAGTTATACCTTTGTAAATGAAAGGTAATTCAAGCCAAAGCTCAAACACCACAAGGACTGATGCTGATTTCAAGACTTCAAAGGTGTTTTGTTAGCAAAATATTCTGTTTCTCTAATGCAGGCTTTAATATTTTAATGTCATCCTTACGTGGTGGCATAAAGGTTAAAAATTTTTTGTTCACAGGTGAAATCCCCACTCCTTCTACTGTCCCAGGTCTTTCTCAGCCCCAGTAACTTGTTAAATTTTCCCTTCGACATATGTAATTTCGGAGTGCCCTCTGGTGTGCAGACACCTCCAATGCATCGCCCTCACTCACCCCTTTACCCTCCAACAGGTCTACCTGTTTCTAACGCTTTGCAGTGATCTATCCCTGTTCCTCCACGTTTCCTTCGAGGACATCAGACCCAAATGCGAGTCCCCACTGGATCAGGCTGCCCAAGGCCCCATCTAACCTGGCCTTGAACACCTCCAGGGATGGGGCAGCCACATCTTTTCTGGGCAACCTGTGCCAGTGTCTCACCACTCTCGTGGTGAAGAATTTCCTCCTTAGGTCTAGTCTAAATCTGCCCCTCTCCAATTTATCTCCATTTCCCCTTGTCCTATCACTATAAACCTTCATGAACAGTCCCTCCCCAACTTTCTTGTAGCCCCTTCAGGTACTAGAAGGTCACTATGAGGTCTCCTCAGAGCCTTCTCTTCTCCAGGCTGAACAACCCCAACTCTCTCAGCCTGTCTTCACATGGGAGATGCTCCAGCCCTCTGGTCATCCTTGTAGCCTCCTCTGGACCCGTTCCCACAGCTCCATCTCCTCCTTATGTTGGGGATTCCAGAACTGGACACAGTACTCCAGATGAGGTCTCACAAGAAAGGAATAGAGGGGCAGAATCTCCTCCACACTTCTTTTGATGCAGCCCAGGACACAGCTGGCCTTCTGGGCTGTAAGTGCACATTGCTGGCTCACGTTGAGCTTTTCATCAACCAGCACCCCCAAGTCCTTTTCCACAGGACTGCTCTCAATCTCATCCCCAATCCTGCATTGAAAACGGGGATTGCCCCAACCCAGTTGTAGGACCTTGCACTTGGCCTTGTTGAACCTCATGAGGTTCTCAGACCCCCACTTCTCTGCCCTGTCCAGGTCCCTCTGGATGACATCCCATCCTTCTGATTACATCCATAAGTAGGACACGGACATAGCTTGAGTACCCTGGGCACTCCAGAATTTCACAGTACTTAACAATGGGTTCTGCCTATCTGATAGCTGAATCAAGAGTCCAAAACCATGATGGAAATGGCTTCATGTTGCCACTGGTGAGAAAAACACCTGGAATGTGTGTCCTTAGTTGAGCTTGAGAGAGGCAGCTTGTCTCAGTGGTGATGCGCCTCTCGGTGTGGTGCCACCCAAGGCAGTGAGCCTCTCTGCACAGATGGGACTGTGGAATTGATCCATGTATTCCAATGTATTAAGAAGAAACAAGTGAGCTGAAATAATCCTTGTTCTGTCTCCAGCAGACCTGGAGGATGATGTTCTTACACTGACTAATGACATTTATATCAGATAAGAACCTGATCCCTGTTTTCATAACAAGGAATAATGTGGAGTTTTTTTCTAAGATCCATTGGTTTTGGAAACCTAAAGGATCAGGAACGTACAAGAGTGATGAACCATCCTCCAAGCAAATGTAACACAGCGATAGCTTGTGGGCAACACTGACTTTGGGAGTGCAGAGCACTAACTCATCTATCAACAGCTGCCTATTAATGGTGTTCCTGGGATGGACCTTCTCATATCAAAATCCCATTGGTGAAGAAGTCGGAGGGATTCTGGGCTCTGCTGAGGTGGCAGAAATGGCAGATGGTAAGTAAAGTGACTGATAAGTGCTGCTTTGTAATTAAATATTAAAAGGCGTCACAACCAAGGTAATTTACACTGATAGGCCCAACCTAGCAGCAGCAGGAACCTGTGGAGATGTGTGTGGCACATCTGATTGCATCAGATCAGTTAAGATTTTACTTAACAAAGCAAAGTGAAGATCTCGGCAAAGAGGGAAAGAGCTCCGCAGAAGCTTGTTAAAGATTTGCAAATAGAGAGCAAAGCCTGAAATGTACAGTACAAGACAAATGGGAACTCTTATTTTGAGGTTGCTGTTAGCACTCAGACTTCCAAATTCTAGGTAAAATTGAAGAAGTATTGAAAAACAATTTCTTTCTTCCTAAGGAAGCTGGAAATCCTCTTCCTTGCAAAAGAAGTCCAAGGTTCTTTGGAGAACTAAATCCCACAGGACTCCAACCACCCAATCTTTAAAAGTCTGGGTCACAGAGACTCGCACCATTCGTGAGCAGAGTTCCCAGCTGGTGTGAGAAATACAGAGAATTAAACAGGAGGTCCATGTGGGTTTCCTTTGTGTCATCCAGGAGTCAAGGGAGAGCGTTACTTTTGGCATTGCATGGAACTGCTTGGGGGTTAGTTTCCCCCACTATAGGGTGAAGCTGTGAGATGAGCATCAAGATGATTATGTGAATATTTTGTCACCTTTGCATCTTGACCTGCTTCAAATTACCACCAGCAGTAAACCACAAAGAGTTCATTTGAAATAGGTTTCCAGTGCAGGTGATAGCACAAGCCCCTCCTGCCATAACTGAACAGTCTTCCAGAGGTGGCTACACTGGGATGGAAATGGCCAGCCAAACTATCTTAAACCTCTGCTGCCAGACCTGACAGTCACTGTGGGATTGAATCAAAACTGAACTCTGTTCTGGGTCTGAGTCTTGCAAGCAGCACTGAAGTGTTTATTGGGCTGGAGTCAAGCCTGGGTCAAACATCTGATATTGAGCCTGGACTGAGGAGCTCCTGGCCTCCTCCCTGCTGGGACCTGATGAAATCCTCAGCCAGGACAGCATCTGGCTGCCAACAGTGATTGGAAGAAATGGAGGAGCACAAGTTAAGATTACAGTGATATTTTCTCCTGAATATCTTCCCAAGCCATTCAAAGCTCCTAGAGCCAGAGAACGTTGTCTTTTGTCTGCCCTCCCTTGATTGATTTTACTTTTATATGTGTCCAATACAGGTAAAATTCTAGTGTCCCCAGCATCCTGTGGCAGTGACTTCCGCAGTTCTGCTGTGTGTTGGGTGAGGATCTACCGCCTCCTTTTCTTTTATTTAATTTGCTACCTACAAGTTTCATTTTATGTCCTCTATTTCTTGTATTAGGGGTGACAGCAGACAGTTGTTTCTCGTTCTCCATGCTTCTTGTTATTGAATAGCCCTTTATTCTGTGTTTTCTTCATGACAGGACTACTGCTACCTATAGTAATCAAGATGTGGTTGTACCCTGCGCTCATACACTGATCTAATGATATTTTCTGTTTCTCTCCCAGTGATTCCTAACATTCACTTTGATTTCTTTGACCTTTGCAGCGTTTCAGACAGATCATGGAGCTATGTATTACATTTCTAAAGTCATACCTGTGATCAGAAATCAAACCAGAGCCCACTGTTTTATCTGTAAAATTTTCAAAGCTGGAATTTGAAAATGAGATAAACATTAATTTCTTCAGTAAATATCTTTATCCAGAAGCCTACAAACATACAAGCATCTATGTATATAAGCATCTAAGGTGAACTGAGGATATTTTGTGTGCAGGAGCCAGTAAACCACCCTGGAATGCTGCTGTGATGCTAAAACCCCCATCCTGCTGCCCCAACTGGGCAAATAGAACCCAGAATGCAGAATGTTTTAACACTGCTGCTTACATGAGATAAGTTCAGTGAAGTCCAGGAGAGATATTGATTTATGGAGATGGCTTCAAACATCCATCTTGTTCTGTGATTCTGAAGTGGCTTCATTTCAAAGACCTCTCCCAGTCTTGTCTCTGCAAACTGGAAAGCTGTGATCACACTTGTGTATAACCACACAGCTCCAGAATCCTGGCCTCTAGGAAATGCTCTTTAGCACAAGCTGGGAATGTGGACCTGTTTTAGTCTAATGAGCAAATAGAAATGTAAGAGCTTGCCACATATATTATGTGGTTGTAGTGTGGTTCTCCTGGCTGTGACCTTGACACTGGAGGAGGTGCTTGAGACATCAGAATTCTTTACTGCGAGCAGTCAAAAGCTTGACTTCTGCTTCCATCCCTGCAGCATCCTCAGCCTGAAAGGTGCCCTGAGGAAGAGTCAAGGAACTGAGAGAATGTAGTAATGAAGTAGAGAGGGTCAAAATTTGCACATTTTCTGGGCTGGATGAGGCCAGAAGAAGAGGCATGAAATTATTCTGCTGTCAAAAGTGATGCCTTTATACCCAGCATGGGGGCCCTCCAGACTGCTGTGGAGAAGGTGAAATGCAGCAGTGCAGGAGCTGGGATGATAAGGAAACACTGGCCTCTCCAGGTCTGTGTGCAGAATCTGCAGATTTTTAATTCCCTGTGGGAATTTTGCAGAGAGATGTGATGGGGAGGGGAATGGAAGGGCCCCTTGCATGCTGGAGATGGGGAGATGCCTCTCTGCTCTAAGTTAAGAGAGCAGAAATAATGTTGGCTGTGTTTTTGACACTCCTGACATCTGTATATTCAGCTGCATATGCCAATGGGTGCCTGGGGAGAAAATGTGACCTTCAGCTGGTGTGCCTGAGGTACTTGCACACCTGTGAGAAAAGTCGAACCCAGTAGAGAACCAAGGGAAGGAAAAGGGAGGATTATTTTCTTTCCTTGAGCAGATTTCTTTTGAACACTTAAGCCGTGAGAGGTGCCCAGGGACGCAGAAAAGATTCTCATTGAGCCAAATGGGGTCTTCTACACAATTCAGTGATGTTTGTGGGCCTGTGAGTTAATTTAGATCATGCCATCCCACCTCTGCGGTCTGTGACCATGGCTGAGTGCCCTCAGCCCATGCAAGACCTTCTAGTAAGTGAGCCTCTAGCAGGAGAGGTGTAGACAGGAACAGGCAGACAAACCTCACCTGGGAAACTGGGGACTGCATGAAATGGGGGAGAAAAGGCAAACAGGTACGGAGGAACCTGATTTGGGGTCACTAGATGGTGCTGTTGATCCTAAAATGAGAACGGACAGCTCAGAAGAAGGAATCTCTGCGCTAAACTTGCACCCAGACCATCAGCTCAAGCTACTGCTGACTGACAGCATCTTAACACGCTTCCCAAATACCAAATAGACCTGCACTTCAGGCTCTGACAATGAAGCTCTACAGATCGAAGACACGCATAGGAAACACAGGAAAACCAGGACCTGGCCTAGCGTGTGCTGTGGCTCCACCTCACGGCTTCAGGCCTGCCTTTCCCGCAGCCTGCAGGAGCCATGGCTCATGGAAGAGGCTACTTTGAAGCCTGTGCTGCAGAAGTAGATGTGAAAACTGATGACCAGGCCAGGCTATTTCATGCGGAGTACCTTGTATTCTCTACCGTCTCCGTGGCCTTGGTTGCCTGCAGGCGGTAAGCAGAGCTCGTGCACGTCAGCAGTGACGCAGAGCATCATTTTGGGATCAAGTTCACGGGGTTTAACAAGTAGGGAAGTGCTGTGGGCTGGCAGCAGGTACAACAGTAACTTACAGCAGCAAATGATATTACAAGGGGAGGCACTGTCGACCAGCTCATGGGTTAAGGGCATCTGGCATCGTTAGAGCACAGTAGCTGAAACGGCCGTGTAGTCTGCCTTACCAGTTTACATGCACGCTGCTTGTGGAGCTCTTCACCAACATATTCTTTCCCAGGGTATCGCAGCCCCAGCAACTGCAAACTTTTACTACTCCTACTGGGAGCTGGTGTCACCTTTCGGATGAGTGGGGCACAGGAAGCTTCAAAATACATTGAATTTTAGGGCCATTATTTTCCAGGCAAAAACCCCCAGAAAACAGCGCAGATATAGAAGCAATCTGTGATGTAAGACGTGCCCTGGAGTCAGGGGTCCCAGGGAGGAAACAGCACCCGGGAGTGTGGGTAGACTCCTTGACCTAAAATGTTGCTGCAAAGCCATGTATGTGCACAATATACAGAAGTTTGTGGAATTCAGTTTACATGATTATGTTATAAATTGAGGCGAATAATTTGATTTGGCCTTTATGGATCAATTAATTGTTTATTGATTACAGCAAGCAATGACAAGCAAACAGCGCTGGGTGCAGCCGGGGAGCCCGCGCTCCGCCAACGGCTCACACTGGCTTCCCCCCACCTTCAGTCTTTTATATGGTTCCATCTCCGTGTTCGTGGGGTACTCTGCGTCTGCGTCGCCAGTTAGACAGTTGTTCTTATCTGTGCAACACTTCAGCAACTCCCTCCGAATTCTTCCATATACCTGACTCCTTGGTTTTCTGTAGTTTAATTAGTTTTAGCAAAAGGCAATTTTGACACAACAACCCTTATCTACAAATATATTCTGTCTTTTAATCTTTATCCATATATGGTTATACAACCCAATTTGTGCCTAGGCAAACACAAAACTGTCTCTTTTTTCTGTCTTGTGGTTTCTTGTTATCTACACAAGCTCTCCTCCCCATTTGATTTACTACTTGATGAACAAAGGGTCCTATCTATCACAATTATATCCTGCTTAAGGACAGTTCGTCCCTGCAACAGGTCATACAATTCAATGGAAGAAGCATCCTTCTCACACCCTGTCTTGCACATCTAGCTCCTGTGACACTCGGAGCCCTCACCCTAGTATGTGTCCTAGTCTGTGACCTGTTGATGTAGTCCAGGTCACCACAAAAATCCAGCTTTTACTCTTTACTATTGTAAACACTTGGCTGAGATGCAGGCTAGCACCATCCATTTGGGCATGAGTAGAGCCATATCTGAACTTCAGCTGCACGCAAACCCCTCAAGCATACAATTTTGATGTCTTTTTGTGAACGGACCTATATTCCTGTACATGTATTATTTCTGAATTAGAACCAATTGTTTCATATTCAAGGCTTGATCATTCATACCAATTGTTTAGACCTTGTGCCTGTTAGTATGGGTTTTACAGTATTTAAGGAAAAAAAAAAAGAAATATCAGGCTCTCTTATGTTAGTCTTGTGACACTAACACCTGCTGTAACCTATGTGTGTCATTTTGTTTGTTACCCACCCTGTGACACCTCAGTGCCTTCCTTGTGGACATCCTGGCTGGAATGTCCTTCCTCCCTTTTAGGGATGAAGCTCTGTCCTGCTCCTGCTGCCAGGTGCTGCTCATGGTATACTAGTGATAAAAGTTTGCAGGTCCCTTGTGCTGCCCCATCTGATGGTCCTGATCCATGGTTATTTCAGGTTAAATTGATTTCCAGGTTTGCAAATGGTCTTTTTGATATCGAGGAGGGGCAAGTGTTTTGATGCCTTTTAAAGATTTTAGCCCCGAGTTCACTGGGGCAGGAATTACTGAGCAGTGAAAGGAGGAGGATCCCAGGGAAGAGATTATGTGACAGATCATGTCATCATGTCATTACATAAATTAAGATTGCACAGGAAATCTTTATTATGTCTTTAGCTTCTGATTGCCTGACTGCAGCTGCGCTGTGGCTTTAACCACGTTTACAATGCAATTTCTTAAGATTTGTAAAAGCTTGCTAAAAAGAGAATTCCATTAAGGGAAACCATGTTGACTCCAATTTCTTCCTCCATTCTCCTTGTACAGCTATTTCTAAATCACTTGTAAGCTTTTTCAGCTATGCCAAGTATTACATAGCGTAGAGTTGAGCAGAGTAAGATGATCGATACTGTAATGGACTTCTCATCCTCGTACATGGCAGAAATAATAAATGTCATGATGTATGACAGCCCTTTTAAAGACCTTTGGAGCCAAACGAGACATAGGAAGCATATATCTCCTACTTCCTACCCCTGTTTTGCTTCTCTGTGTCTGTTCTTTGTTTCCTCCCACATTTATTTCCTCAGTAATGGAAGTCTGCAATTGAATTAAAAGCGACTCTGTACACATGAGAACATGCTGTGGCTGCATTGGTCCCCTTTGACAGGCCTGGGTGGACTTCTGTAGCCTCTTCTGAGCTGCTTAGGGCTGCATAGGGTGGGTTTTTGGGGGGTCTGACTAGTAGCGATGTACTCCTGTTGGCATTACACCAGGTAAATACACACGCAAAGAGCTGCAGCCTCTTTCACTGTTACCATGTAGTGTTCACCTTCCTATCCTAGTCTGTTTGGCATTTGGGTCATGCCAAAACATCACTTCAAATTTTGATTCTAGTTTTCATTTTCAAGCCAAATCAAACAAATGTCTTATCTGCATTTGTATGCTCTTCTTGCCTGTGATGTCTGATAATTAAAGATGCCCTTCTTCTACCAGTGACACCAGCTGCCACATTTGGTGGGAGATTTTAAATGGAGTAGATGGGAAAGGTGGTTCATGATGCTTAAGTGATGGCCCTGCTCTCCTCTTTTTTGACCTTGACACCCATCAGAGTGTTATTTCTAAACACACACGAGATGCATAGGTTGCAAATGAACAATGCCATTGATATAGGATGCAAAGAAAGGGGAAAAAAAGATTTTTCTTGTTTTGCTTAAATACTCTTTCACATGCTACAGGTGTGTCACCTTGTATTTAAGTAAAGACAAGAGCTGGTTGGAAGATGATAAGAGAAATAGGAAAAACCCCACACATTTTAACCCATATCAGCATTTCCAAAGCAGCTGTAATTAGAATGCCTTTGGTGTTGGTGCCACAGCGAGCAGGGCGCTGCTCTAGACTCAATACCCTACAGCTGAAATGACCCTGTGGCTCTAGAAGGGTGCCTTTAAGTACCCTTTAAGTGGCCTACAGGAAAGTCCAGGAGGGGCTCTTTATCAGGGAGTGCAGAGATAGGATGAAGGAGAATAGTTTTATGATGCAAGAGGGGAGATTTAGATTAGATATTACAAAGACATTTGTTACTGTGAGGGCGGGGAGGCCCTGGCCCAGGTTGCCCAGAGCAGGGGTGGCTGCCCCATCCCTGGAGGGGTTCAAGGGCAGGTTGGATGGGGACTGGAGCCCCTGATCCAGTGGGAGGTGTCCCTGCCCATTGCACGGGTGGAAATGGATGGGCTTTAAGGTCCCTTCCAACCTAAACCATTCTATAATTCTATGAAGAGGGCTCTCTCACAGCAGCCCTAACCCCCCGTTCTCATGCACCTGATGATTTGCACCACTATGTGTTCCCATAACTTGTTGTCACACACACAAGCAACAACATTTAACATTGCATGTTAATTAGCCAGTGGTAACCTGGTTCAATGTTCAAGGATTGCATGGGACATATCCAAATAAACCCATTGCTCGAGTAATTTCACATTTGGAAAAGTAATTGTACTTATAAAATAGGCTTTTACATTCAAAAATAATGAATGTATTTGTATTGTAGAACTGTATTTATGGTTTTTCGAAGGGTGGAGATTTTGAGAGTGAGAAAGAAGGTGAATGCCACATTTTGACAGGTAAGATTCATTTCACCACTGTGTGAGTTCGTCTCATTTCCAGCAACAGAATTTTCTTAAATTTAATATGGATGCAGGTATTATGAATACAAATTAATGGAGACACAGGAGCACTAAGAGGTTATAGACTTTAATTTTTTAATAGTGAGTGGTCAGGTAAAGAAACGTTGAAGTTAGCTAGGTTACAGCATCCGACGATGAGCCCCTGGACAGCAGGACATTCTGGAGCAGGGACTCAAATGCGTGTCCTGCTCAGGGCCAGGAACAGCATAACTGTGGTAATGCACAAGCAAGTCTTCTCAGGGCTTGTAGCTCTCAGTACAAAGGAAAACAAGATTTTCAGTTGTGTCATGAAACATACAAGTCCCCAGTTCACACAGAGTAGTTCACTCCCTTCACTCTCCAGTTGGGACTTCCCAAAACATTGTTGCCCCCCGGCCCTCAGAGCCTGGTGGCACAGGGAGCAGTACCTCAGTAGGGCAAAAGAGAGACAGCAAAAGGGCAGCTTATTTTTTAATCAAAGCTGACATGGGCTGTCAGCTGAATGTGGAGAGCGTGTTCCACTGCAGCAGTGCATTCCTCTACGTAGAAGGGCATGGGCAGAGGCAGCTTAGGCTCTTCAAGTGTCTGGAGCACAAGTCTTACAAGAAGTGGCTGAGGGAACTGAAGGAAGCCAAGAAGAGACCTCATCACTCTTTGTAACTCCTGGAGGGAAGGTTGTGCTGAAGTGGGTGCTGGGCTCTTCTCCCAAGTAACAAACAACAGGACAAGAAGAAATGGCCTCAAGTTGTGCCAGGGGGGTTTAGAATCATAGAATAGTTTGGGCTGGAAGCGACCTTACAGATCAGTCTCGTAGGGCAGGCACTCTGATCAGCTTTGTAGCCTCCTCCGGACCCATACCCACAGCTCCAACTCCTTCCAGAACTGGACACAGCACTCCAGATGAGGGCTCACAAGAGAGGAATAGAGGGGCAGAATCACCTTCCTCGACCTGCTGGCCACACTTCTTTTGATGCAGTCCAAGACACGGTTGGCCTTCTGGGCTGTGAGTGCACACTCTTAAAATATAAATTCTTGCAATTCTAAAAGCGCATTTATTCTTTCAGGTTGCTTATCCATGTCTAGAGTTGGTCTGCATATTATCTCTGATACAAGGCAAATTTATGTGACCAGATAATTAAACATAAAACTTACGAATTAATTCTTATAACTGGACGATACTAGAGGCCTTTCCCCACCTTAACGATTCTATGGCTCTACCATTCCTCTACAGCCCTGGGAGCCAGCCCACGTGCAGCAGGGTGTGTTGCCCTGCCCATAGCACTAAACCTTTTGTTTCTCCGTTCCCTCAGGGAGCCAAGGGCTCGCAAACCTCGAGTCCTGCGAGCTGTGCCGGGTGCAGAGCCTCCCCGAGGCGGCTGCCCAGCTCCCCCAACCCCAGCCCTGCCTATGCAGCCAGGCAAGCGCCCCCCTCCGCGGTCGCCGCCATTTCGCGCGGGCGGGAGACGGAAACGCGCGCCCCTCACCCCTAAGCGCGCGAGTGAGGGGGGTGGTGGGGGGGGGTGGGGTGGAGGGAAGAGGGAGACGGCGCGTGCGCAGTGTCGGGGCGCGGGTCTCGCGAGAGCGGCGCGCGCTATAACTGCGAGGGGGGCGGGCGCGGGGCTTCCTTTAGTGCGCGTCCGCCCGCCGCGCTGCATCCTGCTACGCTCCGTCCCCCGCCAGAGCAGGCCGAGAAAGATGGAGGACAGCGCCATGGACATGGAGAGCATGGGCCCCTTGCGCCCGCAGACCTTCCTCTTCGGTAACGGGCCGGGCGGTCTCGGGAGCGGGGCGGGGGGCTTCGCGCCGCGCCTCAGCGAGCTTGAGGGGGCGGGAGGGAGGGGGGGGGGGGGGGTGTGTGTGTGCGCGCGCGCTCTCCCTCCGCCGCGTGGCCGCATCCGCGCGCCTCGCGCGGCGCCGTCCCCGTCCCGCGCTTTTGTTCCAGTTCCTAAGGGCGCGGAGGGGGGCGCGCCCGGCCCTGGCGCACGTGGCGGCGGCGCCGAGCACGTGGAGGGCGGCGCGGGCCCGGCGCGAGGCCTCGCCGCCTCCTGCCCTCCCCGCCTCACGCGCACTCGCGCATCCCCCCTCTCGCCTCACAGGCGCGGCGCGGGGAGGCCCAGCCCGGGCTGCGGCGCGGCGAACGGCGGACAAAAGGCACGCGGGCGGCGGCTTGGAGGCCGCGGGCTCGGCCGGGGCTTTCCCCGCCCCGCGTGTGTGACCAGAGCGCCCCTGGCTCGCCGAGCGAGCTTGGGGATAAGCACTGGTCGGTGAATACCCGCGGCTGAACGTAACCGGCGTGCTCATAATTAACTCGTCTTTTCGCAGGCTGCGAGCTTAAGGCAGATAAAGAATACCAGTTCAAAGTAGACGATGAAGAAAACGAGCACCAGTTGTCTTTGAGAACGGCAAGTATTGTTTGGGGCTTTAAGTTGTATCTTTATTTAAGCATTAAATATTTAAGTGGCATTTTTAAGAACTGAGTTTTTAACACGCAATTTGCTCCCTTAAACTTGTTTCTTTTAGGGGAGTTTTGTGTGAATGTTGAATAATGAGCTCTTATAATTAGGAGTGGAGTATCCCATGTCACTTTAAACGTTTGCCGCATTGGGGGGAAAAAAAAGTTTGAAAATACCAGTTATGTTTCATTGTTTGCAAAACGCAGTGCAAACTGGAAAAATTTGAAAATTAGTTCCAGTAGATTAAAAATACATAGGCAATGGAACCAAAGGCCAGAATATACACTCTGAGGTTACTAACGCAGTAGTTCACGTGCTACAAAAGCACAGGGGAAGGATGAGTTATTAGGAATCACACATTTTAGTAGAACTAGAAACTTTAATTTTAAAAACCTTTCAGTGTATTCACCCAAACATAATTCTAGTGGGTTTTTTTTCCATAAGCAGCTAATTACAGAATCTAAACAGGGGAGAGGAAGGTTTGTGTTGCAGTTTGTCTTCAGTGTTGACATCTTTAAGGATGTAACTGGGGAATGGTTTCTTCCATTCAGGTAATTGGTGTAACAGAATTCTCTTTTGAGCAAGACGCTTCTCTGAATTGAAATCTGTGCGCTGGAGGTTCTTACATGTGTCCTTAGACCTTTCTGCTGACAAGCAAGATACTGTTGTGAGGCCTTTGTTCTGGGCTGAGCATGTGGGTTTTGTTTAGCAGAAGGATAATACAGCCCAGCTTCACATGCAAGGAATGGAAAAGCTGTAGCATCCCTTTGCTTTGTTTTATTACTGTATTTACTTAAATACAAATAGATACCTGGGCACAAGACTCTCATAATTTCTGGATTACTTCCTACAGGACACTGTAATAATAATGGTCCCCAAATTTATTCACAGTGGTAGTTACAGCACCTTACCAGAGGCATTACCGCTCTGTGAATCATGTGTCTTCAGTCCTTGCATTCTACAAAAATTACAACCTGGATTTCACTGTGACTAATGTGTTCTTAATTAGAATTTCTTTTGAGGGAAGAACATAACAGTGAAGTTTTTGTAGGACAGGTTCATGCAGAGAGTTCTTGCATATGAATTTTTTTTTTTGGTGCAGGTGAAATTAGTCACTGATACTTGAGGCTTTATCCAAAGATCCTGGTTTTGGAAAACTAGCTATAATGTCTCTTCCAATGCTGTCCACTCTTCATGAGGTCAAAGCAGACAGCATGCATACTAGCACTTAATTTACAGGGTAGTGAGGCAAAAGTCTCACCCAGTAACCTGACTATTTAGAGGCAAAAAATGATATCCAGCAGAAATGGCATTGAAATAGCAAAGGCTTGGAAGGTCTTAGCCATAGCTACAAAGAGAAAATGCTTTGGTATTCTTTGGCAGGTAGAGGGAGGAAGTTGATGGAAGATAAAGTGTGAAGGTGGCAAATACCTGGTGGCTGATCAGTGTGCCTCATAGAAAATGTGATGTGTAAAGATTGACTGATGTGTTAATTAAGATACAGATGTGAAGAGGGAGTTGGGTATGAGGCACAAAAAGAGGTGAGTTAAAAAAAGGTTATATGTGAAAGGGAGTAGAACTGATGCATGTAGAGAGAGCAAATGGCATGAGGGTTTCTGTAGATGTCTTAGTAGTGATACCTGAGAGCATAAAGTGGAATGGTCATGGTTTTATTGCCCATTTATTACCAGTGTGTGTTCTTTCAGTGTTGAAATTTAAGCACGTGAATAGATACTTGCCAGTTACTTGGTAAGTAAATTAATAAGGGCTGCAGTACTGCTTTAACTGGTGCAAATGACAGGAGTAACTGAGGGATGAAGAGCATGCGCTTAAATTTTTCTCCTGGTGAGTAGTCCCACCAGCTGAATGATTCTGTGTTCTCAACTCATTTGAAAGAGAGATCAGAGCAGCAATTTTACCTTTTTAAGTTTGCTATAACAAAACTTGCCAGGAGTAGTACGTCCTATATGTTGTTTCTCAGCTTTCAGTCTGATACATCTGGTCTGGATCATTATAGCCTGCCTGAACTCAGCTCTTTGAAAACGGAAATTTGAATTGTATGCCTCTGCCTGAGGTGTTTACACCCATATCCTCCATGGAGGGTAGAAAACTTTCTTTTCGTGGACTTGGAGAAAGGAAACAAGGAGCCTTGTTTGTTTGTCTTGGGAATAATTGTAATGCTTAAAGGGATTCTTGGTTTTCACTCTCTTGCATGTAATACTGACTCAGATGCCAGAGGTTGAGAGAACTGGATTTTCAGGCCTGTCCCACATTTGTCACTCACTCACTTGTTTCCCTGCAGCTATGGCTTTTGAAACTTCAGGAAATACCACACATGTACCCAGTGTAAGGAACACAGATATGTGGCTTTTGAAATGCTCTGGGACATCAGCTTTGGTACTGCCATAAGTGGCAGTACCAAACTGAGCAGCTGGTAAAACTCATGTAACTCCTCATTGAATGTCAAGTAAGCAAAAACCATGCGGTATGATAAACTGAAGCAATCTTCAAGACAAAACATGGCCAGAAGCAGAAGGATAAAGGTTGTGATTCTGTAGTAGTGATAGCAGTCGTTTCCCTTCCTCTACACTTGTGCTTGTACTTCTTCCTTTGGGCCAGATGCTGTGCTCACTGGACTTGTCACTGACCCTTCCCAATGCAATAATCCAGTAGCAGAAGGTCTGCTTTTCACTCACATCAAAACACAAGCCTCGAGAATCACCTTGCAAGTGGCAGTGCTAATCGGGAGGGGGATTTTGGTTTGGGGAGGAGCACAATGGAATCTTAAATCTTAGTTGTAAAAGATTCAGAACAGTGGCTGTAGGTTTAAAAGGCTTCAGGAATGTTTTGGAAGGTTCTCAGAATGTTTGCTGTTCTTCACAGGTTACTTTAGGGGCTGGAGCCAAAGATGAATTACATGTTGTAGAAGCAGAAGCATTGGACTATGAAGGCAACCCTGTTAAAGTAGTACTGGCATCTCTGAAAATGTCGGTGCAGCCCACGGTAAGTACATGACTTGGAAAGGTCTGCTATAAAGTTGGTCTCAGGTGATATAAGATAGTTGCGAAAGGTTTCGGTTGACTAAATTTTAGTGAAACTGCACAATGGTCAGTGTGTTCAGACAAGCATCAGCTTTGGCGTGTGCAGTAAGTATAAACTATGTATGAATATACTTTTTTTGTGCCTGCTAGACTTACTCCAGTCATTCAGAGATGGTAGGCTTTGGTTCAAAATACGCATTTTTTTTAAAGAAGTGCTAGTAATTATGTATGTGGTCTCTGTATACAAATATATGTGTTTGAGAAGATTAGTCTATAGCCAGTGTTGCTTGCTTTGAGCCTGGGCTGAGAAGTCTATTTTCTGCAGGTCCCAAGCTCTTGAGAGATTCTCAAGATGACTGCTACCCTCTCTTAGTTTGACAGCACCTTACTTGTCTTTCCTGCCATCTGGAATATACTTCCAAACAGTGTTGCTCTTGCACAATGCTATGGGCAGGTGTAGTGGATAAAGTTCGAATTGGTATTGACTGTCAAGATGAATAGGAACATAGGTCTGGCTTTGAAGAGTTAGCTTTAATTAGGATAAGCAAGGAGAGTGTTAGTAAACCCTGTTGTGGCTTATTAACTCTGATTTGACTCTAAATGCTTCTGGAATGCTGTGTCAGATGGGAACTATGAGTAACTGTGTTATCCTTGGAGTGTGAATGTTAATGCTCTTGGTTTCCTTTTAATGGGTTGTATGTTAGGCACACTTTGCCTTCAGTATTGGAGTAAACAACGGTGCTTTTGTCCCTAGGTTTCCTTAGGTGGCTTTGAGATCACACCACCAGTGGTACTGAGGTTGAAATGTGGCTCAGGGCCTGTTTACGTCAGTGGCCAGCATCTCGTAGGTAAGTGGTAGTCTGCTTGCTGACCTGTGATCTTGCTGCCTGTCAGCACCAGCAGAGCTTGAGTAATGTATCTGCTACCTCAGGCCGTACGTTCTCCAGTACTGAGCCTCTGAACCTTTAAATCACTGTTTTCAGAGGCACAAGGTAACTGTAGGATGAAGGAGCACAGCTTGCATACCTGTTCTTGCATTGTTTTGCATGGCTAAGGGGAGTTTGTCAGCCTTGCAGTTTGAGTTCTAATTTCTCTCCTAAAAAATAGCTGCTAGGTTCCTTGTTTTAAACATTGTTAAATGAAGTGGTTTTTTACATATTGCCATCATTTTGTCAGCATTAGAGGAAGAACCAGAATCAGACGATGAGGAAGACGATGCAAAAATAGTGAACACTTCAACAAAGAGACCAGCGAGTGGAGGAGGATCTAAAATGCCACAGGTATGTGTGTTTCCAGTCAACTTGTCTGCAGAACTGTCTTTTGGTTGGATATGAACGCTGCCTCTAGTAGTAAGCATTGCTATGATTTACCTACATAGAATCATAGAATAACCAGGCTGGAAGAGACCCACCGGATCATCGAGTCCAACCATTCCTATCAATCCCTAAACCATGCCCCTTAGGACCTCGTCCACCCATGCCTTAAACACCTCCAGGGAAGGTGACTCAACCACTTCCCTGGGCAGCCTCTGCCAGTGCCCAATGAACCTTTCTGTGAAAAATTTATTCCTAATGTCCAGCCTAAACCTCCTCTGGCAGAGCTTGAGGCCATTTCCTCTTGTCCTGTCCCCTGTCACTTGGGAGAAGAGCCCAGCACCCTCTTCTCTACAACCTCCCCTCAGGTAGTTGTAGAGAGCAATGAGCTCCCTCAGCCGCTCCTCATAAGGCCTGTTCTCCAGTCCCTTCACCAGCTTTGTTGCTCTTCTCTGGACTCGCTCCAGAGCCTCAACATCCTTCTTGTGGTGAGGGGCCCAGAACTGAAAACAGTATTCGAGGTGCGGTCTCACCAGTGCTGAGTACAGAGGGAGAAGAACCTCCCTGGACCTGCTGGCCACGCTGTTTCTGATACAAGCCAAGATGCCATTGGCCTTCTTGGCTTCCTGGGCCACTGCTGGCTCATATTCAGTCAACACTCCCAGGTCTTTCTCCTCCAGGCAGCTTTCTAGACAGACTGCTCCTAGTCTGTAGCTGCACAGGGTTGTTGTGCCCCAAGTGCAGGACCCGGCATTTGGCCTTGTTAAACCTCATGCCATTGGTCTCAGCCCAGTGGTCCAGCCTGTTCAGATCCCTTTGGAGCCTCCCGACCCTCCAGCAGATCCACACTTCCACCCAGCTTGGTGTCATCTGCAAATTTGTTAAGGGAGCGCTCGATGCCTTCATCCAGGTCATTGATAAAGACATTGAACAGGATTGGACTCAGCTCTGAGCCCTGGGGAACCCCACTTGTCACTGGCCTCCAGCTGGATTTAACTCCATTTCCCACCACCCTCTGGGCCCGGCCATACAACCAGTTTTCCACCCAGGAGAGTGTGTGCTTCTCCAGGCCAGAGGCTGTGGTCTTTTGAGATCAGGGGAAGGGTTATTTTGAAATATAGTAAAGTTCAGGTAGTTCCCAAAGCTTTGCTGGAAGGGCTAATACAAAGGCTACTTTTACACTGCAGTAACTGAGTGTGTAGATTCTAGCCAAAGCATCAGCATGCTGCAAGAGCAGTGTTGAAGGAAAGGTGCATATGCTCAGGATGTGCTGTAAATTTGTCAGTAGCTTTTTGAATCGTTACTTTGAACCGATTTTTAGTGGAATTGTTGTGAGATACAGTTGTAATTGCACCACAAATTGTTCTGGAACAAGGTTGCTGTTAAAACAATGGTATTGACGCTTTACATACTTGCCATTTTTTAAAGAAAAAAGCAAAATTGTCAGAAGATGATGAAGATGAGGATGACGATGAGGATGACGATGAGGAGTATGTATTCTTGTTTTGATAATGTATTTTGAGATACAGCGTTAACTGTTTCAGAGGACGAATTGTGTAACATGGTGTGAAGTGAGTGAGCTACTTTATCTTGGCTACAAAAGAGCAGAATTGCATCAAGTTTATCTCTGCAATGCGATCTAAATTACTGTTGCTAAAATGACGCTGGGTTATAAAACTTAAGTTTTGTGTAATTAATGAATTACTTTTTGTATATTTAGAATTTCTTTAGTAGTAGTATTGGAAATCCTAAGATATATGCCTTCAATATTAAAGCAGAAGGGGACAGATGTAGCTTCTGTAGGAGGAATAAGTATTTGACCTAGCCCTGCCATGTGTTGAGGTATAAAGTAGACTTAAAAACATTCCTTGCTTCCTTCATGAATAAAAGCTCTCTATAGAGACAGGGGAGGCAAATCCCTGCATGTGGTTAAAGCTGTAAGTAGTATTGAGTTCTGCTGACACCCTTTCTAATTGCAGTGATGAGGATGACATGGAGGATGATGAGGAAGAAGTGAAAACGCCAGTGAAGAAAGTAAGTATCATATGTACGCACAAGGTGTCCTCCTTCACTTCATCTATGAAGGATTAAACGGCTTGTTTAATGAACTTGAGAGGAAGTGAGTGATAACACCCATGGACTTGAAATCTACAGCCGAGTCTGTTCAGACCAGGGAGCAAATGCTAACACCTCTTCACTTACTAATAGGTGTTAATTAATTTTCCTGATTGAGTCATCTTTGAGGATTCATGTGAAGACCCCTAAAGCAGAATGGGAGGAGAAGCTGTGTTTGCATAGGTGAGATAGCTGTTTAGGTTTGAACACTGCTGTTATTGTAACACAGAAGCTAATTGATGTGTCCTTTGTGCAGTGTTCTGTTCTACAGTTGAGTAGGTGCTAGTAGAAGGGATGACAGTAACTGGGCACATAGTCCCTTACATCAAATGTGTGAATGCAGCGCTTCAAATGTGCGAGTAGGATGCTTTTGATTTAGCTTAGACTATAAAAGAGTTCGCAATAGGGCATTAGAATGCCTCAGTGTGAATGCACTTCCAATCCATGTTATATTTACTTTGCTGCAGAGGGCTGGCTGAGTTCTTAACAGCATCTCTATGGGTATGGCTATTGGACAGCAAACAAATCCTGCTCCAAGATATGAATTATGCTTTGTCTTAATCCTGCGAGTGCCTTGGAAAGGTTGGCTTCAGGCAGTGCTTCAAAGGTGAAATTTGGTCAGGCCTTGAGTGCCATCTGGTGGTGAAGTGAGCTGTAAGACAGCTTGGCTGTTGCAGAGGTAGAAGATACTTTGAAGAAGGTACTTTGGTTTGAATTTATATTTGCATACCTGAAGTTCAGAAACAAACGTTTAACATTCAGTATATGTTGCTCTGTCCTAATGAATGTCTGTAGGTCATAATGCACAGTAGTTTAAGGCCTGCTAAAGACAATCTAAACTGCAGATTTCCTGCCATCTGATCATATCCAGTGTGACTGAACAAAGTGGTCCCTTGATTTATATAGAGACAGAAGAGTCCAGTTCTTTAAATACATGTTCCAGATAGTATTTCTGTATGAAACGTCAGGCAATAGGTAACGGATGTGTTAGAAAAACCAGGTAGCGCTGAGTCACTTCTTGGAATTGCTTTGCCATCTAGAATTAGTCTTAAGCAGTATCTGCCCCATAAAGTCTGCATGGTATCATATAAGGGAAGAGGTGATGTGTAAGGAGAATGTGGAGGAGGTCCCACATGGTTTTATGGTATTGCAACAGAACTTGATCTTGGTTATGCTGTTTTGTGCTGCACCAGTTTTTCATTTGTGTTTCTGGAACATACACGCTTTTTGCTTACATAATGGGTGCTGATGGTGTTGCATGGGCAATGAGAATGCTTTTTTGTTTGAGGTTAAAGAATATGTATTTGTCACCAAGTCTTGAATATCACTTCTAAAATCTTAGCATTTACTAGCAGTTTTTAATAGTGAATGAGTTTGAATGTTTTCTTTTCAGCCTGTCCGTGAGGCTGCAGGAAAAAATATGCAGAAAGCAAAGCAAAATGGAAAAGACTCCAAGCCATCCACACCAGCATCAAAATCCAAAGTGAGTGAAGACAATGAGTAAACCAAATGTTTATTCCAGTGTCGAATCTAGTTCTGTTGCCTAACAATAATGTTAAGTAATGTACTGACTTATTACATTAAATGTGAATTTGTATGAGACACGCTGGGGATTCTGCTCATGGCTTGCTTCATGTTCCCTTCTGAAACTCTTCAGTGCTCAGTGTATGTCTGCAGCAGCCAAGATTTGAAGCTAGACATGCTGTCCATTCTGAGTATTTGTGACTCCACAGTTTAAAATACAAGTTTTTTTTTTTTTGTGTGGCCACTTGTACAGAGGATGAGTGCTAACTGAGCCTCTGTAGTGCAGCAGGAGGCTGCTGCTGATGCTAAGGGGGTCTTACTCAACTGATCCGTTTGAGAACTAACAGTTTACTTGCTCAGTTGCTTTGCAGTTGTGTTCATTATGCAGCTTTTCTTTATTTTGTGTACTTGAAAATGCATGCAAGGAAGGCCAATAGAAAAATTGATGTGGGATGGATGATGGCAGGATAGCATCTGAAAAGCTGTGCCGTTACATGCCTTTTTAAAGCATGTTGTAGTCTGCTATTGTGCAGTAAACTCCAAATCACTGAGTGCTTGGGTCATTTTCAGTTTCATTTTCATTGGGAGAAAGAACTGTGTAGCCATCTGCTTAAAACCATGAGATATGAGCTATGCTAACTATAGTAACAACAAACTTGAATATTATTTTCCTTTTCTTTGAGGAACGTGGTTGAAGCACAAATTTGACTTTTGCAGCTTTTTGAAAACTACCTGAAGTACTTGTGATGTTTTTCTTCTATTCCTTAAAAATTGTACAGTGGGTTTTAATGTTCTTGGAAAACTTGATCTTGTGTACTAAGTAGTTTTATTTATGTGCAAGTTCCTAACAAAATGAATCATTTTCAGACTCCAGATTCCAAGAAGGATAAATCTCTAACTCCAAAAACACCAAAAGTCCCTCTGTCATTAGAGGAGATAAAAGCAAAAATGCAAGCATCTGTAGATAAGGTGAGTTTTGGGGAAATTCAGATTTGTTAGCCTTATCTTTCTACTTCTGCAGATCAGAATTGTATGTTGTTTAGAAACAGTTACATGTAACACTGCTGAGCTGTTAGGGGAGTATATTGATGTTTAAGCTCAGAGAAATGAAATCTCATTGGGGACAAAAAAGCATCTGCTCATGAGAAACAAGCCCACCTACTTTAGTTTTGTATTTTACCAGTAGTGGTGATTGGTAATTTGGTATTTCTTAATGAACTATCTTGGTTAAAAGAAATGCAACACCCCAAAATAAAGTAAAGCAACAAATGTTGGGTGATATTTATTCTGAAGTTGTCTTAACTATTGTACATGTTTTACTTCAGGCAACTAAAGTAAAACAGATTTCTTCAGGAATTGCTTAGTTTTAGAGCAGTATCCAACTTGGATGCCTAGGTGCTTGTAAGGCTTTGTAACTTCCGGAAGGGGGAGACAGGTGCTTGTGGTATGCATTAATGAATCAATAAAGACCTGAAAGCGTTTGCTTTTGGAACTGGAGGTCTGGGGTTAATTGAGTCTCTCCCCTCAATGGATGCTCCATCTTTGGAAGGTCACAGGGCAGGCAGCTAGTTGGGTTTTGGTTGCTGTCAGCTGTGACTAGCACTTCATGGTTATGCACAAGTGTTCTTTCTAGCTGCACTTTAAGTATGAAAAAAGAAAATGCCATTTTAGTTATGGGGTGGTTGGGTAAAAGTGTAGCTGGTAATAGCAACTCTTTTCCCTTTTAAATGAGTTTGGAAAGCTGTGTGCTAGTTAAGAATTGTCATAGGTGATTGTGACATCCAGATTATGAGTTCTCATTTTACTTCACTAGCTCAAGAGAGATGACAGGGATCACATGGCTCATTTATAGCTGAATGAGATCCTTTACTGGAGACTTACAGTTGGCTAAAGCCTGTACAGATATTGGTCCTGTGAAGAAATCTGGATAGTTTGGTCTGAGATGATAAACCTCTTTCCCCCACCCCCTGCCTTATGCTGGCAATCAAGTTATCTGAAAATAATTGAGATTATCTTTTAGATTCTTGATGTTGAGGCAGTTTTGTCCCAGGAATGCAAAATGAGACCCAAATGTATTTCGATATAGAGTGGATGCAGAGTGGGCAATGACAATTTGATCAGGATTGAATGCATATCCATAAATTGTGAACTTGACAGTGATGGATAGTGTTCTGCTAGGTCAAACTGACCTCTCTGATGTGGTGGATGCTTGGGTGGAGTTCTGCGTGAATCAGGAGCCATGATTAGTGTTTTTTGCAGCATAAGCAGAAGTGGCCAAGAGTCTAGCAGAAGAAAGGCAGCCCTGTGGGGGGGAAGCATGCAGAGCAGATAACTGGCAGGTAGCTTTAGAATATGCTTCATGTTGCTGAAGAGTTTTTTTTTACAGGGAAATGCTGTGTAAGCACAACTACGTAGAAGCAACAGCAGACAGCTTAAGTTGATGTTTTCCAACGTGATACTAGAGCATCCCTTAATAAGGCAAAGGTTTATGCATTGTCATATGTAATAGCACTTCTAGCTGTCAGCCAGCAAGTTAGCAGCTTTAAAATACTACTTTATTAAGTGATTGGAGCAGAACTGCTGTAGTACGTAGTTGTCAACAAGCTAATAGAAAAGCATCCGTACTTGACAGAATCTGGGGGTAATACCTTGTCCAAATCCAAGCTTTTTGATTGCAGTATTGCAGTTTCAGATATTCCTGATGTAGCTTTCTTTCCTTAGAATATAAAATTAGTGTCTTCTGCTGGGTGCTGAGTAGCAGCTCAGTGTGCTGTTATAATTGATTATGTGTATGTCAACTGATGTACCTGAAAAATGGGGAAAATACTACACATGAGAGATGTGAAAGTGAGTTGAAGTTTCTTATAGATGTGCTGTATTTGATATGAAGATTGGAGACATGAAAATAAACCTGCTTTGTACAGCTGAGTTGATAATGAACATTAGATGAGAGATACAATCAAATATCTCTTAAGAGTCTCAAAGGGTAGGTGGGAGACCAGATAATTTTTTGCTTTAAAGAGCTGAAGTTGAAAGCCTACCTGTAAAGGATAGTGGTGTATCAAGTTGCATCCATGAACAGAGAACTAGTTCTACCTTATCTGAGTGGTGTATGGATGTTGACTACAAGCAAGGTTAAGTGGCGAATGCTTGGTATAGTCCTTTTGAGCTTAGCAAAGATGCCTGTGCAGCCACATCAGTGTGCAGGCATTCACTCCTGTGAGGAATACCTGGGTACTCTAGAGAAGCAAACTTATAAAAACAGTTTAAAAGCAGATTGGTTTGGCGTGTTGCCATGCGAGTTCAGAAAAATCCAATGTGCATTGCAAAGATCTGAGCTATTTATTGGAATCGTTAAATGACCTGCATACACTAAAGTTTGCTTTTTTCAAAACAGGGTTGTTCCCTTCCAAAGCTGGAACCTAAATTTGCTAACTATGTTAAGAATTGCTTCAGGACGGAGGACCAGAAGGTAACTACATTTATTGGAACTTTAGATACTAAAGTCCAAAAAGCTTTTATAACCTGACTTAGGGATTCTTTTCCACTTCTTAATCTTTACAAGCTTTGGACTGTTTCAAAGAGTTACAAACCACAAACAATACTTCAGATTAAATAAACGGGAACAGTTTTAAGGGGTTTAGTTGGCTAAGAAGGTAAAGCTAATATTTTATTACATTTTTCCAGCTTTTATATGGTTGGTAAATTATCTCTTGCTTACTAAACCCACAGAATTTTCCTTTTGGCACCATATTGGCTAAGGAAATGAGCTGTGGTTTTCCTTGCTGCTGAATTTGGCCACCTAGACCAGTCTGCTGCTCAGCCTTTTGTTGGGGAGGTTGTCTGGGAGGAGGAGCTGTTTTGCGATGGAGATTATGGCTTTATGGCTAGATTTTCTCCCAAAGTCAACTGAACTCTTGTAAGAGGGCAAGCCAAAAGGTGGTATCAGGAAGCAAGTTTCTGAATTAGTTATTACTTAACATAAACTAGTCTAAAATGTGTCTTAGATCTCCCTATCAAAATTCCTGTGAGCTTAAACTTTCTTCCAGTGATAAAATTCCTTATGCTTTCCTGCTTCCTTCAGTGGTTCAGCGTAGACTTGTCTGATAGACAGATTGATAGGTTCTTGAAAGAATGCTTAAAAGCAGTTAGCCTCAGCTACTGGAGTTGGTCTGACACGAGCCAGGGTAGGCAGAGTTCAGCCAATATTTGCCTAGCGGGCCCACACCCATCCTCTCACTTACCTTCACGGAATTCTTACTATTGTGACTAACTCTGAATAACGGCCTTCTAGCAGAAGGACCTAATGTTTTGCTTTCAACTTATTTTTCTCTGAAAGGAATACGTTTTTTTGTTGTAATTGAGTTGTCAGTATTTTGTGGAGTAGGTGGGGATAGTAAACTGAAAATAATTAGATAAATGGATTTCAATTTCTAACTTTTTGTGTACACTTCCAGGTCATTCAAGCTCTCTGGCAGTGGAGACAGACTCTGTAAGAAAAGAAAACAGTTTAAACAGTTCATTAAAATCTGCAGTCTTATTTCTGTAACCATTATTTGGCTGTCCTTTTTACAAATGCTGAAAGAGCTTTCCCTACCGTGTCTGATAAATGTCATCCAGATTACTTTGCCAAGAATGTGTTGTCCAAAATGCCTGTTTAGTTTTTAAAGACAGGACTCCACCCTCAGCTTCACTTTATAAGTATGTATGGAATGTTTTGATAAGGCATGGTGGTGGTCAGACAAATGGAAATGGTGGGGAGACTAAATGTACGTGGAAAAAAAATAAAGTTTAGTATTTTAATAAACTGTCGTTTCTTTTTTTATGGGCTGGGGGTAGTCTGCGTACTGAACCTAGGAGATAACAGGGCATTAAAGTTCACATAAGAACTCTACTGCTAAGTATGTTATCTACTTCTCCTTTCCCAAGTACATATCACATAGCTTCATTTATGTTGTCAACTTTAAAAACAACTCCTATTCCATGAGCTTTACATCTACTTTTAGCAGTGTGATTGGTGAGAAGACTGAGGTAGTAAGCAGGGCTATGTTCATGTCTGGAAGTGACCACTAATTATGTAATTGCCCCAAACAGCCTTTCCTGCATCTCGGTTTCTGACTTGCTTCATTGCTGTTTGGTTTATGGTTTCTGTCTGACAACTGAGTTTGTAAGGCTTGTGACTCCGCTTGTAAAACGTAATACTTCTGATCTGGAAATTGCTGGCTGGGCTGTTCCTCTGAGGGGCTGCAGTCTTAGAGATTGTCTTGCATAATGACTCCTGTAAGAGTTTTGTGGAGAAGAGAGTTAGCTTCAATGCCTAGGGTGCACCTTGAGACTGCTCTAGGTGAGATCAATGCCAGGGGATAAATTCCTGGTAATGAGGTGGTGCCAGTCTCTGGCAAATCCCAGAAGCTCAGATGGGTGGGTGGTCCTGTCACAGTTCCTTGGGTCTTCTCTGATAATTGCCTACCAATGATGCCAACAGGCTGAGTTCAAACAAATTTTTGGACCATTCTTAGTTAAGCAAAGCAGAAATGCCAAGGTATAAGGACTCTTCCAGCTGGAGCGTAAGGCAGGCATGGATGTCATATCTGGCACTAGGCTCTTATCTAAACACTATCATTTCAAATACTTAAATGCTGTGTCTGTGTAGTAACTACAGTAATGGTATGAAGACAGAAAAAAACAAGGCATTTAAGCAGTTGAATAGGAACTATTAAACTTCAGTTTAATCCTTGTATATGTGAGAACTAATGCAACTGGCTTCTATTTTTCACAGCAGAAGAATCCTACTTGAATTAGAAAGGCTTTGAAGCAGGCTTTAGCAGGTTGAGCTTCTTTCCTCTTGAAGGACTTGTGTGTTTAGAGTCCTACAGCAGATCCCTTCACCAGACATGGTAAAAACCTTTGGGTTGTGCTAATTAGGCATGGGATCTCCCTGTTTACTGCATGTTCTTTTCCCCCCCATTTGTTCTAGAAGCAGAACATATAATTTGGTCTGCAAGGTTGTCACTGGGAATGTTTAAAGTTCTGCTGTTAAAAACTTGAGTCTGTATAGTTGAGATTCTGGGCATGATGGAAACAGATACAGATCTCCAAAAGCAAGTACTTCTTCATGGAAAAACAAAGCCAAGTAAAGTGAATGGTAGAGAAGTGAAATGGTGGAAGTCTGATGTCGAAGATTCATTTAAGCCTGAGAAAATTGCAGCATGTGGAATGGCAGAGTATAAAGGTTTGAAATGTCTGTTTTGGTGGGGTTATGTCAATAGATGATGTCATGTGCACAAGGAGTGCATTTCCCTGGTGAAATAGAGGTAATGGCACAGACTGGCTCATTTAAGCAAAATTGCCCTCAATTTTGGCTGAAACAAGTGAAAATTGTACAGTAATTTCAGTAAGAGCCTCTCCAGCCAATAAAATATTCTGAGTATTAAACTTCTGAGAAAAGGCAGGGTGTTGCCTTGTCTCTAGGCTGGTGACTGAGGCAGGTTGGTGGGGTGCTGCTGCCCTTGGCACGAAATTGTAGGGGAAGATGGGCTCCATGGGGCAGTTGCAGATTAAAACATATTCTTGTGCTGTAGCAAAGGTATTGATGTAAAGTGGATGTGTCAGGCTGCCATTGAGCATCATGAGGCACCTACATTGTGGCATCAGAAGGATAACTGCTTGGCCCCGGCCTGCTCTCTGCTTTCTGCCAGCTCTGGCTGTGTGAGGTGGTTGGTGTCACTGTCCCTCGCTCTGGGCTGTGTGGCCATCTGCTCTGTCCCTCCCAGGAACAGATCCTGACCCTCCTGTCAGTCACAGCTCCAAACACCTCATCCATCTGATGGCTTCTGTGGAGCTGCTGGGCTGCAGCTGTATCCTTGAAGATATTCACATGCAGCTGCTGGTTCTTCCACTTCTTTGAGCAGAGCCTCAAAACGCAGATGTGAAAATACCTGTTGAAGAGGGGATCCCAAATGCCAGATGTGCAGCATTGTTCCTGACTTGCTTTCTGTAGAGTTGCAACATGTTTCCCCACAGCAATAATGGGATAATTGCAGCAAAGCTGCAGCGATTTGGTAGTTGTGTGGAAGGTTTTAAGTCTGTGTGACCTTCGTCCTTGAGGATGGTTTCCTTTGAGATCATGGATGTACCATAGTCCAGTGCATTGATGCAAACACAGGCTTTCTTACTCTACCATGGGAAAACCAAATGGCCTTGCCTTTACAGGATGGCAAAGCGCCTCTACAGGTGGCTGTCCCTTCACCTCTCTCCGTGAAAATTATGGAATCAGAATGGTTTGGGTTGGAACGGAGACCTTAAAGCCCACCCAGTTCCAATCCCTCTGCCATGGGCAGGGACACCCCGGGTTGCTCAGAGCCCCATCCAGCCTGGCTTTGAACACCTCCAGGGATGGGGCAGCCACCACTGCTCTAGATAACGACAACCTGGGCTAGGGCCTCACCACCATCACAGTAGCAAATTTCTTTGCAATATCTACTTTCAATCTCCCCCTTTTCAGCTGAAAACCATTCCCCTTCATTCTATCACAGCATTCCTGTAGGGCCCTGTAAGTACTAGCAAGGCTTGCTCTAAGCTCTCCCTGCAGCCTTCTCTAGGCTGAAGAAGCCCAACTCTCTCAGCCTGTCCTCGGTCGAGAGGTGTTCCAGCCCTCGGATCGTCTCTGTGGTCTCCCCTGGACTCGCTCCAACAGATCCATGTCCTTCCTGTGATGAGGACTCCAGAACTGCACACAGGACTCCAGGTGGGGTCTTGAGAGCAGAGTAGAAGGGCAGAATCCTCACCCCGCTTGTCACACCTCTTTGAACATGGCCAAGGACACTGTTGGCTTTCTGGGCTTCAAGTGCACATTACTGGCTCTTGTTGAGCTTCTCATCCACCAACACTCCGAAGTCCTTCTCTTTAGGGCTGCTCTCGATGGGTTCTTCGCAAAGTCTGTAATTGTGCTTGGGATTGCGTGGAGACATTTTACAGGGAAGAAGGACTCCATGCTGTAGGCCTTGTTGATATCGAGCAACTCTGACAACACCTTGAAACAGAGAGCAGAGAGGAAAATAAGACCCAGTTCGGTGGGAAGAAGAGACAGCCGAGACGAAAACAAGAGCTAGTTTGTTGGGGACGAGTACCAGCTGAGAGAAAAACAAAAGAAGACAAATATCAACATAGTTAATTTTAGTGTAACTTGGTTTTTTAGCATGCGCAGTTGTTTAGCCAATAATACGTTAGTAATAGCTTTATGGACAGCTACCTTTAGCCAATAATACACTGTAGATACCCTCGTGGACAGCCTGTTATATAACCCCAAAGGATATATAAAGAAACAGCTAACTCAATAAAGTGTCTTCAATCCATCGTATTGAAGTCCGTGCCTTAATCCCCTCAGGATTGCCCCAACCCAGGTGCAAGACCTCATGAGGTTTGCACCTTTCCAGCCTGTCGAGGTCCCTCCAGGTGCCTTCCCTTCCCTTCAACATGCTGATTGTACCACACTGCTGGTCTGTGTCTTATTTCTTGGGGTGTTCAAGAAACACCCCAAGGTCTACCCTGGGGTTCTGTTTGCTCCTGTGAAGGAAGCCAGCTTGCTACAATGGTGTCTTGGATCCGAAGCGCTGTGCTGAGTATGGGGCTCAGTTCTTTTGCCTGCGCTCAGCAATTGTTGCAGCCTTTGGGGAGGAACAACTCGAGCAGGGCTGGCAGGAGGGTGGAAGGGAGTGTGTGTGGGCTGAGGTAATGGAAAACAGGGCCAGGATGGGTGGCGGTTCTGGGCTTCTTGCCACCCAGACAGTCCCTCAGGGGCTAGGTTCATGCTGGAACATGCTCTTATGTCCTCTCCACTAGAAATCTTACCCTGATACCCCAAGCTATGTCCTGTCTCCTTCCAGTCTGCCATTACTGACTAGCAGGCAAACTCCCAACTTTTCCTTCCCTCTTTCCCTGTGGAACAAGCACATAGATCTTTATTCCTCTTGCCATTTTCCCAAAGGGGAGTTAGAAGAATGGGCCCTACTCATAGGGAAAGCTGCAAATGAGTTGGGTGGTTTGGAGCTCAGTGTTGGATGGATTGAGAGCCCCAGTTCGCTGTCCTTGTCTACTAGTCCTGGCAAGCAGCAGCGAGCGCAGTTGGTTGTGTTGAGTGAGGTTTGGAGGTTTTCTGATCTGGTACTTATTAAGGGTTGCTTTGTCTGAGTCTTGGCTCTCGTAATCTGAATGAGGATTGCTGAGCTTGTGCGGTAGGACACAGGAGAAGTGTTACAGGACTCAGAGATGTGTCTGAGAGGGCCTGCCTTGTCCTTCCTTTTGCAGACAGCAGAGGGAATCCCCTGCTCTCTACTTGCTGGTTGTATTTTATCTGCATTTACACTTCTGGGAGCAGTTCTGCACGTTGTGTTGAATTAGCTCTTCAGTGGGTGGCTGTTGCGTTGTCTGCTATCCAAGTGGTTTTGAGAGTGGATTTTAAGCCATGCCTTATATAGACCAAACTAATTAATTGAATATATTAAATGTTAATTAAGATTATATAAAGTCTGTTGTGGAGACCACTGGACTCTCCTAATTGTATGCATGCATGGCCTGTCGTCAGTTTTATAGGGACGATTTTTGCTCCTGTGAGAAAACAAAGAAGGAGAAAGGGTAATGAATCAAACTGGTTGAGGGTGAAAAATGAGAATGAGGAGAAAAGGAGACCCTCAGTGGGTTGGCTCAGCAGCGGAACCCTAGCAGTGCCCGCTGCTTCCAGAGGTGTCCATGTGGACAATGATGTGCTGCTTGGAGACTTGTCCAGCCAAGGGAATGCAAATCAGTGTTTGGATTGCTCTGGTACTAAAAACTGTCTTTTTTAGACTGAAAGCAATTTTGTTGGAAGGGTCCTACCGTCTTACTCAAGACCCTTTCAACTAATTGCTGGGGCCATAAGCCTGCAGAGCCCAATCCAATTCTGTTGCCTTACTTGGTATTTAAGAGAAAATTAGTTCCTCTTGAATGAGGATATAATTTTTCAAAGCTTAAGCCTGAGGTTTTTTAATTGACTTCTTTTTCCATGAAAAATAGCTGCAGGGAGGGTTGAAGGCAGATTGTAGCTTGTCGAGGTACTTGGCACCACTCTGCTGTAGCCACCTTTATCCATGCCTGATCCTGTAACTTCTTTCCCATTACTCTTCATGCTTGTCCCAAGCTTGTAATTGTGATAGTTGTTGTCCTTCCTGGGAGACTTGTAGGGACAGAAATCACACTGTATTTAGGCAGTAGTGGAAAACAGCGTCTCAGCGTGGCTTCCTGCAGTACCTGCTGCTTTAGCTGTTCCCTGTATATAAACGTGTGTGTATAATTACAACTAATAGCTAAAGCTTCCCATTTAGTACTAAGACGACCTCTGGCCTTTAGGGTACTTCCCTGCCCCTTATCTCCTTTTTTTTCCCTCTATACTCCTAAGCATTTCCTTCAAAATCTCCACACAGAAATTGCTTTTAACTAAATGCCTCCACCCTTCCTAGCTACGAGCAATGACGTGTCACGGGATCCCCATCATGAAAAGGAGGACTCAGCCCCTGTGATCTCCAGAGACCACGGAAGGACAGGGAGGCTGGGGGTCTTGCCTTTTTTAGAGTATCAAAATAGGAGACTCTGCTTGTTCTCTCTAGTTTTATGGTTCTGAAAAGTCCCTTCCAGCTCATTCCCAATTCTAGGTCTTGACGCAGCCTTGTCCTTGCTAACTTTGCCCATCGCTGCTCCTCAGGCTTTTCCTCTCTGTCTTACTTCTGATCCTTATCAGTTCCTCCTCCAGTCCATCGCTGTTGTGTCAACTTCCCTTGGTCAGTGTCGTGCTCTTGGTCTCTAGGAAAAACTTGAACATCGTTGAAAACCTGGTGCTCCTTCTTCTACGCTTCTGCATAGATTGTGTGTTCTTAGGGCTGCAAGATGCTGGTGCGTGTCCTGGGAAAACGTAACTTCCAGAGATGTCTCTGTTTACCTGTGACACTGATTTTCCAGAAAACAACCGTGTTTGCCTGTATTTTTGTAGAAATAGTAAAGACCCACCTATCTGTTGCATTTGTGAGTTCTTGTTCTAAAGCAAGATGTGGCCTCTCCAGAAGGATCAGTTCAAACCTACTTTTTTCAGTGTTTTCAGAAATAGCTGCCCTGTGTCTGTCTCAAGACCCACCACGAGTTGCTCTGAGGTTGCTCGTTTGGTTCTGCTGTGGCTGAGGATGGTGAGCTGAGAGAGAGTAGAGCAAATTGATATGAGATTTTAGGAGAAATGTTTTGCTGTGAGGGTGGGGAGGCCCTGGCACCAGTGACCCAGAGAAGTTGTGGTTGTCCCATGCCCGGAGGTGTTCAAGGCCAGGCTGGATGGGACTTGGAGCCCCTGATCTAGTGGGAGGTGTCCCTGCCCATGGCAGGGGTGGGACTGGATAATCTCTAAGGTCCTTTGCGACCCAAACCATTCTGTGATTCAATGACATGAGGCATTGAGAGGTCCAGGACATCACCAGCTGATCAATGCCCATGGCTGTGTGCACATCAAGCTTCAACTGCCCCAGGGGTGCCACCTGCCACCTGTGGGGACACATGTGGTCATGCAGCCTCTGCGTAAGGTTCTGCCTGTAGAACAGCAGCGCAGGGGCAGTGGTTGGGAGCCTGGGATGGTGGTGTGGGTCCCAGAGAGGAGGAGGCTCTGCAGATGGGAATTGAGATGATGGCTTGCTGGAGACAGCTTAATTCAGGAGACCTCAGTCAAAGAGGTTTATGTTTAAGAGCTGTTGAGCTGAAAAGCTCCAAGTTGAGGAAATATTAAGTTTTGAAGCTTAACAGCTTGTGATTTTTTTATTTTTTTTTTAGGGAAAAATGAAACCATGGAGGAATATAAATCCAAGGAGCCAAGTCCTAGGATTTAATGCATTGCAAAGTCTGGAAAGTGGAATTTCCCGCTGGTTTGTGTAGGGTTGTCTGCAGAGGTTTGCCTTTTCTTGCCTCCCTTCAGAAGCATTCAAGCAGCTGCCCAGTGCTTTCAGAGATTACCTGCGATGCTTCTGGGTGCTGGGACCAAGGAGAACCCATGGGCATCCTCCCTGTGCAGGACTAGCAGGACATTACAACATGAGTGGCCAGACGGGGAGGTGAGGAGAGCATGTACTGGCTGAGGGGGCCCTGGGTGCTGGACGTGGGCTGCCCAAGGCATGGCACTAGTCCATATTTCTCTCCTTCAGCTTGAGACGTCCGTCACTTTCAGAGCTTGCTTTTTCCTCATTCCTCTGGTGATAAAGCACTGAGACTTATTTAACGAGTGTGCTGGAGCGTTCAGAGGGATCTGAGGTTTCAGTTCCCAAATCCCATTGAAATCCCATTGAAATCCAGAAGGTGTTTCAGTGGAGAAAAACCTTTGTGAACCTCGAAACTGTGGCGTCTGAGTAAGAAGCTTTGTTAGTTTGTTTTTCTTCTCTTATGAAGTAACGATCCACATCACAGTAAGGGCTGTAGCGTGCTGACTTCTACCTTTGTGTGGGACCATGAGACATTCCTACAGTCTAGAGCTGGAAGAGACTCTGCTCTTGCCTTTGTTCCCAAGAAATCCAAGAAGAGCTGTTGACTGCAGAAGGTCTTGGGAGCATCCCTTGCTCTCTCTGGAGCTGGGATGGGCTGACTGCAGTGCTGGCCTGGTTGGTTGCAGCTTTGGGGCTTTCCTGGCCACTTCCATCCTCCCAGGGCTCGGTGCTTGCCCTGCCCCAGGTCCTTCCCCTTCCACTCCACCAAAAACTGTCACAGTTTGTTGTCCCTCTTATTAATTTTACAGAAAGAAAGCTGCTGTGCTTGATATCCTATTATTTGTATTTCTTGTTTATTTAATATTGTTCCATTATTCTGATATTTTACGTTTGTTTATAGTTGATTATGTGCTTTTTCAGTCTTCATTCTCCAAGGCAGGATTCCTGGTGGCCAACAGAGGCTTCCCCTGGTCATGGCACAGAAACCTCCTGGGCACAGAAAAGCTGGACTGATACCTCTGCGTGAGCTCTCACTCACCATTAGAGACTTTAGACCATTCCTCACAGCTCTTCTCTTAATGCTCAATGATGGATATGTTGTCTTTACCCAGGCTCCAGTTAAAGACCTTCACCTCTTTCCAGCTGGGCTTCCCAACAGCTATAAAATGGCAAATACTGTGCTAAAAAGATGGGGTGATGCCACATCTGCATCTCAGTAGTACCAGTCTCCAGGTCTCTTGACTGATACCCCAACCCACACAGGTCCTGGGTCACTGCAGGGGATTAACAGCACTGACTGGCGTGGCACGGTGCAGCTCACGTGTTCCAGGTTTTCATCTCATTTGTGGGGCTTATAAAGCACCGCTCAATGGTCACAAGTGGAAAAACTCAGTGAGCGTAAGGCACTCTGCAGCAAAAACACTGGTTTGGGTTCTTTTTGTAGTGTAAAGAAGGTAGCCTCTGTTACTTGTGTTCTGATTTAATGTTTCAAATGGTTGGTGTGGGAAGTCAGCATTTCTGCTTCCTCTGTATTTATGAATTTGTGTGGCATTTCGTTTAGTTTCTGATGCCTCAACACATCTTCAAAGTCCAGGCAACCAGAGCAATTGCCGACACATGCTGAGTCTGTGTTGACCTCCCTAGCTCTTTATCCACCTCTGGGCTCAGTGAAATCTCAGTGTAAATGCTAATGATGTTGTATGCTTTGCGTTCCTTTTGTTCCTTCAGAACATGGTCTGTTCACATCCAGGGAGAAACTTCAGCGTGTTTAAGTCTAAATCAAAAACTGTGTGACCAGCAGGTCCAGGGAGGTTCTTCTCCCTCTGTACTCGGCACTGGTGAGACCGCACCTCGAGTACTGTGTTCAGTTCTGGGCCCCTCACCACAAGAAGGATGTTGAGGCTCTGGAGCGAGTCCAGAGAAGAGCAACGAAGCTGGTGAAGGGGCTGGAGAACAGGCCTTATGAGGAGCGGCTGAGAGAGCTGGGGGTGTTTAGCCTGGAGAAGAGGAGGCTGAGGGGAGACCTCATTGCTCTCTACAACTACCTGAAGGGAGGTTGTAGAGAGGAGGGTGCTGGCCTCTTCTGCCAAGTGACAGGGGACAGGACGAGAGGGAATGGCCTCAAGCTCCGCCAGGGGAGATTTAGACTGAAGATTAGGAAAAAATTTTTCACAGAAAGGGTCATTGGTCACTGGCAGAGGCTGCCCAGGAAGGTGGTTGATTCACCTTCCCTGGAGGTGTTTAAGGCATGGGTGGATGAAGTGCTGAGGGACATGGTTTAGTGATTGATGGGAATGGTTGGACTTGATGATCCGATGGGTTTCTTCCAACCTGGTGATTCTATGATTCCATCTGGAGTTAACTGACCAGTGAGCCTTCCCTATGCCTTTTGGTACGTGGTGGAATCGGGGAGCTCCAGGGGCTGAGCACCAGCTCCCAGCAGCTTTCCAGCCTCGCAGTGGCTGTTCGACGGCCCATGGTGAAGCTGGGGACCACTTCTGGCTGCAAAGCACAAGAATTGCTGAAAACCAAATCATAGTGTGCTCTTCTTGTGCTCAGGCCCTGCTGACGTGGACGTATGGAGCTGCTGCCTTCTGCTGCTACCAGTGCGATGTGGGGAAAGCATCGCAGGCTGCATTAGCAATGTTGGAGTGAAGAGGGCTGCAGGAAAAAAAGCCACGCACCTCTGCTGCTCCTGGCTGCATTTTTCCCAAGCGGCTGCTTGCAGGACTGTGTCTCAGGGGATGCATTTTCATTTAGAAAATACAGCTCTGCATGGCCTTTTGCTCTCGTCTCCCATGCGTGAGTATCAGCAGGGCTGCTGGCCAGGCTGCCACCTACCATGGTGATGACTTTCAAATTGCTCGCAGAGTCTTCATGCATGTTATGTGTGTGTTTGTGTGTGTGTATCTCTGTGCTTTGTGCTTCCAGTGCTTCAAATCCAGCTCAGCACTTTGTGACTGGCTGAATCAGAGTCCTGATTGTTTGCTCTTCACTGTTTCTCTCCCAAGGTTGTAGCTGAATGTCATGGTGCTTAAGTCCTGTCCTCCTGGGTATTGGTTTAGAGTTGTTTTGAGACAACTCTTCTATCAATAACTGCAAAGCCTCCTCTCCCTGCCTGGGCTAAGGGGCAGAAGTGCTTCTAAAACTCCTTCTTACCTTGGCATGAAGTTGCCTTTTCATGTACCAACTGGATAAAGACAGAATACACATGCCAGCCCTTCTAAAAGTTGTCTTTCCTTTACTGAGGGTTTCAAACGTAGAAATTCTCTTTAAGCTGGTTTCAGTAAGAGCTGCTTACTGAAACGACCCAAGGGCAGAGATGTGGAAGGTAATGGGAGCGTTTGCATGGGTTCAACTGCCAGCAAGCAGGGCTGCGATGCAGAGCTGAACTTGGGCTTTGGAAAACTCAGCCTGGGCTTTTTATTTTTCCTTTAAATCTCATCTGTAAAGGAGGAAGGGCCCTGGAGTGCCAGGTGCAGTGGGGCTGGATCCTGCGTCAGCCTTAGCTGCTGGCTTCTCATTCACATTCCAAAGGGTTGTCCAGTGGGTGGGAAGGTTTCGCACTCAAGCATGCTGCTGAGTCCTTGGCCCCACTGAATGGGTTTCATGCTGTGTCAAATGCCTGCTCCTTGGGTGACATGGACCACTGGAGCAGGGCAAGAGAAACTCATTTCACCGGGGGCATCTTCACAGCCCTGCAAGCGAAAGGTCACGCTGCTCAGACTTTGATTTGAGCTGCTGAAGAGCAGTCATTAATCCAGTGAGGACACAGTCTTAATTCAGGCATTTGCATGTGTGAGGGAAAGACAGTAACCCTGGGAGACCCCAGGGAGCAAGCTGCAGTGCAGAGACCCTACCTGGCCTGTTCCTTGCTTCATGAAATCTGGTGAACATCAAGCTCTTAGGAACATGCTGTGCCTGTCTTTGCACTCTGAGTGTGCCCTATCAAAAATAATCAGCTTAAAATGAAGGTGTTCATTTTCCAGTGAACATTGACTGTGCTGGGATTCAGATCCTATCGCAGCTTTCAGCAGTGAAGTGACAGGCATGGGTGCAGAGCTCTTAATATCATATATACACATGCACAAATATATTCATTGCAACATGTAGCTAAGTAATATTTCTGTTTTTCCACAGATACCTGTGAGTTGCTTCATCTATTGTCTGTGCTAAGCTATCTTCTTCAAGGCTGGTAGCCTGAGAAACTTAATATTAGTATTATTCTTCAGATAGTTATTGGGATTTTAAAGATCAAAGTGCTTTGTCAGACTGCTGAGGCACACAACTTGGATCTAGTTTAAATAAAGCACTTGTGTGATTGGAAATGACGTGTTATCATAATTGAAAAAAGAAAAATCCAATGTGCCCCCTTTAAAACATCCCTCAGGTGTTGTCCTGACAGCGTTCACTGTCTGAGGTGTCCGAGTGGATCCAGTCTCGTTGCCAGCTGAAGCCCTGTTGTGATTCCAAAACCGTTCTCTTACCAATGGCATTTCTACATCCAACTTTAAAGGTGCACAGCAGAAAAGCACGAACTTCCCTGCTGAAACTGTTTACATCACTAGGTTATACGGGTGTAAAACATCATCCTACTTAGACCCTGAGGTCCTGGAGGACCTGGCCCGCATGTTGGTCACTTAAAGCAGCTGATGAACTTGATGTATTGAAGATTCTGTTTGTGTGGGAGAGAGGCAGGTACTTTCTGGGATGCTTTTCATTTGAAAAACCTCATCAAGAAATCCTGACTTCCATATTATGGTTGCTGAGTGTTTTCTGGTTTTTTTTTTTGTGAAAGGAGGAAAATGTGATGCTTTCAGCTGGCACAAAATGTCACCTGTATGAAGGGCTGAGCTTTGAGGCTTAGCAGGATGAACCTAATGGGAACAGTGCAGTGTCCTGGCACCGCAGCGGCAAGGACTGGGACTGAGTTTCAGGTGCTCGTTTTCTGCATGGATCCTGCCTCCTCACACATAGCTTGGGGCTGGGCAGAGAGGAAGGTGACATGGGTTGTTAGTGGAGCAGGAGAAGGAGCTCTGGTTTTAGGTGAGGATGATATCTTCTGTCTGGTGCGATCTACAGCATCGAGTCCTTCTTCCCTGTAAAATGTCTCCATGGCGGTTTACAGCAGATTGATTTTGCAGCCTTGTGTGTGTGCCTAAAGAAGAGTTAAAGGGAGAAAAAAAGAGAAAAAGATCTAAGGAAGGCCCAAAGAAACCCACGAGGGCTGTTTCTGAGACAGTCCAGACTAATTTTCTGATTGCTCTGAGTTTCGGTGGCCAGGAAGACGCAGAAGGAGCAATTGAAACTCCTGCTCGTAGATGACTATGAGCAGCTGTGAATGTTAGGGAGGATTTTTTGCTTTCTGGCTTTGTGTGGATTGCGTGGCAGATACCAGCCTCAGTGGGGTGATGGGCCCCATGCATGTGGAAGCGCTGGGCCTGACCCCTACACCACGGGGTGAGTTGGCAGTGGGTGACTGAGCAGCACCCAGTGGTGAGAGGTGGAGTAGGCTGGGTCCCTCCCCACCCAAACTGCTTCAAAGAAAAGAGATGCTGATGGTCATAGGAATATATTGAACATTTCTGCATCTAAGCTGAATGTTCCCATCCTGTGGAGTCTCCAAATTCTGTTTGTACTGTTTCCATGCGGGCACATTGGCAAGCTCAACTTGCAGGGCTTGGGAAAGCTTCTCTGATGGTCTAGGGCATCCTTGGAAACAGCCTTCAGCTGTAGGAAGCTGAGATGGGACCACTGTGATGGGGATGAATGGAGCGATGATGTTGGAGGGCTGGAGAACAGGCCTTATGAGGAACCTCTGAGGGAGCTGGGGGTGTTTAGCCTGGAGGAGAGAAGGGTGAGGGGAGACCTCATTGCTCTCTACAACTACCTGAAGGGAGGTTGTGGAGAGGAGGGTGCTGGCCTCTTCTCCCAAGTGACAGGGGACAGGACGAGAGGGAATGGCCTCAAGCTCCTCCAGAGGAGATTTAGGCTGGACATTAGGAAATATTTTTCACAGAAAGGGTCATTGGGCACTGGAACAGGCTGCCCAGGGAGGTGGTTGATTCACCTTCCCTGGAGGTGTTTAAGGCACGGGTGGATGAGGTGCTGAGGGACATGGTTTAGTGACTGATAGGAATGGTTGGACTCGATGATCCAATGGGTCTTTTCCAACCTAGTGATTCTGTGGTGGCATCTGTAATGGACAACAATTTGGATTCGGTTTTGACTTGTGGATCTGTGTGACCAGAGTGTGAAGTCCATATCCCATAGGTGTGTTAGTGCCGAAGTTTTTATAAGAATTTGCTTTGGTCATTGTTTTCAAACTTCTTAATATTTTCTGTGCCTCTTGGGCCTGAAACTGTGGGCTGAAAACCATTCTGATTTGGTGTCTGATTAGTCCCCAGGGATGAACTCCAGGGATTAAATAAGTTGCTTTATTTGTGGCTGAGAAGACAGAGGGAAGCGAGTGCTTTGGTCCCCAAAGATGTGGGAGCAGCAGGGACCAACATGCTACACCGAAGCACGCTTGAGCGGAGAACTTGCAAAGCTCCGAGTTCTGAGCTATGGTTGTGTTCTCACTTAATAAGGTGTTAACTGATGCAAGGCTCTCTATGGAGAGCTGGGCTGTGCATGGAGGTTAACAGTTCTTGACGTTTTGCCTGCTATAAATGAGCTTTCAGGGATAGGGCAGGAGTCACCGCATGCTCTCAGTGTGTGACTTCTGCTCTTTCCCTAAGGAAAAGAACCCAAGGAGTGGGATGCAGGCTGGGAGTGGGATGCAGAGTGTGGGTATGGTGTGTGGAGGTTAACAGTTCCTGGCGTTTTGTCTGCTATAGATGAGCTTTCATAGACGGGAAAAGACTTACCGCATGCCCTCAGAGTGTGAATTTTGTTCTTTTCCCTGGGAACAGGTTGCCCAGAGGGGCAGTAGATGCCCCATCCCTGGAGGTGTTCAAGGCCAGGTTTGATGGGGCTCTGAGCAGCCTGATGCAGTGGGAGGTGTCCCTGCTCACTTGCAGGGCTGTTGGACAATGTGACCTTCATGGTCCCTTCCAATCCAAACCCTTCTATAATTCTACGATGCAAAGGGACCCGAGGAGCAGGATGCAGGCTGGGAGTGGGATGTGGGATGGGGGTGTAATATGTGGAGGATAACAGTTCCTGGCCTTTTGTCTGCTATAAACGAGCTTTCAGGGATGGGGCAAGAGTTACGGCATGCTGCCAGTGTGTGAACATCTTTCTTTCCCTGGGAAAAGGAACCCGAGGAGCGGGATGCAGGCAGGGAGCGCTTGCAGTGTGTGGAAGTTAACAGTTCCTGGCATTTTTTTCTGCTATAAATGAGCTTTCAGGGATGGGAAAAGAGTTCCTGCATGTCCTCAGAGTGTGAATTTTTTTCTTTCCCTGGGAACAGGTTGACTAGAGAGGTTCTGGCTGTCCCGTCCCTGGAGGGGTTCAAGGCCAGGCTGGATGGGGCTCTGAGCAACCTGATCCAGTGGGAGATGTCTCTGTCCACAGCAGGGGGTGACCTGGATGGGCTTTGAGGTCCCTTCCAACCCAAACCATTCCAACATGTGGGAGGCTGGAGCACCTCGAACACAACGATGGACTGAGAGAGTTGGGGTTGTTCAGCCTGGAGAAGAGAAGGCTCCCAGGAGATCTCCAGTACCTGAAAGGGGCTACAAGAAAGCTGGGGAAGGACTGGTTTGTAGGGATAGGATGGGGGGCAGTGGGTATGAACCGGAGAGGGGCAGATTTAGCCTAGACATAAGGAGAAACTTCTTCGCCGTGAGGGTGGGGAGGCCCTGGCCCGGGTTGCCCAGGGAAGCTGCGGCTGCCCCATCCCTGGGGGTGTTCAAGGCCAGGCTGGATGGGGCTTTGATCTGATGCAGTGGGAGGGGTCCCTGCCCGGGCCAGGGGGGTAGGAACTAGATGGGCTTTAAGGTCCCTTCCATCAAACTCTTCTACGATTCTATGACGAGAAGGGCCCCGAGGAGCCGGCTGCGGGCTGGCAGCGGGACGCGGGGAGCAGCTGGCGGCGTTTAACGCTTCCCGGCGGTTTTTTCTGCTACGACCGAGCGCTCGGGGCTCGGCAGAAGCGCCGCCGCTCGCCCCGGGAGCGCCCCGAGCGCGGCTCCTGCCCCGGCGGCGGCGCGGGCGATGCGGGGCGCGGCCGCCAGGGGGCAGTGCGGGCGTGCGGGAGCGGGCGGCCCGCGGGGCGCAGCGCTGCGCGGGGGGGGCCCGGCCCGGGATCGGGGGGAAAGGGGGGGGGGGGGGGGGTGTCCCGGCCCGGGAGGGGGGGGGTGTTCGGGGTCAGGGGGGTCCCCGCTGTCCTCCCGCGCGGAAGAAGCGCGCAGCGGCTGCGCGGGGCTCGGCGGTGGCGTTTGGGATGAGACCCGCTGCTGCCCGCTCCGTCGGGCCGGCCCCGCTCCTCTCCTCCCTTTCCTTTTTTCTTTTCGTTTTTGATCCTTATTTGAAAAAATTACAAAAAAAAAAAAAAAAAAAAAAAAAAAAGATTCCTTTCCTCCCCGCCGCGCCGCGCCGCGCAGGCTTTGCCCGATGCGCGCAAGCTCCGCTCGCCCCGCGCAGGTGACGCTCGATCCGCTTTTTCCCCGCTCCGCGGCGCGGGGGTTGCGCGCAGCGGGTCCCCGACCCCTCCGCGGCGCTGCCCCCGGCAGGCGGTGCTCCGCTCGCGGTCCCGCCTCCCGCCCCGCAGCGCGCGGTGCCGGCGGCGCAGGCTGCGCGGGCGCGGAGGGGCCGAACCCGCCCGGCGGGGCTGCCCGGGGGAGGGGGGGGGGGGGGGCAGCGGCCGCCGATCGGAAGCGGCTGACAATAAGCACCTTCATCCCCCCCAAAGGCGGAGAGAGAGGGAGAGGAGGAGGCGGAGGAGAGACGGGGGGAGCGGAGGAGCTGGTGCCGAAGCGAGTCACTCGGAGGAGGCTCCACAACGTCCCGGCGGCGCGGAGCGGAGCGGAGCGGGGCTCGGCCGGAGCGCTCCCATGTCAGCGCGGCGCTGGGAGCCCGCACGCCGCTAGCCGCCCCTCTCCGCGCACAGCGATGTGTTCACTGCTCTCCGCCTGCACTTGCCTGTAAGGATTATGGCATCTCTCAAAGCAGTTTTTAATGTTGGTTTTTTTTTTTTTTTTTTTAAAAAAAAAATTCTTTTTAAAAATCCTTTTTTTACCTTTTAAATTATTTTTAAAAATTCTCATTTTCCCAATTTTTTAAATTTTTATTTTAAAATTCTTTTTATTTTAAAATTATTTTTATTATAAAATTCTTTTTATTTAAAATTATTTTTATTTTAAAATTCTTTTTATTTCAAAATTCTTTCTATTTTAAATTTTTTTTTTATTTTATTTTTAAATCCTTATTTTAAAATTCTTTTCATTTTTAAGTATTTTTATTTTAAAATTCTTCTTCTTTTATAATTTTTCTTTTTTAAATACTTTAAAAAATCTTATATTTTTCAATCCTTTTTCCTTTTTCAATCCTTTTTCCTTTTTCAATCCTTTTTCTTTTTAAAATCCTTTTTCTTTTTAAAATCCTTTTTAAATCCTTTCTCTTTTTAAAACCCTTTCTCTTTTTAAAACCCTTTTGATTTTTTAATTCCTTTTCATTTTTTAAACCCTTTTTACTTTTTTTTTTTTTTCTCCCCTCATTTTTTTATCTTTCAACTTTCATTTGGGAGGCTCCGGCTGCCTTTGCCTCGCGATCAGGTGGCGATGGGGGACACGTGTCGTTCTGCGAAGCAGAGCATCGCTCTGCGCCCTTTAAAGAAAAAAAATCGAAAAAAAAAAAGAAAAAAAAAAAAGAAAAAAATCAACTTTAACCATTTTACCACATCATTTGATCTTTTGTTGCTTTTTTTTTTTTTCTCTCCTCTCCAGATGTTTACATTTCCTGCTGCTGTGCTTTCAGGTACAGGTACGTGTCCTTTCTGTCCTCTTTCGCTCTTGGTTGTAAAATAGAAACAAAGGCGGCGTGCTGACCTCGCAGTGCCAGCCACTTTTTGGCTAGGGCTTTCACTTTTTATTTTTTTTTTTTTTTTTTCCCCCCTCTTCGCCTCTAGTTTTATAGCCGTATTAAACCGCTCCCCGCGCCAGATGCTGGCGTGTCGCTGGCTGGCACGGGGGTGTCCGTCTCGCTGCGGGGCGCGGGTGCCGAGCTCGCCCGCTGCGGGCTGGGTGCGCGGTAGCGGATCCTCTGAGCGCCGTAGCCTGGCTGGTGATGTGAGAGGGAGCGCTGGACGCTCTCCTCCTCGCACAATTGATTGATGCGCTTGCCTTGGAAGAGCAGGCGCTCTCCTCCTCGCTTCCCTTTCCTTTTTTTTTTTTTTTTTCTGGTTCTTTTTTTTTTTTTTCTTATTCCTTTCTTAGGGAACTTACTCCCCCAAAACTGATACTTTGAAAAACACGAGCTTCCCTCGCCAGGAGAAGGAGGCTGTGCGCTCCCTCCCCATTATTGAGTGGAAAGCCATCCAAATCAGATCCTGCCTTTGGTCCTGCCTCGGCAGGAACGGAGCCGTTGGAGGAACAGCCGGGGATGGTGGCGCTGGGTGCTGGGGTGCCCCCCGACAGCCCCTCGTCTCCCCGGGATGCGGGTCGGAGCTGGGCATCTGTCGGAGCACCTGCGGGGCTGGGCAGAGCAGGTGCCGCTGCCCCCCTGGCTCCATCCCTCGGTCCCGCTGGGGTTGGGGGCGCGATGGCCTTTGGATGGGGTTGCACCTGCTCGTCCTCTTATAAATACCCAACGGCACCGAGGGATGGTCCCGGACGAGCGCAACCGCAGCCTTGGAGAGGCCTCCATCCCTCTGGCCAAACTAAACCCCAAACCACCCCCTTCCCTTGCTCCCCCGCCCCCTAAAAAATTCCCCATCGTGTTTTTTGGTCCTCATCCCCTCTTGAAAACTGCATCTTGAACCTAACACCAGCAGAGCCTCCTCGTCGGGAGGGGATCCACGACTGTAAATTACCCTGCGGTTGGAAGGCGTTTGCTGGATTTCTCCGGTGCGTTCCTTTTTTTTTTTCCAAGCCCGAGGAATAACAGGCTGCGCAGGGCTCGCAGCGACGCACCCTTTGCAGCGGGGAGGCATTTTTTGCGCTTGTGCGGTAACTAAAGTTAATCGGCCCCTGCAGCCCCCCTCCCTCTCCCCCTCCCTTTGGTGCTTTTAGTGAATCAGAAAAAGTTTGGCTGCCTGCCTGGAAAGCACTTGCTAAAATCTGATCTCTTACTTCAGCAGCCTTAAAACTTGGGAAGTTATTGGCATTTATACAGTTGGAGCTCGCAGGCTTCCAAAGCAATAAAATAATAAAAAAAAAAAAAGGGGAAAAAAAGCAAAAAAATCTCTGTGCTCTGGTGCTATTAGAACCATACTTTCGTGCTGATTTCACAGCGTTTTGTGGGATTTCAGGCAGGGATTCGCCGCGGAGGTGTCCCGGGCTGCGGCTGGAGGGGTGGTGGATCTCGCTGGGTGTTACACCGAGAGGCGAGCTCTTGCGGTGATTAGCGTTGGGAGCCAAAACATTAGATTAGTCATACTCAAGGGCCTTCGAGTGAGTGTTTACAGTATTAATGGTAGATGAAAAGATGTGAATGCTGTAAGTTTTTATTGCCCATTTTGCTACACTTTCTTTCTGGATTTATTCATGGGATTACATGTTTTGAGCCTGAATGGGAGCGAGGGATTATAGGATTTCTTTTATAATGATCAGTTTGGGTAGGAGTTAGCCTTTGGTGAACTGGAGTAAATTAATGCATCACTTAGGTTTAATATTTATTTAGGCTAAAGGAAGTTGTTTAGTTTTGCTTAAAGGGCTCTATGTTGTATGAGGGAGATTTAAGAGCGCCTAAAGTGGATTATATTCTAAGGCCGCCTTCCGCTGTCCTGTGCAAGCCATGATCAGCGGGTCATCCCGTGTGTTTGTCTTCGAATTATGCTCTTCGGCTGCCAATTGTTACCCTGTGGCTCTGCATGCAAAGGTAAAAATCCCTCCAGCGCGCTCCAGGGCTGGAGGTGTTATAGGGCAAAACACCGCAGCTCGGGTATTTTGTGTCTTATTTTAGTTACTCATGTGCAAAGATCGGGATGCGTTGGCATGCAAGCTGCCTGTTATTAGGTGGTGTGGTGGCCCACGTGTTGGCTACGAGCTTTCTCATAGCCCCCGAGCCCCTTTCCACAGCCGCTCGCAGGTGATCCCTTCGGGTGTAGCATCAGCACCCGTGGGTGGGTTGTGGCAGCACCGGAGAGAGACCTTCCCCAGCCTGGACCCTGTTTTCAAGAGCAGGATTGACTCCTGGACAAGTTGGATTCCTCCAAGGCTTTGCTGTCGGGTGACGTTTCCACCGAGGGACACAGGGGAAATAGCGTGTGGTGGGTTAGAGGGGCGCGCGGGTGGTGGGTGCTGGTGGCTGGGTGCTGGCACAGCCCTGAGCGAAGCCCCAACTGTACCTTACAGGGCTGCGAGGAGGACAGCTTGTTCTCCGGTCCCTTCCCCCCGGCAGTAAAGTCCTCATCTTGCATTCTCCTCTAGCATCTTGGGAAGGTCCTGAGCTGCTTGGGGTTGCTGCAGTCCTGAAGGCAGCAAGGGACACTGGATATCCTTGGGGACACTGGAGAGATTAATTTGTTTATGCAGGTTGTTCTTAGGGATGCCCTTTTGCCACTGGTTTCCAAACTCTCCCGCTGTTGCCTATCTTCAGCATTCTTCAGTTTAGTTCTCCTGCTGCCTTTTCATATTTCCAGGAGCAATTTGTCTTCTGCGCTCTTTCCCTCCCTGTGTCCCGGAGTGGTTTCTGGTTTGGCTTCAGAGTCAGTCCCTGCTCTTCACGTGGGTGAGAAAACCCAGGAGCGCCTCGCGTGGATGGAGGGGATCTCCCATGCCGTGTGAGCTGTGGAAGTCCTGTTGGCCCTTAGGACAGCAGGGTTGGGGACGTGGGACCTCAGGAGCTCAGAGGTGGGGGCTTTGGTGTGAGCTGAGCAGCGGGATGCGAGGTTTTGGGTGCTGCCTTGCTTTGCGAGGGCTTCCAGCTCTTCTGACCCCAAGCCACCTCCAGCACAGGGTCAGATGGAGCACGGGGTGATGCCGGCGTGGGCTGCCCCAGCTGTGCCGTAGAGCGGAGGCTGGTGCTGCCTCCGTCTCTTCCCTGCCCTGATAAACCTCGGGGTGTTCTACGTGAAGTGCATCTGTCTTAGATTAGGAAGAGGTCCCTGATAGGGCCAAATCCCTTGCTTTTTATGGCTCTTGTAGGTTAAGATCCAGCTTTGGAATCTGATCCAGAAGCAAACAGGAGGTCAGAGGAGCGCACAAGGCAGCACCGGGCTATTTTCACATCTGCTGGTGTTGTGTAAGAGGAAGGCTGCCGCGCGCCATGCCAATAGCAACTTATGTTTCTCCTAAGCTCCTGTGCAGCGACAGACAGTTATTGTTTGGGGCTTTGTAAAGCGAGACACGGAGAAGTGTTGCTTCCACACGTTCAGTGAGCCAGATCCTGCGGTCTGGCGAAGCGGCGTGCAGCACATGTTGGAGGCGTGAGCCTGCTGAGCAGCTCCCTCTCCCCGTCTGCTCCTCCGCAGCCGTTCTCCTCAGGGTCAGTTGGATACAAGTGCCACCAGACAGTGCCAGGGACACTGCTCTGGAAAAAACAGAGCATGGTCCTTGTCACAGCCTTCCTTCCTCGCCTCCCCTTTGGCGGGTACGAGGTGGTGCTGGGGCCAAGGGTCCCTGCTCATCCTGCCCTCCCCTTCCTGACGGCAGCGCTGGTGGCTGGCACTGAGGGCAGGGTGCTGGACCCTGCGGGGTTATTCTCATGTCTACCTTCCCTATGGATGGGCATCTACTTGCCTTCGCCCTGCTTAAGTGGGCTTGAGATGCCGTGTGTGCTGCCAGGGGTGGAGGCTCTGGGACTTGGGCATCGCTGCATCGCTCTCGAAGCCCACACTGTAGGGTAGACTGGATGTTACTTTGATGCAGCGTACTGCTCCGCTCCTCTTGGCAAAGCTTTGTGTGCTGAGACTCAGGAGGGGTCCTTGGTGCCCTGTGGCTCCTGGGCTGGGAGATGCTGTGCTTGCCATCTCCACTCAGCCTGGACTGGGACCACCAAGTCCTCAGCACAGCATCCCCATACCAGGACCTGCCTCCTGCTCTGTGAGAATCTCTGAACCCCCTCAGATGAAGGTAGCACTTGTCCAAGCAAACATCTGAAGTCAGTTCTGCTTTCTAGCCATGCTGCGATACCCACCTGAGCTCACATACCTGCGCTTGTGGTTGTAGAAGTGACTCTGTGAAGGACAAAATATGGCAACAGTGGTCTGGGAAAGGCTGGATTTTTCTGATCACAGCCAACTCTTAATTATTGGGGTGTGAGAAGAAAAGAGAAAGTGCATAAGCAAACCCTGGTTTAATTAGATGAGGAAGAGCTCAGAGATATTGATGAAGTGCATGACCCCGTAACAGGCTGGGAATGATGAGATGGTCCATGGCTGTGGGTCCGTGCTGCTGCTGGACTTGTGATGGTGGATGCAGTAGCAGCTCATGTGGCTCTGCTGCTCTGCGACCCACAGAGGCAGAGTTTGGTTGTGAATTAAATTGCTTCTGTTTAAAACCCCCTTGCTCTCCAGGAGATGACCACGCTGCTTGCCACAAGGGATTTTTATTCCCCCCTGCCAGCATTTTGCACTGGTCTGTGAAGTCCTGAAGCTGCCCTTTGCATCCTGCTTCTGCCTCCCGGTCTTTGCAGAGCTCAAACTTGTCGAGGAAGAGGAGATAGGTTGGAGCGGTTGCCTGGACTGGAGTGGGGAAGCCTGGCACTGCTGAGCAGTGACGACCTGGTGGTTGTTCTGATGCAAACTCTGGTTCTCCCATGGGACGTGCGAGACTGAGATTAGCATGGGGTGAGTGTGGATGTGGGTCTTGCTGCTGCACGGATGGGAGTACGCAGCCTGTGGCTCCCACGGCGGCTGTCGGCTGCCTGCCTTGGGCACGTGCTGCTTTTGCTTCCCGTGGTCCCCAGCCCTTCAGTGTGCTGGGATGAGTCCTCTGGCAGGGGAACCCCTCAAACACACGTTTAGCAGGAAGATTTGCAAGGACAGAGCTGGCAGAACTCCTCCAGAACTCTGGGGGCTTGGCATTTTCTGGGTATGTTGTGGCAACGGGCAGCAAAGCAGAGCAGCTGCTTGGAGGCTTCAGTCCACACACCTGCATGTGTTGCAGTTTGCCTTTTCAAAGCTCTGGAGATATGCAAGATGCTTCAGAGGAGCAAAGAAGGTGTTGTTGAAGAGAGCGCGCAGAAGGGTGTAGTAGGGGTGGGATTCAGACTTCTCCTGTTTGAGAGAGTTGGGCCCATTGTGCTTATTATACTTTAGTTCTGTTTTGCTTTCCTTATTGCACTTGGCACGTCCAGGACTGGACGGAGGTGAGCGATGCTGGGTTTGGAGCAGTGCTGGGTTTCTCAGGAGGGATGCTCACTCTAACCCAGCTTGTTTTCTGCTTGTAGAGCAGCTTGGTCATAGCGTATCGAGGCAGGCCAGAAAAGAGTGGGACAGGCAAAGGGTGATGCTTCCCAACCACTGCAGGTGCATTTGGGACGTGGCGGTGCAGCCGGCGGTAGGTCCTTTGGGTGAGGAGCAGGTGTGGGTGACTGCTGAGGGCTTCTGGGAGCTCAGGTAGGACAAACAGCATCGGAGGGACTCAGGTGGCCACTCTGAATATTTGATTTTGCTGTAAGCTGATAGCTCTGAGCTGGTCAGCTGAGCGAGTGGATATCTCCCTCCACTGCAGGAGTCTGAGCTCAAGAGAAAGACTCCCCTGGGGCTGAAAATCATTTAGTTGGATATATAAAGCTACTTCCTGGATCCTTGGGAGTATTTTTATGGTCTCTTCCTTTCCTTTGGAGATGGGAAAAACCCTGTCATGCTATATCCTCTCCTCCCTTGCTGAGCAATAGCTGCTTTTGCTTTGATTTTCCCCAAATACAGACACTTTAGATACCGGTTGTGATAAGAGCAGGTGAAAAAGATGTTTGGGGAACAGTGTGATTTAAAAAGGAGTGGCTGCTGGTGGTGCAGGGATGTGTGAGGATGGACACCTGCTGCCAGGGCCTTTGCCTGGGGTCTCTGCAAACTGCTGTGGTCCTAGGAAGGCTGGGGTGGGTCAAGCTATGCGTTCTCGGGTGGGATGTAAGCTTTGGGCAAAGAGAGGCACCTAGATCTCCTTGTGTGAGCCCAGCGCATCACCCCGACAGGCAGGAACCCCCAGGATGTTTCAGAGCAAGTTGCTTTGCTGCAAAGTGTGACCTACCCTGCTCTATTGCTGAGACCAGGGGGCTTCCATTTGGACCCCGGCAGGTCCAAACCTTATTTTTTTTATTTCCTTCCCTGGGTTTTTGTGTTTTAATCACCTGCTGTGCCATAACAGCAGGTACAACCAGAAATTATGCAGAGCTGTGCGATATGCTGCCTACCTGGTATGTCGCTTCTATGTCTCTGTACCTCTCCAGATGTCCATGGAGGATTAGGCATCCAGCGAAGCAGCTGGAGGGAAAGTAAGAAGGAAAAAAAAAAACCAAAACCAAAATAGAAAAGACTGTCTGGCTGTGCCGAAGTATTTTCCTATTGGCATTCAGCAGTCTCGCCATAGCATGACGAGAAAGAAAGGGGAGCAGAAAGAGGAAGGAGGAGGCTTAGCTTGTCATGGTCTGCGTGTTTCCCTTTGTGTGAGCTCCTTGCCGTGCCGGGGGCTGCGGTGGGTGGGAGCCGATATGCCAATCTTCCCTGCTCAGCCAGGGGCAGGCTGTGGGGTTCATGCCCCTGGCGCTGGGCTCACCAGCTTGCTTTGACCCCCTCCCTGCCTGTTTTGCCTGCACAAACAGCTGGATTTCACACCAGCCCACGGGGCAGTGTTTTCCGTGTAGTGACAGCACGTTCCTCCCAACCGTGTCCTTTGCCAAACTTCCCTTGCACCCTGCTCACTGCACACACACACTCTTCCATGAGGGTGTCTGCTTTATTCTGCTGCAGGCAGTGGAAGAGGGGTCGTGCTGCAGGGAAATCCGAAACGCTTTGAATATACTGACCTTAGGGTGCAATAACAGCATCTGACAGCATTCTCCTGCGTATAGCTCCTGACTCGGTGCGGTGCAGCTCCTGCTTCATGGCTGTAGCTGAGTACGTGCCTGTTGAGCCTGCTGGAGATGCCTGCTGAGGTGAACTTTGCTTTGGAGGCAAGCTGGGGGGGAAAGGGGGATGATCTTGTTAAAGATGTCCCTGCTCTTGCACGGGAGGCTGGACTGGAAGACCTGTAAAGGTCCCTTCCAACCCAGCGCATCCTCTGATTCTGTGATTCTACAGTCTGAGACTGAGCTGTTGGGTAATCGAAGCCTCTGCCCTGGGGGACAGATGAAACTGGGTAAAAAGTGGGCAGTGGGGGTCAGTCTGGCAGGTCCTGCTTGCTGCATGGTTGGTGATGACAGAGTGGAGGCAGAGTCCAGCCTTCATCTTAGCCCCACGCTAAGATGAAAGGTGAGGCAGTGCTTTCCTGGGCAGACTGTGTTTTCTAGAGCTTGCCCCAGGGTGACACAGAGCCCCATGCCTTGGCCAGGCTGAGGGGCTGGATCCTGCAAACAATGCGGGGAAGCAGAGTGTCAGGGGGCTGCATGTGCCCTGAGATTCCTCTGATAACATTTTATAATCCAAATCACATTGAGACCTTGGTGAAGGTCCCGTATTGCGTGGATACAAATACCAGAACGCAGCAATTTAATTAATAACGGATTGCTCTTCCTACAAGGTATTTCCAGCACTCCTTATTCCTCCCAGTTCCTTTTTCTCCTGCTGCATATTTCAGATCTCTTTCTTTCCTGCTAAAATACTATCTTTGGCATCATTTTTAAGGACAGCTTGTTAAAAAGCTGTTGTATCTTTTGGAATACCCTTCTGCAGAAACCCAGCATTAACAGAAAATGTAAGGAGCAGAGGCGAGCCTGGTGAATAACTGGGCTTGCAGTGTGTGTGCTGGGTGATTGTGGGCATGGCTGGTGGGACATGAAGCCCTGGGAATGGGAATTAGAAAAGACAGTGAAAGACGATATTGATAGAAGGGCATTTTTCCTGCTTCTCTGTTGCTTTTAAGCAAGGGATGGTCTGGAGAGCTGGTACAGCAGTGCTGCAATTGCACACATTCTGTCATCCATGGGACTGGGCTCGTCTCATTCCCTGCAAACCCTGGACGATCCGCTAAGCGTGCTGCTCCCTGGGCTTCTTCTGTCGAGTGGTCAGATATGAATCTGAACAGACACTAATATTTATTTTCCCAAGTTGGATTCAAACCGTAGGCAGAATTTGACTCAGTTGCACGAATGTGCAAACTCACAGCCCATGGGATGCGGGATTTACAACCGTAAAATGAAAGCTGATGTTGACTTCCTTAAGCTGCCAGGCCTTAAGGCTGCAATCCTGTACAAGCAGCTTCAGTCCCTCGGTGGGAGGCTGTACTGTAAGACTGCATGGCGCAGCACGGTATTGATTATCTGTAAAATAAATTATGATGTATGTAGTGCAGGTTTCTGACCCCATGGTCGCGACCTTGTGGTGATTGGGGAGACTTCCGACCAGCTGAGATCAGAATAGCAAACAGCTCCCCAGCAATCAATAGAAAAACCAGCAGGTCTAATCGTCGGGGCCTTTTATAGGAATAATGTTGGATGCTGAGTACATTTTCATCCTGGGGAACAAGCAGTTCTTCTAGAAACTTTGCTTATAATTAGATGTGGAACTCAACATTGGGTTTTCTGCTGTGTAACAAGCCAGCCTAACCAAGGGGCAGTCAGGGATGGAAAACCTGGCAGAGCAAAAGGGAATATGCACGTTTCTAGGTCAGGATTTTCTGTGATAAGCAAAGCTGGTCCATCTCAGGTTGGAAGGGAGGAGCAAGGGCAGCTGTGGTCTGTGGGACAGGCATGGAGGGTCTGTCCTGATTATATTGTACACTCTCTTTGTGAGTTTGAAATGACATCATTTCAGTCCCTATGAGAGAACTCTCTGACCTGCAAGCCAAACTAACTGATTGTGGCAAAATTGGTAGCTAGATTGCAGGGCTTCAATTCCCGGAGATGTGCAGAAGCCTGCAGAGTTCTGCCCTGTGCCATGGGTAAATGAGGTGCCCGCTCCAGTGCTTTGTTGGGGTTGCCCCTGTGATGTGCACAGGGGCAGCCAAGCCACCAAAGCGCTGCCATGGTAGGGGACAGAACTGTGGTTGCCTTTGAGGCACCCCAAGAGCATCATCCTGGCTCCTGACCTTGCCAATGGGAGCGTCGTGGCACTGCCTCCGGCTCCTGGGTCAGCTGAGCTATGTTCTCTTATTTGGGAAGAGAGCAAATAAATGGGAATAGTCTGCCAGAGAGGCAGAGGGCTTGCTTTTGTGTTGTTTGTGTTGAAGGACTGTATGACACTGGAAGAGTTTGCCCAGAGACATCGTGGCTGCCCCATCCCTGGAGGTGTTCAAGGCCGGGTTGGATGGGGCTTGGAGCCCCTGATCCAGTCAGAGGTGTCCCTGCCCATGGCAGGGGTGGAACTGGATGATCTTTGAGGTCCCTTCTGATCCAAGCCATTCTATGATTCTATCATAGTACACATTTAATTGCCATTTGAATTTAGCAAACAAGAAAATGGAATTTACTTGCGCGGTTTTCTTTTTGTTCTGGGAGTCTGATTTCCCCAGTGTGCACCATCCCCGTGCGTGCAGAGAAGCTGAGTCATGCCCGATTAAGTCGTGGGGTTTTACTACTAAAGAAAACCCATGCTAGCTCCGATGCGGGGCTGGCAAGGCTGAGCTTGCAAAGCTGCTGTGTGAGCTGGGGGGCGGCCCTGAGGATATGGGGAGCTACAGGCATTTCCAGACCAAATGGGAGCCTTAGGCATTCCCAGACCAAATGGGGCACTGTTTGTACTGTTTCATTGGCACCGTTTGTGTGCCGGGTGTCACGGCGCTTCGGTTTGCTCCTACAGGTCCCTGTGCAGGAGGATGCTCGGAGAGCAGGGGGATGGGGATGTCTGGTCCCAGGCACAGTGCTTTACACTATGCTGGTGTTGCTGGCGTGAATGCTGGTGGTTCAAAGAAAGAGCTGCTGGGGAATCTCCAGTTTCATGTCATAAGGTCTCCCTTTCCTTGTTTGCTCATGGCTGGCCTGAATTCCCCTCCAGCAGCGTTTTTTTCCCACTGCTGGTGACTGGTGATGGATACAGCGAAGCATGTTGGGCTCTCCCTGGTACCCAGCCCAAATTTCATGCCTTAGTGGCTGTAACACCCCTTTTTTCTTTTCAGAGAATCATAGAATCATAGAATCACCAGGTTGGAAAAGACCCATAGGATCATCGAGTCCAACCATTCTTATCAAACACTAAACCATGTCCCTCAGCGCCTCGTCCACCCGTCCCCTATTTAAAATGTTTCAAAAAGGATTTGTTTTCCAAAACTGCTGAGAATAGTTCCTTGACAATGAAAAACCTGAAATCTAACTTAATAAAAACCAAATGAAAGTTTTCCCTAACTCAACAAAGCAGAAAGATAAGCAATCCTGTTTATCCAGCCTTTGCAGTGTAAAGATTTCCACGCAGGAGCACAGCTAATAGAGATCAGTACAAATCTGGTATTAGAAAACAAGCCCTGCTTTTCATTTCTGGCCCTAGGCTCACATGTTTGTTATATCTGATCCTGAAGGCAGATTGACAGTTTGGTTTGGGTTAAGTTCAACGCATGGTTTATGCCATACTTTTGATAAGGCTCAATATTAATCTGATTTTTTTTTCCCCTGCAGTCTTTAGTACGCGAGCAGCAGAATTGTCTGTCCCTAGGAATATTTTCGCAGTGAAACCATCGAGGAGTTTATTTCTGGAGGGAAGATAAAATTACTGATTTTAAAAACTCTCAAGATCCCAAGTAAAATTGAAATTCATTAACTGCAGGCAGTAAGCTTGACATGACCTGGGCAGGTTTCGAGCTATTTTAGTAACTGATATAAGGAGAATTTTCTTTAAATGTCTTTGGAAAGGCGGCAGAGGAGGGGAGTGGCTCATGCAGAGGGACCACTGCAGGTACCTGGATTTTTACCACCAGTATCAGCTCACTTCTGGTTAGCTGTGAATGAAGTTCATCACTGTTTTCACCTATGTGTGCTGCGAGTTTGGGTTTCATCATGGAAATAATGGGCATTGCCACTGTCCCTGAATGACCTCCTACGGTACGTCCCGAGGATGGGCTTTTGGGTACATTGGCCCGTTAGATACATACAACAACTATATAATATACATGGTTAGGTACATATAATAACTACTATAGCATATAAATAAGAATAACTATTGCTCTTTATTTGTATGGTATGTATTTATTCTGTTCATAGATGGACTTCACTCTCCAAAGCTGGTGTTTCTTGTTGCTCCATTCCCTAGAAATAAAGGGAGGGAAAAAAGGTAGAAGAATTGGAAATGGGGAGGACAAAAAAGAGAAGAGAGAAGAAGCAAAGGAGGAATGGCTTGTTGCCTTTGCACTCTGTGGCTCAGCAGTCGTGTGCCTGGAAACCTGGCTGCAGAGCTTTGTGTCTGTCCTTGCTGTAGGATGCAGTGATCTGTTATGGCTAGTTGTGGGGCCACCCTCTGATGCAAGCTTAGAACCCAAGGGAGGTGTGTCACAGGAGGTTTAAGTTGGATGCTAGGGAAAAGTTCATCCCCAGAGGGTGGTGGAGCACTGGAACAGCTCCTCAGGGCAGTAGTGGTGGTGCCAATCCTGACAATATTCCAGAAGCATTTGGACAACGTCCTTAAGCCCCATGGTGTGAATGTTGGAGTTGTTCTCTTGGTCTGTTCAACTTGAACTCGATGGTCCTGAATGGTCCTTCCAACTCAGGACATTCTGTGATAGTATGGACTTGTGAACATGGTTATTTTATCAGGGGTGAAGTTGGTCCCAAAGCTTGTCTTTAAGTGCCTGAAGATAACCGGTGCTGGCAGGACCTGTTGGTTGATTGTATGGTGCTAGATCTGAGCACTGGAAAATCTCTGACCTGATGGTGATGCTGAAAGCAACTGAGATCCTTAGAGCAACTGTATATTAACTTATTAAAAATGAAATTAGTGGAGCTGGAGATGAATGTTGCCTGGGTCTGCATTCCTTTGAAGCAGTGAGTTGCACCTAGCGAGGTGCTTAGGTGTGCTCTCCTCCGAGTGATGGAGCTCCTGGGGTGCATGTCCTGGGGTGAAGTCCTTGTGTCTGAGCAAGACAGTATGAGTTTCCTACATCCATCCGTGTTGGGTGAGCTGGAGATCTCCAGCCTCAAGCGGAAAGTGTGTGTTTGCACAATTAGCGTGGCTGCTTCCTTCTCTGGGAGTAGAATGTTTTATTGATTTCTTTGGCCTGCTCGCCCCCACCTATTCAGCAATAATGACCCTTCCACCCCAACCCTAAATCATCCCAGCCTGCCTTGCCCGTAAGCCCTCTAATCTTTTTGGGTTGTTGTTGGTATTTATGCTCGTGGAGGTTTATGATCTGTCGGTGCTGGCTGCTGAAATGCTTTATTTATCCATGCACTGGGCCACACAGGGAGTGTCCTTATTCTGGTATCATATTCAGGATGCTGTAGTTAAGGTTTGTGTCAGCACTTCCATGCACAAACCTTGTTATTCAGGGGTTTTGCAACTCCGTGGAAAAGAAAACCAGTGACCTGGCACGGCAAGGGGAACTCAGAGGCGCGCATGAAAGCCCAGCAACCCACTGCCCATTTAGGGATTATTAGATGGGCAACCTCTTTCCTTGAGGGAAATAGCCAAAAACATCCTCCTGCTTTGGTCTGAGTTTGTAAAAAGAAAACCCTCTTTTGTGTGCTTGTATTGGTGTCAGACGGGGGGAAAACACAGGGAGGTAAGACACAGGCTGGAATCCTCTCCAGACACTCAGAAAATAGATGTCCAGCTGATGTGCTGCGGAGGTTGGAAGGTTTGCGGAAGGCTGTGGCTGCTCCCTGCCACCTTGCTTCGCCTGGCCCTGCTCTGTCCCTCCTGCTCAGCGGTAGAGAGCTCTGAACAGTAGGCAATGGGGTATATAAATGTGATTTATTGCCCTGTTAGCACAGGAGCTTGTGGGCTTATAAATTACTTGGAGATTTCTTGATAATAGAGGGAGTGTGGTATAAGCAGGAGAGATAATAGGGCTTGCGGATGTGTTTTGAAGAACTGGGGAAGGAGAACTTTTGTGGCTGGCTGTGGTGGAGGAAGAGCTTTTACAGAGCAACCCAGCCAGGATATGTTTTTATGGCTCCCTCCTAATGGGTGATGGGATTTGTGGGTGCTCAGCCTGCAGCAGAGTTGATAAGTTGGAGGGTGAATGCTCATAGAGCCCATTAGCCCAGGCCAGGGAGTATCTTATTGAGCAGAATTTATCAGCTGCTTGTGTCTGCAAGCAGGCTCAGTGACGATGTACCCTCCATCCCCCTCAGAAAGGGGACATGGTGGCAAAAGGGGTTTTTTGAAGGAAAACTGAGTGCCAAATACAGACTCTTTGTTGGCGAGTACGGAGCTGGTGTGACTGGCAGAGCTGTTATTGCTCCGAAGCTGTTTTTCTTGTCTCCAGGCCTTGCAGCACGGCAGCGCATTTAGCCTTGGCCCCCATGCATGGCAGCGTGCACCAGGCTGAAAGCAGCGGTGGTGGTTCAGGAGCATCATTTTGGGGAGGGCATTATTGAATTGGGAGGTGCAGGAATCCAGCTCCTCAAACATGCCGTCAGGCTGAGCCAGGGGATGCTCAGCTTCTGTGCTTACTGCCCTCGCAGCCCTTGGTTTGCTGACCACCTTCGGCAGGGCATGGGGGAGTGAGTCTGCAGCTTCTCTGTGGGCTTGTGAGAGCACTGGGCTTGATGAGGAGCATCTTGGGTGCCAGCATTGAAAGAGAGGTGGTTTCACTAAGCTGGATGGAAGTGTGGATCTGCTGGAGGGTAGGGAGGCTCCAGAGGGATCTGAACAGGCTGGACCACTGGGCTGAGACCAACGGCAGGAGGTTTAACAAGGCCAAATGCCGGGTCCTGCACTTGGGGCACAACAACCCTGAGCAGCTACAGACTGGGAGAAGTCTGGCTGGAAAGCTGCCTGGAGGAGAAGGACCTGGGGGTGTTGGTTGACAGCGACTGAACATGAGCCAGCAGTGGCCCAGGTGGCCAAGAAGGTCAATGGCATCTTGGCTTGGATCAGAAACAGTGTGACCAGCAGGTCCAGGGAGGTTCTTCTCCCTCTGTACTTGGCACTGGTGAGACTGCTCCTCGAATCCTGTGTTCAGTTCTGGGCCCCTCACCACAAGAAGGATGTTGAGGCTCTGGAGCGAGTCCAGAGAAGAGCAACGAAGCTGGTGAAGGGGCTGGAGAACAAATCTTATGAGGAGCGACTGAGAGAGCTGGGGTTGTTTAGCCTGGAGAAGAGGAGGCTGAGGGGAGACCTCATTGCTCTCTACAAATACTTGAAGGGAGGTTGTGGAGAGGAGGGAGCTGGGCTCTTCTCCCAAGGGACAGGGGACAGGACGAGAAGGAATGGCCTCAAGCTCCGCCAGGGGAGGTTCAGGCTGGACATTAGGAAAAAAAATTTCACAGAAAAGGTCATTGGGTACTGGCAGAGGCTGCCCAGGGAGGGGGTTGATTCACCTTCCCTGGAGGTGTTTAATGCACGCGTGGATGAGGGCTGAGGGACATGGTTTAGGGGCAGATAGGAATGGTTGGACTCAATGATCCGGTGGGTCTTTTCCAACCTGGTGATTCTATGAATCTATGATTCTATGATTCAGTCTCTTCTATATTCATTTGATGTTTTTGGAGCTGGCTGTATGTTTTGTTCACTGAACGTGAACTTCTAAGCCGTTCCTGCACATCCAAATCTTACATTGAGATCGTTGTTGGTGTCAAGTTGAGCTTTCCCTGCAGCCTGTTACCATGTGGCATCTGCAGACTATGTTTTGAGGTAGGGCTGCCCTGAGGAAATGATCAGAAACAGAAAAGTTGCTTTAATGATGAGTTTAATTGAGTTTCGCTAAAACAAAGTAGGTCTTTCCAGATAAGCAGACTTATTTAAAGTAGCCCATTTTCAAATCAAAATTGGTTTTGTCCACCTGCTACTTCAGCAGGGCTCCTGCAGTAAGGTGTCTGGGGTTCAGAGGACATCCAGAGAGCTCCATCCTGCCTTATAATGCATGAAACGGTTTTTGTAAGGATCAAAAGAAAAATCTCTTCCTTGCAGAGACAAAGGAAATGTTGCGTCTTAGGTTTCAAGTAAGTGAATTACTGATCAAAATAATATCTGGAAAGCCTCGTCCCAGTAATAACTTGCAAGACTTTTGTAAATTAGGGTGTTTCTCATGTATATGGGGAGAGAACTACGCAGGAACAACTCTAACATCGCAGGTTGTGGTAACTTGGGGAGAGGAAGAGGAAACTTGTTGGCAAAGTGTGGGAGTGAAATGCGAGAAGCAAGCTGTTGACGTACAAGAGGATGCTTATCTTCGTGGCTGGGGTTTGATAAATTGTGATTTCATAAATTGCAATTTATTTTTAGGTAAATTGCTGGCCTACTCCATTTTTCACACTGATTGCTCTTCCTCAACACTGTACCACAGTACCTTGGCTTTAGCAAGTCCCAGTGGGTTCCTGGGAGCTGGTCTCCTGCTGGATTGTGCTGTGCTGTTGTCCCAGTTCCCTGCTCTCTCCTGTGCAGGAGCCTCCAATGTCATTTCTAAACCTAAACCTTCCTTGTGGCACAGAGTGCTGGGCATCTCTGGGTCCCTGCATGATCAGGGCAGATGAATCTTACATCGTGGCTGTCCCCTTTCTGGGCATTTTGGGTTTTGTACAACTGTGTACTTCACTTTTTTCAAAAAAAGGTTGTGCCCCTGGCTCTTCCAACAATATCCCAAGTCAGGGCTTATCTGATAGGCTATTTAGATATGGTGGGTGAAGTCCAAGGATAAAGAGTATATACTCTTGAATAGGAACTGCGAGGATAAAAGGAAATCATAGAATCATGGAATAGTTTGGGTTGGAAGGGACCTTAAAGCCCATAGGCAGGGACATCTCCCACTGGATCGGGTTGCTCAAAGCCTGATGGTTTTTCAAATGGTGGTTGATATTTCATTAGGTTTTTAGACCTGTGGAGAAGTCACTGTCTCTGTGAATTGTACCTTGAAATTTGCAGAGATCTGCATGCACGACTTTTTTTCCTGTTTTGACACATGAAGCTTCAGAGCAGCCTGGCAGTCGGGGAGGGCAGGTCCACAGTGACCCCTTGTAATGCTGCTGTGTGTCAGCCACGCTCAGTGACAGGCTTTACTTCAGTGGGTCGAGGTGAGGAGGGTGGAGAGGCTCCCTAACAAGCATCCTCATCGAGTGTTGTAATTGGGCTTTGAAAGAGAGGTCAGCACAGAGAGACAGGACTTAGCCCCTCAGTAACTAGAATGAACAGGCTGGTATTCAGAAAACATGCAGCTGTTGAGGCTACTGTGTGTTTACAAGTTTCCAGAGATGTCTTGGTAGTTTCCATAGCATTGATTTCATCCTTGCCCCAAACCTGCAAATGTTTCCCTTCAGGGTGATGCTGTTGGAGATGATGAGGCTCAAGACGATGCTCAGGTGCAGGCACCAGATGATTGAGAAGACTGGACTCTAAATGTATTAAGGAAGGGTACAAGCTGTGGGAGCAGTTTTGGGTCTCAAACAGCAAATGTCAGCCAGTACTGACAGCAGGCATGTAAAAATCAAGACTGAGACAGGCTAGTGTGAATGAAGGCAAGGCAGAAGTGAGGTATCAGCAGCACAAGCATTCCCAGTGGAATGACTCCTGCAATTTCAGTATATTCCCTGACCGGCCTCCGCTTATTGTTAGATAGATTAACCTCCCTGTCCTTGGTCACAACCATTTTCTTATATCCCAGCACTGTGTAGATGCTGCCAAGTCATGGGATAGTGAACAACAACACCTGAGGAGGTCCTTTTCCCCTTGGCACTGTTCCCGTGTAGGGTCACTATTCATTATCTTGCAGGAGTTGGACCAGTTGGAGCTTAGTAAAAGGTTTCCATAAAGAAAACTCGATGGAGGAAAAGTGGCACAGGATAATTCAATGGAGGTTCCGGGCATCTCTGCTGAATCAGCTGTGTCCTTTTGGAGAAGCCACCTTTCACATGAGACCAGTGCTTGGGAGCTACTGCCCAGGAAGATGGTTGTTAGCCACTTCTCTGTTTTCATTGCAGATTCAATGGAAAATAGTGTTTAAGAAATCCTGCTCTCAACTCGCGTGCGCTGCTCGGCAGTTGCCATGTTTTACCCTAGAGGGAGTTGCTTTTCTGCAGTGGGAGCAGGGATCTCTGTGTTCCTTGGACTATGTCGAGGGACTGGGATGAAAGGAGCTACCAGGGTAAACATCAGATTGCTGTTGCAGTGCTGCCACTGCAATGTTTCTTTATTTTATGGGGAGATCAGTCTCTGGTGATGTTCTGTCTCTGTCTACCAGTGGTGTCTTCCCAGGTATTGCTCAGATTTCCCATGTCTTATGCTTCTGCTCCTGGTTTTTGTGGAGGTCCTGGCTGGGCTGGCATTGGGAAGAGCCAGATATGTCATCTTGGGCCTGATGGGCTCGTACTTTAAATCAGTGTTGGGACAGAGCTGAATGACTTTGCCTGTTTCCAGGGTTTGGAAAACCTCTCACCTTTTTCAGGGGAGTGGGCTTGTGATTTCCACTCTGCCCCAGCCAAATGGATTTACAACTGGAGCATCTGTCCCAGGAGGAAGTTCTGCTGATGGGGGGAAGGAAAGAAAAAGCCAGGAGTGCTTTGAACCTGTCAAGTTTTTCAGTAATTGGGTTCAGATCTCATTTGAAGAGGTGAACAAATTGCTTTTAAGGATTTTCTGTGGGATATGTGCTGCTGTTGTCCCAGGAGCCCCCCGTTGGAGGACTGTCCTGGTCAGTGTGGCCAAGCTGGGCTCCTCTGCCACGGCCCATGAAACAGGGAGAGGAGTGGAGGGTGACGGGGACAAACCGTGTGCTCAGACAGCAGCTCCCTGGGAATAAGTTGGGGATAGGAAAGGGGCAGCCCCTCTGCCCTTGTTTCTTGCCTTTGCAGAGCTTTTAAGCTGTTCAGGAGCAAGTTGGCTGCGGCTGCTGGGTCTGCTCCAAAAGGGACCTTCTCCATGGCTCGCCATGCGGGTGAGATGCGCTCAGACACAGGTTACTGCACTGCTGCCTCGCTAGGGATCGCGTTCACTCTTCATGTGCTTTGGGATGGATAGACTTTACAGTTTCCTCTTGAGGTCTGGTTTCTTTAACGCCTGTTTCAACTGCTCAGAAACACTGATAGACAACTACTTGGAACAGTTTGAATTGCTGAATGGTTTTAATTCCAGACTATCCAGGCAATTTATTTCAGCAGGAGCATTTTCACGATGAAGAAATGAAACGTTTTGTTGTTGTTGAGGTAGTGAAGGCAGTTGTACTGTGCCAAGTTCCCTGCATCCAGCTGCTGGCTTTGTGGATCCGTGATCTCCCAGAGGTTGGTTGAGCCTGTTCCACAAAGTCTTGTTGCATTTTTCTTTGCAGCAATACCTGTGCCCTGAAGAGGGACACGGGTGTGAAACTACTTCTGAAAAATACTCATGTCCTGGTGCTAACAGAGAGGAGTGATGGCAGCAGCACAGAGCCGTACGGGGTCCTGAGTCATGCATGGCCCATGCAAAGCCTGAAGGATGTTGCCACCACTCGGCAGAGTGCGTGGGGAATTAATGAATATTGAAACTTCCCTGTGAAAAAGAGAGTGCACTCCTTGGGAGGCATGGCAGGAAGGGAAGGAGTTGTCATGAGTTTTGTTTTGCCCTCACTGAACTTGAAGGTGTTGGGAGTAACTGTGGTGAGGTGGCAGTGATGGGAGCTTAGCTCTTCCCTAGGGAAACCATCTAGGGAGAAACCACAGTAGGAGATTAGTACTGTAATGGGGAATGTTTTGGAAGGCTTAGGCTTATGGAAGTGCTGATTTTTGCGCGTCAGGACTATTGTGAAGGTTGTTGTAGTGTAACACATCCTCCAGAGCCAATGCTGTCTTCTCTCCATGGGTTTTGTGTCTCGGGGTGAGTTTGATCTGCATGGCAGAATGTGTCCAGAGCAATGAATGTGCAATGAGGTCTCGGTCATCAGGAAGAGCGAGGGTTTGGGTTGCCACAATCCAGGTCCATGTTCAGGCCATGTAGTTACGAGGCAGGGCTGTTCTGGCAGTGTTTGGATTGAGTGAGCAGCTGGAGTGGGAGATGGCAGGCAGGGCAGTGCCTGGAGGAGGTGTGGGGACATCACCTCATCCCTGAATGGCTCTGCCAAGGTCTGGGGTGAATGGCAGAGCTACATAAACAGTTGGGTGATACTAGGCCAGCTTATTCCTATGTTTCTTCCAGTGAAAAATTAGTGCAGTAGTATATGGGAACATTGTACATTTTGGGAAACCAGGTGCTGAATATGGAACAAGCTTGAAAGCCTGAAACTCAGCCTGTCCAACTTCTATCTGGTGTCTTTGACAGCTACAGCATTAACCCTTGCAACTTTCTGCAGCCCAGGCTGCACAGAGATGCTCCACGGCAGCCTGATGTGATCTCATGAAACCACCATGGAAATTTAATGTATTTCAGTGAGCAATGGAAGAATCTGTTCAGCTTTGTTTAGTTTTATTGGTTTGCTTTGGAAGGAACCTTAAAGCTCATCCAGTTCTACTCCCTGCCATAGGCAGGGACACCTTCCACTGTGTCACATTGCTTCCCTGTTTATTTTTTTGAAACTCCCATTCTTATTATTCTGGAATCATCACCCTATTTCCTAAAAATATAGTTTCACTAAGATGTGATTGGATTTTTTTTTTTAAATGGAAAAGCAAAGTTGTAGCACGTCAAGCAAAGCTGAACTACTTTGCACCTGCACGGGCCCTAAGTCACCCTGCATCCGTATCTCTTCCTGAGACAAAATCACATGGATAAATGACAACTTTGGGTCAGGATTGCTGAGATCACCTTAAATTGGTATCACAAATGTCTTATGTGAGTGCAGGGCTGGACATTTCAAAGCTCTGTTGTGATCTTGTGCCCCAGTTTGGGAACACTAGTAAGGACAACAAGAGTCAATTGATCATTGTCCATCTGCTATGTGGAGGAGCTCAATTTTCCCCTTGAGACCATGCTTACCTGATGGTCAGCCAGTGGTTGGAGCTGCTGAACTGAGCACCTGCAGATACCTTTGGGTGCACAGAAACCTGCAGTGACCCTTCATAATCATCCTGAGGTGCCAAAGCTGGAGCAGTCATGTCTATATGGTGTTGGGTGGCTTTGGGTCGGACCTTCCTTCCAGTGCCGACCTCCTTTGCAAGCTCTGGGCAGCGGCTTTGGAAAGCAACATTTTGCCAGTCACAGTGGAAATCAGAAGGACCACCCAGTTCTGATAAGGGCAATTTAGAAAGGAAGAGGAAGATTGTGAAAAGAGGGGCAAAGGGGCACAAAGGGAAATAAAAAACCCCCACCGCCGAACAAAAATGAAGATCAAGACCGCTGTTAAACACACTGCCTGCGAGGGAGGTCTCCACCATGCCTTTTCTAATCTAGAGCCAGCCAGGATTGTATTAACAGCTTCAACGCAATGGAACAAATTAATCCCTGATGTAATTGAAATCAGTGAGGTCTCACAATAGGTGAGTTTGACCCAGTGGGATAGAAATAGAACAAGTATTGGAATGAGGGAGTGAAATGAAGTCACACTGTTCAGCCATTGGTATTTCATTCCTAGAAACAAAGGCCAGACAAATGCAGAGAATACATGGCTCTGCTGGGCATGGTTGAAAGCTGCTCAATAATATCAAGCTTTGAAGGGATATTTCTGTGTAGGGAGGAAGTATAGAGCAGAGATATAACAAGTGTTAAAAAGAAAGAAAGACAAAGAAAGAAAGGAAGAAAGAAAAAGCCCTGCTTGCATTTTGTTTAAATTGCCCTGAATTTAAATAGAAAGATATATCAGAACTGGAGAAAAATAAGAAAAAGGAATAAGGTCTTAATTGTATTCTTGGAGAATCAAAACTATCAAGAGGTTGTGGCGAGAGGCTGTGTCCTGCAGGTACCCTGATACCCTTCTTGCAGCTGAGATGCGCGGGATTGGTTTGCTTTGGTTAGCACAGGTAGCAGGAGCTGGTCCCACTGGGAAAGAGGTGTCCGTTGGTGCTGGGAGGTAGCTTGGCCTTGGCTCCTTCTGTGCTGCCGCACTGTGGCACAGTGCAGGCTCCTGGTGAACGCAGGAGGGCTGGGCAACATCCTGCAGGCTGCTGAGCTGCTGTTGCTCAGGGTAATCATAGAATCATAGAATGGTTTGAGTCAGAAGGGACCTCAAAGCCCATCCAGTCCCACCTCCTGCCACGGGCAGGGACATCTCCCACTGGATCAGGGGCTCCAAGCCCCATCCAGCCTGGCCTTGAACCCCTCCAGGGATGGGGCAGCCACCCCTGCTCTGGGCAACCTGGGCCAGGGCCTTCTCACCCTCACAGCTAAGCATTTCTTCCTAAGGTCTTATCTCAATTTCCCCTCTTTCAGCTTCAAACCGTTCCCCCTCATCCTATCCCTGCACTCCCTGATCAAGCCCCTCCCCAGCTTTCCTGGAGCCCCAGCTGCTCTGAGGTCTCCCCGGAGCCTTCTCTTCTCCAGGCTGAACAACCCCAACTCTCTCCACCTGTCCTTGTACAGGAGGTGCTCCAGCCCTTTGGATCATTTCTGTGGCCTCCTCTAGACTTGCTCCAGCAGATCTATGTCTTTCCCGTGTTGAGGAATGACATTGTGACACCGGGTGCCGCGGCCAGTGACCTTGTTCTGAATCAGCAAGAATGGGCAGATGCAGGCGGAGATGTGGACCATGGGGGTGTTGGAGCCCACTTAAGAGAGCTACATTGCAGCATTTCAGCAACACTCTCACGTGGCCTTGGCACTGGCAGGCAGCCCTGGCCAGAGGCGCCTTCCCTTCCTCTGGTTGCACGCGAGTACGGCTGGGATTTTAAAAGTCATTAATCAAGGCTGAAACCCTGCTCTTCCCCAAACTGAACCATTCCCCAAGACGGAACAAGTTTACAATGTCACCATTTCACAAATTATGTGTTTCCACAGTTCTGGCTAAGGCTCACTCCGTCATCAACAGGAGAAATTTGGTTTTCTCAAAGGCGGCATCATCTTTCTCTAGAAAATGGCCAAATACTCACTGATGGGCCATAAAACATTCGTTTCCTCAAGCTCTTTCAGGTTCCAGTTTTTTGGCACCCTCTCACCTTCCTTGTGGTTTCATACCTGGCTCAGTAACATGGTTGTCTGCCATCTGAGGGACGATGGACACGTTGCTTTAGAGGAGCTGGATAGCAGCGGTACGCGGCTTGGAAAGCTGGTGGGATCTCGGGGAGATACTGGGGGATTGGCTGAATGACAGCTGTATTTCTCAGGGGCTGTGTGATTTGGAGAGAAGGAAGGTCTGATGCTGCCCAAGGAGATTTAATGTACGGTCTCTCTAAGAGCGGCAGCAGATCTCTGGAGAGAAGGAGGCTCAGCTTGCAGAACAGCTTTTGGATCCAAATATGTGTCACCTCACTGAGCTGTATGTCCCCTGTTCCAAGCCCTGGAAACTTCTTTTCTTTGGGTCTTGATTAACATTTCTGAAATCCAAAGGGATGGGCAGGCTCAACCCACTCATCACCCCGTTTCCTTCTCCTTTCCAACTCCATCCCTAAACGTACTTCACTTAGAGTGCATTAAACAAAGCGAACATCATTGAATTTCACATACTGCAGCAACTTGAAAGCTCTCAAGGCAAAGAAATGAGGGGCTTAATTTCAGAGCACATGTGTGCAGGAGTGGGGAGAGCTCTGGGTTTCTCTCTGTGATGGGCTGATGTCTCCTGCATGGGCCTGTGCCAAGGGAGAGCTCGGCACTCATCCTCCCTGCAGGCAGGAGCTCCTCTCTGATGGGGGCAGGCACAGGAGGGGAAGGGGAGGTGCAGGTAGTCTGGTGCTTGGCTTTCTCCCTTTCCCAGAACAGTGAAATGGAGGTCGGGAAGAAAGCAGAGAAAGGGAATAGCCTGAATGCACCTCAAGGAGAAGCACAACAGGGGGAAAGTGTTATTCAAGCTGAAGGAGGCTGTTGGTACATGAGTAAACAGATGGAAACTGGATGTAAATATATGAGGAAAAATATTAAGGCAGACAATATTAAGGAAGTGTTTCTGAGACAGGCTTCTAAGGAAGCAAAGACAAAAGACAGTTCATGACTCCATTTATTAACAGGCTATAGTATGGTACCACTCTTGTGGAGTGAGATGCTTTGGCATTTGAGTGTTAAATAGGACATTTATGCTTGTCGATGACATGCTTTTTCCCCCAAGAAAGAATATATCAAAAAGCGTTTCAAGTGAAATACTTGGTAAATGCCATTGATGGAGTCTTTTGTGGAGTTTGGGATAGGAGGTGTCTCACGCCTGCATCATTTTGAACAACTGCCTCCATGGTGCATCTTGTTGCCCTTTCTCACTGTGCATCCTGGAGGGTACACAGTCCCCATCTGAGGTGACTCCTCCCAAGACTGAGAGTGGAACTTAAGCTTTTTGGATATTTATTTTTGAAGGAAAAAATGTTTTTATATGGGTAGCAGGAAGAAACAATCACCAAAACAAAGGTCAAAGTTCTGTTATTTTGAAAGGCTTAGTTATATTTGAGCAATTCTGGCACTGTCACACCACAGGACACCTCCCATTGGATCAGGGGCTCCAAGCCCCATCCAGCCTGGCCTTGAACACCTCCAGGGATGAGGCAACCACCACTGCTCTGGGCAACCTGGGCTAGGGCTTCCCCACCCTCACAGGAACAAGTTTCTTCCTATTATCTAAGCTTTGTGTTAGACAGATTTCCAAATAGGTTCTAAGCCCAGAGAAGTGAATACGTCAAAGCAGTGCACATCTGCTTCTGTCTGGATTTGAACAAGGCTCTGCAACCTGAAGGTAACAATATCCCGGTGATAGATTGACTTTGCAGTTCAGAGGAGGAAAAATCATCAAATAAGGAGGGCATTGTGTTTCACTGTATGTCGAGGGTGGCTGTCATGGCGAGTTAGCAAATCCTGCTGTAATTGGCATAGAGGAATTTTGCCAAAGTTGTGGAAGCAAAGTGGTTTGTTACTTGCCTTTGTGTATTTGAGAGAGATCTGTCTTGGATATCCTCTTGTTGACCTTATCGAGTTAACTTTCATGTTTTTAGAAGGTCGTGGAGAAAATCATTAATATTAGGTTGATCTGATGGCTGAAAGGTAATAAGTATTTCCTGCTTATCAGATTGGGTTTGAAAGGACTTTGAATAGCTTGATTTGTTTATCTTTTGTAATCGGTACAGCCCTTAGCGAGAGGGATTTTGTATTCCTAGTTCAGTTTGGGGAATGACATATGGTTTACTCTCCGATGAGGCTTGGAGGCTCTGCAGGATAAAAAGCAGAAAAATCAGGAAATTCTGAAGTCCAGCTCCCAAGCTAACTTGGCCACGCTGTGGGTCTTGGACATCTTATGCTGTAATGCTTTATGACACGAACAATAACAGATTAACATCCCCTTTTACTGGAAAGCTCAAAATAGCAAATTCGAACTGCGCAGAGGTTGGTTGGATGGAAAGCCAAATCATGTAAACATGGCTTGGCACTGTGAGGGTTTCGTTGACCTTGGCGGGGCTGTGATTGCTTTCCGTTCACAACAAGGCATCGGTGTTTTCAGAGATGTGGCACAAGCTTGTGTAGGACTAAGATCACAGTGCTGTTGTCAGAGGCTTTTGCTGTTCTTAAACGTTTGTTGGATTACTTAACGGTGAAACCTTTGCCTGTGTGAGCAAAATGGTCTTTCCCTCGTCTTCCATCTGGGATTTAACAAATAGGAGAGTCATTCTTTAAGCTGAAGGATTGTTGTAAAGCCATTTAAAATGAAATCCTCTCATTGTTTGAGAATCATTCGGCAAAAAAACCCACTTGAAAATCTCCCCGTGTGGCCTGTCTGAAGACAGATGTCGTTTCTGGTTTCTGTGGCTGCTTGGAAAGGAGGTAGGACTAAATGCACCTACCCTGAATGACTGGAAAAATATAACAGAGAGGAGGGAGAGCTGCTTCTTTTCAGAAGTGAGGCATTTCTGATGCATCAACTGCTTGAAGTGATGGTTGTTTTTAAAAGGAATGCTGTTTATTCCATTGCATGGGCTATGTGTTTCCAAGTGGAAGTTTAGGACGTATTTCTAGCTGTATATTATCATTGAAAGACGTAGCGATAAATAAATAACAAATGGGTGAGGAATTGATTGAAAAGAAAGCAACAAGAGGAAGAATAAAAATGTAACCAAGTTTGATGCTCTGTTTTAATGACTGGGATTTTGCAGACTATAAACCATTGGCAAAGAATGAGATGGAGTTAAATGAAACCCACTTATCCTGAGATGCTGAAGCTGTCCTTCACTGACAGTGGATTGTACTAGTTGGATAGATTTGTGAAACAGACCACAAGACAACCCCAAATCCCACCAAGGCACTGGAGGAGATGAAGTAATGCAGGAAATCCTTTTCCTCTTCCTAGCGACTGTCCGACAGTGCTGGCTGGGAGCTACAAGGTGCAAGCAGCCGTTCATTTCAGAGACCTGTTGTGCTCCACTCTTGCTACCTACAGCATGGACATGTGGACAATTAGATTGAAAGGCCAGAAACACGGTGGTCATCTTGTGGATGATGTTTTCTTATGCAATAATAACATGTTATAGCAGTGAATAAGAAAAGAAAGAAAAGATTTCCTTTTGCTTTGATGAACAGAAGTGAAAGCACTTAGGTTTTCAAGTGGGTCTGGGACTTAAAGACATTTTTGCTTCGGTTTTGTGTGGTTGTGATTGTTATGGAAATGTGTTTGGGGGTGGATGGGCTTGGTTTTAGGTGACCTTCTTGAGTGTTGGTGATCAGTTACCAAAGGAGGCATGTGTTACTAATTTTTTTGAGATTTATGAAAGAGAGTCTCTCTTATGATATATATAAATGGACGTTCTTATCTCAGTAAAGTTAGCTGCTTGGGGGAGCATACTCTCTAGGGCAGGGAGACTGTGAGAATGGGTTTCAGCAATGATCAAATAGGTTTTATCTCATGAAATCGACACTGCGTGAAATTTTATTTTAAGAGTATTGATACTCTCTCCTGCAGGCCAGATGCAGCCCAGGCTGGCACGGCTAATTCACCTTGGCTGCGCTCCAGCAGAGCATCCTGTTTCAGCAGAGTGGCTAAGTGTGTGCTTATCGTTAAGCAGGCAGCTAAATTCTGGTGGTTTCACTGCTGCTCTGGACCACAGCTTCTTGACCAGGGGACAGGTCAGCTGTAAGGAGAACCTGTGGCATCCTCCAGGATTTCTTTCCCTAGGTTAGAGCTGGGCCTGTTTCTGGATAAGTGATGGGACAGGCTGCCCATGGAGCCTCCATCTCTGGAGAGGTTTAAAAAACATGAAGATGCAGTTCTTTGGGGTATGGTTTAGTGAGCACAGTGGTATTGAGCTGATGGTTGGACTGGATAACCTTAGAGGTCTTTTCCAACTTTAAATATTCTGTGAGTGATACACGCTAGGGCTGACTTTATTTCAGGGGTTGGGGTCCTCTGCTGATCTCCACACCAGGCTGGGTTTGAACAAGGTGTTGAAGTTGTGGGCGATGGCTGCCAGGCCCTTGGCTGGAGGACAAGGAGATGTCATTCCTCTGGGCTGTGGCGAAGGGAGGAGACACTTTATTAGCTAATCTTGGGCAGGAGAACTGTGACAAACATGTGCAGGCGCGTTCATGGCACGTCCGGAGCTGACCACAGTGCAGTGTGCTCCATGGGTGTTCCACAGCCTGTGTCTACGGGCTGGGGCTTCTGTGGTGTGAGTGCTGGAGGACAATTAGAAGAGATAATTAAAACATGTTTTGGAAGCAGATTGCCTTTTCTGTTTGAAGTTTCCGAGAAAGCAAAGCAACCTTCCCTTCCCCCCACTTCAGATCCCACCTGTTTTGGTTTTTTTTCCTAGAAAAATGTGAAATTCATTAACATGTGGTGAAAGCAATGTAACGACGTCATCTTGATTTAAAATCTGTTTTAAATCTTCAAATGATGGAGCCAGAATCTCTAGCTACAAATAGCTTTGCTTTTATGGGTACAAGGCAGACTGACAACATTACTTGAACGTCTCTGGTTTTAGTAGTTTAGCATCCTTTGCAAGACTACCATTTGAATAGAAAGCAAGAAGAGATGCAGGGAGGAAAAAAGAAATTAATATTATTCATTTCAATAGACAAGTTCTGCTTGCTGTGCTCAGACGTAGCTGCGGTGCCTTGGGAAAGATGAGGAGCAAAACCTGGCTCCAGTGAAGGCTGTGAGCAATGTCAGCATCCTGCGGGGCCCTCCTGGCAGGTGCTGTGGCTGTTCCTCCTCTTGCATCCTCAGCTTTGGGTCACGATTTCTTGCTGTGCTGTTTTCTGAGAGTGGGGAATATTGTGATGGTTAATTGCGTAATTCTTGTCTGTCACTCCTGTTGTTGCCTTAAATATCTGTTTAGACCAGCATTGACTTCAACCTACTTTGGCACAGCCTGTGGGTTTATCTCCTGGCTTCTGACTGTAAAATAAGACACTTAAATCAGTTTCTCTCCGAGGATTTGGGATTCCAGTAGCATAATCCCAGGAATTAATAAGGACAGCAAAGGCAGTCCCGCAACATCCCAGTGAACCTCGTGGCTGTTGCCACTGTGTTGAATATTGTGTTTTTGTTTGGGTTGCTGAGTGAAGGTCTGGTGCTAAGCAGCACTGTGTGCCCTAAGTTGTCCTCCTGCTGCTGATCTGTGTGTCTACTGAATAACTGGAAATGCCAAAAAGTTATTTTGAGTTTTTGACTTTCAGGGAATATTTGACTTAGAAATATTTGCTAATATTTGAGATGACAGATGCAAGAGGCTCGAGTGAGGCTGTTTTCCTGTTGTGGCCACTTGGTCTTACGTGTCTCCGCCTGGAATGGACCTGAACGAGGATTTATTGACCCTCTGTCATTTGCATTGCTAGCTCCATCCTCACACGGATACAGCAGAACACTCTTGCTTCCAGGCTAAGAGGACAAGTTTGCTACAGTGGGAATATGTTACAAGGAAAATTAGTAATTCTACTAGGAGTCAATGTTGTTCCTCTGCCAGCCCCAAACCATCGTTAAATTCCCACCTGATTCTTAAATATGCATTGCTGAATTCCCATGTGATTCTTTTTTGTTGTGGTGGATTTTGTCTCTTGCGTGCAAGTGGTGCATTAGACCTCACTAACAATGAATAGAATTTGAATGGTCTTTGTCTTGGTGAAGTTAAAAATTGTCTGTTGTGTGTGTGCCAATTGATAATCTTTTGCTTTTGGTTTCTGAATGTTTTATTGTCCTGTGAAAAGAGCCTGTCACCAACATACTGTCCATCTCCGAGTCTGGATGTGGAGAACCAGTGTGGATGTTGTGCAAATGCCTTAGGGACAGATCATGGAGCAGTTTCTGGGGTCTCATATTGTTTGGGTGTAAAGTGTTTTGGGTGCGTGCTGCCCAGCCTCCCCTTTGGGAGAGCATCTTGAGAACATCTAGGTTGTCTGGTCCTCTGACTTTAGGTAAGGTGGGGCAGCTCTCTGGAAGCAAAAGCCAGAATCCTGTTTCAGTGTTTCTTTGGAACAGTTAAGGTAGGAAACAAGACCTCCAGTGAAAGGCAGATGTGTCAGAGAAAGTTTCTGGTGTTATTTTAAGACTGTAGCGAACTAAGGTTATTTAATCCATTAGCCAGAAAGAACAGATGAGCTGGCGCAAGCAATCAAACGCTGCTGATAATGGCTTTCTGGCTGGACTTGCTGGTTTGGCTCTCACAGGTCCTTATGATCTCTCCCCAAGCCATGACCCTGTAGAAGCAGGCAGAGGTGCATCCACAGACTGTCACCAGTGAGCTGGCTTCACTGAAAAGCAGAGCTGACAAAAAAAGCTAGGCTGAAGACTGCCGACACCACTTCTACATTTTATGCCTGTGCAAAGCTAGAGTCCAGTCTGCTAGTGTCAGCGTAGTTTTTTCCCTTGACTTCGTTCCTGCAATTAATCCAGGGAATCAATGCCACTGCTGAAGGTGAAGCCCAAATTCTCTGAAACTGAGTCCCCTTTCTCCCGTATGTGTCCATGTATCTGGGTAGAGGCCATGCATATGCAAAGCAGAGTCTAATTTATGGCCAGCATGGCCAACCAGGATTAAATCAAAGCAGGACCAGGCAGAAGTTTTGACTCAAACACTCCCCGCCTCCTGACGTGGTTTGATTGTAAAAACCCAGGTTTGGTTTACTGTTGCCAGCTCAGGCTAGAATTACAAGTTGAGTGCCGCAGCTGTCAAGCAAAGGGCAGCCAAATCCAAGTCTTCTTGCTCCAGATTGATGTGTGATGTTTCTGTCCAAGATGCTTGCTTTATTTCACGGTCTCTTCTGTTCTTATCCTTCCCTCCCTGTCTACTCTCAGATGTTTGCTGCTGAGGAGAATGTAGATTTTCGGATACACGTGGAGAACCAGACGCGAGCTAGGGACGACGTGAGCAGGAAGCAGCTTCGGCTCTATCAGCTCTACAGCAGGACAAGCGGGAAACACATCCAAGTGCTCGGCAGGAGGATCAGTGCCAAAGGAGAAGATGGAGATAAATATGGTAAGAATATTTACTGGGATCCCCCAGATTCCAGGTCAAAGGCTTTAATGCTGTATGTTGGGCTGAGAAGCTCTAGAGACGAAAATAAGAAGAGCAATAAAAAACAGGATAAAAGGGAAGAAACCCTTTCTCAGTTAAGAACATGTGATTTGTTGTGTTGGAGCAGGCTGTCAGCCCAGCTTCCAGCTGCAGGCAGTTCCCACCATGGTGTCATGCTCCAGTTTATTAGTGTATGAGAGTGCTAGAGGAGAAAAATATTTTCTGCCCAATGCATGAGCTCACAGGGTGCCTACAGTAATTCATAAATAGTATCCAGGTTGGTGACTGGTATGTTCTTTCCCCATGAACTCTGAGCTTGAGTTTGGGTGAGTCCAGTGCTTCAGTGAAGTCCTCTCATCTTTCTAGATGGTGGGTTTGGGGCATATTTGGTTTGAGATGAAACTTAGCAGACTTTGGAGCTGTGAGTGCACCCCAGAGCTTAAGTTGAATCTCATGGTGTGTGGATCCTTTGGGAACACAAATAATTGAACTTCCCTCAGGCTAGTAGTGTGTTCAGCTGTTCTCATTGTGATTTCCACAAAAGCAATGTGCTAGAAATGTTGTTAGCGGGATGAATTATGAAAAAACTCTGTAATCCTGATACATTCTAAAATGGTTGTAGCAGAGATACTTTTACTGCAGTTAGTTGCTGGAAGGATGCTGTTCAGAGAACTGATTCTTTTTCTCTTACGGGTGTACAGCCCCATGTGTTGCTGTGTTGCTGCAGAGGTGTGTGTATTCACTGGCTGGCATACACGTTCATGTGAAGCTGACTTCACATGCAGCACTGGTGAGGTGGAGGTGGGCTACGATGATGGCAGCTCAAAATCTGGAAAAGGCTGTTCCCTTGGGGAGCTTGAGGCAGGATGAGGTACATGCCACTTCTACTGTGTGCACACTGCCAGCGTGGGCAGAGGAGCAGGGTGAGCTGTGCCACAGGAGGATGATGGCTAGAAAGCATCTGGCTGGTAAGAAATGAACCCCCACAGATGTTGTGTAGAGTCATAGAATGGTTTGGTTGGAAGGGATGTCAAAGCCCATCTGCTTCCAAACCCCCCAGCTATGGGCAGGGACACCTCCCACTGGATCAGGTTGCTCCAAGCCCCATCCAACCTGCCCTTGACCACCTCTAGGGATGGGGCATCCATGACTTCCCTGGGCAACCTATCTCTCACAGAAAGCCCTGCCCTGAGGTCTCCTCAACCTTATCCTTTGTCATTCTCAAATTTCCAGATAAAATGGGAGCAGAAAGTGTAATTTGGCTACTAATTATTGTGTCATTTTATTGCATTCATCCTCTTAATGTCTGATATGTAAACTAGTCGCTGCGTGCTCGCTGCCGGCTTCCCAGGAAACACTCTTGCCCACAGTGACTGTCAGCTAACGTGATGTAGTTTTCCTCTCCGTGAAAGAAGGCAGCATTTACAGTGGGGTGCAGCAGGGAAGTGTGCCCGTGAGTAGCTGACAAGTGCTAATTTATGTGTCAAAGCCCATCTTGTCCCCTTCATACATATGCAATCGTGTCTGAACAACAAATCCTCGCGCAGGAGAGTGCTCGTGACCTGTGGCGGTGTTGCACAATGGCAGAGCTTGAGGTTTCCCATCCGGGAAGCTCGCCAGTGCCTTCGTCGCAGCTCGCCACCAAATCCTCTTTGCTCCTGGTTGGTGGTGTCCTCCTAACAACCCAGACAGCTCTGGCCATGGGGTGCTCCCTCCCCCTCACTCCTAATAAAACTCCTTGATGCATCAAGCCGCAAAGCCTTCCTATCCCTCGCCGTGCTGAAAGGTTATGGAAATCTGTTCATCATCTTGCTTGGCACAGGAACACTTAGAGCATGATAATCGAGGAGACAGTGAGGTGGGGCATGGAGGTCCAGGATGTGACCACGCAGAGCTCCTAGCTGTGATAATGAAGGGGGGAGAGATGTCAGAGTTACTGAAGTGAGAACCATCTGTGTTACAGCCAAAACTGGATACAAAGGCAATGACACAGGATTCATTATGTGCTGGGAACCCCTCCCCCCCGAGGCATTATTATGGAGTAACCTTTGATCAAGACCAGAGAGAGGCTTAAACCAGGTCTGGGGATCTCAGCAGTTGCTAACTTCTGATCCGCATCTCCGTCTTGCTGGTCAGATCTGCCTCGGAGGGAGGACAACTTGCCTCTCGTACAGCAGATGGCTGGTTTTCCTCGTGCCCTTTTCTCTTCTTCCCTTTTTTACAGCCCCTGTGCTGGCATGGTGAGTCAGAGCCAGGCTTAGCCCTGGGGAGTGCCCAGCTTTTTTCTCGGCTACATCACCCTTGCGAACAGCGGTGTGTCTCACAGCTTCTCCACAGTCTTAATCCTGTCCCCATTGACAGGGGAGGTGATGGTGGAGGTGATGGTGGAGGTGGTGGTGGAGGTGATGTGGATTGATGTCCTAAGGCAGGGAAGGCTTTGGGAGGATGAGCAAGTGGCAATGTCTAGGCAAAGGCAAGAGACACCTGGAAAGGTGCCCATGAGCTGACTCCAGCCCTGAGTTCTCCCAACAACTCAGTCCCATTAAGGTTAGGCAGCCGCAACGCAGACTCAGTCTTCATGTGGGAAGCTCTGTGTGGCTGTGGCTGGGGTCCATAGTGCTCATCACCAGTAATTAGCACCAGCCAGTTTTAAGGATGGTGAAGCTAATGATATTTTAGCACCTCTTTCCCCTCTCCTCCCTTCCATTCACAACTGGCTAAAGAACAGTGTGGAAGTGAAGAGATGCTTTCCCAACCCCCTTCCTAACCTCCCCTTTCTTACTTTCTTTTTTTCTTTCTTTCTTTGCACATGTACAGCTTCCAAATGGCTGGCGTGGGAGGGCTGTCCTGCCTTTGATGGGGAGGGTAGTTTTATTGCAAGGTTTTATTGACTTCCGTAAAACTTCTCACCTCTTGGTTGAAGAGAATGCCCAGAAAAAGAGGGGAGGTGGCAGCTCTCAGGCAGTGAATTGCTCCTTTCCAGGCAGCCACCCTGAGTACAGCAAAATGACCAGCTAGCCCTGGGGCAGGGAGAGAAGATATGGTGGAGCTGGGGGGATCCAGCTGGAGGAAACCCCCTTGTATGTTTTATCCAGGTCTGCAAATTGCACGAGCAAGGAAAACTGCAGACTCTGCAATGCAGAGTGTTGTTGGCATAATAATTCCTGTGTGTAATTTTTGGTGTATGCGTTCTTCAGGGCCAAGATCTGGCCCCATGTGTCAAATTATTAAATGGCAAATTAAGTCAGTTAATAGAATTAATTGAGTCGATGTAATCCTTTTAATCAGATGGATTTGATCCCTTCTCAGATGAATTAGAATCCATTAACAGATAAGTCAATTATTGGACTAAATTAAATCTAATAATAATGCCTGCTGCTCACAGCAACACTAATTAATCTAAATACACTTACCTATCTCCCAAGGTTGGGGTTTTTTAAGGATTAATCGATGTTCCTAAAGTGCTCTGAGATCTTTAGATAGCAGACGATCTATGTGAGCAAAATATTATCTCTTAACAGACTATAAACTAATTAAAAGACTGATCTATTTACAGATTGCATTTTTACTTTAATCTCTTCAACCTATTCAGGAGGAATTTGCACTGGCCCAGAAAAACAATATTCCTGTTATAAGCTTATTGTTATTTTACAGGTTCCTAAGTGGTCCTTTCATTCAGAAAATTAAAGAGGGAAGGAGAAAAAACAACCATTAAAGTGCTGACAAAAAAAGAAAAAGGAGAAAAGAACCTGGAACCTTTATATTCTACCTCCGATAAATGGTACAGATAGGGAACAGAGGGATCAGTGACCTGAAACCTTAGATCCTTTCATTTATTTTCATTTCACAAAAGGCAGAAGACATTCTATCCTGTTTGTTCACGATCTTTGTATCCAGCACAGTTGGGGAGACAGCTCTCTTGGTTGGGTGAAGGCATTTTTTGCCTCATTTGTATTTCACAGCTATGTGATTTTTGTTTTAATTTGTGCCTGGCTACTGCTGTCCTGCGGGGTGGTGAGAAGTGATAGCCATCAAGAGAGAGGGAGGGAGGTGTGAGAAGCCTTTGGGCTTGCCTTCTCTCTGGAGGTAACTTTTATTTGTGTGAGTGTCCTGCAGGCTGGGATGTGGTGTATGTAGATAGGTTATTAGTCAGTGTCTTCCAAGTTGCTCTCCAGCAGTATTTTGTCCATTGACCTAGTCTATCACAGGTTATAAAAACTCTTGGGTCCCCTAGAAGGTTATAAGCTGTCTGGGTTTTGACCACAGAAAAGCTGGGGAGGGACTCTTTATCAGGGAGTGCAGATGTAGGGTGAGGGGGAAGATTTAGATGAGATCTTAGGAAGGAATTTTTTCTTGTGAAGGTGGTGAGGCATTGGCCCAGGTTGCCCAGAGAAGCGGTGGACGTTCCATCCCTGGGCAGGTTGGATGGGGCTTTGAATAGTGGGAGGTGTCCCTGCCCATGGCAAGGGGGTTGGAACTGTATGGGCTTTAAGGTCCCTTCCAACCCAAATAATTTTATAGCTCTATTTTATAAACCTTCTGATTTATAAACCTTCTGGTCTAAAGCATGGGAGGCTTCGTCTGAGGACATGTGAGGGACAGCACACAGGTGTGACATTTCTCCTCACTGCTCGTGATTTCAGCCACTCACAGAGATGGACCTTGAGCCAGTGAAGTCCTCTTGAAGACTCGTCTGGAGTACACTGAGTTTTAGCTCAGGGCTAAAGACATCATCCTGTGATGGGAGATTTGGGGAAGTTAACAAAACATGGATTTGATAACTGGGTGTTGACAAATCCAGGGTCAAGTGGACCAAGGAGGGAAAGAAATTCAAGGTGATGTGCATGAGTGGTGCTAGGCATTACCTCCATGTGTCGCGGTTGTTCCTGGTACAGACCATCGTGCCCTGTACAGATGCGATTTTTTGAGTGGTACAGGGAAAGCAAGAAGCTTGAGGGGGGAATACAGGTGCCTGCCTCCTTGGGCCACCCCAGCCTGGGTGATGTGCTCCATAGCTTGCAGTCCCCCACCTTCTGTTCTAGCTTCCCAGAGATGCCAGTGGAGAAGCCCAAGGAGAGCACGTTACAGCTGTCTAGACATCAGCCACGCTCCATCCCGCCAGAAATTTCATTTGTGGTAGAAGTGGGCTCTGTTCCATGAGGAGGTGTAATACGTGTGGAAAATATTATTATAGCAAAATAGCCTCCTTTAATTGACTCTAACTTTTGCAGGATTCCTTCTTAGGTTTGGGTAATCCTATGCACTCCAAAATTAATGAGCTGACATAGCACTTCTTCGAGTTTGGCAGCCTGACAGCTAATTTAGAACTCCCTAAACTCATTTCACTAATGACTCCCATTTGTTCTATCTCAAAGCCTGGAAACAAATGCAAAATACCAGTGCCATTGTCCCATCTTTAGCAAGTCATTCTTTCCCCTAGGTATTTCTGGCACCTTAACAGCAAGCAGCCTTGGGAAACCTGATTAACCCTTTCCCATCCTCGAATACTTAAAATCAATTTTGATACTCCTCCTGGGAAGATCTGGGAGGAAAAACTAAACTCATTGTGGCTGGAAGGCGCAGAATTAGCCTGCAAGAGAGATGGGAGATGTGGCAGAAGTAGCAGTTTGGGTTAGTTAAATATAACTGTATTTTCACAGGCTGGACATTCAGAAACCTGCTTGTCTTCCCAGGAACCAGGTATGAGCAAAGGTGAAGCTCAGCCTCGCGTCAGTTGTGATTTGCTCTGTAATTTATTCTGCTGAACCATCAGGATGGCTGTTTCCTATTTAAACAGCATATCGCTGCCTCCGGTCTCTCCCCATTACAGTTTTGACATGACAACAAGACAAATAATTTTTTTAAAAGACCTTTTATCTTCTAAACCATTTATTTTCACTCACTTAGCCCGGGGGCAGCACTGACCTCAGCGTAAGGGATGATCATTCACCATGGCAGCTGTACAGTCATATGGGTCCTGGGGACTGGCCTGAGCTGGAGAAGCCTTCGCCGTCCAGCTGCTGTGTTGTGCCTCTGGTTTTGTTCCCTTCTTGCTCAGCATCCCCTGATTGCTTTATTAGGTTTTTTTCTTTTTCCTTAAAATGTCTCTTCTTATCTGCAGCGGGGCAGTGGCAGAGTTTTTCCTTTGAAAGCAGGCGTGAGGATGAACTGAAGTGCTGGAGCTCCCAGGCTTCGCTGGGCAGTGAGGAGCTTCAGCTGCCCTCACCTTCCAGGCGACTCTAGAAGGTTCAGCAGCCATTTGAAACGTGCTGTGAGCATCTTCTGTGAATCATCTGTATGTTTAAGGTGTTCTTATCTTTTATTGTACTGTATTCTGTGCCTCTCTAGGGTAAAGGAAAGCTCTGCTCAGGCAGGGTGAGAGTTTGGGAAGAATAATCCAAGCCTTTTGCTTTTTGATTCATGACAAAGCTATTTGTTGCCGGTTTACTTTTGGTTTTGATAGCTGCCACCCCAAGGTCCCACTGTGGCCAGCTTCACACCTGAAGTTCAGCTCTTTCCTCAGCAGACCCTGTTTTGTACCTGTAGTAACAGTAGAAGCTGTTGTTTATTTTTCCTCCACACTGATTTTTGATTTCCCTGCTTCTGGACCTTAAAGATAGCTTAAAGAGCTTTGACTTCCATAAGAAAAGAAAAATATCACCTTTTTGCTCTGTGTCCAAACTTCAGGTGTCTATAATCTTCTATGGTTTGAAACCATAGGTCTGTCTGTCGGTAAATATTAGGTACCTAGAAATAAGGAGCAGAAGTCATTTAGAGGTCTGCTGATAATTTGTCATTTTTAATATCTGTGTGGAGTGGAAAGCAAGCTACAAAGTGAAAAATGTTTATTTTCATGCAAGTTATAAAATGATTTTTGTTAACAGTTTGTGTGTGTGTATAATTCTGTGCTGTGATTTAAGTGTCCCCATTAGAAATGCAGAATAGGAAATAGGATCCCATCTGTGAGCAATTTAAGAGGAAGTGAGACAATGGAGTCGATTGCTGCTTTAGTTTAGATAATCAATACAAATATTATTAGTATAGTGATTTATCTTCCAAGACACTTTATGAAAATGTGAATGCCAGACCCTGAAGACAGGTCAATATGATATTATCTGTTCCTGCCTTGCTGTAATGATGGGCTTTTCCCATGAAGCTCAAACAGCTGCTTTGCTAAATGTCCTTCCCTGGCTGTGATTAAATAATGCAGAGACAAAGTTAGAGCTTCCCTTTCTCCTCTGCGACTCTGAAAACACACTGCATATTAGTACGAAGCTTATTTTTATCTGAAATTCATACCTGGGGACTGCCAGGTGGATACTGGGAGATGATCTTTAAGGTTTTTTCCAACCCTAAACATTCTACGATTCTATGATGAAGTTCTTGAAGAAATTTGGGTAATTTAAAATATATTTGTAGGCCATAAGCAATTCTGTACACAAATGCTGAGAGTGCTCCTTCAAGTTTATTGCAGTTGTTTCATGTTAGTGTCTGTTATCAAGCCTTGTGTCATGGTATCTGAGGGCTTCCCAGATCTAAGCTCTAAGCATTTGTTCAGTTAGGAATTCAAGTTGGTTCTTTGGATGCAATTAAAGTACCCTGCAAATAGGCTAGTCTACAGTTCTGAAAGGTCTTCTTAACTGCTTTTACTTTGGAGAGGGAGAAAGGAAATCGTCATGAACAAACTGTTTGGTTACTTTTGGCTTTGATGTACATTGTCATGCATGTCATCAAGTGGCCACTAAGGTTTGTCCTTGGTTGGAGGAAATGAAAAATGTCAATAACCCTATTAAGAAGACAAGAAAGGAAATTCAAAACTGAGTGTGAAAAGAGCATATTTCTGCTTGAAGATAACATGGGATCTTGCTAGGTGGCTGCTTGAGAGACCTAAAGTTGGTAGCTTGCTTTGCTGGAGACTTGATGTTGGTGGTTTTTAGCCAAGTCGCTCAGCTGGAGCATCTCTCATGCTCCACTTTGCCCTGGTTATGAGGTTGACACTGAAGCTGGACCCTCTAGACAGTAAGAGAAGAAACTCTGCCCCTTGCTTATAACAAAATGGCACAAATGTCATCCTCTGGGTCTCCTTTTGTGTCTATACCTCATCTCCAAAACAAGGGTTGCACCATTCCCTCACCTTGCGGATGTGCCATCGGGATAAAAGCATTGCAGATGGAGAGATGCTAAAGAGATGATGGCTACATTGGTAGCCTGGTTAGAGCTTATTTTTTAGTGTTTTTTATACACTCTGAGACCATTCTTGTTTTCAGGTTGGGGTTTCCACAAGAAAGGTGTTAGACTTCATAAAAAAATAAGGCAATTTAATCGCTCGGATTTCACCTCAGCTCTTTTAAAAACCAGATAGTCAGGAATTTCCGCAGCTGCGAGGTGGAGCACAGCAAACATTAACAACGCCAGTAGTATTGCATGGCTGTCTGGATGAGGAGGGAAGAGCCCAGTCCCCTGCAAAACTGCCCTGAGCCTCAGGCTTGGCGGAAAGGTGAAAAATAATGAAGCTCCAACGAGGAGAAATTGCTGATGCATGACACTTGGAAAGCTGGAAGAGTCCAAAAAGGGAGCTGAAAATACCCCCCAAAAATGACTATCTGTGGCTTGAACGAAATAGTGTCCGATCAGCATTCAGAAACCGCTGAATTCAGGCCGTTCCAATACTGGCATTTTCCAGACTGCCTGCCAGTCGGATGCAGAGGAGAACACGTGTAGAGCGTCTGCAGTCTCAGCGCTTGCAAGAAGGGGAAAGCGAGCTGGAAGTAAAGGGAATGAGAAGGCCCAGTAAAAAAACCCTGTTTTTTCTTACTGTGAGGAAGAGAAGGGGTATTGGGGTTGGGGGGAGATGGTCGCATGGCTGCACACTGTTAGCATCCCTTCTAAGGAGCTGTGCCAGCAATAAGTAGTGCACGCTTTGGTCCCTGATGAATTTTAATTTGTACTTTTATGGTGACGTAGGAGCTGAGACCTTCTCCGTGTTTCCTGAGCTTTGTGTCCCTGACTTCTGCTGTAGTCACTTTGGGGATGTGCCTGTCCTTTGCTGATGCTACGTGGAATGGTTGAGTTTGAAGAATTGCTAGATAGTGTTCGGATTCATTGTGCCCTCATCTCTGAGAGCTGAAATGAGTGCCTAAAAGGCCTTCTCCTCGTCTGTGTTCGCAGCTGCCAAAAGGGTGCCTTTCTTCCCAAAGTGATGAGAAAAAAATCCTGTCATCTGCCATGGCCGTGCCTTCTTCTAGCTGTAATGACTTCTAGGTCTTCTCCAACAAGCAGTTTCCCAGCAATCACAACTGGATGACAGCTGTGTTGGCTGGAAGGATCTGACCCCAAGTTGTGCCATGGAGAGCAGTCCGTGTTCTCTGATGCTGTTTGGCTGCATCTATTCCTCATCCAAGAGCTGGGCTGGTGAGGCAGAAGGAAGGCTGGATGTTGCACCTGAGCTGTGTGATGGTGGCACAAGCCATTGGTGTTTGAGCATATGGTAGGTTGCACACACTTGGGATCCTGGCTTCAAGCCTGCATGGCTGGCATGGTTTGGTTTGCACCTGATGATCTCAAGTGCTTTTGGAAGGACAAGTAGGAGAGGAAATGGGTGGTTGGATGTGAGAGGGCAAGCTCTAGCAGCAAGAGATATCATCCCCAGCGGCTGGAGGTGGTGAGGACCTTAGTGTGAAGGAGGAGCGGGGAAGGGCTAAGAACAGAATGGGACATAAACAACCAGAGAGATTTAAGAGAATAATATCCAAATGGCCTCACTGCTTGTTCAGGGGCAGCCATGAGGCTCGCAGTGCATCCATGTCCCCTGTGTGGGATGGGTGTGAGGGATATCCTCACCACAACCCTCCTGTTCCTGCTTTGCCAGCTTTTGCAGAGGTGAGTGCTGAAGCAGACTGAGGAGTGTTTTGGGTTCCTAGTTTCAAATCACACATTGTGTCGAGGCAGAGGGTGAACTCTACAGCTGCTGAAAGCTAGTCTTGTCCTGTTGGGATCAAGGATGTTGTCCCAGGTTCCAGCAGCAAAGGAGTTTGCCTAAGGGTAATTTCAATCTAAATCCCAAATAACATTTTTGCTGGTTGCATGGAGGGATCACAGGGCTGGATCTCTGCTACAGCTGAGGCCTGATTATCCTCTTTCCTATACTCATGAAACTCCGTCGACTTCAGTAGAGCTGTTCCTGGAGCTCCTGTGTGAGACTGAAAGGAGATTAAGTGCCCAGCAGTGCCTCCCATTCCTCCTGTGTCTTGCACCTTTGTTAAGACCTTGCATTTCAAACCATTTTAGCTGGTGGGAGGCAAATCAAAGCTGTTAGGTTTTAGCTGGTGACAATGGCAGGGTGCTGCGTGGTGTGCCCAGCCCCTTGCCTTTGTGCAGTGTTTGCTCAGCGGTGATTCTTGCCTTCATTTCATTTGCTTCTGCGTCTGCATTTGTAACCGGTTTTTTCAAGTTAAGTTTCTGCCTGGTGACTCATTAGGAGTAAATGGGCAAAAGGATATTGACTTTACACCTACTAATTTGGGGGTGCTAACAAGCAAATGTAAGAGCTGTATGCTCACTGGGTAAATTGTTCCACCTGGGAGGACTGGAGGAGGGGAGATAAAAAGCATTGCAAAGAAACTGCACTATTTTTTTTCTAGCTACTGGTCTTGGTCGTTCTTGCAACCATAATGAGTTTGGGAGAACATTGACGATCACCTTTGCTTTACACTCGTTTGAGCTTTGCCAGGATTTTCTAGTACTGGAACTATTAGACCTGTGTGGGCACGAGGAGAAGCTAAGATTCTAATTAGAAGACGCTAAATATGTTTGCTCGGAAATGAGGGTTGGTGGAACAAACCCTTCTTCCTGCGGCATATGTGAGTGCAGGACGGCGGATGAGTCAGGATGCGCGTCGCTGCCGGGGCTGGCACACTCTGCATGTGCTGCACTCGGAAGGGGAGTTACAAGCATTTAGTAGCTTTAATATAGCTAGGACAGGTACCAACAGCAGCAAGCATCAGCAGTGTGGATGCTCATTAGGTAAACAGATATATCCATGGGCTGCGGCTGTAGATTCATGGCAGAGGGTCATGGTCATGGCATCTCACTCCTTGCTGAGGTCTGTTCTCAGTTTCCCTGGTGCTGGGCCCCAAAGTCAGATGCAGTGTCTGTCTGACCCTCTCCAGCCACATCTCTGACACGATGACCACGCACCCTTAGGTATATTTAAATCAAGATAAGGATTTTGGCTTTCTCAGGAAGAGCAACCTGTTGCAGGGGAGCTGGAGCACAGCTAAAGGGTGGTGGTCTCTAGCCCTGGTGGTCCTGCTCTGGGCAGAGGGCTGTGCTAGGTGACCTCTGGCCAGCCTTCCCAGCCTAAATTATTTTGTGACTTGGGGAATGTCTTTCGACACTGATTGTCGGAACAGAACTGGCAGATAAAGTCATCAGTATTCACTGCTTTAAAGGCAGTGGTTCTCCTTTGGGTGCATTCAGTGGGACCCTTTGGGAAGTATCATTTAGTGGTCTGTCCCTCCTTTTGCTCTTTGTGATTTTTGTATTGAGATCTTTAAGAATTTATATTATTTAAAAGACTGGGTGTAGGCTAAGTTTTGTATTCTACCACTGTATTCCTTCTGCCCTTTCCCTCAGCTTGAAGTGACCCACTTATATCTGTAAAGATGATACCATCTGCACAAGGCAATATAAAATGTAGTTTATCTTAAAAGGTGTGTGCTGCAGAGTGCAAAGGCACACTTTGTACCAGTGCAATAATCAGTTATTATCTCTACTCCTTTCTGGACATAAATCCAGTTTACTGTGTACTTTGAATGGAAGGAAGGAGTCCCCAGTTTTGCTGTATCCAATGTCAGGCTCCCTTTAACCAGCTGCCGCTCTGCGGCTGTGACTTCCAGCCTCACTCCTCCTCCTCGGTGCCTGACCTGGCTGCAGCCAAAATCGGTCTCTCAGCAGGAGGAATCTGAGGAAATGCAGCAAACTTCAGCTCCTGGGGCTAAATTGTTGTGCTCTGTAACAGCAAACTGTGTTGAACTAATTGACAACCAGCTTAAATGTACCCCGATCAAGCAAATACATTGATTTATTTTTTCCTCTCTTACTGAGCATTAAACGGCTTCCAGCTTGGTTTCCTCCCCAAGAACTGGATAACTCATCTATTGTGTAGTAAAACTGATGGGCAATTTTGACCTCTAAACAATCCTTTCAGTATGTTGAGGGAGGAAGGAGTTTCTTATGCTTCTATGAATGTCTGACCACTTAAAAAAGGCAAAACAAAAAAAAAGCCCTACCCAAACCCACACAAAAGATGATCCATTTTCTCTGGGTGTCTTTGAAAGAAGCTTAGTTTAGAGACAGACTGGAGAGAAAGGCTATTGATTTTGTTTGACCTCCAAACAGACTGCCATCAGTATATTTTCCCTGTTGGAAGCAGTTCAGGGCTCTGAATTTCCATGTCAGCATTTGTGTTTTGAAGTGCGCTGGAGCTTTTGCTGCTTCTTCAATAAACAGCTAGCTGTAGGGAAAGGTATATGTGTGTTTCCCTCTGGATCTGCCCTTCCATTCTTTTTCTCTTCTATATAACTCAGTCACATTGCTGATTGAACATTTACAAGTCCTTTTAACTGAAAGTTATGCAGGTTAGTGGTTTAAGCTGGGACTATAAGCAAAAGTTTTGTAATCCCTGTCTTGCTTTTTCCAGTGCTGAGCTGGGTCTTTTCCCAGCCTCTTGCCTGCAGAGACACCCGTTGCTGTACCTGGCATGAGCAGAGAGATGCCTTCCTGTAGACAGTTACAAATCCTCTAAAAAATGCCATCCCTTCTTTTACCCTGATTGCTGTCAATCTTTATGTGGAAAAGCCTTCCTGGCTTGCACTTTCTTCACTCTGGGAGTGGGGAGGCCCTGGCCCAGGTTGCCCAGGAAAAGTGTGGCTGCCCCATCCCTGGAGGTGTTGAAGAGCAGGTTGGATGGGCCTTGGGCAGCCTGATCCGGTGGGAGGTGTCCCTGCCCATGGCAGGGGTTTGGACCTGGATGATCTTTAAGGTCCCTTCCAGCCCAAACTATTCTTTGATTCTATGAAGTCTCCTGCAGCAAGATGTTTGGTGACTCCCATCGTACTGGAAACTCAGTTACCACTCTGCTTGGCAGAGGTTTGTATAGTTTTGTAGTTTTCTTGTAAAACGGCTTATGACACGTCTCATGCTCAGCTATAAAGGAGTGACTTCAAGGGAAGGAAATACCTGTAGGATGTGTTGGTTGTGAGATTTCTAAATGAACTTCTTGGAGCTCCTTTGTGATGAGCTGTAGCAGTTAGCACCTCTCTGTGCCGAAGTGTTGACTCCTCATCTCCTCCTAGTTTAACAATAATGCTTTACACAGCAAGTTTTGGGTTTGTATGCTTCTGCCTGCTTTGTGGCAAATTCAGCACAGCAAGTTTGCTGCTGTTGGCACAGGAAGGGGCAGCCCAGCCTGATAAACCTGCTGTGATGTAACCTGTGGGCAGCTGGTCAGTGAAGCTGGATACTGCTTGCTGAGCTCCCCTGTTGGCTTTGGCAGCATCAGCTTTTTTTCCAACCCACATGGACAGTTGTCCCTCTTGGTCCTAATGCTGACCCTCTCTTTAGAGAAAGGGCTGGTCTTCATTGCCACTGCCAGCCTCGCGTCTGCTTTGTGCTGTGTTTTGGGTCAGGCTTGAGCCTGTTGGTAGGGATGCGTGAAAGTCGGTGTCATATGAGGTCTGATGACAGTTATACAGCATCAGTATCTAACTTAAGCACTTCCTAGAGAGTAATAGCCCACTGCACCCCTAAAAAATAATGAATGGTGCAAGGTGTATTTGTGCAGCCTGTGCCAAGTCAAGCTGAGGTTGCCGCCTGCATTGTGTGTGTATCTAGTGACTCTCCTGGAGCAGGATTTAAAGGGTTCCCCAGAACCTTTTCTTGCCCAATCCACTCTCCTGCTACACCTGAATATTCAGTTACATTAACCCTCTGCTAATGGCTTGGCAAATACCTCTGAGAGGAGGGAGAGAGGCCTGTAACTATTAAACCTCTGCACAAATAAGAAGGCAAAGAGCAACAGACAGAGATTGTGGGGTGTGATGGATGTGTTCCCAGTGATCCCCCAGCCCCAAGCAAAGCATGAGCCTGCCCATTGCTGCCCAGCAGAACTCAGCACCGTTCACCTTGTGCGTCCCCACAGCTGGAGCTGCTGGAGGTGGGTCCCATGGGTGCTGCCTGCCGGCCTTGCTGCCTGCCCAGCTGCACTGGCTGCTTATGTCTATCCTGGGTACCAGGGCTCCTAATTAGCCTTCAGCTCCAGTTCCCAGTGCCTGCATGATGAGTGATCCTCCCTGTCTGCACTGAGCCATTGGGCAGTGGAGAGCAAAGCAGAGGGGCTGCCGTGCTGTCTGGGACAATTTAGTAATGATGCAGCAATAATATTCATCAACCTGCTACTGGTCTGGAGTGTTAGTAGTCCTGGGCTTGCAGTCTGAGCACAGGCTGGTCTGTTTAGCTATTACCCACCTCAGGGTTCTCGTGAAGCTTTGTTAATTAATAAACAGAACATTTTGCTAGAGCCTTGAGAGACAGGTGATATGTCAGTAAAACATGTTGGAATCATAGGTAATCGCTGGGAAAGCAGCAATGCTGTTTGTTACCCTATTGCTTCCCTAGGTGGTCTCCTGAACATTGTGGTGGTGGATCAGGAATATGACAGTTTTCTTGTTAATGATCGAAATCAAAACCTAAGAAAAGCAAAGATGCCCTTGTGCTTTAAGTGCTTGTAATCTGTTTCTAAGAGCTGGGTACCAAAATATCCCTTTGATTCTCAAAGGTAATTGTACCTCTTAATTAGCTGGAGAAAAAAAAAACCCAAAAAACCACAACACAGGCTGAGATCTTGCTATATAAATTATAATTAACCCCTTGGCACTGGAAGTTGAGATTTCCTGCCCCCGAGCACAAATGCAAAACGCATTAGCAGCACTTAACGTCAGGCACTCTCGCCCACCACAGCCCAGGGGTCAGCTCGCTACCCCATAAATACTGCTGCGCTCCCAAGGCTGGTAGGAAAATGGCAGGGAAGCTGCGGAAACCCAAGGGGAAGCACTAAATACACCATTTGAGGATGTTTGACCTGCTGTTTTTTCAGAGCTGCAAATGCCCCAGCGGGAAGGACAAGCCAGAAAAATAAAACCCCAAGCCCTGGTGAGGAGATGGGAGCAAGGAGAGGGATGCTTTCCGGCGAGCGGTTTTGTTAGCCGACATGGCTGGTTGCTTCGCCGTGAGAATGGCTCTTGGCACTCCCGCCTCACACACCTCCAGCGAAATAATTGTCTGGTGCCAGACACACTTGGCTGTGCCTGTTGTGTGCAGAGCGCGCCAGCCAGGGGCTGTCGGCCACCCACTGCTGTCATTCAGCAGCATCCTGCTTTTTTGTCTCCTTTTCATTCGCGCCTGCCGGGGGATGAGCTTTAACTCTTCACACCAAAGGTGGACCTGCAGCAAAACAGCGGGTCGGGGCAGCTCAAGGCGGGGAGGAGGGCAGCAGGCAGTTGCTGTGGGGAGGCTGGCCTGAGCCTGCTTGCACCTGCAGATCATCGCGGCGGCCCTGCTCACTTCATGACCTTGGCGGAGGGCCAGGCCTGGTGGGAACCTGCGTTAGGGAAAACCGTCTGCTTTCCCCACCAGGAGCCTGCATGGAAGCTTCTCAGTTCAAGTTTACTGGTTCCTCTGCTCTTGTGGGATCCCAGATGGAGAATTGAGTCTCTTCTGCTGTGGGTTAGCAACTCTGTGCTGAGCTATAGAGCCTCTTGCAAATAAAGTGATGGTTGCTAACGGCTGTGTCTTGTCCCTCAAGTTCATAGAATCATAGCATGGTTTGGGTTGGAAGAGACTTTAAAGATCATCTAATTCCAACCCCACTTCCATGGACAGAGACACCTCCTACTGGTTCAGGGGCTCCAAGCCTCATCCAACCTGGCCTTGAACACCTCCATGGATGAGGGAGCCTGGACAACTTATCTGGGCAACCTGTGCCAGTGCCTCCCCACCCTCACAGGAAAAAATTTTTCCTCAGATCTAATCTAAATCTCCCCTTTTCCATCTGAAAACCATTCCTCTTCATCCTATCCCTGCACTCCCTGATCAAGAGCCCCTCCCTGACTTTCCTGGTGCCCCTCTCAGTACTAGAAGGCTCCTGTAGATTGCTAGGTTGTGCAGCGTGTCCTTGAGCTCCTTTGTTCTCTTGGCTCTGGTGGTGAGGGGTGTCATGGGCGCTGGCAGCTCCTCTTGTGATGACAGTGGCCAACTGAGCCTGGGTGGTGGCAGAAAGTGTAGGGGGACTTCACCACCTCGGCACGTTTCCAGGGTGGCTTTATCCTTTCATGGCAAAGGTGAGGTGCAGACCTGCTTCTTGGGCTTAGTGTGGAGATATGGCTGTAAGGGCTGCCTTTAAATATTTCAAGTCCACTGTGTATAAATAACAATAGGGAATTTCCTTCTCTGCCTACTCCAAAGATTATAGAAGGAGATAAAATTGGACAGCAGTGAGGTTTCCTGGTGGGGAGGAGAGCTGTGCTCACTGGCAGGGGGTAGTGAGTGCTGGAAGGAGGGTTTGTCTACTGGGTCTCGTCTTTTGTCTGTATGTCTGACGATTTTCAAAGCTAATTATGTGCTGATTAAAGACCTGTCTGAAGAGCCCTCCAAGCTGAATGAGCTCTGTTTATCCATATTAAGGTGGTGCAGCCTGGACACCTACAGCAGCGGCATCACCTACCAGCATGGCACCCACTGCCTGGATCCACAGGGCCACCTCCTCCATGGCGAGGAGAGGAGGGAAGGATGCTCTTGTGCAGGGAGGAGAGAAAAGGGCTGAGAAAATGTTCTAGGAAAAGGTTCTTCCCTCAGAGGGTGGTGGAGCATTGTAACAGCTCCCAGGGAAGCAATCACGGCATCAAGCCTGACAATGTTCCAGAAACATTTGGCCAACACCCTCAGCCCCAAGATGTGAATGTTGGGGGTGTTCTGTGCAGAGACGGGAGCTTGACTTGATGGTCCTTGTGGGTCTCTTCTTACTCAGGGCATTCTATGATTCTATGGGGCTGAGTCTGAGCTTTATACGTGACGTGGATCTCCATAAATTGAAATTGGGATAAGTAATAAATAATATAATACAGATTTTACACTCTCACATTGATTCTTTAAGCCCACAATACCCCAAAACTATTGGAGTTATTATGTCTTTTCTTTGCTGCTCTTGTTTGTGATGCCACAGATGAAGACAGGCTTAGTTCAGTACTTGATTTCCTCTTTATATTAAGATTTAACATGGGTCTCCTTTTCTTAATCCAATTAATTTACAATATGAATGCAGAAAGATATTTGAGTTTTTAAAGTACCTTTATTAAAATGTAAAACTAATTTTACAGTTCTGACAGGCCTTATTTAAATACCCAGGGCCAGATGCCTTTTGTCCCAAATGGCTCTAGAAATGAGAGAAGAAAAAGACTTCTAAAACTTCTCCTGCAATTAAAATGCAGTAAAAGGCAAGTAAATAGTCTTACCTAAGCTGTGGACTGTGGGTAATAGTTTAAGAAAAGCCTTGTGATGAATGTGTTTCCAAAAATAAATATATGGAACCAAAAAGACAGGTTTAATGATATCTGAATCGTGTTGTTATTTGTGTTGCTGCTGCTCTGAGAACAGCTGAAATAATTGTGATTTGTCTGTAGGGAGAGACCTTTTCAGAAGGTTTGACGCTGAGAACCCTCCTCCAAGGTGCCTCACCCGAGAGACTTGCTTTGCTGCAGCTGGTTCCAGAGGATGAGTTTCCCTGGGTGTTATAGAAGATCAGTTCTTGTCCATCTCTTTCAGCACATGTCCTGAAATAGTCACACTCTCATACCTCTTACGTAAGAGTGATGATTGTGGATATCTCATTCAATGGTATGTTATCTTTTATGTGGCAAAAGTGAGCATCACTGCAGCACAAGAATTGAAAAAGTCAGATGTTTTATCATTTTATCCATTTGTAAGAGCAAACCCTGTTAAAAATCTTAAAATGTAGAGGAATTTTTCCCCTATGCCAGAACATTTTTTCTGGTAGGTTATGCCTCTGCTCCTCTGGGTTCAGAGCCACAAGAATCCCACTGAAAATACTGGAGCATCCTGCAGCTTTATTTTCAGCATATTTTTTTACTAGCTGGAAGATGGGAAAATTACAGTGAGTCCCTTTGAGAAAACTCACGAGTGTGCTTATATTCCTCTCCATAAAATTAATTGTCGTAATTTCAGCTTTTACAGGAGGGCAGTAACTCCCTAACAAGCATGGTTAGAACATAGCATCTTATTATATCAGGCACGGCTGATAATTCAGCTAACGCTGCAAATACTCTGTATTTCTCACTCACAAATACAACAGTGGAGCCTCGATGGACTAACTTTCGGTGTATGGGAAACCATTGTGGTGTTGGCACAGGGAGAGACTGATGTGCTTGAGTCTCTTCAGTACGAGGATACGGTAACATCTAACACTAATGTAACATCTACTGCATTGCCAAGGATGAGCAACCAACCAGCAGGTTGCCCAGGAGAGGTGGAGGAGTGCTTCAGAGCACATGTGGTCTGCCCTGTGCCGCTGGCCACAAATGAAGCAACTTTGGAGAAGGAAGAGTACATGGGGTTCCCATAGTTTTCATTCTCCGCTTATTATTATTTTTGTGTACATCAGTGTTTATATTGGGTTCAGCTGAGACTGAACTAGGGAACAAGAAAGTCAAAATAACTCCAGGAGAGTTTGTTCTTGCGGTAACTCTAACCCTCTGTGGGACGGGAAAGGTTCATGCTATTTCCAGACCCAAGAGACTCGAGCACCTTGGATGCGTTTCAGCAAGGCAGAGCAGGCCAGGTTCTGAGGTCCTTGTCTGTTGGGCTTGTCTGTGTCAGCAGGAGTTTATTCAAATGAGAATGATCAAAGACATCGGGGTTTGGCCCTTTATTTTTCATTTTAGGTGCTTTTTCAAGCATAACAGAGCTTCTGAACTTTTTCGAGGCTCATCCTTCACTAATTCCAGACTCAGAGCCTGGCAGCTTGTCAAGCAGCTTTCCTGCCTCTGTAGAAATACTGTCCACTTGAGCTGTGTTTGGAGGCAGCAAGACACCCTGGTGAGATAGAGGAATTTCTGCGCTAACATTTTTAACGTTTCCCTTTCCAAGCCTACTCCTTAGTCACTGCGAGTGTGCAGGTGGCAAAGTTCAGTGCAGAATTTGTTCACTGCCGCTCCCCACCCAGGCGTTTTTAAAGCACACAACCTATTGCCTCCAGTTTTACTGGATCTTGTCTAAATAAGCTTATTCACCATCATTGAAGCAACTGCCAAAATATTTTTAGTGTCTCTTATGGTGAATTATGTATAAAACATCTGCAAAAGGCCAAGTCTGATTCCCCACTGCTTAATCCTGTTTTCTTATACCTATAACTGGGTGCAAACGGCTCTCTGTCAGGATGACAGTATTTTACGTTCATTTTTCACATGGGTAAACGATGGCCAGACCTTGGGTAGTGCAGGCTGGGGCCAGTGATATGGTACTTCTAATTTTTGTCTTGTTCTCAGATAATTTTTTATTTATTTTGTTTTTCACAGTATCATAGATTTGGGGATTTATTAAACTTTTATTTAAGTTGGGCAAAATGTCTCAGACCTACCTCAGTGTTTATACTGGTCTTATGTCAGTTAAACTGTCAAACCAATTTCATATGCATGGACTGGTAAAAGACCTCAAATTAGTGAATTTTCATTTAAGCTTCTCCCAGGATGTGGTGAATAGAGTTTATAGGGACTGTCTCTGGAAGCTTTGTCATCCTTTAGGAGCCTGGGCAGTCCTAAGAGTACTTCTTTGTTTCAGAATCTCTTTTTTAACTTGGTATTGCCGTTCTGGCATAAAGCAACACATCTCCTACAGGGTGGGAGTCAGGCTTTCCCCAAGATGGTCCCTGAGATGCTCGAGGAACACCAGCAGCTCAGCTTTGTTCCCTGGGTATGTTTTGTTAGCCACCCACTGAACTGATAGTGCAATTTTTTGGGTGGGCGTTCCCTACAGGTGAGACCGCTGTAACGATGTCGAGGTTTCATTACCACGTGAGTGATATTTAATTATCCGAATATCTGGGTCTGTGCACCCTGTGGGGTTAACTGCTGCGGCGATGTGTCATGCTTGCACATCTGCCCTGGGCTGGGTACTCAGGCTGGCGTGGTTGGCACCAGCGTGGATGTTTCTGCATGTTTTGGCCTTGTGGCACGCAGACGTGCCCAGTGCGCGCCAACGGGATAGCTCAGCGTCCTGAAAAGGGGACTGGATGTCTTCTGAGTTCTAGGTGGTTGTTTGCGGATGAGAGTGCCTGAAAGCACCTCCCAGAGGCTGAAGCTCTTATTAGCTGGCACAGGAGTGAAACCCAGACGAAGGTGCTCCAGAGTGTGCCAGAAAGGGGAACTTTCACCCTTGTTTCTCTGTTAAAAGTCCTGCGATGCTGCACTTTTCTCTACTGCATCAAGCCCTCAGGGTGGCTGCAGGTAGGGAGGGAGAGGAGACAGCCCTGCGGAGAGCAAGGGAGGGAGGAAGCTCACACCTCTGTGTCCAAAGCCCTGCTCCTGGGGTGTCCAACCGTGTGGCCGGTGGCAGTGGCAGGACCCTGAAGCAATGTAGGGGTCTTTATCAGCTCTGGAAGGACTTCCGATGTGTGTGAAGTCCTTTGTGTGAAAGTATTTGCAGGATCAGGTTGCTGCACTGTAAGTGCCTTTGAGGTCTTGGCTGCATTATAGATTTTCTTCTGATGTCTCCCATGCAAATATTTAACCTGTCTGGTTCTGAGAGCTACTGAGGCTGTTACACGGGTGGCAGGTTGTCTCTGCTGTTTTCCTTTGTTCACACAGAGGCCTCGATCCTGCTCCCGTTCCTGCCCCAAAATCAGGCATGGAAAAGTGTGCAGGAGTCTCAGCACTTGGCATATATTGATGTGTTGATGCTCTGAGGGCCTTATGTGCTCTAAATTGTCTTTTTCCCTCATTGCATCAGCTGACTGAGTAAAAGATATGGTGTTTAAATGAGGTTTAAAAGAAAACTTCATTTAGAGAGATGGCACTTTTAAAAGCCTGGGTTAAGACTGGGTGCGCTGCTCCCTGTGCAGTCCCCCTGCTCTGACACTGGGTAGTTCCCTTGCTTGAGCAAAGTGATGGCTTGAAAAAAGAAAATATCTGGACACTGGATCTTGGAGCTGCTTTTACCCCACCTCCCCACGACCATCCCTTTTAATAATTTGACATACATATCCTATGCTTGCTTAAGACAGACTCAGTGAGCTAATTGCAGTGGTATGTGGGTCAGAGCTCTGCCCTCGTGAGCACCAGCCTTATTGATTTTGGTAGTTACTCCCAATTTGCACCTGAATAATTGAGAAGGGAATTGGGTTGTGTGGGTTTTAAGTATATAAAATGGTACGTTTTGGAGGAATACACTAGTCTGCAAACAGAACTTGAAGATGCAGCCTCACTTGTTCATAGCCTTTATTAGACCCTCCAGACTTTACCTAATTTTGGCATAATTCCCTTGTCATTACGTCATGGATGTGAAGTGGAGACAGGGTCATTCCCTCCTATGTTGCGGTCATGTAAAGGATTCACATGGATTTGGTCAGGGACAGGCTGCGTTTGAACGAGTTTCAGCTGTTTTGAGCACCCTTGGCCATGCTGGGGTTCGCACTGGAAGATTCTGTCTTACCAGATAGTGAATTTTACCTCCCATCAGGTGTGAAATGTGCTGTGAACTATGGAAATGCACTCTGTCTTGTTCATAGCATCAAAATTCTTAAACTAGAAAGCTGCTCTCCATCACAGGTGCTGTGGTCTCAGCCCCAGTGTGTCTGTATGTCCCTCCTCTTCATTAACTGGAAATGGTTTCAAGTCCTGGGGGTGGTTTCCCCAACTTTGTAATTGCATCAGAAAAAAAAAGTGCAATAAAAGCAACAAAATCTTGGTCCCCTCAGAGAATGTTTTCCTCAGGAAATCTATTTTAGCTGGCCTGCTGCAAGATGCCCATGGGTAGTATAAGTGGCTGTAGCTTCTTTTTCTCTGTGGCTCCTTTTGCAGGATTTATACCTAGTGGTGGGGAAAATAAAAGCAGTGGTGGGTAGACTCAAAGTATCCAATTGTTCTGCACCTTCATTGTGTTTTCCCCTTTCTCTCAAACTGGATGGTGCTTAGGCTTTTGTGGTAGGTACGTGTAAACTTGATGCTTCGCAGGTGCCCTCTTTCTCCTTTCTTTCCCTGTGCTTTTCTTGCTCCCATCGTCCCACTCCCAGGAAATATTTGGAAGATAATTTGGCCTGTTTTCTGCTACCTTCACATATCTCCCTGACTTCATGTTTTTTTAGCTGGAAGATAGCTTTTCAACGTATATATGTAATCCTTTTCACCTAGACATGTGAGGAATTCCAGTCTCTTCCAGTGGGAGTTTTCAGGAAGGTTTAGATTAAATGGGCCAATAAGGCAAAAGCATGTGGCAGAAGAGCTCACCCTCTGAAGACATCTTTTCTCTCTAGCTGTTTTTCTTTTCCCCCCTGGAAAATATATCAGAATATCTAGCTGTCAAAGAATTTAAACAATAATACCTGATCTGAAGGCTAGAGTGGAGGGCTTTTGAAAATAAAGATTGTAATCTCTCCATGGAGTGTCCAGGGACGAATGGAGCTGGAAGGCAGGTGGCCTGAGCTCCAGCTTGGTGAGACTTATTTCACCTGAAGTCTCAGGGGAAATTCCACTGGATTTTTCCCTTGCACTTTCATTGTGGCCATGGCATCTTTATCATGAGAGAAATGAGACAGCAAGCCTAGCTCAGCTTATATTTATTTAAATCTTGATGGTGGTGGCTCAGCTCTTCTCCTGTCACCTGTAAGTCGGGTGGGAGACCTCAGCAGCCCCTTCTTCTGGGCCAGCCTCCATCCTCAGAAACTCTTGTTGCGGTATTAAGGACTAGGATTTATCCCAACTGATTTTAGCTGACTAGGTGTGTTGTCCAAGGTCCCTGTCTTGGCTCCTGAAAGAATTTAGGGAGATGCCTGTTGTAAAAAAAAGAATCAGCTGTAAGGGGTGTCTTAGGCTGGAAGCCAACTGGATTACAAACCCAACCCTAAAGCCGCGCTGATCTCTCTTATAGGAAAAGAGGTCAAGGATCCCTAGAAGTAAGAACATGTTTCCAACATCTTAAGACTCAGATTTTTCAGAAATGGGTACTCATGTGTGGCCTTAGCTTGTACTTAGGCAGCTAGGAGGAAGCAGGGAGCAGACAGCATCATCTGGACCTCCTTCCTTCTGCTCCCACTCTGAGACACTGGGTGCAGGATGATCTCTGGGGCTCACGTGCCTCCCTGGGGCACTGGGTTACGTACGCTGGTGTATTTACCAGTGTGGGTGTTGCACGTGCTTGTCCATCTGCTGCTGCTTGGTCCATGCTGTGGCACCAGCCCAGGAGGGATCTCAGCACCAGCGTAACCTTTACAGCCTGCAGGAAAGGTGACTTCCATTTAGTCTAAATTATGACATTATTTTATTAGATCTTTAAACTTTATTTAAATTCTTTATTTAAAAAGGAGGAGGAAGGTATCATATTTTAATTAGTAGCGGTGTCAAAGGAGACCTAGATTAATTATTTGAAATCACTCCATCCAGATGGTTTTAATTTTCACAGCAGGGAACCGGCATCTTTTTAAGGTGATATTTTTTCAAATTAAAATCAGCTTGGATATTACTCATACTGGCTGAGGCGTGAGGGGGTGGGGAATGCGAGCCGGCATCCCCGTGTTTATCCATCCAAGCGCGGGCTGCCAGGGGGAACCTGCATCGGAGGGGTGCAGGTTGCTGACTGTCTGGCAGGACTATGGATCGAGTCTGTTGCTTTGAGTGCTTTATCGATATTAGCTCCTATTTTGACTGGCCAAATCCCGTAGTTAGTATTCAGTGTTAGCAGCTTTAGCCGCAGCGCTGAGAATGGAACAGACGGGGAACACCTTGCAGCTTAGACTGGAACTAACTGTGTTCTGTTCTTGCCTGTGTGGAGGCTCTGGAGCCCTCGCTTGACCCCTTTGGTGGGTGACTCCAGCTCCGTTTGTGTGCCTGGGTGGGTTCGACACTGTAAATCTCCGGACAGCTCCTCGGTGCTCTGGGTGGTGGCTGTGGTTCTTGCCCCAGTCTTTGGGGCATCGTGTTATGATGACAAAACCTTTCCCCATGTGCAAGCTGCTGCTCTCCCCGCCTGAAGCTGAGAATTAGTCTTCTCTAATGCCTTTCTTCATTTGAGGGGAAGACCTTTCCCAATCACCTCTGTCTCTTCCCTGGTTTGTTAATGCTGTATTGCATCTGAGCAGCCTCCCTAAACTAGAACTCGGTGGGCTTTCACTGAGTTATACACTATGTTACTCATCTTCCCCTTGACTCTGTGCCGTCCTCCCCCATCCTGGCTTTGTTCATCTTTATATCCTTACTAGAACGGGTTATTTCTGATTCGTGTGGCCCTTCCTCACTGAGGTGTGTGGGTAGTTACTGCTTCGATACCACCTTGGCAGGTGTGGAGGCAAAGCCTGCAGCGCTCGGCTGTTGGTGGCAAGCTGCTCTCCATCACAGATACCCAAAACCATAGCTGGGCTGCTCCTGGGGCCAAATCCTGCCTGGGGCCAGTGGGTTCCAGCACAACCCACCTGTGCTGGCTGCACTGCACACAACTGAGCTTTTTGTTTGCAGTGAGCCAAGGGAGCCAAGCCTGGTGATGGTGGTGGTGGTGGCAGAACAAGCACAGGTGCTGCTCTCCGTGCTGTCTGTGCCATCTCCCTGTGCCCAGGAGGGATACGTGCCTCTGCTCGCATCCTCCCTCTGTGCACACACTGCAACATCCACTCGCCTGCTGGACACCTTCTGCACACCAGCCTTGATGCACTCCTGGCCCTTGCCGTGAGCCCTGCTGCCAGCAGCCCCTCTTGCCTTACTCTGGATTTCTGAAAGACTTGGATAAATATCCATATTTATGTATGATTGCAAGTAATATTCTGCTATAATACAGGCATTATCCCACTTGCAGTGAGAAAGAAGTTATCCTTTAAATATCCCCTGTGATAACAGTTTTAACAAATAAATCTAAATAAATGTGAACAGCTAGTAACTGGAAAACCTTGAACTTGCATGTGTGACTGAGCTGCAAAGGGAAAACTCTGTTTAGGGCCCTTGTGAGTTAAAGTTTTGTGCTATTCGCACTGCTGCAGAAGCCAAAAGCTGACTTTACAAGTGGGAAAAATATTAATGTGTTTAAATGAAACAAACTCCTATTTCTATCCCCATGGTAAATCCTTACAGAGAACATATTTGCTCTTAGAGGGTTTTAAAGTTTGAAATATGAATGCCAAAAAGAATGTGACTTTTTGCAGCGCAGATCAAACATTCTCCAGAGTTTGGCAAAAGCCGTGTTTCTCCGGTAAGGTTCGGGTCTTACAAGCGTGAGTATTTCCAGAGCAGGACCGTGGATTTGCACTTGCTGACACTTACACATTCTTGCATTGTGTTTCGACCATGTCTCCTTTCTCCCCCTCCGTACTGGAGATGGATCTGAACCAAAATGTCCAGTCTGCCTGTTCCTGCCTCTCCAGGGAAATTCCTGGAATACGAACCTTGAGCATGACTGGAATTTGTGCTTAGATCAAAGACGGAATTAAACACTGAATTTGAACGTGTTCAGGTTTTTGAGATGATGATGGCACGCTGCACATCTGGGTGGCGGCTCAGCCATTTCTGCAGATACAGTTGAGTCGGGGCAGGTGATTTATGAAGATGCAGCAGAAATCTGCCCTCTGCCATGGCTTCCAGCAATGCTGCAAACCAGCTCTGGCCTCAGTAAACGTGTGAGGCACTACGAGATTGGCCATATTTTTCCCAGCTAGAGCAGGAATCACAGACCTGGTCTGATAGAAAGCAATTAGAGCCCTCCTAGGATATCTGCAGAGCGGGCATGCATCACAGAGAACAAGCAGTGCTGAATTTCTTGCTTGCCAGCTTGTTGTGGTGATCTTCAGGAGATAATAGCAGTGTTTTGCACCACAAGCGTGTGGCTGAACCACTTCTGTGAAGGGCTGTAGCCTGTGGGGAAAGGTTTCTCATTCTTGTGATGCTAATCTTCTGTTTTCACAAGAATAAAATCTATGTTCTTACCGTCTGAGAAACCTCCTGCAGCATGAAGGAGAGCATCTAGCTTCATATTGCTGGTAGGGCGGTGGGGTTGGTGTGGACAGATGGATGTGTATGTGCATATTTTGTGCTAAACTGGCATTAAATCTGGAGCACCCACATAGGAGTCAGTGGAGACATGTCAGGTCTGCACCTGTGACCAAGCCTGGAGTTCAGCTCCTGGGTGGCTCCCTTGCAGAGCATCCAGTCTGGTTCAGTAGAGGTAATGGGACAATGAGCTGATGAGCTTTGTGTGCTCTGACTTACAGTGGTAATTGTTTTTTTTCTTCTTCCTTTACAAGCCCAGCTTCTAGTGGAAACAGACACTTTTGGCAGTCAAGTCCGGATCAAAGGGAAGGAGACAGACTTCTACCTTTGCATGAACAGGAAAGGCAAGCTAGTGGGGAAGGTAAGTGTTTCCTATTAATTCATTTGTAACATGAGTGTTACCTTTAGCAGCCTCCTCAAGGCTGTAATGATGTGTTTGAGCTTCGCCTGTCAGCCTCAAATGAAAAGCAGGACGGAGGGGATGTGTGAGGCAGCTTGTGCCCTTCTGAGCCCTCCCCTGTGTCCTTAAAGCTTGGCAGCCAGCCTGAGGATTCTCTGATGATGCTTTAGATGTGGATGTGTCTGCGTTCAACAGTTGCGTTAAACTGATGTGAGATGTCATCTCAGCATGGTGGTGTTGTGGCCACCTCCGCGATAACTTTGTTACTTGATGTTTCTTTGGAGTGAAATTTGGAATAAAAGAGTGAGCGGAGCACTGTGCTGGGAGGTAGGGAGCATAAGGCTCCTTTCAGTGATGAGCCAGGGGATGGTGTGGCAGAGCTAACACTGGAATCCAAGCATCATTCCGGGGCTGGGCCTCACGGTTCTAGCGTTACAGGAATATTTTATTACTTTGGATCCCCGCACAATGGAAGCATGTAACAAATTACAGCGCGTTCACCCATCTAGCTTAACTTCTTTGCTGAAGTCATATTTTTTATGTCTTAACTTGTTTTGGTAACTTAGGCAGTTCTTCTGTTTTGTTAGCAAACCTAGAAGCTTACGAACCAGGCAGGAGCTTGCTCAAAGCTATCACCCAAGAAGTTATATATAAAATAAAATATCACAGCCCTGAGAGGCCCCCTCCTCTACTGCCTGCACTTTGCACTGTCAGAAATTAAAATCTGGCATCTTTGTGGCTGTGAAAAAGGGAAGCTGCGTTTTGTTTTGAGTCAACACAGCAAAAGCCAGGCTCCCAAACAGAAACCAGAAACCAAATTGCTCTGATGAAGCATTATTTACTTTTGTGGTCTCAAGAGTGATACTTGTGGGACAAATGCTTTTGCTGGAGAATCCCTCCTGCCACTTTTGTTTTCGTGTGAGTGGTGCGGATGCTTCTGTCAAGGCTAAGCTCAGATCTTCTGTGAGCAGCCTCTAGCAGGCTGCCTGCCCCGCTGCGGAGCTGCTTTGGTGAAGCTGGCAGCACCCAGAACACTGCTCAAAATCAGAGAGGACTTGGTAATTACTATGCCAGGAGGATTGGCCCAAAACAGCCAATTCTCTCTGCTTTCTGTGCTTCTGCAGTGCAATTATTGCTCCGAATGAGGCACTATAGTTTGCTCTTGGGCAAAGAAATTTGGTTTTTAACTGGACTTAGACCTTGCAGGATACGCAAACCTTGCTTTTTGTTGTTGTTGCCTTAATTTTCTGTCCTTTAAATGTGATAATGGTACTTTTCCCTGGAATGTTATAAGGATAATTTGGTTAATGTTTATGAGGTGCTGGTACAGTAAGAATGGAGACCTTAGAAGCACCCAAGTTATTTGGGGTAAAGTGAGCAGGGTAAAGTGAGCAGTGAGCATGAAATCTTGCCTTTTTTTTTTTTAGTAGCCCTTCACAGAATCTTATAATTGTTGAGGTTGGAAAAGACCTCTAAGATCACCAAAGCTGAGTGTCCAGGAGCATCCTGGCAAGGTCTGAGCTTGTTTTTTGGAACATATAGTATATTTTGGCATGATTCATCCTTTTATTTTTCTCACTGGGCACCAAGCAGGACGTTTCTCGGTTGTTACCTTTTGTGTGGTGTAAAGCTTTTGGGTTTTTTGTTTTTTTTTTTCTTGTTGTGTTTTTTATAATGTTAAGATGGCTAATGGTTTGCTATTAAAAAAAAAATTAAATCTATTCTTGTAAATATGAGCCTTCCTACCCTAGACTGCTGACAAGTTCATAAACCAGCTGACCTGAGCAGGAAGGGGTATGTAGCACAGCATTTGGAAGGAAAATGTTCCAGACGTGTTGCCCATATTAACAGCTTCTCTTGAGCAAAAAAAAAGAAAATAATAGCTTGTCTTCTTGATACCAAAGAGTGTGGTTTTAATTAGTATCATAGTTTCAGCTCTTTTTGTGGCAAGAGTTTGACGGAATGCTTTTTAGCCCGAATGCTCTAAACAGCTAGTAAACCCCAAGGAAAACATTAGATAAAAGTTACGCCTGTGCTTATACAAATATTTAAGTTCAGTCTGGGGGTGGAGGGGAACGAAACCCATAAACTGATTGTTTCACGGTTGCCCAGGTATGTTCATTTGGCAAGAGAGGAGCTGTGGGACTCAACTGGGTCTCTTTCTCTTCTCATTTCCTATTGCCTTACACTGCATAATCCCTAACAATACCAGCGAATGCCATCTGGCTTTGTTCTCCTCAGTCAGCAGTTCTGGATCCTCCCCCCCCAGCTGAAAAACCTGCTTTGCATTTAGTCTTTTTCATTTCCCATAATCACCTACAAAGGGTATTACAGACTGAAGCAGGTTTTTGTTGCTCTCGGGTGGAACTGGTGACATGTGCCAGAGCTCCAGAGCTGGGGCTTGCTCCCCACCTCAGAGCCAGTGGTGTTGTAGGGCTGAGAAGCACAGACTTTGTGTCTTTGTAGTTTGGATTATTATATTGTGGCTGCCCCATCCCTGGAGGTGTTCAAGGCCAGATTGGATGGGCCTTAGGCAGCCTGGTCCAGTGGGAGGTGTCCCTGCCCATGGCAGGGGGGTTGGAACTGGATGGGCTTTAAGGTCCCTTCCAACCCAAACTCTTCTATGATTCTATTTATAAGCAATTGCACCTATGCCCATGTTTCTGAGCGGAGTCCATTTGATGGAGCTTTCTCAGGAGCCCCAAACCTTCTGTTTTCTCCCTGGCTTGGTTGTTACCGCATGTGTGTTCCCAGCCAGCTTTGGCCAAAGGGCTTGGAGGTGTTTTATGCAGATTTCTAACTTCATTTATTGTCACAGCATGCAACTGCTGAGGTCACCGACGCTCTACGTGCTGCTTATGAAAACTTATAGACAGGGCTGGTGTTGTACAGGGAGTGTCTTTTCTGTCTAAGGCAACCAGCACCAGGGGGAAATGAATTGGATTGTGTTTCTTTGTCGATTCTTGATGCCATGTTGAAGAAGGCCCAAGAAAGATTTAATTTCATTTTTTTCCATCTGACCATATTTGTTTTGTCTGGGGATTTTTGATGTAGAAAACTTAAGTCGTGAGTTTTCTGATTTTGCTGAAGTTTTGCATGAACCACTGAACTTCATGGTGGATTTATATTAGAAGGAGAGAGATTAAAATATGACAACTCAGAACAGGAGCTTCTGGTAAAAAACAGGGGAGGACTAGACTCTGAAAGGTTCAGCTCTCCTTCCAAGGAGAGGCTCGATGTGACTTGCCCTCTTGTGACAGTGTGGCTGGTCACCTAGAATGCAAGAGCTCTGACTGCAGTAGTTCAGCGTTAGGGGAGAAGAGGAGCTAATGGTCTGCTTGAAGGAGCTCCATCTCCTAAATGTGGTTCTCCTGGTGAGTCCTGTGATTCTCCTCTGCCCTAGCTTATCTTATCTCAGGCGTTCAGATAAGAACATCAATAAAGTGGGGGCTTCTTCATGTTTGTAAAAGGCTGTCAAAGATAAGTCTTTTAGGACTCCAGAGCAAGAAACAGCAGCCTGGGGTGTGAGCAGGTGGCTGTTAATTGCCTTGGCCACCTCTAACTCCTCTCGCTGTGCATGTCCTTACAGCAAATTGGTGCTACCCAGAACTGCTGGGTGCTGCAGAGATTTCCTTTCCCTGCACTGCCCCAGTCAGGAAAGCACTTGCTGCAATCTCTGTGAAGCTTAAAGCGTATCTATCAACACGATTACAAGATGACCAAGGCCCTTCCCCTTAAACAGGCATTGCTAGGGCTAGTGACTGCTACATGGAGATCAGAGCATCTCCTAATCCCCAGGCACTGTTGCCAGGGAATTTCCCATGGTTCTCTACCAGCCACCCGTCTGATCAGCACCAACACCCAGGCTATAGCTGGTATCCAGAACATGAGAGTTTTGCATGTGCAGCTTTAAAGGGAGAGGAGAGAAGAGGCTTGTTTTTTTCTGGACTGACAAGGACGCAGGAGAATGGACCTTGGCTTCCCACGAAGCTGCCAAGTGGGAGGAGAGGCTGCTTCTTGCAGATCATAGCAAGGGCCACATCAGTTTTCAGAGCAAGAAGTAGAAGCAAGGAAGGGAAGTAAGGAACAAGTTCTTCTCCTGAGGTAGGATGTGACTACGGAGAAAACTTCAGGAATAGCGCCAGAGTTAGAAAAGCAATAATCACAATGGAGTCTATCACAGGTATCATCCCTGCCAGCTTTACAGAGAGTAAAGTTGTATCTCAAGAAGCCCCTGCTTGTTCATCAGTTCAGCTCTCTCTAAGAATTCAAGCCTGAGAGGTTGTAATGCTGTAGAATAGGTGATTGCCCACCAAATACATGTGCTCATTTACACCACCCCTCTTTGGATTTTCTTTCTCAATGAGCTGGTAGGCACACACTTCCAGAAAATCATTATGGTATATATGCATTATTTTAAAAAGCATTTTAATACATTTGGTTCTATGTCTTCTTTCTCTATGCATAATGTGAACAGTAAGGAAAAAAAGCTTTTGATTGAAAGGTAGGAACTCTTTATCCATTTGGGGTGGCTAGTCATTGCTTCAGCTTGATGACAGGTAACAGGGTCATTGGGCACTGGAACAGGCTGCCCAGGGGTGGTTGAGTCACCATCCCTAGAGGTATTTAAAAGACAGGTAGACAAGGTGCTCAGGGACATGGTTCAGTGACAAATAGGGATGGTTGGACTCGATGATCCAAGAGGTCTTTTCCAGCCTGGTGAATCTATGTATCTATCTATGAATCTAACTCAGGTGCCTTCAGGGCTCAGCTTTGCTGATGCTGCGTGTAGCTCGGAAGCCCTCCTGGCGCTTACAAAGCACAGATAAGCAGTGCTGACCTTGTGCCCTCCAGCAAGGTCCAGCTCCTGAAGAAAAGCTCTGCCAGCCAAAGCGTGGCTGTACCATGGGCACATCGTCTGCACCAGGGCTGGAGGTGGCATGGCTCCGCCGGCCACCATCACCTCTACCCCACCCCTGACCAGCACCGCTCTGCTGATACCACTTACAGCATAGACCTGCCTCTGAGGCACAAGATTTTTTTCTGGTGTGATAACTGCTTTCCAAGCCAATATATTTCTTAATGTTACCAGAAAGTTGCTAATACCATATGGCAAGGCTCTCTGTATTTTTGCAGGACAACAAACAAATTGTTGCTAGATGCCAGACTGCTCTGGCAGAGCTTTATCACTGATGCCTGCCAGCAGTAGCCTTTAGGGGATAGTAATAATTCGAGGTTGTTTACATTACAGCTTTAAAATAGGGGTTTTCTTGAAGCATGTGTGTGTTAAGTCAGGAAACTTGGCTAAAAAAACTGATGGCATCAAAGAATGAAGGCACTTTCTACAGCCCATGCGTGCAGTCTTGGCCCTGAATAATATTTCTGGACTTACAGGAGGAAGAGTGTGTTGTGTTAGAGGAGCTCCAGGTGGTTCAGTAGGAGCAACCCCTTGTAGAGCAAGAGGACTTAGCTGGATAAGAGACTCCAGATAGATTCTCCAATGTCTTATCAGTGTATCTGGACCGGCTATGTCATCAGTTGACTTTGGTCAAAGCTGAGGGTTTACATTCTTGAAAATCTACCTATGAAACACTGAAGGTGGGAAACCAGGGCCAGGCTGTGTTAGCCTGAGACAATGAGACTCAGAGTTGAGCTCCGAGCCTGATGGTCTGTCGTGTGCTCAAGTCCTGCATGTCATTTGGCCGTGAAGTATTCCCTGGTGCCTGTGCTGGGGTCTGTCCAACAGCCAGATGTGCTGCAAAGATGTTGGGAGGTGGCAAGGGCAGAGGAGCACTCACCTTGAAATGTCGATGCAGTAGATGAGATATTTGCACTCTGCAGCTTGTATATTTAAAACCACGCCTAACTGCATCTTGGATTTGGGACAGGACTCAGAGTTTTGCCGGGTTTTGATACTTACCCAGAATTTTTCCTGAAGTTGCACAGTATTTGGGTTGCTTGAAAAATGGTTGTAAAACCTAAAAATTTCTGGAGCTGAATGCTGAATTTGCAACAAAAATACAACCAGAATTAGTGGGGTGTTGGGTTTAATAGCATGTGTTTTGTGGATCTCTTTGTGACATATTCAGCCATAAACTATTCTGACTTGGCATCTCACATGAAAGCAAAACTTGACATGGCTTTTGTTGTATCTTGCTCAGATCTCATTTTGAACTGTAGCTTGGTTCTTCACTTAGGGTGGGACTTATCCTTTTTGCAAGTGCACTGTTCCCAGGCTTTTGCTCCCCTGTGAGATTCCTTTGGTTTAAGTCATCAAAATAAACACCTTCAGTGGAACTTGAAGCCAAGCAACATTGACCCCTGTCATGCTTTGAACGGAGACCTGATCTGAAACCAACCTCAAGTGTCCAAAAATCTTGAGTCAGGGCCTGCGGGATTGCAAATGTCTTAAAAGCAATGAGATGACAAAACCAGTTTTGTTTCACTTGAGCTATTAGAATCTTCTGCATTCACCTAATCAGGCTTTTTCCTGAAAACTTAGAAGCTGAGATTCTCGTGAAATTAAAAGCAGAAGGGGAAGCTAAAATCAGCAATCGCTTTCCTCCATCGTCAGCCCCCAAATATTATGAGTTTTCTGGTAACACTGCCACCTTTCACAGCTGGTCCTTTCCCACTGCCAGGTGAACTGAAGCATGGTATTCAAACTTTTGTGGAAGCTGCTATGATTTGTATCTGGTTCATGTGCTGCAGTTTCAAAGCTTTACAGAGCTGGTGATATGTTGAAAGAGTTCTCTGAGGAGGGGTTGCTAAGTTGTTGCTCCGTTGTTACTACGAAGTCTTCGGGTGTGTGGATGCAATAATTTGTCATGCTACTTCTTGGTAGGTGCTAACTGGCCAGACCTCATCGTGCACCTCCCCTGGGGCTGCAGTGGCTCTGCCATCCATTGAGAAGCTGTAGGTGGCACAGGGATGCGATGTCACAGCCTGAGGTGGGTGTGATTGTGCTGGGTTTGCACACTCGGTGAGCAGGAGCCCCTTCTCCTGGAACAGAGGCAGTTGTCAGACGCCAAGCATTACCTGGCTTTTCCAGGAGACCTTGTTCTGGATGGCACAACTGTGTAATGATCCCTAAGAAACCATTTATGGTTGAGCCCAGTGAAAACTACTTTCCAGTGTTTATTGCACTGAGGCTGCCTTGGAACAAAAGTGGCTCTTATACTGCAGTGGTTCCTTGGAAGTGGTGGGAATTCGTGTGAGCTCATTGGACCTTTACAGCGTTAATATTTGCTGTGAGCAATGGGGTTTGTCCTGGTTCTGTGTTTGTGATGATTTGTTTACAGCAGTGTTTCTCTGGAGGTGGGAAGGAGAGGAGAAGATGATGTGAATGCATGTAATGAACTTTGTGGAAGAAGTTTAGATGTTTTGTGATGGTGTGGGATAGTAGGCAGCTGCTCTTGCTGTTGCATGGAGAGTAGAGGTCATTTTGGGGAAGTAGAGGTCATTTTGAAGCTCCGTGTGCTCCGAAGAGGGCAAGCACTTTGGTGGCTCCTGATAAACACTGAACAGCATCAAGGCTTGGGAAGGAGAGACTGGAGAGTTTGCAGAGAGAATGGTAAACGCTGAGGAATGCTGGTGGTGCTTGAGCTCTCACATTGCACAAGAGGCTGAGGAGATGAAATGTGCTTATATGGAGAGGACCCTTTTTTTTTTCCACAGATGGTTAAAAACGTGAACCAATTCTAAACAGAGCCTGTGTGTGCATGTAAGCTTGGATGCCAAAATGCTGAAGGCTGTCTGAGTGAGGAGACTGTGGTATTCATGGCATCGGATGGAGAGAGAGAGGCTTGTGTGACCATGTAGGCATTTTTCCATGTCTTCGCTTTGCCAGTCAGTTGTTAACACTGTGTGTACGTTTTACCTGCATGGTCCTGATGGATTTAGGTCACGGGTTTCACAAATGATGTGATATTTAAGCCCACAGAGTGCAGCTAGGGATGGATTTGTATTTAGCTGCTTTTCCAGGCAGAACAATAACAGTGTTGGTTGGACATCACCTAGCATCTTGTAAGAATAAAGTGAATATGTAAGGTCTATGCTTAGTTCTTCTGTGCTACCTTCAGTTCTTGCAACTAGGGAGTCACAGCTGCTCAGCTGAGGATGTGAGCACTGGCCTCTATCTCTAGGCTGTGTCTGGTCACCAGAAAGCTGTGTAACAGGTTTCTGGATTTCTTCTGATTCCTCTTTAGCAAACTTTATGTTTTCCATTGGATATTCCTAAGAAGCACCAATTATCTCTCTCAATTTGGAGTCTTACAAAGTCAAGGTTCACATTGCAGACCAAGCTTGTAAACTTGACCTTTAAATGTTTTTCTTATCCCATGGCTGGAAGCTGTATATCCCCTTCCTAGGAAAAAATACCACCTTCCTGAAAGCTATATGATAATTTAATTTAATCCTTTCTGTGTTCAAGGAGCAAGTGTCACCATAAAGCTGCTAACATCCTGTCCCCTGTGTTTCTTGGTGGCTGCAGCTGTGTGTCATGTTGGAATATTTAAGTTCCCCAGGGTTAAATGTCAATTGAAATTATTGAGAGGGCATCCCTTAGCCCTGGTCATGCCTCACCCTCTTTGAGTAGAGAAGCTGTGCTGTATGCATCTTATGCTGACACTTGGATCACGTTCAATTTAATTGCTTTCCGCAGAGCATCTCGTCTCCCAAGTGTAATTTTTATTGGTCATGAGCATCTCTAAGATGAGAGTGATGTTTCTTTTAAGTATATCTTTACAAATATGCTCCTGTGTTTAATGTGCAACAAGCAATAAAGAGGTGCAGCCGTGTCTTCCTCAACCAGATGGAGTTCAGATGCACATTCAGGTAGATCCTGCTCTTCAAGGACTCTTTCTACGTGACTCTTAAATGATTTTTGGAGGTGAAGTGAAAACAGAGACTAATTTTGAAGTGGAGAATAAAACCTGTGCTCCAACAGCAGCAGAATGTAATCTATTTGATATGGCCACTGCAATGCATTTAAGGTCAAAGAAAAGTAGTTCTTACTTAAATGTTTTTGCTCTTAAGATTTTCTTACGATGTCTTTTGGGTACTTAAAGGTATTAGGTTTTCCTAAGGGAGGACAAGTCTTAAAAGCCTTACATTTGTTGTATACAGATGGAAGTTTGTCATTCACAGGCTGGGGCCATTCTTGATGATCATTTTTATAGATGGCACTCGATATGATTGTGGATTTCTCTTTTTTCCTTAGTAATATGAACTAATGCCATCCTGCAGATAATCAATGACCTTTCTTAGTCATAGATTCCACTGATTTAAACCTCCCCCAGGGAAAGCGGTGTCACTGCCAGAATGTCAGCTGAATGAGACTACACTTATTTGAAATGATAGCTTAAGAAGTTAGCAGGTATGTTTGTTTAACGTATATAAACCTGCTATGGTTTATACCACACCTGCTATGGGGTCAGCAGCTGTTGTTGTCTTATGTTCTTGCTCCACTCATTGTCTAGACCTGAGGTTTTAAGCAATTAAAAAAATATATATTCCTATAGTGATATAGGCCCTTACAGAATGGATTTAAGTCCACAAAAATGTGCTGCTGTTCTTATTTGGCTTTTATAGACAGTTCAGGACTAGCCTGTGAGTCTTGGTGGAGGTTTGAGATGACAGGTCTAAAAGGAAACATGGAAAACCCTGGCAGTGCATTTAACCAAACAGGTTGTGCTTTGCATGGATGGATCAAAATGCCTTCACAGATCTTACTGTAGTTGGCACCTAGAAGCATAAATGCAACTGGAGAAGGTAGATGCAGGTAATGGTAGATGTTATAGATCTGCTCAAATGTCATGTCTGTGACCTGCCTGTGGTTTCACATCTACTGAAACAGTGCCTTCTTATTGCAGGAAACCTGCAGTTTTTACTTAAATTAAATTTTCCTAGATTTTCTATTGGTTCCATAAATTTAATTTAAAAAGTGATGGATGTTTCTCATCATTAATAGTAAGTACACATAGTGGTCAGTTTGGAATTTCTATTTCTATTTAGGCTGAAAGAGGGAAAATTGAAATGGGATCTTAGGAAGAAATGTTTTACTGTGAAAGTAGGGAAGTCCTGGCCCAGGTTGTCCAGAGAAGTGGTGGCTGCCCCATCCCTGGAGGTGTTCAAGGCCCGGTTGGATGGGGCTTGGAGCTCCTCATCCAGTGGGCAGGGGAGTTCCAACTCCCCTATGGCAGGGGAGTTGGAACAGGATGGGCTTTAAGGTCGCTTCCAACCCAAACCATTCTATGATTCTAAAATGGGATTTTTTCGATGAAAGGTAGAAGGAAAGAAAAATTTCAAACCCTTCTTTCCTTGGTTCCCAAAGTTGCTGCTGTGTCTGGCACAAAGAAGGACAGTGTTCTCTGATACTCTTAGGTCCCACCACTCTACTTTGAAACTGGGCTTCAGAGTGGAGGCGTAACCTCTCATTGGAGAATCTCCTCAGCATTGGTTTTGTATTACTTACCCTGCTTAATGAATGCACTTAGATGTCCTCTATACATAATTAACCTCTCCGCTGTGCTGGCAGACACTTTTATTGAACTGCCCGTCATGACTCCTATGTATTTTCCTCAGAGGATTCTGCAGGTTCAGAGGCCAGAGGGATGGAGGAAACGTGCATGAAGCTGAGTAACTCTTGGCAGTTATAGATGTAGCTCACCCGATTTTCTAGGAGCAAGAATGCGCATTTGGGTCAAGAGGTGTCACTGTGGTGAGGATGCCTTGCCATAAATCCAGGATGCTGAACAGCAGGATGTTGGATCTGTCTTGATAATGCCTGTAAAGTGCACGGGGATGGCTGAGCCCAGCTCACCAGCAGCCAGAACACTCAGATTTGCCGTGCTGCGCGGGGGTGATATTTCCCACAGCATTGCTGCATCTGACAGCTGCCACACTCACCTCGTTGTCATACTTTTTGACCTCCCTTTAAAAGGTGTATGTGTGAAGGGGGAGAGGTGGCCGTGCTGAAAGCTGTGACATTAACATACCCTCTGCCTTACCTTCATCCACTTGGGATTTTCCAAGTGATGCAGAGCAAGTCTCATATTATGCCAGGGGAGGTTCAGACTGAATGGTGGGAAAAATTGCTTCACAGAAGGGGTTTTTGGGCACTGGCAGAAGCTGCCCAGGACAGTAGTTGAGTCCCCATCCCTGGAGGCATTTAAAAGACAGTAAATGAGGTGCTCAGGGATGTGGTTTAGCAGTGGACAGGTATGGTTGGACTCAATGATCTCAAAGGCCTTTTCTAACCAAATGATTGTGTGAGTCTGAGCTTTGACATTGAGATGAGCTTATGCAAAACCACAGAGAAGTAAATAGCTTCCTGAAAATCCTATATGCCCAGGTACATACTGTATGAACAGCTCTGGGGCTTTATAGGGGGAATTGGTGATGCTGGGTGCAGCAGTCCTTGGTCCTCAGCTGGAGATGCTTCAGGCTTACTGGGACCACTGAGCCATTCATCTCCTGAAAACCCAAGCATCCACGCTGTCATTGCTCCAACATTTAGGAAATAGGGCAGCATTTCTTCCTTATAATGCAGGATGTGAATCTAACAGTGCCCGTGTTCAAGGGGAATTCTCTGCAAGCCTTTGAAAGAATTGCTGAGCTCAGTGGGTGCACCTTATGCCTGGGGGTGGCGTGAGATCCAGCACTCTGGGTTACCACTGCTCTGGAACCCTCTGTCTGTCTGCAGAGGGAGAGGGAGGGATGCAGAAAAGGTCCATTTTCAGGGTTTTAACTTACAAAAAACCTTAACTGTGTACAACTCTTGGAAACCTTTTGCCTGAGTGGTAGTTTTCCCTGCTCTGGGATTTTTAAGTGGAGGGGGCTTGCTTTCCTTGCAGAGGGAAGTAATCCTGCTTGTATGAAGAGCTCGTATCTTCGCAATTTGACTTTGCTCCCAGGGGACTGAACTTGCAGAGGGGTGATAATGAGACACGAGAGTTATCCCCGTCTCACATGAAAGGTTGAGTCTCGCTGTGCCCTATGCCAAGCCGGCATTCCTGGATTGTCACAGAGGTGTTTCCTACAGTTTGGTGTTTGTTATTATTTGCAGCACATCCCCAGTGCACTCAGTCTCCTTACCCAGAGAGCTTCTAATTGCAACATCGTTTGAGGAGGGTGGAAGTGTTTTAGCATAAGCCGAGCTAACAAAAGCTTAGCACAGCATCACTTGTAGGGCTTAATTTGTGCAAATAGAGAAACCTTTCAGTCTTGGAGGCATCTCTCCCTGCACCGTGGTGTTACCCAAGCTGCTTGCATGAGCTTATTGTTGCCGTAAAAGCTGAGTGAAGTTTGGATTTGTTGGTGCCCACTGAGCCAGATTTGTGAAGCATAAATGAGAAAACCTGTGCTGGCCTCCCTTTCCCATAAAAAGCTGCTCAGGTGGCTTAGTGTGGCAGGCTAATGGGGAGAAGGCGGAGGCGGCTGCTGCACCTGCTAATGCTTTGGCTCGGGCTGGTGGCACAGAGGCTGCCGTGAATTCCCCCTGAGCAGCAAGCTGTTAGTGGCAGGAATGCCTCGCTCAGAGGAGCGCTCCTGCTACGACAACAAAGAGCCCTTTGATCCTTTCCATTTGGAGAACTTAAAACGAGAAAGCCAAACTACAATAAGACCAAGTTGGGTCATAAAAAAAGGGGAGCAGGAGCACTAAAGCGCTCCCGAGTGTAATTGTAGAAGCAGCAAATGCTTTGCCACTTAATTCTCTTTTAGTGTCAGTTCAACATGTTTCACGTTTAAGACTGGAGAGCCCATCGCCAAATGCTCTGCACAAACAATCCGGTGCTGTTTCTTGGTAAGCTCAGGGCACTCGGAGAGCTGCTGGCTCCAGCTTAGCTGCTTCAGCTCCGCTGCCTCAGCTGCACACTGGCTGCAATTGGCCCATGGGGTATGAACAGTCCTGCACTTGAGATCTCCCTTGCCAGAGATGCTGCTGCTGCTCTAGCCCTGCTTGCTAAAGGCACTCGAGCTGCTCAGTTCCACTGTCTTCTCACAAGTGGCTTGCTGTGTCCAGGACTGGTCCCCAGCGATTAGCTACTGGAGATGTGCTGCTGGAGCCAGTGCTTCATGCTGCCTGGGCTTTTAGCCGTGCACTTTCCTTTGGCCTCTGTGCAGATCAAGGTGATGCTGGAAGGGTTTCTGTGGAAGGTGGCATATAGGGCAGGCATTTTATAAGACATTTATGAGGAATCTGGCTAACAGCTATTGCATCTTCCCATGGCTATTAGGGGTATGTTTAAACAAAAAATGCTAAGAATTGTTTCTATGCAAAGAACTGAGTGCAAGTTGTCAGCTCTGTGGTGTCTTGTTGCGTGGACAGGCAGAAGCTCCCTAGAGCAAAATCAGTGGTTCACAGGTGGCACAGAGTCATAGAATAGAATCATAGAATAGTTTGGGTTGGAAGGGACTTTCAAGATCATCCTGTTCCAACTCCCCTGCCACAGGCAGGGACACCTCCCACTGGCTCAGGTTGCTTCAAGCCCCATCCAAGCTCAACTTGAACACCTCCAGGGATGGGGCAGCCACCGCTGCTTGGGGCAACCTGGGCCAAGGTCTCCCCACCCTCGCAGCAAAACATTTCTTCCGAAGATCTCCTCTCAGTTGCACCTCTTTCAGCTTAAAATTGTTCCCCTTCGTCATATCCCTGCAATCCCTGATCAAGAGCCCCTCCCCAGTTTTCCTGTAAGCCCCCATCACAGGTACAAGGAGGTTCCAACTTGAAAGGAGCCCGTGCCATCCACAGGAGAAGAGTTGTGCCTCTGTGATGGTTCTCATCCTGCTTTGAGCAGGGAACTTGGCTGGAGAAGTTACCTGTGGGATGGTGGTGAGTGAAACACGGGAGCAGCTCATGCCCTGAGCACATGTGGGACAGCTTGGGGCCTCTGTAGGGCTGCCTGTGGGTCGTTAAAAAAATGATCCTGTTCCAGCGCCCCTGCCATGGGCAGGGACACCTCCCACTGGATCAGGCTGCCCAAGGCCCATCCAAGCTGGCCTTGAACACCAAGGATGGAGCAGCCACTGCATCCATGGGCAACCTGTGCCAGTAGCTCACCACTCTCATAGTGAAGAAATTCCTCCTGATGACTAATCTAAATCTTCCCATCTCCAATTTATAGCCATTATACATGTAGGGACATGATTAGACCTTAAATGACGGGCACCTGGTGAAAACAAGGTGACAATTAATAATTATTGAAAAACCTCATAAACTGAGTTTTCCCCTATAGTTTGCCATGGGTTCAGCTCCCCATAGTGTAGGCAATGTGTGAGAGTGGTTTATTCTATTGGGGATTGTAAAGATGCTGCAAAATCTTCTTGTAAGCATTTGAAAATCATTTGTCTGGCTCTGACATGTCTTAGCACGTACAGGAATGCTCTGTTTGGGGAAGTGAGGTCCTTATCCTGATTTATCTTGAGGTACTTTTAAACGTTACTGTAATTTCATGTGATCAAATCGTTTAGGTCTTCCTCTTCCAGAACGAAGTTATTTTATCTCATGCACCTTGTTTACTTCAAATTAGCCCTGAGGTTGGCCTGAAGTTGCACCTTGTTATTCCTCCACCTCCTGTCTCCGTCTTAGGCTCTGTCGGCAAATTTGAAGGTATAAGTAAACACTTTTTTGTTATTAATAGAATAACTTCCCCCTCCTACACACACGTTTTCTTTTCATTCCAGCCTTCGTTTTCCATGAGAAACTGCCATTGCTATAAAAGCGGAAACCTCCCAAATTGCATGAAAACGCCTTAATTCTCCTAGCAACAAGGTCAGGGCTCAAATCCAGGACCTTTCCACGAATGTGGGGGAAATGGCCCTTCCAATTACCTGCTCCCCCTGCGGTACGGATCCGGTCGGTTCATCAGCACCTGCGTTTGGGTGGATTTGAAACCCAGCCATGGCATTGTTTAAAAATTCTCCATTCACTGGGGAAGGGTTTGTAGTGGGCTGAGCCCTGAGAAACCTGGGGCTGGTTTTATGGTTTCCCATTGAAACCTGGTGGAACCCTGTGGTGTCGACTGATTTCCCCCTTCCCCACTCATGTGGCTTTGATCAAACCCAGGGCTTGGAGAACAACTCCCCCCAGGAACTGGAACCACTGAGCATTGCCCAGTTCTGCCATTCATTAAAGTGTTTGTGAGCTTCTAGTTGTAGATGATAAAATTAGGACCTTTTTTGTGCCTAGCCTGTGATGGAGATTGCCAGTCCTACGGCAAAGCTGGCTTTGCCCCAAACGAGGGGGCACATGGACCCTGCATTAGCATGTCTGATGCAGAAGTTGCTGTGATCTCTGGTGCCCTCTTAATGAGATGTACCCGTGGTAACGAAACGCTTTAGGCAGGATGGTGCGTTGATGATTTTACACTAAGCATAGCTTGTTGTTGCACAGATTGAATTGAAGCTCTCCTAAAGCTATTGAGCCAGGAAGGGATGGCTGATCCTGGAAACAAGTGATGTTGTTGCCTGCATGACTCCAGTTTAGGTCGTTGTGCCTGCTATTTCCCATCTCAAAGCTCTGTTTGTAGCTCATACACGTTTACTTGGGGATCAGAGAAGCCTGAGTGATTTCCCTCCTGTCCTTCCCACAAACTGCACCAAACTCTTCTGTGACTGTGCAGGACTTTTTAGGAAGGCTTTTAGGAGAGAGCAAGCTGATTTGGTCTTGGGGAAGGGGTGGTGAGCGTGCTGGGCTGGGCTCCTCACCCCAGCTGTCATGCCCAGAGGAGCCCCTGAGCAGAGCTGCTGCAGCCTGGGACGGGGCCATCGCTGCGGGTGCTGTGCTGGTCACACCACGGTGGCTTTCCTGCCTCCCCCAGCGATGGGAGGGGTGAAGTGTCTGAAGACTGACTGGATCTGATACTGTTTAGTTTGGATGGGGTGAGTTTAACAGTAAGCATAACAGCAAGCATGGGCCTGTGGTACTGAAAAACTCTTTATTTGACTTGAGTGGGGAGTTGTATTGAGCTAACACTGTGATGGAAATCCTTCCTTTGGCTTTGCTGAGCATTAGATTAAGTCCTGTATGATGCTACATTATTCCTGTCCAGAATCCATAAAGCACCCAGAGCTGAGACAACATCCAGGACTGAAGTGAGCCTGTATCTACTCCCTGATACCTCTTGATGCATAAAGCAAACTACTGGTGCACAGGACGATGTGTGACATTCTAGGTGAGGTGCCAGTAACTCAGCGATTAGAGGGCAAAACGTATTTTCTGGCAGAAGTTTATAGGCGAGAAGAATTTCCCCTTTGCTGAGGAACTTGAAAGATGATGCTGTGTTATGCTGCAACTCCACGTTGCCTGTGCTGTATGAATTATTCCAAGATCCTCACATTCTAGTTCTGGGTCTGTTAGTCTGGATCTCTAAGCTGAGCCTAACCCTGTGTGGCAGGGTGACCCTGGCTGGACACCAGATGCCCCAAACCACACTATCACTCCCCTCCTCAGAGAAAATAGAACAAAAGGCTCAAAGGTTCAAATAAGGATAGGGAGATCGCTCGCCAGTACAGGCAAAACAGACTCGACTTAGGGAAACCAGTTTAATTTTATTACCCATTGAATCAGAGCAGGAAGAATGTTGTTTCGGGACATGGTTTGGTAAGCCAGGTATCTGAGCTCTGGATGGCTGCTTTTAGGCCAAAATTGAAAGGTGGGGAAAGGGGAAAGACCATGTGTCCTCTGCCACCAGGAATGAAACTCTCTTCTGAACAAAAACCAACCCTGAGAGAGTGGAGGTATAAAACTGGGCACTTGTGTCACCCCCTCTGGCAGCAGAGCTGTGGGTAGATCTGGTGGCTGAGGACACTGCTGCCCTGTAGTCCTGCATTAGGACACTGGTTGGATGTTGGAGTGTCTGGGGAGCCGCTCCAGCATGGGAACAGCCCTTTCCACTGCTGATGTTGCTCAGGGATGTGAGTTGAAGCCCAGCAGTGGTGTACAATGCAGCTCCAAAATAAACAGTTGGAATCAGGGTTGGGAGTGGGGCTGAGATCCTCGGTGTCGGCAGCATCCTTCTGGCTCATCCTCTGAGCACCATGTGGTTTATTTGCCAGATGTTGCACCCAGGATGCTGCAGGGGAGTGTTTTCAAGCTTAGATTTAGATTAAGTCATTATTTTAGTGGGATTTGGGTAGATATGCATGCAAGCCTGTAAGGTATTTCAGAAAACATGTCACAAGTGAGCAGTAGAAGTGGCAACGCTGTTGTTTGGCCACTATGACGTTCTGATTTTTCTATATTTTATGACTAAGTCTGATGTTTCCCTGGAAAGAGTTCAATTAATCCTCCTTTCCTAGTGGAAAAACCAAAGCTAAATATCTTGCTTTGCTTGCGATTGGAGGAGCTGGACGGGATAAACTTAGTTGCTGTCTTTGAAAAATCTTTCTCTTCTTAGATAGGGCATTTTAAAAAAGTGTGATTATTACCTTATGCTTCCATGCTTTTTAAAAATCATTTCTGTTTCAGCTGATGTTTGCTGCTGCTGCTGTGTTTGAACTAAAAACAATGTCCAAATGTGATGGTTTTTTTGATGCCAAATTGGGTTTTGGTCACCGAGATAATGAATTTTTTCTTTTTTTTCCCCCTTTTCAGCCTGATGGCACCAGCAAGGAGTGTGTCTTCATTGAAAAAGTCCTTGAAAACAACTATACGGCACTGATGTCAGCGAAATATTCAGGCTGGTATGTTGGATTCACCAAAAAAGGGAGGCCACGGAAAGGGCCCAAGACCCGGGAAAACCAGCAAGATGTACATTTTATGAAGCGGTACCCAAAGGGGCAAGTGGAGATACAGAAACCTTTCAAGTACACAACAGTCACCAAGAGGACTAAGAGAATACGACCCACCAACCCCAGTTAAAAATAGACAAAAAACAGTGTCACAGTAATAAACCACACAAAAAAAAAAACTGCACCAGAGGAATATTTTTACATGAAAAATAAGGAAGAAGCTCTATTTTTGTACATTGTGTTTAAAAAAAAATAAAAATAAAAAAAATTAATAAAGACTAGATGGCAAACGCTGGGGAAAAGCTGTTAGGGATTTATTGTGACTTGAAAAACAAAACAAACTGCTCTATTTAAATTGACTTCTTGTTGTTGATGACACACAGGTGCTTATTTCGCTTTTTTTTTTTTTTTGAAAGGACAACTTTTCAAGCATATCCCCAGAGGAGAAAGCAAAAAGTAATTATTAAAAATAAATAAATAAAACCAAAGAAAACCAAAGTTCTTTTCCCAAAGTTACTGAGACCCTGCCCCCAAAATGCCGGTTTTTGCAGTAATCTATTTATTGTCTGCTGCACGCCGGCCCCAGACAAGATGGTGTGTGCCGCAGCGATTGAGTTTCCGTGGAGTTCTCGACGCATCGATCTTCTGTAACCTTTCTGACGACATAAGGTGTCACGGCTCCGTGATCCTGCATTATGCTCAGTTCTGGAGAATGCTGCTAACTACATTCAAGTGACTACAAGATGACCTAGTACACCAATGATAAGGGAATATTTTAAAACCAGCTATATTATATATATTATATATATATAAGCTATTTATTTCACCTCTCTGTATATTGCAGTTCCATGAACCAAGTATTACTGCCTCAACAATTAAAAAAGTTATTTAAAACACATGTACATATTTTTGCTGTTCACACTTCTTTCCCCTCCCTGAGCACTGTTTTTTTTTAATGTGTATTTATCTTTTATGTGAGGGCAGCAGGGTATGTTTGGGGTAGTTTCCCCACTACGAATTTCATGGCTAATTTTGTAATTCCTCCTTAATACCGTTTTCCTCCTCTTCCTTTGTTGTTCCCACAAGGAAGAAATCTTGCTCGGGTTGATGATGGGCTGAGAGTGAGGGAGTCCACGCTGGCATTTCTCAAGAGCAGGACTTAAATTTGGTACTTTTAGTCCAATGAATATTTCCTAAAGCTTTGGCCGAGCCAAAGGTGAACTGGAAAATTAGCTTCTGACTCAATTAACCTGTACTTTTGTGTGGTTTTTATTTCCTTCACTGGAGGAGATTTTGAGAGGGGCTAGTTGTTTCAGCTATTCAGTTCGATAGTGTATCTTTTAAAGCTTCTTGTAGACTGATCAAATCCCTCTCCCTGTGAAGCTCTCCCAGCTCTTCGCTGCCTGCTCTCTTTGTTGATCCAGCCAGCTTTCCTCCCAGGTGTTCTGCGTGGGACCCGGACCGTGTAAAGCCACAAGGTGTGAATCTGTGTGTACAGACTGGCCCACGAGGTATGTTGGACGAGATAGTATTAAGCAGAGAGTAGGAAAAAAAAAGGACGATGAAATAACCAACCTCAAATTTGAGCTGAAATGGCAATGGAGCCTAAGCGAAGCTTTAACGAGAAACTCACTTGACTTTTTCCGTCTCTCTGCGTGCAGACATTGCTACGATCACTGATTCCAGCCAGGCCTGAAAATGCTTAAAGCCACTAAGAAAGCTTTTTCTTGTTAATCAGGAGAAAAACTCTCCCCAGAACAAGCTTTCTCAAGATAACTTTGAGAGCTGCAGCCAAATCCTGCAGATCAAAGCCATTTGGGAGATGGTGCAGATAAGCGTGCAAGCTCGAGGATGCTTATCTGAACCAATCTCCAAACCTCGCAAGCCTAGGGAAAAATGAACAGTGCTAAACAGAGTCACTTCATGCTGCTCCAGAAAAAGCTGGGCAGCCGTATAGGTGATACCTTGACCCCTGCTAAGCATGGGTTGTCACTCAAGCAGCCGCTCTCCCCGTGAATATACTGGGAACTGCTCTCCTGGTGCACCTGGAGACCAGCATGGAAGCAGGACCTGATGGCACAGTGATGGACTTGATGGGGGCCAGAAGGCCGTGCCAGCTTTGCCTTCAGATTGATTCATGTGGGAGAGATTTGGGGAAAGTTCAGAGGAACGCTTGAAGAGGTGGGGGCTTGGGAGCAGCTGGCGATGTGCCGTGTTAATGTCTCCAAGAAGAGAAACCCGTTTGATTTCCAGAGCGAGGAAGGATTTATTGGTGCCTTTTTTCTTGAAATATCACTATGGCCTGTGGCATTGATGGTTTTACCATCAGACTGACAAGGTTTGTTTGCCATTGGGGAAATTTGAAGGGGTGGAGATGGTAAATGCAGGGGAAGGCTGGGCTGATCTCCTATGAGGCTGAGAGCAACCAGGGAAGATCTGCTGCCTGTACTGCAGTGCCCACTGGGACTGGAGACTGGCATATGTGAACTAGAGGCCATGCAGTTGTCACTAGGGGTCTCTGGTATTTGCATTGTTGATTTACAAGAGTATTTACTGGACAGGATCGAGATGGTTCCTTGGACTGTGAAAAGTCAGCGTGGTGAGGAGATACGGTGCTCACCCGGGTTAGGTGCTGTCAGAGAGATTTGTTGGCTGAGAATGGTGTTGAGTATTCGTGTGTGAACATATATCTGCTTTTTAGGCTTTATTAACAGCAAAAGCAGGGGCAAAGGTGCACTTGGAGCACCTTCAGATTGGGCAAAAGGGTGTCCTAGGGAGGAGATGTTCAAGAAATGAACGGAAATAGAAGACATCCGTCATGTGCTCTGTGATGGACAGCCTTGTGCTTGCACCCACCAGGCATGTGGTGGGTTTGCGCCTTGTGCTTAGTGGTTAGGCCAGAGATTGTGGCAACATCTCTGTTGGCCAAGTCTCTCTGCTGACCTCCAGACTGAAGCAGCAGCTTGTCCGCAGTATTGAACCTTTGCTCCTTTCAGAAAGTCTGCAGACTCCCTGAATATGAGCTGAGATTCCCCGTGTAGGCTATTACGTTTTATTTACTTTATAACTGAAGATTGTTAACAAGGATTTAATTACTATTGTGGTAATAACCTCAACAGCAAGGAGCATAACGCTAGGCTATTGCTTGAAGCAACTGATGGCATTAATGTGTGTGGAGCTCTGGGTGGGCACACTTTAAACAAATACACTGCTTAATTGGTTTTAATAAGAGCATATTGTAGCTACTGTTTCAGAAATACTGCTGGATTTGTAGCAATGTTTTCGTCGCTGAGATCAGATAGTGGCATGCTCTGGTAACGCTGTGGTTGCCTTTGTCGTGAAGCTGGGCACACGCACCGCTGTGCACACTGAAAGGTGAGTTCATCCCAGGAGGGAAGCTTTGTAGGTCCAGGGAAGTTTCTTGTCAATTCTTTGAGCGTGTTGCACCAACCAGACTGCGGTTTGGTGAGACCTTCTGGGTGGTAGGTCTTCCATGCTGTTCCTGTGATGGTGAAGGGTTGGAAGTCAAAGCTCAGCCAGGCTCGGTGTCTGGTCCAACCAGGACAAACCTTACATCGTAGTGTTGTCATGCCTTGTGTAGGACCCACCGTTGGCTGAGAAGACAAAGAATGTCCTTGTGCCTGTGCTAGGTGTCTTCCAGCTCACCAGGGACCTATGCTGGAGCTGCCAGCAAGTGGGAGTGGTTGACCAGGTTGACATCCCTGCAGCTGGAGCCTCAAAAGCTGGTGTGGTCTTTCCTGCTCAACAGCCAGTAGTTTTGTTCTGCCTCTGCCTTGTTGGTACAAATGCAGGTGCTATTGCAGGCTCTGCACTGTGAAGCTGAGTTGTTGCTGCGTCTGGTGTGCCCTGTTTTAGCCTGCTCTGCCCCTCCTGCCAGCAGCAGCTTTTGGCTAGGTGTCTGTTGGGAACACCAGCATGTGAAACATGGTGATTTTTTTCTTGGGCTGCCCTTGCAGTCTTGTTTACCTTAGTATCACCTCCTAGTTCACAGGGTCACAGTTAGAGAAGAGTGTTTAGCAGATGTGAAGCACCAGGGAAGCCTCTTTTGCATGCTTGCAGTTTTAGCTGTGCCCTTGTGCAAGCAGGGTGTTATTGCACCTGCCTGAAGGTGCTGCCTACCTATGCAGGGGATTGATCCCTTCTCCTACATCACCTCTTACATGCCAGCATGTGTGGTATCTGCACAAGTAATATTAGCTTTGGGGAACGTGGCCCTCCAATAAGTACCACAAGGTGAGGCAAGGAGAGGAAGAGGCAGTTGGGCCAAAAATAACAAAGTCTAGGTAAGGCATGATGCCCTAATGCCCCATCATGAGAAGATAAGACCGAGCTTTTACATACAAGACTTCTCGAGTTAGGCCACAGCCTAAATGAACTGGATGCTCTAGTGCCCGTGAACTTGATGTGTCTATGAGGAGATGCGAGTGGAGGTGGAGCAGTGCTTGGAGGAGAACCTAGAAAGCAACATGAGGCCTGAGCATGGCTCACCCCTGCTGGCTGTATCACCTTGAATTGTCTCGGTCTTTGCAGTATCTTATTCACCTTGGTTCATGGAAACATGACAAGGTGGAAGTTGGGTCTTGTTTAAGCAAAAGCCGAGCCTACACCAGCTCTCAGAGCAAGGCTAGACAGGCATATGCAATGTGCTATGCGCAGTGTTTTGTCCCATGGATGTCCATCAGGTTTCCCGCATTCACTGAGAGTTTTTGTGCATCCAGACTTTCAAAAGAACAATGGGATGAGATTTCAGCCAGGCCCTCAGCCTCCAGCTGGAGAAGATGGTCTAGGAGTTTGTCTTGTCTAGGAGAGTTTGTTCACCAAGAAAAGATCTGATTCTGAGCCAGCAGAGGTGGCTTTGTGTGGGCCAGGTTGGGTAATAGAAAACATAGATGAATTTGGCTCTAAGAGCATGCTGTGTTACCTACCTTTGAAAAATCAGGTTGTAATATGTGAAAAAGTGTGTGTGCGGAGTGGTGGTTGTTCTTTTTTAGGGCACTGAGTTCCTCTGCAGTGCAGGCATCTGCTGATGAAGGACGAGGCGGCGTGTGGATGTTGGTGTAGCTGTAAATGGCCCTTGCGAAGCCCTTTGCTGTCTCAGGGCAGCCCAAAAACCCCTCTTGGTCTCACACATCCAATGTAGCAGAAAGGCTCAGACAAGTGTGGGTAACCCCAGGAAAAAAGATTTTATCTCCCTGTCCACTCTCAAGGTATTAAACATCGTGATTTTTGCCTGCTGCAAGGGAAAGCAGGTATATTCCTATGCATAATTTCCTGGTGGAGTGCCAAAGGGTGGAAGTTTATACTTAAGATTCACAACAGCTGTTTAAAGTGCCTGAGTCTCGTGCCAGCCATACCACCTGAATGGCCAAGGGATATATATAAAACTTCAATTATTTTCTGAATGTTTGTTGTTATTCATTTGGAGACGGATGAGAGGAGATTCCTCACGAATGATGTAACCTACGTAGACTCTGTTATTTCCAACGGTGTGAGCTGAAAAATTAGGGAGGAAAAATCAGGTCAAACTGAAACTTTTCTTTTTTTGAAGTGAGACAAAGTACTGGGTGGAGAGATTTGGGTTTACCAAAACCATTCAGTTCATCCTGTTTAAGAATTTACTCGATCTCTCTAAATATAGGTAATGTTAAAGGAAAAACAGAGAAAACAGAAGCTTCCCTTTGAAAGCAAAAGCAGTATTTGATGTGTAAAATAATCTTACCTGACAGTTTCTCAGTTGATTCTCTTTTCAAAGCATCTAAACAGATTTGAAACCTCTCTAAAACTCCACTTCTATGTCAGTTTACTGTTTCTTTAGCAAATGCTGCCTCACTGCCCTGGCCGAGGCCCTGCATAATAACACCCACCCTCTTACCCCAGAGCCCGCTGAGGGGTTCAGAGCCCAAACTGTCCCTGGGTTGGCCATGTCTTACCTGTTTCTGCTGCCACCCCTTTCCCTCCAGAGGCTGAATCCTGGCTGATGGGGGGGAAAAAGCTTGTAAAACCATTTCCTTTCTCCTGTGGCATTTTAAGCTCACAACACCCATGTTAATGTGCCACTCCAAGCAGATGTAAGATACAAATATCCCCTTCCGTGCATCATCTGTGGGTCCCTGTCCGACAGCAAGAACTGGCACACACAGGGCTCTCCCCAGCTGTCAAGACCCACAGAGACAAACTAAGCCGTGAGCTCCAGGCTGGTGACAACCACTGCAGTACCTGGCCACGTTTGTTTTGGGTGGGACTTGCTTCTATACAGAAAGTTATGGAAAACTGTAGTCCACCCAGAGGTGGCCGACACCTCCCTGGGCAAGACCTGATCTCCAGTTTTGGAGCTGACAAAAGGATAACTGTCTGCACATCCCCGGTGTGTGCCAGGCTGGGGGGACTCGTGGCTGAGCCACAGGAAACGTAACCATGTTACTCTGGGCTTGGGAAACAACTGGTTGAGTTTCCCAAGCCACATCAGACCAATCTAAAGTGAGATGAATTGGTCTGCTCAGGCCTAGAAGATAGAAAACACTGCTCTTGTTTTGAAAAAAACAGCTGTGGTGGCCAGGAATAACAGAAGATGTAACCACTTTGAAGGCTCTAATGGGAGTTTCTTTCTTGGTTAAGCAGCGCAAGTGTCACGAGGTTCCTGGTGTGTTTTGAGGGATGTTCTGGATGAAACACAGCTTGGCCTGGCCAGGGGAAGCACCACAGGTGATGCTGCAGTTCCCCTTTCTGGGGATGCCAAGGACATACTCCTCCCTTGGGCTGTGTTTTTCCCAGCTTGGGCAGTCACAGGCTTGGAAGGGCCATATTTCTTTACCAGAAGTGTCAGCTTCCACTGAAGCTTCTTCCACTCCGAGTGAATGAAAGGAGCCATGGAAATCATGACAGAAATTTGTAATTGGGGGATTTCACCCTAAAACTTCTTAGCTAGGGGATCCGCACACATTTTGGGGTACACCACCTCTCCATCAGTAGCCAGGAGAGATCCACCATCAGAAACTCAGCTGTGGAGCAGAAAGGAGATAAGTGAAGGCTCTCTGAGTATTTCGTGAGACCATGAGGGAGCCGGCTTGAGGCAGACCCTGTCCCAGCTGGTTCAGAGCCAGCTGTCTGCTTTGAGGGATGTTGTGTGCAGGGACAGGAGGAAGCAGCATCAGGAACAAGGAGGGAAAGTGATGGTGTGAGATAGGCAGTGGCCTGCGGCACGCCAAAAATTAGTGGATTAGTTCCTGGGAGGTAGCACATGTTACTTTGATCATATGATCGTATTTGCATGAATCAGAATGTAAAAATCTTGGCTGGGGTTTACAAAGGAACATAGAGGAACAAGCTGCCTATCTATCGATGTATCTGACATGAAAACATAGTGAAAACTCACTCCTTCATGGGACTATTTTCTGAGGAAGGACAGCTATGTAGAGCTTAAATGTTGTTTACAGCCATGGCAGGCTTTGGGGCTGTGATCATCTCTCCTCGAGAGCTTTCAAAAGGATAAAATGAGCCTCATATTATAAGGGCTGAAAGTGATCCTAAATGAATAACACACATGCAGCCTTCACAGGCACACATTTCTGAGCCATTGGAAATGTTGGCACATGCAAACAAACAAAAACACATGTCTTGGGTCTCTGGTTTTCATAGATTTCTGCATGCCATGACATTTTTGGGGATGGCATTGCCAAGAGCTAACGAACCAGATTCCCAGGCTTGGCTCACAGAGCTGGCTGGGCAATGCAGGAACTAAACGGGGAGGCCTTTGGGCTGGGAACAAGCTCTGAGTCTTGGAGCTCTCTGAGCAGAGCATTCTAGGGGTGCCCTCCTGCAGAATCACAGAATCATAGAATCACCAGGTTGGAAAAGATCCACCGGATCATTGAGTCCAACCACTCCCATCAGTCACTAAACCATGCTCCTCAGCACCTCATCCACCCATCCCTTAAACACCTCCATGGAAGGCGACTCAACCACCTCCCTGGGCAGCCTCTGCCAGTGACCAATGACCCTTTCTGTGAAAAATTTTTCCCTAATGTCCAGCCTAAATCTCCCCTGGTGGAGCTTGAGGCCATTCCCTCTCGTCCTGTCCCCTGTCACTTGGGAGAAGAGTCCAGCTCCCTCCTCTCCACAACCTCCCCTCAGGTATTTGTAGAGAACAATGAGGTCTCCCCTCAGCCTCCTCTTCTCCAGGCTAAACACCTCCAGCTCTCTCAGCCGCTCCTCATAAGGCCTGTTCTCCAGCCCCTTCACCAGCTTCGTTGCTCTTCTCTGGACTCGCTCCAGAGCCTCAAGATCCTTCTTGTGGTGAGGGGCCCAGAACTGAACACAGAAGGACCAGGCAGCAGGAAAGGCTGGTTCCTCCAAAGCAAGTTTTGCAATGGGGAAGTTCTCTGGTGGGATTCTGAGACTGAGGACCTGCACCCATCTCTGCTTGAAGAAAAAGAGGTGGTGGAGAGCAGTTCCTATGTCAAACTGACATTGACACTGACGAGAGCCACCACTGGCCTCCAGGGCCCCCGAGCCCAAGTGTGGGGGACAGGGAACCTGCGTCTTCCTGGAGCCCCCCCAAAGCTGGGCTTGTCCGGGCTGTGCGTGGCAGAGCAGCTGGTGCGACCCGTGGCGCTCACCCAGCTCGCTTGCACCGTCCGTCTGCCTGTCTGTCTGTCTGGGCTGCTTGGGAAAGGTAAAACACCATTTCCTGCAGGGTCAGATATTTTGGAGGGGGAAGAAAGCAATTTGTGGCTGTGTTGTCTGCCTGATCAAAAGTGTTAACCGGACTCGGCTACACAATGTGCACTCTTTAAACCGGTCCCAATTAGTCCTCCTTGCTAATGCTGCATTTCATTCCTGGGAGACTGCACTCAGAGAGCTGTTATGACTTTGTGATTGTGCACATACCTTTATGTGCTTTCATTCTTAATCCCCTTTTTGCAGAAGCCAAAAGGTCTTCCAGCCAAAAAGGAAATCAAAACCTTTTGTTGGCTGCTTCATAAGAATTAAGGGTGGGATGAAGGTTGTAGCAGGATCTTAATTAGCCATTGTAAATAAAGAGAGCGGCAGTGCCTGCAACCATATACCACCTTGGGTTGAGATATTGTCAGACCACACAAAGCTAGGTGAATGGGCAGCACAATGGCAGATAAAATTCACTCCTGACGACTGCAAGGCAAGGCACGGCAAGGAACAATTCAAGCTATGCATACACATTGTCGAGCTCCAAATTAATTCTAATAATTTCTGTTTCTATTGAGCTATCAGCAGCAATGCTGGGGTCTTTTTTTTTTTTTCCCCTTCTTACTGTTGGGAAAGTAAAACAAAATATGAGGATGCTTAAAGAGAGGGATATAAACTATTCCTGAAAGCCTGCCTGCTCACAGCAGAGATCCAGAGGAGACCCTTGCTAACACTCCAGGCTCCTCTCTGGATATCTGATCTCAAAAGGGGATATAGTGGAAATAATAAGTGTTCAGAGCCTGACAATGTGAATGATTAGAGGCCTGGTGAGGGAATGCTTTATGGAGATATTGAAAGGACTGTGCCTGCTTCATTTGGAGACAGGAAAGTAATGAATAGTCTAGACTGCAGAGAAAGTAAATTGGGATCTCCCGCTCACCTGCTCTCTTCACACAGGCGGGGAACTTCAATGAAAGGCAGCAAACTTCAGAACTGGTGAAAGAGAGCAGTTCTTGGCTTGGGAAAATTAACATATGGCCTGGTGATTAACTTTTGGGTTCAGACTCTGAGAGCCTGGAGACTGGCCTTAGAGGGGATGGATGTTGGGCAGCAAACCCCCTTACTGGTGGGTTCTTCTCCCATCCTGCCCAGAAAAAGCCGTGGTGCTTCGTCCTAGTTTCGTCCTCGTTGAAGAGCTCTGAAGAAAGCATAAGATACCTGCAGGTGTGCTTTTGGTCCTTTCCCAATCCTACCGCATAGGTCTGTCATTTCTTACACTCCTGCACTGGCTGAAGGAGTCCATCCTGCCCCTGTTACCTCTCCACCCCCAAACAAGAAGCTCCAGAGGCACCTTTCCACAGGACATTTGCACAGGTGGCAGACACCTTGCTTGCAGACCCTAGCTTGCATTTTCTCTTGGTGATCTTTGGATCCCAAAGTCCTTCCCACCTTGCAGAGGCACCATCTCATTAGTTCACCACTGAGACAGAGCTGGCTCGTGGCAGTGCTTTTTGGCTAACCTTGCCGGCTGGTTGAAGTGGAGAAGAGTTTCAGCCCCTGCCTTCACAGGGTCACCCAGGTCTTCTCCAGTCCTCACTGCCTTTCACACCAGGCACGCCAGGCAATTATTTGCAAGTGGTCCTGTTCTGGGGGTGGAAAAGTTGAGATTAGTCATTCAGTCTTGAAGTTTTGAGCAAGTTTTGAGGTCGATGTTTTGGAGCCTGATTGTACAAGCTCCTTGCATATATGCAGGCTGAGATCTTTTGTTGCCTGGAGGATCTGAGTATTCAAGTCCCATCCATTTGGCGTGTTGCAGCTGGATTTCTCCTGTGATTTCAAGAGGAGATCTGTGCAAGCAGCAGACCCTTTGCTATGGGAAACCTAACAGCTACACAGTGTGATTTGCTGGAAAGCATCAAAAATAGCTGCTGGGTGGGAGGCGAGTCTGACTCTGAAAGCTCCAGGGCACTGCAGAGTAACTGGGTGCTCTCTCCATTGTCTGCACGGGGAGCAGGTTAGCCCTGGCCAGCGAACTGTGGTGCTGCTGTCAGACGTCGTGGTAGGTGGTCTGAACCTGGCCCAAGGTGCTCTAATCTACAATCTGCTGCAGCAGCCAAGTGATTCAGGGCTGGATGTTTGCTTCGTACCTCTTCAAGGTGTGAACTGAGATCACATCATGTTCTTGAAAGAAGATGATGAAAACAGACCTTCACCCTTCCCAGCTAGCTTCTCGAAGCAGTGGCTCCACTCAGGTGGTGGGACCAACCGCTGCCAGCTCAGCTGCCAGCTCTGGAGAAACCCTTCTCCTTCTTGGGGACAACACTCTCCAAATGCATGGGACAAGCCAGATACCAGCTCAGGGCCACCCCAGGAGGCAGGGATTGCCTTTGAAAACTGGCTGACTTGGGGAACAGGCCAAAACCTTGCCCTTAGGTGGAATTCATCACATTTAAATTTATAGGTGGCTTCTGTGTAGCACTGCATGGCAAGGGAGCCAGGAGCAGGACTTTGCGATGGGGTGCATACCTTTATGGTATGTGCTTCATTAAACACCTTTCCACCCTAGCCAAGGGGTTCGTGCCTCAGAAGAGCAATCAAAGCCTTTCCTGGCAGCTTCACAACCAGAGGAAAAAGGGACATGGGTAAAACTTCTGGGGAAGGTTTGGCAGCAAGTGGATGGGAGCATCAGCCCCTGGAGCAGCCCCCGCTGCAGCAGCCTGTCCCGCAACAGGGTTGCCTGTGTGGGCAGACGTCAAAAATCATTGCTCCAGGAGAAATCACCCCAAGTCCTTGAAAATGGCAGTAATGGGAGGAAAGAAAAATGGATCAAAGGAGCACACAGAGATGAAAGATTAGCAAAAGTTCTTTGGTCTAGAAGTTTGCAGAGAAACGGTGGTGGGTGTGAGTAAAAATGGGCTATGGCCAGAGGTTGGAGGATCAGGGGAGGGCTGTGCCTGTGTCTGATGGCAAATACCCAAACTGGAGAATTTTGTTTTATTATCTACTTTTTGGGGTTTTATTATTGGCCTCGCATCTGTCCTGTAACTTTTCCTCTGCTGTTTGAAGGGTGTTGCTTGTTCCGAACTAGGAATAGCTGCATCTTCCCAAAGGGCACGGGGACACCTGCTAGAGATGTCAAGTTGGATGTACTGGAATGATAGAGAGGAAAATGTGAGCACCCACCCACATGGAGAGAGCGCAGGTTTTCCATCAGAGTCCCTTACTCTGACATATTTCAACACAGACACACGATGATGCCCTGAACCAATGTCAGTCAATTATATCCACCACCTCTGTTGAAAGTGGTGCTTAATCCTTCCCTCTAACCCTTTTATCTGACATTAAATGGTCATTAGTTTAAAAGAAAAGAAAAGTCAAGTTGACTCACTTCCCAGCTGGGAAAAACTTTATAATTGCAGTAAAAATGTACTGAGGGCATGCACTGATAACATTGTTTTAGGGAACAAATAAAAACCAGCATCAGTTTTGCATTAATTATTTTTCTGTGCAAATGAATTAAACAAACAGGACCACTGATTTGTAACTTATGGGCACATTGTTGTGTTTACTATTAGACCTTCCTGGAAATTTCCCGAGTTAGAAGAAACAATTAAATTATAACCAGCTACATATTTCTGATGGGAATTGTTCCCAGTTATAAGTAAGATAGAATTCTTTAGGCTGATGAGAAGGAGTTAATTCCAGCTGGAGGCTGGTCACAAGTGGTTTCCCCAGGGCTCTGTGCTGGGTCCAGCCCTGTTCAATGTCTTTATCAATGACCTGGATGAAGGCATCGAGTGCACCCTTAGCAAGTTTGCAGATGACGCTAAACTGGGTGGAAGTGTGGATCTGCTGGAGGGTCAGGAGGCTCCAAAGGGACCTGAACAGGCTGGACCACTGGGCTGAGACCAATGGGATGAGGTTTAACAAGGCCAAATGCCGGGTCCTGCACTTGGGGCACAACAACCCTGTGCAGCTCCAGACCAGGAGAAGTCTGTCTAGAAAGCTGCCTGGAGGAGAAGGACCTGGGGGTGTTGGTTGACAGCGACTGAACATGAGCCAGCAGTGGCCCAGGTGGCCAAGAAGGCCAATGGCATCTTGGCTTGTATCAGAAACGGCGTGGCCAGCAGGTCCAGGGAGGTTATTCTCCCTCTGTACTCGGCACTGGTGAGACCGCACCTCGAGTCCTGGGTTCAGCTCTGGGCCCCTCACCACAAGAAGGATGTTGAGGCTCTGGAGCGAGTCCAGAGAAGAGCAACGAAGCTGGTGAAGGGGCTGGAGAACAGGCCTTATGAGGAACGGCTGAGAGAGCTGGGGGTGTTTAGTCTCGAAAAGAAGAGGCTGAGGGGAGACCTTACTATTATTATTGCTCTCTACAACTACCTGAAAGGAGGTTGTGGAAAGGAGGGAGCTGGGCTCATCTCCCAAGTGACAGGGGACAGGACAAGGGGGAATGGCCTCAAGCTCTAACAGAGGAGGTTCAGTCTAGATATCAGAAAGAAATTTTTCACAGCAAGGGTCATTTAGCACTGGCAGAGGCTGCCCAGGGAGGTGGTTGAGTCACCTTCCCTGGAGGTGTTTAAGGGATGGGTGGATGAGGTGCTCAGGGATATGGTTTAGGGGCAGATAGGAATGGTTGGACTTGATGATCCAAGAGGTTTTTTCCAACCTGGTAAATCTATGATTCTGTGATTCTATGAATTCAAATTAATCTCCCCAGTATTTCTACTCCAAACTAGGAATCCAAGACCCTGCAGCTATTGAGGTGGGGAAGGATGCTAGTGGGGAGCTCAGAGATGGCAGAGTTCAGGTGGGTGAGAGTGGAAATCTTGACTCACCCACCTGTCCTGCTCCACGGGCTTGACAGCAGTTTGCGTCATTAAACAACCATCCTCTACTCTCAGCTTGGCACCTGGAGGAGCCTAGCTTTTCTACCAGGCCTTCTCCATCTGGGCTGCCCTCTGCTTCTCCGGGGCAAGAACCTTCTGTCGCTGAGACCCTTGTGCTGAGTGTGTGACGGGATCAGAAATGTGGTGCAGGAGCTGGCTTTTGTTCTCCCACCCAGGGACATGGTGAGCAGAATGGGCTTGTTGGGCTTCTACAACCCCAAGTTTGGAATACTATTAGTGGCATCTGCTCCACAGCATCCTCCATTTGCAAAGCTGGAAACTAAATGCTGTTTTCTCTGCATGAATTCTTTATTCTCCTGCAGCAAGTCCGTGCTGCCTCCCAGCTCTGCCTCAGTCCTCCCCATCTGCACAGCATGAGAGGACCAGGGAAGGAGGCACAGATCCTGAGTGTTGTTGGGACAGTCGCTGCCATCTGCAGCCGCTTCTGCTGGCATCTTGTCGTGTGACCCAAGGACAAGGACCAGGGAGGTAAATGTCAGCCTGAACCCTGAAGCAGCTTTAAAAATGATGCTATAGAAAGCCTTTCTCCAAGTTATTGTTTATATAATGACTTGAATGTGCAATTTACTACTAGGGCTTAGGTGGGTATTGGACTCTTCTCCCAAGTAACAAGTGACAGGACAAGAGGAAATGGCCTTAAATTGTGCCAGGGGAGGTTTAGATTGGATATTAGCAAAGATTTCTTTACTGACAGAGAGATGAAGCCTTGGCAGAGGCAGTAGTGGAGTCTTCATCCTTGGAGGAGTTCAAAACACACGTAGATGTGGGGCTCTGGGATGTGGACTAGTAGGTACGGTGGGGTTGTGTTGTTGGTTGGACTGGATGAGCTTAGAGGCCTTTTACTACCTTAACAATTCTAGGATTCCGTGATTCTATAAACCCAGAGACCATAGTGACATCCTGATAAGAGGTCTTCAACAAGGCCAGAGCTGAATGTGGGGTTGGATTGAAGTGATTAAACAAGGACTAAATATTAAATCAGGAATTAACTTAAGGTCTGGTGAAATATAACTGGGTTTTTCTTTCCTTTTTGCCTTCAAAAGTACAGCTAAAGGATTAAGTTTTGTGTTTTTTAACCAGATTTTTTTTCTTGGAAAATTCTTCACATTTTTCCAGCCTAGAATCAAAGTCTAGAAATATTGAAACGTGAAAAGAATGCATTTCAGATCCCAGTTTTTCTCCTTTTGACAAAAGTAAAGGTTTTGTTTAATGCAAAGTTTTTGCATAAATGCGTGGAAATTTCCAGCCCTCTTTAACACAGATTATTCCGTGGGTAAATTTTGAAATGGAAATGTTGATTTTTCCCACCACTAGAAGTACCGGGCCCTCTCCTCCTGCCCTCGGTGTTGCGCTGCCTGCTGTTCAGTGCTTCCAGAAAGCAATACCAGTTGTATTTAATTTACTAGTAAATTATAGATTGCGTGGTCCATTAGCCACTCTGCTAATGCTGTCGAATTTTCATGGAAGGGATAAAGTTTCTGCAGAGGAAACTCTCCTGTGGCCGTGGGAGGTCGACCACATCACACAAGGTCCTGCTGATGCCCAGAGTAAGTTTGCTGCTGGACAATGAGTGGGAACTGGCTCTAGCAGTTCGGGTTGCACCCTGTGGCTGGGCTTGGGTCCGTTATTACTTGAGGACATTTTGACAATGAGACATCCAACCCGGCTGTGGCTGCCCCGTTACTGCCTGGGGTTGAGGTAGGAGGGTTATTTGCAGTTGGTTGAATGTTTTGCCTGTGCTGGCAGCGAGTTCTCTGTTGCTACCTGCTTGGTGAGCAGCAGCGGCCGCGTGCAGTGTCTGCTGTACCGGGGAGCTGGCGGGAGCAAAGGCTCATGCAGCACTGCGTGTTTCCGAGGAATTCCATCCTGCACCACTTTGCAGAGTTATGTGGCAATAAAACAGTCAGACACAAGGTCAGGTGAGGAGAGCAGCACCCATTCAGGTGCCGTTGCTGCTTGCGCATGGGTGCAAAGCTCTCCCCTTTGGGCTGCGGGTTATTGACACTAAGTTTTTGGAGCTGGAGGTTTGCATGGCATTTAGTACGCCAGGGTCTTTGCATGAGAAAAGTCATCATCACTAAGGATCTTTGCGTGAGAAAAGTTGTCATCACTAAAGGATAGAACAAAGCACAAAAGAAATGATGCAGAGAGCGAGCCCCTTCTTGAGGCTTCCGTTTGCATAATGCAGTAGCTCAGCTTTTGCTGTCTGCCCGACTCATTTATGCTTTCCTACAGCTCCTAGCCCCAGTCCAGCCAGACTTGACATTAGCAGATGCCAAATGAATATTTGCACAAATGTTCACCGGCGAGTTTTCATGCCGCTCCCTCCCTCAAGGTGGCAAGTGTGGGTGTGGAGAGAGCTGCCCGTGTTTGCGAACATGTCCCTTTGAACTCCCTGACAGGGAGGGTGAAATAGAGGGGAAAAGGTTTTCCAAGCAAGAAAATAAAAATAATTAAAAAAAAAATCACCTGAACAGGTTCCATCCTGTGTTATTTTGTTGTTAACCCAGAAACCTGTGGATACTGGAATCTGGGAAGGGAGCAGAAATGGACTCAGTAAGAGCAGGAATGTGGTAAGAAATAAAGCAAACCCAAGGAAGCTCCGAATCATGACTTTGGTTTTGTTGATATGAAAATTAGACACATACAAATTAGCTAGGAAATATCCTCTTTCTTTAGGGGGGCTGTGGGAGGAGAATGTATTAACCTTCTAAAGGGAACTTTCTGGCCACCCCAGGGAGGGTGTGAAGTAAGCGTTGGGTGATGTGTTGACTTTAATGCAGGAAAGGAGGCTGCTGCCGAGAGCGGCATTAATCCTGTGTCTGCATTTGGGCTGTAGTTGCTAGCATCTTCCCTTGTCTTCCAAATGCAAGCGCCCCATTTAAAGCTGTGCCCGGAGGATTCTCACCCTACCTGGGGCCAGCTGAAATGGGCCAGGATGGGGAAGGGATTTCCAGCTACGGAGCGCAAATATGCTTGTCCAGTGGTGGGTACAACGGTGGGTGTTTTGTCGCACACAGAGTCTCACAGGGGTTTCATGGTGACTCTCGTGGGAACAGGATGGACCGTTCCCACTCCTGCATCCCTTCAGCAGCTCAGGTCAGGGCAGCTCCATTCCTGAGGCAGGATTTGGCCACCTTCTCCAGATCTCCTCGGTTTGGTGTTTGCTGGTTCCAAGCGGGTTTGCAGCAGAGCCTTCGAGGGAGGAGCAGCAGAGAAATGCCTGAGGATGGAAGAGTTAAGCACACCCTGGCATCGCTCCCCTGCCTCCCCTCCTAGAGCTAATCTAACAGATGGGGCAGATACTAATTATCCCCCAAGCCAGTAGCTGTGCAGTGAGGGTGATGCTGTTCTGGAGCTGTGCCACGCAGTGCGGCAGCGTGGAGGCATCTCTCCAGCGAGACCAGGGTGAGCCGTTCAGGGTGACACGGTGTGACTAGCCTGGGAAGAGGATGCTGCTATAAACTCTGCATTTGGGAATAAAAGCAAGGTGCCACCCTGGCTGGAGATAGATTTGGCTTTTCCCATCTTCCTGTACTCTTGCTTTGGGCATGTCTATATCCTAAATTCCTCATGGGAATTCCCAAAAGAACGAGTAGTTTTGAACAACTGCAGAGTAAGGCAGGTAAGTGGAAAGCCACTCTGGCAGAGACTGTGTCCTTAAAAAAACAAACAAACAAAATTCCATGCATTTAGCATGTCTCAGAGGTGCTGAAGGTTTCTTGTCAGCAGGCAGCTTGTCCCTGGTGTTTGCTGGGCTGGAGGGACTGCTTCCAGCCCTGCCTTTTGAGTGAGGCTCTGTGCAACCCCTCCTCAACACCAGCTTCATCCTCTGCAAGCCCCAGGCGCTTGCACCCTCCGACACCGCTCCGGGCTTTCCAGATGAAAGCTGCGTTACGAACAAAGCGTTATTGATTATTATCCCCTTGAATTTCAGAGCAGGCTAGCATTTCATGTGCACAACACAGTCCGTGGGCTTGCTGGAATAAATAACACATGGGAGCTTGTTCGTATGCCTAGTCAATAGGGAGCTGTCGGCTCACATGCGATTTCACACATTTTTTCAGCTAGCTCAGCAATCCAAATGCAAAAATGCGGCAAGCAGGGACATCATCTTTATTTCTGACAATCCCTTGAGAGGGCTGTATCTGTAAACCAATGAATGGATTACACTCTCCATAGATGATAGGTATTTTTTTTCCATCTGTGACAGATATTATATGGAAAAATCTCTATTTAATATCTGATCCAAGAATAATTCAATACAAGTGAGTAATATAAGTTAAAATATTGCAAATTCTAGTTAACTCTTTCGGTTATGTGCGGGTGCAAGGCAGAAGCTGGTGGATTGGAGAATGGGGGAAGGAGGATGCTTTGCAGGTGGGATCGCAAGTCAGATGCCTAGCACCCACACAGCTCTTGGGGATACAGGTTGTGACAAATTGATCAGGTTTTGACCCTTCTTAGATGCATCATATAAGCCTGGCTGGGAAATGAAATAGCTGTCTGAAATGCAGAGGTCGCAGGCAGGTCTCAGTTGATGTCATCACACCAGTAGCCGGCAGAAAGCTGCTCTTCTGAACTAGTCCTCAAAGTCATGGAGGTGTTTAAGACCAGGTTGGATGAGGCTTTGAGCAACCTGATCCAGTGGGAGATGTTAAAACTGGGTGATCTTGAAGGCCCCTTCCAACCCAAACCACTCCATGACTCTATGATTCTATGCCTGGATGGAGCACACAGGGTATTGGCCAGCAGCTACAAATTAGCAGTAAACTATTAATTTGTGGGCATTAGTTCTGAATAGATGCTTGTGGGTACGTAACTGTGATACAGGTTGCACAACGTCAGCTGTCAAGACGGTGATGCCAGTGATGTCCTGCAGAATAAAGCAGGAGATGAGGCTGTTGTGTGAGACTCTTGAACAGCCAAGCACTGAGCAGAGAAGCACCCTGAGCAAAGAGAGGGGCTGCTGCTGCCCAAAGGCTCAAAACATTGTGACTTTGGGCTCTATGTGCCAGGTTTTGCCTTCTGGGTCTTCCAAAGGTGGCTTCCAGTAATTCTGGAGCTGGTTTGGCCTGGATGAAAGGGACGGTCCATAAATAAAAGGCTCCAGACCTCATCAATGTGTCGTAGAAGGAGCGAGGGTGGCTGAGACATGAGCTGGGTGTCAGAAATGGAGATGGAGGGGATTAGCTTCTGCCTTCTGCCCTGCTAGCCTAGTGCATTTAAAAATTAATGGAGTTCTGAATTTATACCAGTGTGAATGAGATCTGATCGTTAATGAACATATATTAATAGGCTTTCACTGTGTTTTTTTTGCTCATACAGCACAAAATGATAGTGGACTATACCTGATGTGCTCTGATCCTTAACCTACACAATTATCAAGTGAATAAAAAGCCAGCACCATACTTGCAGCTCTGCTGAAGCACGTGGAACCATGTCCAGTCTGGAATACAGCCCTTGCTTAGGTCAAAATCACATTAAAAAGATTTTTCCTGATCAAGGCTGACTTTGTCAAGAGCCCAGGGTCAGGATGCTCCTTGGTGGCAGCTTGTTTTAATCATGGAATGACGCTACAGGCTTGCAGGCTGGCTCTGTGGGTGTTCGAGCACAAGTCCTGTGTGGGGAGGGCAGTCAGGTCCTTGGTGTGTGACTCACGATAGCAAGAGGTGCAGGAGATGTATGACAGTGAGTTCACAGCCGTGCTCTCCAGCCCTGCTTGTCTGTGACCTGAGCAGTAAAGGCTTCAGCCTCCATGCTGAATTAGATGCTGGTAGGTACTAACAGTGAAAATTTAGAATATTGAAACTTCTGACCACAGAAAGACAAATTCCATTATTTTGCGCTATGTCAGGGCACGCTGATATTACTCTATGTGTCTCCAGAGCAACTGTGATGGCTGGAATTGTCACTTGGTCCAGCACAAAATGAAACATTTTGATTTTCCTGAGAGAAGAAGCTGCTTAAACAGAGCTTGCTCTGCAAACAGTTTGATTTCAGCAAAGTCCTATTTTCTAATAGGCTTTTAAAAATTGTTTTCCTACCTAGCCAGGAGAAACAGGAAACAAGGAAACAAGAACAAGAAGGAAAAAAGAAACAAGAAACAAGACTGCAAGAGGCTGGGCAGCAGGTAGGGATATAGCTCGATAGATAAAGAAGTAGAAACATATGTACATATACATATACATACACATACATATACACATATACATACACATACACATACACATGCACATACACATACATACACATACACATACACATATACATACACATACATACACATACACGTACATACACATACACGTACATACACATACACACACACATACACATACACATGCACATACACATATACATACACATACACATACACGTACATACACATACATATACATATACATATACATATACATATACATACACATACACATACACATACACATACACATACACATATACATATACATATACATATACATATACATAGTGTGTGCCTCTGTCATTATTGCTGCCACCACAGCATCCCAAAGCTATTGTCCTTGACCCAGGAGACATGCAGTACCAGCACTTCGAACCCAAGAAGGAGAAGAAAGGCAGCAGATGGATGTAGACAGAGAGCGAGTGCAAAGAGATGCTGAGCCAATATTGCTCAGTATGATAGACAGTGGTCTTAGCACACCAGCAGCCTAATGCGATTTTTTTTTTTGCTGTCAATTTTTCGGTAGATATGCTGGCAAACGATGGATTTAAGGAGGAATGTGAAGTGGTAGAGCTTGCTGCTGTTTGCAGAGATCCTCCTGGTACAGAGAATGGGCTGGAAGAAGAAACTGGGGCACCTTAGGGCCAGTGGGAATGAGCAGTTGAGGTGGTTTACAGTGGCACTGTGAGGGTGAAAGTCCAGCAGAATTCAATGTGTGCTTTATCTGTCTGGAGACCAAATCTCCTTCAGTTAAATTCGGGGATGAGATATGGAGCTTGCTGTTTGGCAAAACAAGAAGAGGGGAAAAATAAGAAGGTTTTGCTATAATAATGGAATTTCATATGGAATAGACTTATTTTAACCTTAAGAGATTGTATCATCAGTTCATATATGCTCAGAATACAATGTCAGAGCTTAGCGTTCAGCAATCCCAATACAAGTGAATTTCCTCTGTGGCCAATGTCCACTCCTCAGCTCTGTGAGTCGGGATCTCTGCTGCACAGTGAAATCCCTCCATCCCCACTAGTTACTTGCCCTTTTCTGGTCCTGAGGATTGTGTCCCAGAGAGGTTCTCTCACCCCTGTGTGTGCCAGATGCCCCATGCTTTTTGCTATATCTTGGTGCTGTCTCAGGAACCTCAGCATCCTTCATCTAAGATTTTAGCCCTCCAGATGTTTTAGCTCTCTCCAGATGTGTTCCCTGCTCTCGCTCCAGGAAATGGCTCAGGATGTGGGAGCCTCAGCTGGATTCTGCTGTGAAAGCCTCCTTTTCCTGAGGGAAAGCCTGCCACCTCCACCACCCCGCAGCCCATTCCCTTAAATACCGCCAGCTCCTTTGAGGATATTTAACTGTTCCCTGAGCTCTGCTGACCTCTGGTATCATTTCAGCACCTATTCCCAGCTCTTGTCCTAGTTGTCCAAGCCTGCAAGCTGGTTTGGTTTGACCTGCTAAGGACAGGTGCTCTTATGGACAACAAATGCTGTATTCTGTTCTCCTCTCACCTTCTTACCCTTGCTGTTTCTCGTTCTTCTCATTTTTCTACCTCAAGAGTAATTCTTCACATCTTCTGATCTCAGTGGTGCTCAGATGCCTCCTAGGAATTTGTTATCACTCCCTGTTTCCATCCTGCCCCACTGTGTTTTGATATTGTCAGTGTGTTGGATGGTATCCTACCGTGTCCTGTTGGCCAGGGACTAAGCAGAATTCAGCAATATTTCAGAACATATATTCTCCTACTTCTCTGGGGCCAAATATTTCATTTTTCTTCTACTATCAGGGAGGAAGTAATCACTTAACATGTTCATTACTCATTTTTGGTACAGCACAGTCTAAACATCTTAGGTATAATCCACGCCGGTGAGTGCCATACAACTCGCACAAAGAGGCTAACAGCCATCGCAACACAGCACTTGGTATTTGATTGTCTGAGGGCTGGAGCAGCTCCTATATGTGTACAGGCTGAGAGAGCTGGGGTTGTTCAGCCTGGAGAAGAGCAGGCTCTGGGGAGACCTTACAGCAGCTTCCAGCACTGAAAGGGGCTCCAGGAAAGCTGGGGAGGAGCTTTTGATCAGGGAGTGCAGGGATAGGATGAGGGCAACGGTTTGGGGATGAAAGAGGGGAGATTGAGATGAGATCTTTGGAAAAAATGTTTTGCTGTGAGAGTGGGGATGCCCTGGCCCATGTTGCCCAGAGCAGTGGTGGCTGCCCCATCCCTGGAGGAGCTCAAGGCCAGGCTGGATGGGGCTTGGAGCCCCTGATCCAGTGGGAGGTGTCCCTGCCCATGGCAGGGGATGGGACTGGATGGGCTTTGAGGACCCTTCCAACCCAAACCATTCTATGATATTTGAAATGAATCCAATTTTGTGTTTCCCTGGTAAGAAACAATTAAATCATCATGACTGGCATGTAGATTTGGATAAACCTGCAGCTGCCTTGAAGATGCTTGTTTATGGTTGAGCCCTGCTATATCTTGCAAGGCTTGTATTGCTGTTTATAGCGCTGTATACTGTTTGTGTGTGTCCTTATACTTTTACTGTTCGATCAGTGAGCAAAGTAAGAGGAAATAAGGTTTGTTAGCAATAAAGCAGTATACAATAGCTATTAAAATGGGGTAATTACATAATTAGCACTGTAGTGGTAACTCACCCAGCATGGACAACAGTAAAACAGACCCCTGCTTCCCTTGGTCCGACTCGAGCCAGCACCCTAACAAAACCTCCAAAACAGTTATTTAGTTGAAACACACACAAAACTTAAAAGTCATCATAAAACTGAGAAGGGAGGCCCAAAAAACCACAGGGAAGCCAAACACTTTCAAAGAAACAATAGTAAATTAGGTGTTAAAGATATAAAAGCCTGTTCCCTAACAATTTAATTAGGTAGCATGTCTGTTACAGACATTATGCTGCTAGTTTTGGAGCCCATGGCAGGGCCTCACAGCTCTCAATTCACACTAGTCCCCAAGAGAGGAGTTTGTTATGAAGGACTGATGTTTTTGCTCTACAGAGAAGTGTGATGGTAATCAAGTGAAAATGGCAGGTAGCACAAGAAATTACTATTTTTCTTCCCCTTTGCAACTTTCCTTGACATATTTTTACAGTAATTAAAAGCCTGGTTTGAAGAATAGACCTGGTTTTAATTAGCACCTGCTTTAGTTTCATCTGAGCTCATTCCCTCTAAGAAGGAACAAAACAACAAAACTCCCCTGGAACGGGCTTGAGTTTGACCGGTGTGAGATAAGCTGCCTCCAGCTCCTGTCCTGCATGCTGGAACAGCTCTCAGCAACCAGATGCAGCAGCAGAGCCCTTTTGCTGGGTGTGCAGCCTGCAGAATTGCCTTGAACGAGCTTTCATTTAACTGCCCCTGCAACCATACAGCATCTCTTTTGCTTAGAAGCAAACCTTTTCTTCCCCCTCCAGGTGAGATTCTGGCTCCAGCAAAGAAAATGCAAGTCATAGAGTCAGAGAATCATAAAATAGCTTGGATTGGAAGGGACCTTAAATACCATCTAGTTCCAACCTCCCTGCCATGGTCAGGGATACTTCCCACTAGATCAGGCCTGGTGGCTTTGCTCGAGCGGAGTCCACCTGACTGTCAAGATTAAACCTGTTGGGTGGAATTGGGGATGGGAATGTCTGGGGAGGGAAGCGGATTTCTTGTTAGGAGGCTGGCGTTAAACTGAAAGGGTAGTCCAAGTGTCTCACTGCCTCTCAAATAGTCACCCCTTCACCAGATACTGTGATAATGCCTTTCTGGAAAGGCTCACTTTTACCTCTGAAGCTCTAAAGATGCAGTTTGTTCTTTTTACAGCAAAGATGGTTGCATTTAATGATTGCTAGAAAGAGTGGGATCTTATGGGAAGACTCTCCCTGACCTCTTCTCAAAGGCAGGAAACTGAGCAGTACTCCTGCTGTGCTCAGGGTGATTTTTAGGGATAAAGTTTCCACCGGAGTGTTACTTGACAGTTTGTTCTTCCATCACCTCCCAGCGACGTTTATACCCAGGAATGAAGGGTCCATCATGAGCCGAGGGGTCATTTATTTTTAGTGGAGTTTCTTTGCTAAAAAGTGATGGCACATCCCTGATGGAGTTAAACGAAGCAAGCAGAGAGGTCCTCATGTAACCTTTCTGTTGGTTTGCAGGCTTTGTCTTAACCCTCAGCCTGATTCTATATCACCTACTGGTGAGTGTGCCACTCAGAGCCATGTGCTGCCCTGCAGTTCACACACCTTCTTGATGCTGCCCTGGCCCCCTCTGAGTCACTAATTCCCAACAATGCTGCTTCTCATCCAATAGATCTCAAACCAGTGACGTGCAGTCACCCATCCAAACAAGACCAAGCCCCTTGGAGAACTGCCCTGCTCCTTCTGGAAATGTGGATCTTCTCCTCCAGTTTGATGTCTGTCTGTCTCAGAATGCAGGAACATGCAGGTCTCCTCCAACACTGCCAACTGGAGAAGAAATAGGAACTTTTTGCTTTCAGAGACTGTACAGGGATGTGTAGGAGTTGCTTTGAGCTATCAATGCACTCCAGAGACAGGTGACAGCACTTCTAGAACTTCTTTCTGAGGCTTCTAATCCTTACCTATGCCTTCACAAGCACTTCCAGACCTGTACTGTTGTGCTCAGCTAGAAAAAGGAGTAACACTTTAAAACAGGATTGGGTCTGCCTCAACAGCTTCTTTGTTTTTAAGGACAGGTTGATGGGGGGAAAATAGGTTTCTTGGGGAAGAGCCGCACCTCATAGCCTGAGCGTTGTCCCTATATTTTGAAACATGCACCCCCTCACTGCGTTACGTACTGAGAATCACCCTGGGTTAAAGTGTCTGCGCTTGAGAGAGGCACCCACACTGCAGGACCTGGTGATGCTCCCATGGAGCTGTGGGGAACCAGAGCAAGCAGAACTGGTCCTCAGTGGTAAGGACCAGCTGGATCAGTTGGATGGCTTCCTCTGACCCTATGTCAGCCACTCATCTGAGCTGCAACACTGCAGATAAGGAGCAAGGATCCAGCGACTTCTCTTACTCTGGTGTCTGTGTCCAAAATTTCCTCCCCAAGCCACCAAGATTCCACTTCTCCTCCCAAAGTAGCTGGCAGCAGCTCCCCTCCCCGGAGAGCAAGGGCTTCTGCATTTCCATGCTGTTGTGTGTGTTGTTTGCTTTGGAGTGAAATCTTTCTCACAAGGCTTTTTTTTTTTTTTTTTTTTTTTTTTTTTATTAGCACTTCATTGTTTTTTCAGGGCTGGAAACATAAGCCCAGCCATCCTGATGCTATTTTGGACCTCACACCTCTATTTGACCTAAGAGAACTAAGGACAGCTGCAAAAATACAAACAAACAAATAACTTGGAGCATTGGATATGCTTTAAACCACTAATGAGCTGAGCCTAACAACCCCCCTAGGAGGCATATGTTAATTTATATGTTTTCATTAAGTCTAGTCTTCAGCCCCTTGGATTGTCTGTGCAGTGTGCGGCATCGCAGGGTCCTTGATGAACAGGGGAGACAACGGTGGAAGTGAAGCTTTGGCAAGAGCATTGGAGATCAGAGCATTTTCATGTTTTAAACATCTGCTTACGAAAGACAGCAACTTTGCCACAATGGTGTGATGAGATGTTCTGGTCACTGCAGACAGAGCAAGTGAGGCTGCAAAGAGCTGAAAAACAGTACGTAAAGTCAAATAGTGGGGAGGAGGATGGCACAGATCCTCAGCGAGCTGCCTCAGCTTGCACAGGAGCCTCCACCGAACATCCCTCTGCAGGATGCTGGGCCAAGGGCTCATTTTTGCAAGAGCTGCAAACTCTACCCATCTTGCTCCACTTTATTCCAGCTGAGCTCAGATTTCCTACACCCAGGCACTGAAATAGGGGGAAAACAAACCATTTGCAGAAGGGGTGATAATATTCCCCCCCCCTCCGCCTTGCTTTTCAGTGTTACTAGATGTCAAGCGGTTCTGGCATAACAGAATGTTCCCCCCTCGTAGCTCTTTTTTCCAGCTCGTTCCCATGAAGCTGCAGTTATTTGTGACTTCACTCTAGATCTATTGCTCTGGGATTTGGGAAGTCCCGCCACTCCCTCAGCCCATATCACCGCCAGGGGGTGGGGAGAAGGAGAAATGGGGAATAAATAGAGCTACCACCTTGCATGAAGTAGGAGATGGAGCCTGCCTCCACTGCTCGACCCAGCTACAGCCCCTGGGATGGAGACCAAGGGTCATGACCGAGGGGCAGGGGCATAAGAGAAGATATAGGAAACCACCATATAAATAGCAACATGAGATATTCACGTAGCAGCTGCAATATGGACATGTCCATGCCCTGCAGCTCCTCCTCTGTAATTCCTTGAAGCTCATGCTGTGTGTTGGGTGGTGCAGCAGCAGGGGTCAGTGGCTGATGAGGCGATGGAGCAGGCTCCATCACACCTCCAGCTGCCCTGTTGCAGGCTCTTGTGCTCACTGTGGGCTACATGACCCATGGGAAATCCTTCACAACCCATCTTCCCTCTCTTATACAGGGCAGATAGGTCCACTGGGATTTTTGGCTTGAGTGGTCTGACCTGCGTAGGTAATGCTGATGATCAGAGGGGTGTTGATCGAGTGGGGAGCCAGAAGTGCTCCTGCCCAGCCCAACAGTGGCCAAGGAGACACCTTCAAAGGCTGGCGCTAGTGTGACTTGCAACAGAGCAGAGCCTACTAGCTTCAAGCGTCTCTTTGGTTGGAAACACAAGATGGGAGTATGGTCATTTCACAACTGGACTCATTTCCAGTTGGATCTAAGTGGAAAAGGCTGTAGGGTCCTCAGGAAAGGACAAGAGCAGGTCATAGACTGGGCATATAATTATTGAGTGTGATCCCAAAGCTATAGATTAGGTACAACTGAATATTGGTGGATGTAGGAGCAAAGGCTGAGGAAACTGGAACAGTTTGGTCAAGATCAACCTGATATTCTAATTCTCTTGTCAATGGTGAGCAAAGTTCTTCAGCTGCTAGGACTACACCACCAACCTTGGTCTTGTCTTGTAGAAGTGAAGTCATCTTACAGGTGTTCTTAAAAACAACCCAAACCCTTAGAACAGGTCCAAAGTTTTTCTTTCCTGCGTTAAACACTCCTCTGGGTACAGCTGGACTTCTGGGATGACTCCTTTAGAGAAGCGTGGAACCTTGCAAGAACAACAAAAGAAAGCAAAAGGGAAAATGGTAGTTGATTTGCCAACATCGTTTTGGATCCGATCTCATCTTGCCTGCTCATGTTTCCTCTGTCTTTCTGGCCTGTGTGACCAGCCACCTTCTCCTTGACTGCACCCTCAGCTGATCAGCAAATACACAGGAAGGAGCTGAAATCAGTAAACTTGAGCAAATGGCAGATGAGTTCTAGCGGTCAAGAAGGTATCTTCAGAAAGAAAGGAGCATCTCTGTTCAAGGGATTGCTCCTTTGGAAGGGGGGAGACTGGCTGAATCTCACTCAGATATGCCCCTGTGCACTATGTGGTGTCACATTTCACATTTCACAAGCACTCATGATGTGACTCACTCCAGGAAGGGTTTCCTTGGCTTGTGGCAGGATATGGTGTGGGTTCTAGCTCCTCAACCAAAGCCCGGGGCTGTCACATGGTATTATTATTACTTCAGGGGCCTGAATTTTTTCACATTCCTGTGTCCCCCTTGTTTTTGGCCAAACTACATTCAGAATTTTTTTCTTCCACCTTAAGAGCAAAGTAACTCTGAGGATTTCTTCTGGTACAATTCCTCTCCCCAGAAAAATGGTAAGCAAATATTTCAAGCTCCATCTGATTTGATTTAAGGTCTCATTTCTGTTGCTGAGGTACATTTTCCTTGCAAGGAGGGCAGGCTGCATGAAAGCTGTGATGATTCACTGAGTTTCGCAAAGGACTGGTTTGCCAGTTGTGTTCTCCGGCTGTTGCTAGGCTTGTGAATCCGATCCACCTTGGACCTTCCCACAGAGCCAAAGTTTCAGCTGGATGAGGGCTGAGCAGTAACAAGAGCTGGTTAGAAAGTGGAATTTCTTCTCCAGGAGAAGCTCTAACACTCCCCACTTCTTTTTTTGTTGTGAATTGAGATAAGAAGGTAAAATTTGGAAGGTTCCCATGAAGTTTAAATTAAGAAACTATCTAGCTAAAAGAGCTTTATTTAGATGATCTTGGTTTTGTTTCTGCTTTCCTATTATACAAAAATTGGAAAAACTATGACAGCAGGCAGTGCAAAATAAAAAATCTGTATGAGGTTTGAGTCAATACTCAACTACGTGCAGCAGAGGAAGCAAAGAGACCATAATGAAATGAGGCACGTCAATGCCATTCAAAAGAACCACTGCAGTGGTGATGAAACACCATGTTTTGACATTCTCCTGTTGTAAAATTTCATTGAAATTGACAAACTGCCGAGAAATATTTTGATTTTTGAATAGGCTTTACTGGATGAGAAATTGCTTTGTTGAAAAATTTTCAGCTGGCTCTATTGCAAACTGAGTCAACAGCTGATGAGCAGACCATCATCACTGCTGGAGAGGGCCTGGAGATGGCGAGGCACGCAGGCGAGGGTCAAACCCTGAGCATTTTTGCAGTCACTCATCCAAATACCATTTGACTTGAGCAGGAAGCCGGACTAAATAAGAACAACAGTGTTTGGCACTTTGTGGGTGTCCAGATGGCCTAACGTTAGGTGCTGGCTTCTAAGAGTGCATATGACCCAAGTTGTTATCAAGGCTTCTCACAGCAGCCGTCGCAGAAATCGACAAGTCAGAATGCCTTCATTAGGAGCCAAAGTCAGGTCTGCTAAATCAGCCTCTAAATTTCAAGCAGATGCGAGACGCAAAAGTAGGAGGAAGATGGCAAGAATTGTTCGCTGGAACAGACGCACTGGAACGTGCACTCATGTCTTCTGCTGGAGGGGCCTCTGCTGAAGGAGAACATCAGTTTGCAGGAACTGCTGGTTTGAACTGACATATAATCTCTTCAAACGGGATTTCATGTACACCCATGGCACTTAACTATCTGAAAGTCCTCATTGTTCCGTTGTCAGCTTTAGAGCGGGATGAAACAAAAATGCCAGAGTGCACAACTGCCTCACTGCCAGTAATTCCTTTTAAACTACTTAAAGTATATACTTGAAGTGCTAAAGAATAATAATCATATAACACCTAATAAGAGCTCTCAGTCAGAAAAAAAGTGTGTCCTGGTTTTGGGTGCTGCTTTGTCTTATGTGTGAAATTCTGGAATGGTTTGGGTTGGAAGGGGCCTTAAAGCCCATCCAGTTCCACCCCCTGCCATGGGCAGGGACACCTCCCACTGGCCCAGGCTGCTCCAAGCCCCATCCAGCCTGGCCTTGAACCCCTCCAGGGATGGGGCAGCCTAAGCCAGCACCTCCCCATCCTGACAGTAACAAATGTCTTCCTCATGTCTCTTACACTGTACAGTCTGACCACGGCTGTCCTGGAAAAAAGTAAGAGGACAATAGATGTGGAATAATGCCTGATTCCATGGTTTTCTTGACTGTCATTCTGTCAGACTATTGCACAACTGGAGGGTTTGGCTTGAGAGAAGGATGTTGTGGCTCTGGAGCGAGTCCAGAGAAGAGCAACGAAGCTGGTGAGGGGGCTGGAGAACAAATCTTATGAGGAGCGACTGAGAGAGCTGGGGGTGTTTAGCCTGGAGAAGAGGAGGCTGAGGAGAGACCTTATTACTCTCTACAACTACCTCAAGGGAGGTTGTGGAGAGGAGGGTGCTGGCCTCTTCTCCCAAGTGACAGGGGGCAGGACGAGAGGGAATGGCCTCAAGCTCCGCCAGGGGAGATTTAGGCTTGAGATTAGGAAAAAATTCTTCATGGAGAGGGTGGTTAGGCATTGGAACGGTCTGCCAAGGGAGGTGGTTGAGTCACCATCCCTGGAGGTGTTTAAGGTGAGGGTAGATGAGGTGCTTAGGGGTATGATTTAGGGATTGGTGGGAATGGTTGGACTCGACGATCCAGTGGGTCTCTTCCAACCTGGTTATTCTGTGATTCTGTGAGAGTTTCACAGTTGGAAAATGTAGATAGACGGTAGCAGATAAGACTATTTTTGATGTATGAGAAGGAAGAATAAAACATTGAAATTATACAGGCCCTTCTATTTTGTGCCAACCTAACACACTGTAATGCTGGAACCCCAAGGAAGGTGTGTGTTCCCACTGAAGCTTTGGCACACCGCATGCCATTGATCGTACACAGGAGCTCAGCAAACTGGGGCAGGGAGATGGAAGTCATTACATGCCAGCCCACAACCTGGCAGTGGCATTCACAGTCCTGAGACAAGGGAGTTCTCACAGAATTCCCACTGTGGGCTGTGTTTGTTTCCTCCTATGACTTTGGCATTGACAGTGAACAACTGTATTTTAGTAAAGGTTGATGACGATGCTTGCAGATGACCTGTGTAGGAAAACCTACAAAGGTTTGCTGTGCCTCTCAATGACCTGTGGGAACTCTCAATAAACAGGAGTTTTATCGCTTGATTTGATACTGCCTGCTCTTTCTGTTTTTCTTCTTGAAGGTGATAGTGACACCTTGGATGTTTTCTTCAGATTGCTTCCTGATGTGGGTTGAAGCTCAGAGGTAGTCAGGTAAACTACTGCTGGGTAAGAGAAGGATTTTTTTTGTGCTCAGCAATGGGTTGTAGATCTATAAAAAAGGCATCTATAGACAAAAATGCAGAAAACCAAGCAACAGCAATCTTCCAGTTTCTGCAGCGACTTCAGTGCCACCCTGTGTGCCTTCCCCATAATTCTCTCCCAAGGCACCAGATCAGCTTTTCTCAGTGGAAGCTGCTGTACAAGTGAAGCTTGCAGAAGGGGCAGAGGAAGATCTCACCCTGGGTCCCAGTGATACCTTCCTCTCTGTATTGATGTGGACCTGGTCTGTTGCTGCTCTGCGGCGGTCCCAGCCCCACAGGAGCTGTGCGGCATTGGTGAAGCATTTCTTATCAACTCACGCAATACCAAATGCCTCTGTGCTCTGTGTTGTGAGTTTTGCTTTTATTTGCTGCAGTTGTAGCTGCTTATCCCTCTGCAGGTGAGAAGCTTGCAGAAGCCTTAGCGATGCCTCAGAGTGAACATGTGCCAGGTTTGCCTGAGAAATTAGAACAAGTATTGCAAAAGATAAACTTAGTGGGTTTATTAAAGTTGCAAAACCGCTCGCTTTGAGAAGCAGCTGAGAGTGGAACTAGTCCCTTTCCCAGCCCCAGGTTTTCTCTCATGTCAAACTCTTCTCTCACTTGGCAGTGCAGTGCAAATGTGAGAACTGTGCCTTCTCCTGCCAACGTTCTCGCATTGCCCCATCCAGCCTGGATTAGATCAACATGAGAGCTGCCCCTCTGCCTCAGTCAGCACTGCTGGCTCAGGTGCACTTGGATGGGCAAGAGGAAAGGGAGGACAAGCCAGGACCCAGTGACAAATGCTGCATCAGGAGGTCCCATGATCCACTGAGTCTGGCTGGATGTCACACGGTTGGTTACAACGACCTGTCACCTCTCTCTGAAGCGATGCTAACTTGACTTTTCCACAGTTCCAGGTATAGAAAAAGCACAACTAGCTGCAAGAACTGAGTGAATAATTAGTAATGAATGATTTATGTGAGTAATGCTGCCTTCTTTCCAGTATGTGAGTTGTCTCTTGAAAAGGCTGGGTTTTTCCCAGAGAAACTTGTTATTTGGAAATTTTTTTCTTTTTTAATAATCTCTGAAGGAAGAGAAAATCTTGGTCTGCAGCTTATTACTGAGTTGTTTGTTGTGAGTGTTTGATAGTCCAAATCCAGACTGTCTTGCATGCATGCACACAGCTCACATGGGCTTGATTAAAATCTGTCTAAAGTTGGAGGGAGCCTTTCTGCTCACAGTGCTGGGAATGTCCATGCAGTGGACCTCCTGATTTGAAGGGTACGAGCAGTATTCAAAACCAGGTTCCTCCCATCCCACGTATCCATTGTACTTGCTGAGGCTCTTCAATATTGGCTTAGAATTTGTCAGCTCAGGGAAAAGATCTATTCAGTAACTCTGCTGGCAATAAGCTCAAGTGAGCTTTGGGCAGCATCCTTGTAAGCTCGGAATTTAGCAAGAGGCTTTTTTCACAGGTTTTGTGAAAACAGCTTCTTGGGCAGAGGAAAGAAGCCAGGCTGGTATTTAGAGGTCTAAAATTATGTGGGATAAATTTTTTGAAAGTGCTTTTTCAGTTTTAAAGCACAATTCTCACTTTATTTCCATTCTCTTATGTCAGCTCTGCCCTTTATGGCTCTTTTTGTTGGCTTCATTCTTGACTCCTAACCCTTGGAAGTACCTTGCTGGCCATGTCTCTCCTGGAGCAATCAGACACAGTAGGTACCCACACCTCTGGGCCGCAGGCACCACACGTTACACTGAGACTTGCTGGTAGTGGAGCTCCTGGGATATCCAGTCCAGTGTGTGCTATCAGTAGTTCAGGGGCTAGAAACCCATTTATGAGCTCCCAGTTGGAGCTTTCTTGTATCCTGAGGGACCTTTGAAAGTCAGCTTAGGCAAATGTGAATCCCTTTAACTGTCCCCAGGAGGCCTGAAGCACTTTTGAAAATCTCCCTCATTGCCATTTTTAGTGCTTTTTGGGGTTGGGGCTTTGGCTGGTGGAGAACATCAGGCTTCTTGTAGTCCACAGCCCAACTGTAGTAACATGTTATGGCAATTCCTAAGAGGAGCTGTAGCTACTCATGGGATGCAGCTGACCTTAGCTAGCCTGGTCAAGGTTACTCTGGTGCTAATACACCACACATTCATGTGTGTAGCAGGGCAGGAATGGTCCCCATGAGGTCATGGGCACTGCAGCATCCTCCCCCTTCCAACAGTAGATCACACTCTGACAAATGAGTACCCATTTCTGACAGCACAGGGAGACTGAGGGTCAGCCTTGAGGCTGCTCTCATCCAGGCTGAGCGTGCTGGGATCTTCTTACAATGAGGACACCAGGAGATCCTTGATTTCCAAACTCATGTCTTCTTAGAGCATGCAAATGCTGAGTGAGAGCAAGAGTGCTCGAAATTTCTTCTTGAAACAGTGTACGCCCTCAAAAAACAAACTGGTCTCTGAGGGAGGGAAGAGGGTCAACAAGGCTCAATGGCTTCTTGAGTTGGTTGCACAAGTCCCTTCTGGTTCCTTTTCTTTCCACCACCTCTGAGGCTCGACTGTCTGGACCCCATCACAAGAAGGCTTCCTGCTTATTGCAGCAATCTCCTACTTTGCTCTCACAATGCAAACTCTGCCATAGCTGCTGCACCGACCCTTGTCACTGTAGACTTCTCCAGTAGAACCTGTCCTTTGCTCTCCAGAAAGCTGCACACTCTCCCCTGAATAGTTCCATCTGGCCTGGAGCACAGGAGACAGGACAAGGTCCTGCAGCCTTTTCCACAGTGGACCACATTCATAGAACAGACCTGACCATGAAGGATGTGTTCCAGCCTTCTCCTTACAGCAGATTGAGGGTTCGCCCTGCTCACACAGCACATCTTAGACTCTGGATCTGTGCTGTATCACTGTCAAGTATGTCCAGAATCCAAGCTTTTGTCTCCTTCCAGGTTTGTCTGTAAGCAGAGGAAAGAAAAGCGGTGCAGAGGAATGGGCGATGCCTTTAAAAACCAAAAGAGGTAATATTTTTTTGCTGGGGTTAATGCATGCATGTCCAAGGACAGACTGAAAAATAGGAAAGGGAAGGAACCCAGCCTACATAGCTGTGCCGATAGCCATGGGTTAGCCAGCACGGAGCAAGAGCTCTAATCCATGACAGGAGGCTGGCGTTGTATCATCTTGGATTATTAGAGCCTCTTGTTTTATAAGCTAAGTTCTGGGGGAGGAAATATGTAGTGAAGTGAAACTGGTGATTGTACAGGCACGTCGGCGATTAAGGTTGAAGTGGGTGGGCAGTCTGTGGGGGCTGGTGTGTTAACTCCAGCCAAGGAGAGGCACATGCTTTCCAATCTATGCTATCTCAGTTTCAGTGCTGCAGACAACCCATCAGGGTGTCATTAACAAGCAGTTACTCTGCTCTTGTTGCTGCACTTTAAGGAAATATGTCAAAGGCATTTCTGGTGAGCGAGGGCTTGGTGCGATCAGATTGCTCCAGTCTTCTCACAGCATTCCATTCAGATTATAATACACAATAGTTCAGACCCTGCTGTGTCCCATTACTCAATTATGAAATTGCTTTAGAAGTTGGGAGCTTACTGATTGGCTCTGAATGATTTCATACCCATCATATTTCTGTGTGTTTGTGCTCTTGGGCTGATTGCTCCATCTAGTTGGTTCAAGCTGTTTCACCTTTCTGTTTCATGCCCTAGAATTTATTTTATACCTCTCCATATCACTGACAAAATCCCGCTTGATGTTCTTTATGTCTTCAGATCAGGTGGTGGAAGTGCAAATTACCTTCTAAGTCAGCTGTTGTGGGTATGGACCTTCATCTTAATGCCTCAGAGCTAGGAGAAGTGTGAAGGTGTAGTGAACTGAATTACAATCCTGTAGAGAAGAGCTCTTCTACCTTACTTGTCTGGGACATGTGCAGCTCCCTGTGAGGAAGCAAAATGGGAAGATAAAGCTGGAATGGCAACTGAATTTATTTGCACAGCTTCTCTTACTCAGACTGAATTCCTAAATCATTCATCCTCTGAGCATCGTAACCATTTAATCCACTCAGCATCATAACCTTTTAATCCGCTAAGCATCATAGCCATTTAATCCACTAAGCATCACAGCCAGCCTGTGTGAAATTTAATTAGTTCACAAATTAGAAGTAAGAGGCAAGGAAAAAGTCATACTGATAGTCTGTACAGATACAACCTACAGATCTTTACTCATCTGTTTGCCCTCCTGCCCTATTTGTTATGGGGTAAACATTTCTCAGCAGTGTAAGTCTTAATGGAGAGAGGCACTGCTGCTTTATGTGTAAATCAGGGATTTTACACCTGTTTGAAATAAACCCCATGAAACCTGAGTGTATGTAGTTTGATTCTACTGAATGATCCAACTAACTGTTGGATCCTCTGTGAATGAGAGGCAAGCAAGAGTGGCCAGGAGGACTCAGTTTGTGCCTCTCTAATGTGTTCAGTCCTTTCTGTAGCCGTCCATGCAAGGTCCTGTTCTAAATTAAAACAACATTATGGGTTCTGCTTTGGAGAGCCAAAATAATCTGAGTCTTTAGACTTTCCTAAAACTTGCTGCAAGTGAACATTTTGAGCACCCATTGTTAATCGCAGCATCAATTTTCAGCAACATTTTGTACCACCCAAAGCAAAAACACCGAGGCTGATAAACTGATAGTATGATCCACTGCCAGAGCCTCTTAGAATCAAATTGTTGACATTGTCTAGGGAGATGCTGAGCTTCCAAAAAATTTCTGGGTAAAAATGTCCTTGGTATGCAATTAACAGTTTTCTCCCTTCTCCATCAATAAAGGAATGTGATTTAGAGTCAGAGTGAACTGTTCAGGGGTGTGAATGTGTTTAGAAGCCTGTGACCAGGCAACTGGATGCCATTGACCTTGTGCGGAAGTCCTCCATCTCCTGTTCAAAAGGGAGAGATTACTTAATAAAATCCCAGAACTCTGGTGGTCTCTCAAGAGTTCCTCTTGGGCCAAATCCTTAAATCCTCTCTAGGTTAAGTCCTCACCAGATACATTCAGATACAAGCACAAATAAAAATGAAATGAGGGCAGTGGATCTGTTTGGCTTGTTTTATGGAATAATTTCTTTCCCAGAACCAGCATTTAGCATTGCCCCTCTCCCCCCCCCTTTTCAGATTAGACCACCAGCAGGTTTGTTTCACCCTCTAGGTGTTATCAGGGAATTGCTGGGAAGCAACATGACTTTCTGTACCTTTGATGCTGTTCAAATGATAGTCCCTTCTGCCTACACAGGGATGTAGCTAGAAGGTCTTTGAAAGGTTTCAGCTTATGTTTCCAAGAAGACGCACTGATTTTCTAATGAGTTAAGGCTCTGGCAATGGCAACAGGATTCTCTCACCTGCCAGAAGATAAGGATCATCATAAATGTTCACCATTCTGGGCTATGCTATTCAGTCAATTGAATACTCAAAAAAACCCCAACTCAAGCATTGTGCTGTCTCAATCTTCCCCTGTCAGACTTTCCACTGGATGTGATCTTTCTGACAATCTGCCATGCCACTAGCACACAGAGGTGCTTATCTTGCAAAGTTATATCATGTATTTATTAACTCATTGTATTTACTTATTTAAATATTTTCTGCAGATGAGACATATGGCAAATGCAGGCCAGCTTAATCTCAACCGCTTCTCAGATCCAGATGCTAATATCATTTCATAACTTGGCTTGTGCAGTTCAGACCCGTACCAAAAGACTCTGTTTTGAATTACCATTATATTTGATATTAATACTAAGCATACTCACAGCTGTCCTACATTGCTATTTCCACCCTCCCTGGGATTCGAAGCTCAGACAGAGGACATAACACTTTTGTATGTCTGTTTCTCAGGCTTTTAGATCAGTCCTGGACTCGTAGCATATTGTCTACAGCAGAGAAGATGTGCTGATTGCCACTGCATCATTCTCAATTTATGAGCCTGATGGCTTTCTCGAGGTCAGGCAACGTGGAAAGTTTTTCCAGCATGATAATAGTGACCTTCAGCTGGGCAGCCCAGGAAAGGCTGAAGTGCAAACTGTCCTAAGTCTCCGAGGGTGTTTGGGATGGGATTTCAGAAATATTTAGTCACCTAAAGATGAGGAGCGGTATCTAGCAGGATCTTCCAAACCACATTGGGCCCAGACTCTTTGTGGTATTACATGTATTTGTCTCGATGAAGTCAGTGGGACTGAAACATACTGAAGGTGCAGGTCTCCATGCTCCTTTCTTTTGGACACATCTGCACAGCTATCTGCATGGTTAGGAGCACAAACACCTTTTTAGGTGACGGTGAGCACCACCCAGGCTGCTGAGCACTCAGCTCCTGGGAACGGACAGACAGGAACAAAATGTCCCAGCTCACATGTGTTTGCCAACTGTCTAAGGAGCTCATGCCCACCCCTGGCTTGGGGTGTGGAGAGTGCCCGGGAATGGCATTTCCAGCTTTCTAAGGGCAGCGCTCTGCCAGCTGAGACTGCGTAAACATCCCTCATTCAGTGGGAATGACACTTTGATCATGACTCAAGTATTTTCTTTTTCCCACAGAAGCAGAGTTGTTAGGGAAAGGAAAAATATCAAAGAGTTAAATTCTTTGTGCTTTTTGGATCCTGGATGAGCAACAGAGTCATCTTTTCATCCACTGCTGCTGCTGTTTCTTGGGCACCGTTTCTTTAGCACAAAAGCAGAATATTGTCTTCTGCTAATAAGCGGGTCAGCAGCTAGTCTTTCTAGAGAGGTGAGGTCTAGTGCCCATGCTTACTAAAAGCTAAATATTTCTGTTGGTGACAAACTAACTTATCACCTTTTATGGATGAAAATTGGAGAAAAGCTGTTGATCCAATATAAATCCTATATTCAGCAAGTCCCTCAGGAGTCACCCCAGACATGTTACAAGGAAGGCTCGGAAACATCTTGGTTGACATTCAGTTTTTGAGCAAGCTGGCAGCCTTGGCACAAGCTCATCAAAATCCACAGCACTGCAACAGGCATAAATCTGGCCTCAGCAGTGAAATGTTCTGGCCAGATCTGGATTTGAGGTGCACCTCACCTGGGTGTTTTCCAAGGTACACCGAGATGCATGCTGTGCAGCGGAGAGCCAGCGCCTCTCCCTCCATCTTCTGCTTTTTCCTCAGAGAGGATTCAAGTTTATTTAATCTCAGATTTCTTGCTGAAAAACGCTCAGTGAGCATGAAATGCCTTTGAACTCTGGGAGCATTGCTACTGCCTGTAATAAGGCTGGGTAGCAGGAGACAGCCGCTTCCGTAGCTATTACAAACACATCTGCACGACGTGATGCAGGAAGCATCTGAATGCCCCCACAGCCTTGCACACTTCTGCAAGCACATTAGGAAACACGAAGGACACAGTCTGTGACCTGCACGCCCCGCTCAGCAGCCCGCACACAGTATGCGATGGGGGCAAATTGTTGAGCTTAATATAAAAGTATTTCCAGCCCAGACAACAATCAGCTGCAAGGGACTTGGAATACATTAGAAAGTGGATAGCCAAGAAACCCTTTCCATGAAGTGAAGAGAGGATTTAGTTGCTGAGTGCTGCAAAGATGCATACGTTTTCCTAAAAAAACATTTGTGGTGCCAGCATGAAGATTCAGTGCATTGTCAAAACAAGCCAAGATTCTTATTAAAACCAATTGCTTTGGTTTGTTAGGCCACTTTACTCTGGTGCCTCTAAGCCAACATACGTATTTGGGTTTAGAAAAGGTGTCTCAGCCAAACCTTAGGTGGCTAGAAATGAATGTGAGCTGAGCAGATGCAGGGTATCATTTGCCCACTACTGTCCTTTGGAGGCTGTTTCATAGGACGTGGTACATGGTATGTCAGATGCTGGCTTTCTCTGTGAGAGCAGATGGCTTCGTGATGAAGCTGTACAGTATAACTGCCTAAGAGGTACAGGCAAGGCTGTGGGAACCCTAGGAGCTCCTCATTTGCATGCACAATAATGTAACGGGAAAAAATAGGGCAAAACACACATGCTATGTGATCTGGATTTCATTTGATGGAACTTCATGAATAACGGGACTATTTTGAAGAAGTAATATTTTTTACTAGGCTAGCTATGGTGATACCAGAAAAGCAGAAGCCCTCATACTGTTTTTCCCAGCTACACTGGTCTAACAAAAACCCATCGTGGCCACAGCAACCTCACTGCTAACATAAGAAACAAACAGTGTGTGCTCCTGAAGTGCTGTTTTGTTCTTTATGGCAGCAGGATTGTTCCACCCATGTCAATGAAGATGAATGGGGTAAGTTAAATAGTATTCTAACCTCTCTGGTGGATGGGTTAATACAAGTATTCATCTATTACCTAAGCAAACAAACAAAAAAACACCTTGAAATATCTCTTGAATGTATATTTGAAGCCAGAATTATTAAATTTTGCTTTATTCAGAGTATGGCACTTGAAGATTCACTCTGTTTTAACAGTGCAAGCCAGACAATTGTTAAGGCTTTAAGGAGGGATGGGTAGGAACTGAGATTCCAGTAGCAAAATGCACCACGAATCAGGAAGCCGGGAAAAAGGAATCCTTCTTTTCTTGTTTCTTTATTGAGCCTTTTTGTTCATCCCAGCTCACATCTGTATTTTGTTGGTGCTAATGTCTTCCCCCAGACACTCCTGTTTCTGTGTCTCAGCTGTTGTTCTTCTCGTTATGACAGACTCGGAGGAGAAGCTGAAAGATCCTGTTTGGGGAAGAGGCTGGTGAAAACAGAAGGATCATTTTTTTTTTCAGAAAAAGCAAGATGAGAAGCAGAAGTGGCAGTTTTCAGCCTCAGCCTCCCTGGACCTCCACTTCTTCAGTCCCTATGTGTGAGTTTGGCTCTTCCTTAAATGTACTTTGTGTTCCTGGTCCCATCGCTCTGTGCTGATTATCTATTTCCTATAAGAATTTAACAAAACAGTGATGTTGTAATGAGCTGGCTAGTGATGCAATCATCTGCACCAGGTAGCGGGTTGAGCTGCTTTGTGCTGCTCCGTGGTTAGCAGTTTGGGAGCACTTCATTTTCAGGTGTACTGAAGCAAACCTGAGAATCCCATCGGGAGATGTGTTTTGTGTTTGTAGGCTGCAAAACAGTGACTATTTGCGTGGTATCTTTGATGTGTCTGTGTGTGCTGCGAGATGCAAAGACCCAACATGGTTTTACAGTTGGACTTGATTATCTTAAAGGTTTTTCCAACCTAAATGATCCTGTGACACTAGACTGTGGGTGTTCCTCCGTCTCTGGAGAGGGATGGAGCATCAGCACCTGCTGTTTCCGTGGGCTGCTGAGGGGCACTCGGCACAGTCAGCATTTTAAAAGGGAGGACATGAAGCAAGTCCTAGATTCCCATGATCTGAGCAAAACCTCAAATTCAGCCTGCCTTCCGTGAGCGATATTCACACATCTGAGCCTCAAGGCAAGCTCCCAGCCTAACTATCAGACTCTTGGCAGTGATTTGCATGCTGGTTTGTTGTATTTGGACTCAAGATTCCCCCCTGACCCCAAAAGTCACACTAAAATGCTAAAAGTGTTTTCTTTTCTTGCTAAAGAAAACACAGAGGTTTTTTTTTTAGTTAGTTATTCGGAACCCTGCAGCCATTCTTCAGTCACTTCATGTTTTCCAGAGATTGTATCTGTGCTGTTGTCTCCCGACTCAGGTCGCTTGGTGCAGCTCGGAAGGGAAGGAAAGCTGTTACATTTCATTGTCCTCATAAGAGAGGAGAAAAATCCAACTCATGCTCCCAACCCAAACAAGCCTCACGCATTCTTGACAGCCAGCAAGGCTCCATTGAAAACTTTCTGTAGCTTTTAACTCCCTTCTAACAAGTTGGCCATTTCCATGGAGAAGATTTTTTCTCCGCTGATTTATGAGCTTTAATTTATATGCAAGCCTAGAATACTTGCTTTGGGAAGAGTTCTATCTCAAGCCAAGTGAATGCTGAGATGCACAGCACTTTGCATGGTATGTTCGGTATTTTCATGGCCCAGTCTATAGCAAGGCAAAAAATCCCAGGTTAGGAGCAAGCTGGTGCTGAGAGCTCTTGATTCCCAGCCTGGCCGGGCCAAAAAGGTGCATTACTGAAATGGGTGGATTTAACAGGTTTGGAAAGCCTCTGCGTGACCCAGGCAGGCGCAGTCTATGACTGTGGAAGCACTGCTGCAGCTTGGGCTCCCGTGCAGCCCATACATGATCTGGGAAATTATTTAACGGCGTCTCAATGGGTGGTAATGGGATTTTCCAATTCAGACATTATTCGTTGAAGCTTGGATGTAGATAGGATTGTGCTGACTCTGGTGTTTCCTTTGGAAAGTACTGAGAGCATCTGGCAATTTTTGCATCGGGTCAGGAGATCCTGACTTCTCAGTTGAGATATGACAGCTGGTGGTGTGCACCAAGAACCATGATAGTATACCATTTTGCTTTGAGCTTGTACCTTCTAGGAGGAACCTAACAGCTACTACTGAAGGTTGATACCTTCTAGTTGAATGGTGGTGAAGTGTATATGGTTCGCTAACTCCATTACTTGCTTTTTTTTAGTGTGCTTTTCATGCATTGGTTTGTTATTATTTGTTGCAGTGTTAAACATGCAAATGAAGGAGATGTCTTGAGTAGGCTTAGCGGAGAGGCATTTCATGCAGTGCCTGGAGGAGCAGGCTCAGCTTTGAGGCTGCTGGGGTGGCAAAGACCCTAGTGGAGAGGACTCCTTGCAGGGAAGGGACTGGCAGATTTCATTTTGACAAGCAGAAATCATCAGGTGGCAATGCCTTTCAGGAATGCTTTCCTTCAGCCACGTGAGCAGAATAAGCGTGATTGCAACTCCAGCCATGTACATGTGCCCTAAAAGCACTTGTAACTGTCCCCCAGACGAGTTATGCCGACTCACAGCTGTCCCACAGGGAGATCCTGGGTCACCTTGCAAGGGACAGGAGTCTGCACAGAGGAAACAAGTACACAGGCACCCCCAGGTCAGGGATGTATGGATTTAGTATGGTTCGACAGGTTAGGAAAGGTCAGCTCAGGACTCGGTGAAGGTGGTTAGACCTGGTGAGTTTTGGTTTGCCATTGAGGGTGCACACAGGTGGTTGTTGTTACTTGGTGAACTTGTTAGCTGCAAAATGGACTTGGTCCAACAGCACAGCCAGAAGCTTATCTGCTTGGGTAAGTCCCTCTGTGCACTATTCAGCATGCTGACAGTGAAGCACGTGTTTAAATATTTCTCTAAATGCTGTGACTTCAGGCCAGAATCCTCAAGGATATTTAGCTCCCTAATTCCCATTGATTGCACTAAATATCTTCAAAGGCTTGAAACTTGGTTTTAAAGGAAGGAGGAGTGCTGGCTTTGGAGGATGATAATGAAGCTTTGTAGGTTGGATTCACTGACTTAGCACTTGATAGTGATGCTTCCACATCCTGGGTGTGTGAGATCTATTGGCTTGGTGGGTCACCCATGCAGAGCTACGAACTAGAAGCAGCAGTGTGTTTACACAGTTACATTTGTCTAATCTTGACTGTTATCACTCATTTACATCAACTCTTTTACAGGCTTCCAGCATATTGAGACTGGGGTCTTGCCAGCAACTGTTATGGACCTTCTCCTTTGTACAGGAATAAGGAGACAGTGCTCTCTCTAATGCTCTGCTTTAAGTAAAACTCAGGAGAGTCTGGGTGGGTGGGGAGAGATATGGTCTTCACAGATGAAATGATGAGAAGTTTGTGCAACAGTATTTGGTTCTTTGCAGCACGTTTGTTCTACTCCATGCCCAACAAACTGGTCAATGGCTGGGTCACATCTGTCCCTTGATGACAGAATTAATAATTGATCACAAACTGGGTCTGACGTTTGAAAGGATCCTGCTACACTTGAGAACATCCTTTCATCTGTTAGATGGCTTCTCTGACCTTGCAGCTCATGGAAGCCGACTGAATTACCACTGACTGCAGGAGGACTCACTGAAGTACATCCAGAAGATCTCCCATGGAAGGTTTATGGAGCAGCCCATCGGGGGCAGGGAGGGGATGAGGGGGACGGGACATTCAAGTCCTGAAGACGCGTGTAGGTCTGAATGGGATAGCGTGATGGACGTCCCAGGAGGCTGGGAGTGTGAATTTGGATCCAGGCACCAAGACTTACTCACACCCTAATGATAAGAAGGCTTGGAGGAGAGGCATAGGGTTATTTATCTACTTGTTTGGCTGTAGACAAGGCAATAAAAGGTGATCTTTTAGAAGGCTCAAAATAAGGAAACCTGAGTCAGAGGCAGCCTGAGACGCAGAGACAGCTCCTTTGCTGTTATCTGTGTTGCACTAAACAGGATAGTTCGTAGCGCTCTCTGGCTTACATGAAATTGCACTTTTGGATGCGAGCTCCCTCCTGGGGCCCACTCCACCCACCAGTACCTCCCTGACCTCATCTCCCCTCTCCCTTCCCCACCCGGCACTTGGTCCTGTGGTGCTGGCCTCCTCTCCCCATCTTCTGCCGGCAGCTCCTTGCAGCTGGGGGCTGGGTGCTCGCCGGCAGCTGAGTTCACTCTTGCGAAGTTTGGCTCTTGTGTGGTTGTTCATCTCCACCCAGGGGTCTCCTCCCCTAGCTAGCTCTCACCTTACACCTACCTTTGAGCTTTCCCTCTCCACCACTTCCTGATCTTCCCTCTAAGCATAGGCTCTGTGGTTTGGGAATTTCTAAACAAACAGGCAAAAACCAGCGGAAGGTTATGGTTTCCACTGCTTTTCTTTTGCTTACCTAGAGCGAGAAACCACCTTTTGCACAAGGGCATTGTCACACATTGCACAGAACTAAGCTAGTGAATAACACAGCAGGAACGATACCTTGGGGCTGTGATAAGTGTGTGCCATCTGATATGGTCCTAGCAGAAGATAGAGCACAGTCCTTGTAATGCCTCTCCCATCCCCACCCTTCTGAGCTACAGCAATACACAAGCTCTGTGTTATTGGTAGAATAACCAAAACTCGGAGGCAGTCATTAAAGAAAGTTGTTCCTCAGTTGAAGAACATTGTTCTCCACCAACTTAAGCAATATGGGATGAACTGAGCACTTTGGTTGCATTTGCTGTTGAGAAGTAGGTAAATACTCACTGGAATTCCCAGGAACTAAAATTGTCTTTAGGTGTGACGCCTCCACAGTTTGATCAACAGCTGGGTAACTGGAGAAAAGGGCTCAGAAGCAAGAACAACAAAATCTAAATGTATTAGTATATGTGTGTGTGTGTGTGTATATAGAAAATATGTGTGTGTATATAGTTATATATATATATGTATTTCAGGAATAGAACTTGTCTGATATTAAAATCATATTCTGGGCAGGGTCCCCTGGTGAGCCTTCTGTCCCTCTGCTTCCAGAGGTGGGCAAGCATGGGAGTCTCAAGGATTCTGCTGGCATGACAAGGTGCCACTCTGATTATGCTGGGTGTGCACAAGCTTTCACGCAAGAGGTCTCGCAGAACAAACCAAATCCTGCTCACTTTATGGACACTAGCTCTGAGTGAAGGAAATTGTGGCCAAATAAATTGCTTTGAAGTTACTGTCTGGTCATGATTTACTGCCTGGCTGCCCCAGTTATTGGGTTGCTTCCACCATCTCTTGCTTCTCTTTACAAGTTCCTCAGCACTTTAATTTCCTCCTGGCTTTAGCCTTTTGCTGTAGGTCAGGTGTGGCAGAGAGGTATTCAGCGATGCAGTGCCTGGGATGCTGCTCCTTTGGTTGGGTCATCAAAACCCTACAGGCATTGCTGCCTGAAGCAGGGAGCCATTCAATGCTCCACTCAGATGCTACTCTCTAGCAATCTGCAGCCCTTCTGTTGATGTTCTCCTGCAGGAAAAACTTTGAAACTGGAAAGGCCTGTTTGCTTTCTGTGTAAGGACACAGGGAAGAATATCTGTATTTTGTATATCTGTGTATCTGTCCTATAGGTCTGAAGGCTTGGCACGTTGTTTTCATCTACATCAGTTTGTCTGACAAAATGTACTACCTTTATCTACACAAAACTTCCTTAACAGAAAGGTGTGCTGCATGATTTCTCTAATTCCTATGGATTATGTGATTAATGGAGTAATCCCTGGCGTTTGATGCGTAGGAAACCAGTGGCCAGCAGGACGAGGGATGTGATTCTGCCCCTCTGTTCCTCTCTTGTGAGACCTCATCTCCAGGATTGTGTCCAGTTCTGGAATCCTCAACACGAGAAGGAGATGAAGCTGTTGGAATGGGTCCAGAGGAGGCTACAGAGATGATCAGAGGGCTGGAGCACCTCCTGTATAAGGACAGGCTGAGAGAGTTGGGGTTGTTCAGCCTGGAGAAGAGAAGGATCCAAGGAGACTTTAGAACAACCTTCCAGTACCTGAAGGGGCTCCAAGAAAGCTGGGAGGGACTGTTTACAAAGGCGTGTTGAGACAGGATGAGGGGCAATGGGTATAAACTCAAGAGGGGTACATTTAGACTAGACATAAGGAAGAATTTCTTCACCATTAGAGTGATAGGGCCCTGGCCCAGGTTGCCCAGGGAAGCTGTGGCTGCCCCATACCTGGAGGTGTTCAAGGCCAGGTTGGAACTCGATGACTTTTATGGTTCCTTCCCACCCAAACTATTCTATATTTCTGTGTTTTTGGAGTTCCAGGGATGAATGCTGCTACATAACCTATACATTTTCCTCCTTGTATGTATTCCTTCTTTGAAGCTCCTGGAGTTACAGAGCTGCATGTCTTGAATTTCTTTGTATTTCGCAGTGTGAAGAAAACACCCTAAAGCCTCTATTTGAGAGTCATGTGTCAGTCCCTTCACATCAGGGGTCTATTTTCATACGCTTCCGTGGGAGCTGAGTTGTTTCAGCAGCTGAAGCACCTCCTCATGCTGATAGTTAATGAGGAGTATTGGTGGTACACATCACAGTGGAATACCAAAAGAAAGGAATTAGAGAGAGGAACAATGAAGATCCAGGGCAGGATATTTTATTCCTGATATCTAGCACAAACCTGTGGTTATCTAGAATTTTATCTTTATTAATGAATCATTTTTCATAGAGATGGGGAAAAGACAAGCCAGACTTTTCCCCAGGTTAAATTTTGCCCCTTGGAACCAAAGTAACAGGAATAATCTCAAATGCGTTTGCCAGTGTTCAAAAAACTTATCAGGCTCTGGTCTACCCTGGCTTTACATCCTGCCTCTAAAGATGAAGCTAGATATCAATTAATTTTCCACCCAACATACCCGAGCATCCACACCATGCTGATAGCCATGTCAGGCTGGAAAGTTTTCTGGCTTTGAAGAACTCAATTGCATGCATGCTTATAGAAAATATGTTCAATTTTCTGCAATACTTTATTATTGCTTTTTTAGCCATTGGATATGATGCTATGTTTCAGAGCAGGCAGCAGGGATAGCTGTATGGCTCTAACTGTGTAAGCACAGTACATGGGAAGCGTAAAATGCAAGTTTTCATGTTATGGAGACTTCAAACTTATAAAGAAAATATGAGTCAAACTGGGAAAGAAAAGGGTTAACCATTTAAAGGATTTAGTTAAACAAAATATATCTGTGCAAGACTCTCCCCAAGGAGGTGGCTGAGACCACATCGCTTGGATCATTTAAAATTGGACTATACAAAGCAATAGAGAAAATTCTGCAGGGAACAATCCTTCACTGGCAGGTGGGATGGACTCAATGACCTAATAAGTCTTTTCCATCTCTAAGTCTACGAGATGAGTCTATAACTAGTGCAATATGGTTTTGCCCAGAGTTCCCATGTGTTGGTCATGAACAGAGCCAAGTTGCACCAAACTGTGTCTTGTTTAGGTTAACTATTTATGCAGTTCCTTTGCTCCACACTGATTCTTCTTTTAGCAGACTCCCTCCCTGAACACATGATTCGTTTATACTAATTCCATTTTTGGTATGTAAAGCATGTCAAATCACATACTATGTCATATATTTTCCTTAAAATAGAACAAGAGGGCAGGAAAAAAGACTCTTTTTCTTCCAGTTCTGCAAATGACCCCCTAATTCTAATCTTGGGAAGGATTTGGACCACTTGGATCTTTGACCCAGCTGTCCATCAGGCTGTTCCTAATATCTTGTCAACCACATCACAGAGAGATGCCCCTCTTGGTACAAGTGTGATGTGGCAGAGCCCTGCATGTCCCACGTGGTCACTCTGCCTGGGTAGTGACACTTAGAGGTCTCAGAGCTCAAAATACTCTCAAGTGATTGAGCCTAACTGGATGAACTCACCCTGTTTTGTCTGCTTTCTGCATCCAAACTTCTCAAATCCATGAAGGGAAAGGCACTGGGAATGTACAAATGGCAAATTTTGGGCTTGCCTGGAGTTGTGGGCATCTTTAGGGGCTCTCTGCCTCTCCAAGATCTGCTGAAGAAGCCTATGGCCCCAGCCAGCCCTGCCTGGAAGAGGTCCTGCTCCTAATCCCACAGATGAGCAAGTGCTCTAAAAATTGTATTTGCCTCTAGGCTTTTTCCCTCTACCTCAGCAGCCTATCAGCAGGAGGTAGGCAATGAGTTTGGATGGGCTGCTAGATGATGGGACTCACAGATGTGATCAGAAGTTTCCTGCTGCAGAATCTGGAGTTGTGTTCAGCTTTCTGCTGCTCCATGAACCGGATCTGCCTGGGGTTGGTTTGGACAGAGATGGCCAAGCTTGGGACTTTTGTGTCCTTCCTTGGCACAGAGATGTTCCATGAGATACATCAAGAAACTGGTGTTAGGGAGAGAAAATGTGTTAAACCATGACAGAATTGGGTGGCACCCCAGGTGCTCACTAGAAGAGGAGATAGGCATGCAGATTACCAAACTGCAGTCACCCCTTTCTCCTGGGGATCTCAGTTGCTTGAAGCCTCATCCCATCCCAAGGAGATAAAGCAAACTTCTGCTGAGCTAGTTGGCAATTCTTTAGGGAAAGGTAAGATGGGGCCTTCTTCTGAAGGTCTGACAAGCCTGCAATACCTGAATGCCTTGCAGGGTGTACTGCTGTGTGCCTGCTCTTCCCATCATAGCAAACAATTGTACCTTCACCCCACAAACCTGAGATTTGAGGAAGCTAAGGGTTATTTTGTTGTTTTTTAAAGGTAACCAGGAATCGAGGCCTTTCTCATTGCAGTGAGTAAGAGCCCAGAGTTGCATGGTGAAGGTCCACTAAGTGCCTAGGCATACCATTGGTTAAGATTTCTCCAAAAGCTTAGAGACAGCCAAAAGGAAATACTTAAGTGAAACATAAGTTGTGACACAGGCAGCTAAGCGTGTTTTAAAAGTTAACTCTAACTTCTGGGTGAGAAGACACCTGAGCACTCTCTGGTTGAGCAGAGACTGGAAATCCAGGTATTCCTGGTGAGAGTTGAGACCAACAATTCTGCCTGGGCTGGCTGTGGCACAGAGCCCTGAGGAAGGAGAACTGAAATGCAGAGCCTCGGGAGACTTTGTGGAGATGCTGCTCCAGCAAAAGCCTAGAGTCATTCTTCTTCCTCCTTGCCCTGAGGTAAGAGTAGCTGGGTTATATCAACAGCGAACTGTGAAGTGTTTAGATGGAGCAGGAAATGGAGGCAGGAGATAAACCAAAACCTCCTCAAATTCCCCACTCCTACTCATCCATCTGTCTTAAGAAGTATATCAGGATATAACATGTAGTTGCTTCTTGTCTAGATCTAAGGTCCGGATAGCTTGCATAGGGCGGCGAGCCTGTGTGTGGCAACACTGTGTGCTTGCGCAGGCATGAAATCCAAGTACGCTCCTTGCCTGTCAAGTTAAGTGAGGTCATAGGAATACACCTGTGGGGAGATGCGATGGAGGAGCCCACTCACTCCTTCCCAGAGCCCTGAGTTTCCGCTGGTCCCACACAGAGACCTGGCAGAACTCCCTGCCATGAAGGAGACGCTTTCCACTGGTTTGGTGGTCACTGAAAGAGGCTGCGATGGGCAGCACCAGATACTCCCAGGCTGCCTGCACTGCCCTCATCACTTGCATTGTTTATTTCTTCTGTTTGCTCAGATATGGAGCTATTTTTATGTTTATCATCGCAGGCCAGTACATACCTCTGCTCCTTGCTGGGGCAGCTAGCCTTTCGGCTTGGCCTTTTGCTTGTTTGCTGTTTGTTTCCATGTCCAAGCCAGCAGGATATTGAAAGCTCATTTTTTACTGCTGAGAGATGCAGCCCAGTGAGGAGCTGCTTCTAGAACCACATGCTTGCTGCCTGCACCAATATCTCACCTTACTGTAGCCTCTCTGCTACACTGGACACTTCTAGAAGGGTTTCTACAGAGGTGGGATGGGTGGGAGGATGCAGGAAGCAAGTGATGAATTGGGCTTGTTGTCTGATGCTCCTCAAACTACTACATCCCTCCCCTGTCTCCTGTAATTTGTGATCCTGGGTATTATTTAGTGGAAGGTGCCCTGGGTCTCCTCGCGGAAGGAAAAATTATCCCTAGATGCAGTAACCACACCAGGACCGAGCCTGGCACCCAGCACAATGTTGACTGTTGGTCCTTTAAAATGGCCACAAATACTGGAAAGCAAGCTCATGTGAAGAGGTACAGCCCAGTGTGACTGGTGACAAAGAAGGATTTGGGCTGTTTGGTGTCAGGGCTACAAAACTGCTCTGGAATCACTTATGTAACTTTTTGGATGCTCCAGGTTCATGTTCTGGGACAGTGCTACCACCCACGTCACCTGCATTCCCAAGGCTGCGAGGGCTCCTTCCCCATCAAGGATACATTCCTACCATGAGGCCTTTAAGGGGTGCTGAGGCTGTTGTGCCCATCCCTAGGAGAAATCCATTATCCTTATTCTTTTAGGGTCTAGTAAATACATGTAGGCACATACACAACGGAAACCTGGTAAGACCAAAGTTGTTGGTGTTACCTAATTTGGCAAACACCTTTGGTTTCTACCAGATCTGATGTGGGTGTTGGAGAGAGGGCTGAAGAAAGCTTCTCCATCCTGCCTTGTCCAAACCCCAGTGCTGGAAAAGAAATGGCTCAGCTGTTCTGATATTTGCTCCCCCAGGACCGTTGTGCGGCTCTTGAGCACAAAAACTTCTACCATCTGCTTGTTGTTGCTGTTTTATTCAAGTTTCAGCTTATTGGGGAAAAAGCTTCCCTTCCATCTGGAGGCAGAGCAGTGAGTGGAGTATATAGAGCACCAAGAGACCATGTGTCTAAAAACGGGCCAGCGGCTGGAAAGGGCACAGCAACGGGATGAGAAAAGTCTGATTTGTACCAAAATCTCCACCTCCTGCCCCCATACTCCAGCTCATGCTATGATTACAAAAATCTGCAGTTGTGTGAAGTGTCTCCAACGTGAGTCATTCATGGCAGCTCTCTGTTGTGCATGGAGCACACGAGACACGGGTCTCTCCTAGGAAAGTAAATTTCCCTTCACGGCTTTTTAGACCTTTTAAATATTTGTTGTGATCGTGGTACTAATTAAATTCAGCTGTTGCAGGTAATATAACTCCTAACAGCTTTTTTTTTTTTTATAAAGTTATTTTCTCCCTTTTAGAGGGCAAGTGAGCAGCACTTAAAGGTATACGGTCCGTCCACTGGGATGGCTGCTGGCAGAAATGCAGAACTTTGATTGAACTCTGAAATCACTGCAATAACTGTGCCAGTCTTAGCCTTGCGTGGAGATGGATGGAAGTGCAGTGCTCCGATGGGAATAATAGAATCATAGAATCACTAGGTTGGAAAAGACTCACTGGGTCATTGAGTCCAACCATTCCTGTCAATCACTAAACCATGTCCCTCAGCGCCTGGTCCACCCGTCCCTTAAACCCCTCCAGGGAAGGTGACTCAACCCCCTCCCTGGGAAGGCACAGACCACTATCTGCCTGTATTTTCCCTGCTGACTCTTTGAATCCCGATAGACTGAATGGTCAGTGCATAACATGGGAAGGGCAGGTGTCCATCATGTGAGCTCTTTCCTAGCTTGCTTTGCGTGTTTCTGTACCTCAGCGCTATCATTTCTCCAGCTTGCTGAAACAGGCTGTGCAAAAGAGGAGCTTCCCTGCCATGTCCACCCCTTCATAAGGGTTATCCAGCATTTAAACCTTCAGCAACGTGGTTCATATTTGTTGGCAAATTGCGTAGATGAAAAGTCAGTGTCTTATGAGAAAAGTGCATTTTTGTGGTCTTGTTCTGATGCTGTGCTGAGCCGTGTGTGGGGTTCAGGGCTTCCCGGTACTCACCTTTCAGGTTGTCAAGGAGAATTTCTGCTTGTCAAAAATGATTTGAAACGCCCTCTCTGTGTGCCCTCCGATGTTTTGAATTTTAGTAGCCTGGGGCAGTATATTTAAAACATGATCTCAGGGAAACTGGTTCATTGCATTTGTAAGGCTAAAAAGCGAGCTCGGAATGACAACGATAAATAGGCATTAGGGTTTGTGGAGTCACACCGAGGTCAGGCGTCCCCCCTCCCCCTAACCCCATCCCACCATTCCATCCCCCATGATATGGGCCAGGATCGCCTTTCCTAATTCAAACCCAAGCCTGTTTCTTTGTGCTTTATGAATGCTCATCCCATCAGGTCTTCTAACACAGCCCCCTCGGTGGCTCCTGCTGCAGGAGGCCGGTGCCAGGGCTTTGAAACCCAAGTACCCCAAACCCGGCACAGGGCTGTGTTTAGCCATCTCTACAAAGCCCCTTGATCTTCACAAGACCAGAGCACCTGCAAGCCCCATCCCTGCCAGTGGGACCTGCAAGCACTCCCCAGCCTTTGAAAAAAAAAATCAAACCACTGCATTAGAGAATAGAGATTGGGATGATAGTGGGTGATTGAGTTATTGCAACTTAATGAGTCGCTGCTCATCTGCCAAGCCACAGCCACTCTGTGTATGTGTGCGTGCAGGCACGCTCCTTTTCATCTCAGCTGTAGGATTTAAACTAAAATAGTTCCTGTGGATTTGCACTGGTTTGGCAGCACTCCTGAGGCTGGTTACCAGGCGCTGCTGATAAGTCTTAACCAGTAGAGCTTAGAGCACTTGGGCCTGACGATCCCAGCTCGAAGCACAGCAGGGTATTTTGTGCTCCCAGGAGCAGATTTGGGTCAGGGGGATGGTGAGCAGGTGCAGCTCATACATGTATTAGGTGACCTGGCCCTGACTTATTCTTAGTTTAGGAAGAAAGCAATGAAGTCAAGCGTTATTAGAGCTCCTCTGGAAATACAAGTGGAGTTACATTTGTGTTTAGCAAGGTGCCAAACCGCTCTAGCAAATGCCACTGTGTAGCTGAACCTATGAACCAAGACCTCAGGGCTGCTGTTAGGTGCTGCCAGCACTTAGGTTTGCCCTGAGTGTTTTAATTACACTGACAGAGAGTGAGAGGCCTTTTGTGAGAGCTGATCCTGGCTCCTTATTCAAATTTTCCTACAACATAGCTCTGAGCTTTTGGTTAAAGTCCATCCACTAGTGAAACAGGAAGGAAAAAAAGCCTCCTGGTCTTACTTTCAGGTCCCTGCAGCACTTGGCTTTCCAGAACCAGTCTCCTCATTTAACCATCACGCCAAGAGTCAGGGAAAGGAGGACCTGTCTGGATAATGAGCTATCGTTCTGCCCCATGCTTATAAGAAGCTTTCTGTGCTCTGAATAGGCCAAATAAGATTTCCCCTCCTCTTAATGTTTTACCCTTGGCCACCTTTGCAAATGACTCTGCTGGCTGGGATGGAGCCCAGGGGTGCCAGAACACCATGGGAAGAGGCTGCTCTGTGATACTGCCAACCTGAGGAGGAGGAGAAGGAGGAAATGCTGGAAATCCCCTAAGCACGCCTGTTTTCTTGAGATTCCCAACTCAGTTTTGCAAACTCAGAAGATTTTATATAATTTGGTTTAGTCAGTTCGGAGTTTTAAGGCACTTGGCTACGCATCTGGATTGCATCTTGGGGATGGGTTATCCAAAAAAGAACTCAGACAGAAGAGTTGGCAATTCAGCCATCGCTAGCAAAACTGAAGGAAAACATGAGCGCAGGAAGGGAGTTTCTGCTTTGCTACTTGGTATGCTGGACTCTGAATTTAAACCCGTGATCGGTCTCTGTGCTTGTGTGAGCCCTCAGATAGTGGAGGAGAGGCAGGGAGTGCATCGGTTGGTTTGATGCGTTGTAAGCCACAGTCATTTAATCTGGTACCTTGTTTAGTGCCAGTGAAGGAAACGTAAACTCCCTCTCTAATCACCTGCCTGTGTCACTGTCACCTGAAGGTCTTTCTTCAGAGCAAGAAAGCAGCAGCAACAAATGGATATCTAGTTTCTAAATGTGCAAATAAATCTCTCATCAGATGTGCAAGTGGAACAAGCACAGCTCTCTGACATGATGATTTTTGCACAAGCACCAAAGGGCTTTATTCAGGCTTCCCAGTCTGCAAGTGTTGGCCTTAAAAAGCCCCTAAATGAAATGTTCCAAGTTGAAAAGTCCAAGTCGATTCAAAATAGAAACAAAGAAAGTTAATTTTAAGAACCCTTTAATTTTTATCCCATAAAAGCCAAGGAAGTTGTGTATTGATGAGACAGTGCCTCCAGACAAATGAAATACAGCTCAGCACCCTGCTGCTGGTGTTGACTATCCTTAGGTCTCGTTGCCTTCAAGAGCTGATAGAGATCAGCACCTCCTAGGTCTGAACCTTTAACCATTTGCCATGTTTTGCCTCACAGGCATCTGCACTTCAGTGGTGGGTGAAACGATTCCTCTTTGTCTGGAAGGGCAAATTCTTCCCTTTAAATGTTTGTGCTCACCTCCCATTAACTTTGGTATGAGCTGAGCTCATGCTTCCAAGAGTAAAATTTGGCTTATAATTTCTGCGTGCTTTGAGATCCTTTGGGTACTATATAAATGTAAGATACTGTGATTCAGTGCTAAAGAGCAGAGAAAATGCAACTCCCCTGGAGATGCTGTAAGAGCAAATCATATAGAGCTTTTGTTTAAGATGAAAAAAAATAAAAGGAAAAAAGATTAAGGAAAAACAACCGAGATTCATGCCAAAATTTATGTCATTGCAAACCAAGGATGAGAGTGCATATCTCTTACTTACGTGATCTCCTCTTTCACTTTGGTGAGTTACAGGCCATCAGATCAGGCCGCAAGTTTGAAGGCCTTATTGAAACTGTCTTACCTCCCATATTTCCTGGGTTTTAATCAAACTCGCTGCACGGCCAGAGGTGTTTCATTTACCAGGAGAGGGGTCAGCAAAGCAACCCCAGGCAGCAAGGAACAGCAAATGCAGAACTGCTCCTCCTTGCTTGGGAGCTCCCTGATGGCAAACAGTGCTTGGATGCTCATTATCACCTACCTTTGCACCCCTTGCAGATTTGGGGCTTGCTGCTGTCTCTCCTTGGGTGCAAGTGCTGTATGGAGGGGATAGGAGACTGCTGGGTTTGGGATGTTTGTTATTGTCTTCGAGTTGCGCTGACCAACTCTGTGCCAGTGAATAGGGCTAACAACGTGTACATGCTGTAATTTTATCTTCTACCTGCTGCAATTTGGTAGTTTTGGGGCTTGTTACAACTGTCATAAAATGATTGAATCATAAAATGATTAAATTAGTGTATTTTTCCCATCCGTTACATTTTTGCCTCTTTACAGGGGGACATTGCACGTTGCACATAGGTTAAATTATCTTTAAAATTATTGTACGACTGTTGTTTATGGCAAATGAATGCTATGTTTGCAGAAGAAGATGTGGCTTCTCTGTAGCACCAAGGAGAACGTATGAAGTCAGCAAACACAAATGTCAGCAGATGGACATGGCTGCCCCTCCCCTCCTAACCTACCTCCTTTGCTTTGATTTGTGGCCTTATCTTCCCAAGTTAGAACTGTAGCGTCTCATTAATTTGTTCATCCAGACTGCATTCCCACTGCCTCCTTGAGGGATCTCTGGCTCCATTGGAGAGGTGCAGCACATTCACTGGTCGTGAAGCTATTCTAGCTCTGTGTGCAAACTAAGATGGAGAAGAAGACATTTCACAAAAAAAAAAAAAAAGAAAAATAATTGAGTAGAGGAAAATCCAGGTGGATCTGCACTTCCTGCCTTGCTTTTCTTCTCTTTTCTTTGCTTCTTCTGTTCAATTCAGTCAAAGCCCCTTGGTTTGACTATTCTTTCTCATAGCAAGTGTCCAGCTACAAGTAGGAGCCACTCCTAGATCTCCTGCTCCCATTCTGAAAACTGAGCTGTGACAGTACAGACTGGGTAGCATAAAGGCCAGGGGATGCTCTGAGCACACTCTGGGGCTTTAGTGAGGCTTTATGAAACTTCTTCTCTAGGATTATTCCCCTTTTTACCCCTTCCTTTCGTAGAGATTTCTATGGCCACTGATGACACCAGCAATCCTTGTTTTTTGGATATATGAGATGTACTTTACAGACTTGGTACTGTTAAATTTTTCCTAATAGTAGAAGATAGAAACATAGAATAGTTCGGGTTGGAAGGGACCTTAAAGATCATCCAGTTCCAACCCCTGCCATGGGCAGGGACACCTCCCACTGGATCAGGCTGCCCAAGGTCCATCCAACCTGTCCTTGAACACCTCCAGGGATGGGGCAGCCACAGCTTCCCTGGGCAACCTGTTCCAGGGCCTCACCACTCTCATAGCTAAGAAATTCTTCCTTATGTCTAGTCTAAGCCTGCCCCCCTCCAGTTTATCCCCATTGCCCCTAGTCCTGTCACTACAAGCCTTTGCAAACAGTCCCTCCCCAGCTTTCTTGTAGCCCCTTCAGGTACTGTAAGGTTGTAGATGAAACTGAGTGTTTAATCTGTGGATTTGGTGATCCCAAGGGACTGCTGAATATGCAAAACCTTGTAGATAGTGAAGTTTCAGAGTCCTATTTATATAAAGCCCCTCTTCATCTCTCCTTCTTTCTCCCAGTTGTAATACATTGTACTTTTAAAATGTCATTTTGTCTCCAAGAGAGGAACAATGATTATTCTTAACAGAGGTCCATGTTCCCACCAGAAAAAATCCTACATAGCGCATGGGACATGAGGCAAAGGTATTCTGCACACCTGCAGCCTCTTCAGTGATAGGAGTGCCCTGTCTCCGTCAGGATTTTTGAATTGTGTGTGTGATTTCAATACAGCCCTGTAAAATTCATGGATGTAGTTGATTGGCTATTTTTTTATTACAGCTGTCTCACTGGAAAGTCTGGGTGAGTTTTTAGTCTCTACGGCAGCCAAAATGTTTAATGGCAACAGTTTTGGAAAATAAAGTCCTTGATTCCCATTTAAAATGACATTTGTGCCTATTGATAGTAGTAAAAACAGTTAGAAAACCTCCAGAGAAGATATGTTGTTATTACATCTCACTACAGATCAGATTTGTTCTTGTGAGGGTGGGGAAGCAGTAGTCCAGATTGCCCAGAGCAGTGGTGGCTGCCCCATCCCTGGAGGTGTTCAAGGCCAGGTTAGATGAGGCTTTGATCCAATGGGAGGTGTCCCTGCCCTTGCAGGGAGGTAGAACTGGATGGGCTTTAGGGTCCCTTCCAACCCAAACCATTCTATGATTTTATGATCCCTTTTGTGCCACTTCTCTTGTGTCCCCATTTCTCTGGCAGTAGGCATTTGTCTGGTGAATGTTGTCCTTGAGGCTTAGGAAAGGGAACAAACAGAATTACACATAAAATTGCAGCTTGTACTGGAATTTGGTTTGACAAAGACCTCAAACTGAACTGGCAAATAGGCTTTGATTGAACTCTGCAGCTCCTATGCTCAATTCCTTATTAACTCTTTCAATATGTTCTGTTACAGCCAATAATAATATGGGAGCTACCTTGCAGCTAATTTAACACCTGTAGATTCCCATGGCTGGTAATGAAACGTTGCATAGGTTAGTGGATGAAGCATTTGTTTCCTATATCAAAGGTCATTAGTTCAGTGTTTGTTAATGCTGTAGTTTTTATTAAAGTTTTTTTTCAGCTTTTTCTTGCATCAATGTACTTACAACGTGATTAATTCTTCTCCTTCCCAAAGCTAAGCACAACAAATGAGTATCATCTGACCCAGAACACTGGGGCTAAATTCTTTGTTGAAAACTTGAATTGACTTGCTTGAAATTATCTTTCAAAGCTTCTCTCTCATTTAGTCACATGCAAACTGTGTGGCAGAGTGGGAACAGGGAGGAGAACATCATCCTCACTAGAATGGCTCCTACAGGAGAAGGGTGGGTAACAGTTATGGCCAGGTTAGCTTTCATGTCAACTCCAGACCAGACAGCCTGTGATTTTCTGTATTTGAATTACTAGTTTCCACCTGGGCAATACAATTCTGTATGTGCCCGAAGCTAAGTCCATTCTTCAGTGCTTGACTGGCTGAGGTCACAGCACGTACTGTCTTAGCAGTAAGGAACAATTGTTTAGGTGTCTTATGTGCCTCTCAACATTTAAATTAATTGCCTCCATGCCATGTTCAACCACTAGACACCTCTCTAGTACCATGTACATATTTTTTATTTTCTGGATTTCCCATTTTTGCTTGGTTTTTGTTCTGGAGGCAGTCATTGGAAGAGAGAAGATTGTGAAGAGGAGACATAACCCACCACAAGTAAACCAAATCATCTACCAGTAAACGATATCCTCCCTCCATGTCCTCTCAATGTCCTTGGCTGTACTGCCTGGCTAACACTTGGTAGTGCTGGATGGAGGCATCAATCCCCCTGATTTAGGGATGGTCTCCACCGGTGTCTTCCTTTGGTCATGGTTATACAAGTAACACCACTGTCTTACCCTGTACTGCTGGTGAAAGTGCTATTTTCCTCTGCTGCAAGCATGCTGTGTCATCACTGCTGCACTGCCTGTGCTAAAAAGAGCTGACACAGTGAGTTCCAAGCCCCGCAGCTGGTTTTTCCTGGATGTTTTGTATCTAAACTGACCCTTTCTCAACCCTGTCATGGGCTGGATCCACCACAGTAGCCAACTTCTCAAAACACAACCAGCACAAAGCAACATTATAATGAAACCAAGCGGCTTCTGAAGATGAAATCACATCAATTCTGCATCCAAATGTGATGCTGCGGCTTCTGGGAAATGCTGAGCATGCGCTTCTTCACCTTGAAAGGTCTTGGCATGTATGCTGTTTATCAAAATAACAAGTCATTGAAATACAGCTGAAAGTATTGCCAGAAATGTTGAATGAACCACTGTTGTTTTCAGTCTACCGTGGTCTCTACTGAGTGGAGCTCAGATGCATACAGCTCACTGCAAGAGGGGGATCTTCTTCATTTATCCTGATGGTGATTCTAGACATTATTTTTAGTAGTAAGTGCCACAGTAATAAGGCTCTCATTCCAGAACATCCCATATAATGATTCTGGTTATCAAAGAGAAAATACATTCTGGATGTATTGCTGAGACTCACTATTAATTTAATCTGAAATAAGTTGTGCTTTTTATTAAGATCTTTCTGCTGAAGCAGAAATTGGGTATTGGGTTCTTTGTAAGACACACATGCTGTTTCATATTCATATCTGGGCCTGCCTCAGAGCTGCCTTTGTGATGCAACTCATTAATTCAAGATTAAAATGTCTTTCTCATTCTACAACACTTAGATGCCAGATATTTTCTACAAAGCTTATTAAAACGCAGTTTTGTACTTCACCATTTATTGTGCTACCAAGCAGTTGCATCAATGTGTTCCTGTTGCTTGGATATTCCATGGGAGGAAGGTCTTATTCAGTTTGCAGAACCAGAAGAACATGCCCTATGGCACAGATCTTTTTTTGGACAAAGGAAAAAATAATTGTCAGCAGGTCAGAGGTGCTCCAGAATTAACAGCTGAGCGATATAAATATGACATGCAATAGCACGTATGCACAGGTAATGTCAAACAACTAATCTATTTGAAATCATTATTCCAGAAAATATGATTGCTAAACCCGCTTTCACACTAAATAGCAATAAAGCCTGTTTGTGTGATGCCCTCTGCTTTCTAGTGATGTGGGCTATTGCACCCATCATCTTGGGAAGAACAGTCTCAGGATCCTCCATGCTAATGCTACAGCTTGTCGGGGTCAGGTGCATCAGTAGCTGCACGGGTGGCTTTAGCAACTTCAGTCGCTGTGGCAGCAAGAGTCATACAGGGACTTAGCTCCTGAGCACACCCTCAGTCCCCTGCGCCTGGGTACCATGTGCTCAGAAATCACAGAACGGGTTATGTTGGAAGGGGCCAAGAAGGCCAATGGCATCTTGGCTTGTATCAGGAACGGCGTGACCAGCAGGTCCAGGGAGGTTATTCTCCCTCTGTACTCGGCACTGGTGAGACCGCACCTCGAGTCCTGTGTTCAGTTCTGGGCCCCTCACCACAAGAAGGATGTTGAGGCTCTGGAGCGAGTCCAGAGAAGAGCAACAAAGCTGGTGAAAGGGCTGGAGAACAAATCTTATGAGGAGCGGCTGAGAGAGCTGGGGGTGTTCAGCCTGGAGAAGAGGAGGCTGAGGGGAGACCTTATTACTCTCTACAACTACCTCAAGGGAGGTTGTGGAGAGGAGGGAGCTGGGCTCTTCTCCCAAGTGACAGGGGACAGGACGAGAGGGAATGGCCTCAAGCTCCGCCAGGGGAGATTTAGGCTTGAGGTTAGGAAAAAATTCTTCACGGAGAGGGTGGTTAGGCATTGGAACGGTCTGCCAAGGGAGGTGGTTGAGTCACCGTCCCTGGAGGTGTTTAAGGTTAGGGTAGATGAGGTGCTTAGGAGCATGATTTAGGGATTGGTGGGAATGGTTGGACTTGACGATCCAGTGGGTCTCTTCCAACCTGGTCATTCTGTGATTCTGTGATTCTGTGGACCTCAAAGCCCATCCAGTTCCACCCCCTGCCATAGGCAGGGACACCTACCGCTGGAAGAGGCTGCTCAAAGCCTCATCCAACCTGGTCTTAGACACCTCCAGGGATGGGGCAGCCACCACTTCTTTGGGAAGAAAAGAGTGAACTCAAATACTGACCAGATGGGAGCATGTTTCACTTTCCCAGCCTTACCTACTGCTGCCAAATGAAGAAATGATGCTGGGGCCAGCTCTGGTGAACAAAAAGGCATTAGCTACTGGATACAAATTACCTTTATAGAAAAAAATAAATTAATTGAAATAAAGAGCCTTCAGTGAAGAGAGGCAGTTGGACTCCGAGTGCAGCAGTGCCATGCTGGGCTCAGTCCAGCACAGCAGCTTTCCTGCTCTCACCCTCACCCAATGACTCAGCCCCAGGGCCGCAGGGTCAGGCTCTGATAACCGCAGCTACTATGAATGGTGGTTTGAGGTTCTCTTTTATTGAGTTAATCTTGTTTTTGTTGCAATTTCCCCATATGGGTTATAAAAAGGCCTGAAACAATGCAGGCCAGCAGTGCTGATGGAGCGTCGGCAGAACCAGGGCTGTGCCAGGGCTGGCCCGAGCATCCCGCCTCAATTCAGACGGTGCCTCCTCCTGCGAGGCTTTGATGTATGCTTTTCAAAGCATTTAAACCGAGATAGAAAACTTGTATTTGACAATGTTTCTGTATGTTTGATTGAACTTCTCAGATCTCTCCATTTCTCTTCAGACGTACCGAGCCCACGAGCTAAAAGCCAAGCTTTTTCCACAGCTTATGTTCTTGTAAAAACAGCTCCAAGTACACACATTCTGCTCCTCGCTCCAGTCGGGGCTCTGCATGCCAAGTCAAGTATTTATTTTCATTACTTTTGAGACCACCAAAATTAATGTATCTTTCAGACAGGAAGAATTTTATTTATTATGGTGGATTTGAATCCAAGAGATGAAAGAAGAGCAGCGTGCATCTCGAAAGCGACCCGAGCTGGGAGCAGGAGGAGAGAGCCCAACCTGAGCTCCTCTCCTTCCCTGGCACCCCCACCTGCCCTGATATGTTTCCATATGGATAGACCACAGCACCGTGAATCCCCTCCAAAACACCACTGTAAATTCTGCTACTGTTACGACAGAGAGGACAAGCTTCAATGGTTTAAAAAATTCCCCATTGCCCTCAGTCCCCCAGGTTGATGGTACAGCTGGGTGAGGTGGGAGGCTGCGAAAAGAATCTCCTCATCCCCAGCAAGCAGCTCCCAGAGAGATAACAGAATAATTTTTTCCCCTTTTTCATGTGCTTATCCCCAAACGCTACAATGTGAGCATTTCCCCTGAAGTGGCAGGTGAAATGGCCAAACCAAGCTGTTTCTTCAGTGCTGGCTGCAGCCCTGACACCTCTGATAAGCTTCACTCAAACTGCTTAAATCGGGATTCCAGCATCAGTCTGCAATGCTGAAGGAGGATGCTGGAGTATGATGGTTCAGCTATTGGCAGGAATTCTGATCCTGCTAACATGATGGATCATAGAACATGTTTAAAGTCATTTCCAATCCAACCTGCTCCACCTGCCGTGGCTGTCCTGGAGCACACATGTCCCCCTGAGCTGGCTGCAGCTGGGAGGACATGCACCCCAGGTATTTCCTTTGTGTTGTGCTTTGCTTACAAGAGGAATACATCACTATTTACTCCCATCAGATTACCATGTTTAGAAAAAAACCCACAGACACAATTTGGGCTTGCTCAGCATTTCAGCCAAGAGCTCGGAGGTGAATTTGGCCTCAGTAATTCTGTGAGAATCCTCCAGTGATATCTTGTTCCCTGGCTCTCTCTAACAAGCCAGGTACATTGAGGATGCTGGTCTCAGCAGCTGGCTTTTTACTCATACCTTCCTTTTATTTCAGCGCTTCCATGCGCTCCAACTACCAGATTGCAGTGTCAGAGGACATTACCAAGTGCTCTTACCCACCTCTTTGCTGATATCAAATAGCTCTATAATTGTGTTGTTTCGTTTTTCTAACCAGCCAATAAAATGCAATTCAAAGTAAGTGAACAGTTGAGCTGTTTGTATAATGTACATTCTGGTTAGCTTTCATTTCTCCTCGTGATAGCTGTCACTAACACTGACTCGGGAAATGAAATGACACACCTGCCCGTCAACCAGCTGCATTGTCAGTTATTAAAGGTTTCCTTATGAAGCAATGGGGGAAGCACTGCACAGCTGCTGCATCCACTGCATTTGCTTTTCAGTGCACTTGCAACACAGAATCCAGCTGGGATATGTCATGGAGATGAGAGGAAAGGGTGTTGAACCCAAAAGGAAGACAAAACCCATGAGAAACTATGCCTGGAAGTTCAACATCTCATACAACAACTTGTTGCTTCTTCCATGAAGCCCACTGAAGCTTCAGATGGGTCCTAAATGCCTTAATGACTCCCCAGCCGCCTGTATACTTGCCTGAAATAATGCCAGTCTGGAAGCCCTTGAGATACTAGAACATTAGACATCATTAGATCATTTCCAGGCTGTATTTGATATTATTTCTCATTGCAAAACCCTAAGTGGAACTGTAATTTTTAGTTGCTTTCATCACCTCTGATAACACCTCAGAAGCCTAGGTCCCAGTTCTTTAAGAGCGCAAAGAAAAGAAGTGATGTATTGGACACCCAATAAAAAATGAATTTGTGCTATCCACAGTTAGTTTGAATTCTACTTAATTGTTTTTTACACCAAGGTCTCTGAAGTATAAAGAATATGGAATAAAATATTTCTACCACCTCAGCCTTTGTGAAAACATTCACAACCTGTTAAACACTAGGGTCAGTGACTTTGAAATGATCTCACAATTTGATTTCATTAGATTTTAATTGTACATGATCTATTCCAGGGCTCATGAAGGGTGAGAAGCTGGAACTAGGGGAACATTAAACCCCTGCTCTTTCTTTTTTTTTTAATTCCCCCGCCAGATGTACTGCAGGCAGGTGCAATGTAGGCTCCCAAACACCCCACTAACGTAACGAAAGCCTGACCTAGAGGGACCGAGCTGAACGGGCCTTTCAGCCTGCATGCTTATTCAATTCGCTCTGTGGAAAGGCTGCCAGCCGGGGGACACGGTGCCAGAAGTGTGGTGGTTTTTTTAATGCAAAGTTGCAAAACCACAAAACTCATTTTTACTAGTGACCTTTTTACCACTAATTGTCAGGGTACTTTAAAAAAAATAAGTAGTTACTTTGGTCAGGGCTGAAACGACATCCCAGAAATGTTCCTGCTCCCTAACCCCACGCTGTTTTCTCAGTGTTTGCATCCAAACTAGACTGAGTCCCTGCTTGGATGAGTCAGACAGTTTTCTGGGTTGTTGTTTTATTTTTTTCTTGCAAAGCAGCTTTTGATTGTGAAATAAATCACCAAAGAATAGCTGGACTGTTGGAAATTGGGAGGCGGTGGGGGTACAGACAAGGAGAGCCTCCAGGGCCCTGTCTGCACCAAATGCTGCATGAGGGTGGTTGGTTTTCTCCCCTTGGTTTTGCTGTTTTTTTTCTCTCTAAGAACACACAGGTCTATTTTACTTTCTATCTACAGCTTTTTTAGACATGGACTAAGCAGTAGTTACAGCTGAACTCACTGTCCCTGTGAGAGTTCGACTAAGTTTTGATCTCCTTTGCCCAGGTTTTAATACCAATTCATTCCCAAATTTCATTAGAATTGGCGATACGTAAGAGGTGTATTTGTGAGCAGAGCCTGACCTACTTTTTCCACCTTCTCTGCCGAGTGCCTTGTGAAGGGATTTAGCTGATGCTCAGCTAGGGGCAGTGGGGCTTGCAGCTAGGCGACCTTTCAAGCCCCTCCAATTCTGAGCACATCATACACCTCCATGGTGAATCCTAATTTCAAGTGAAAAAAGGAGGCCAGTCTACTTTAATGAGTCCCAATAAGTTAAAACAACTCAATGTCCTCAGGCTGCTTTATTCATAATTTTTGCCATCTTGTGGTTTCAGAAGAGAAAGCTCTGGGGAGATCTTAGAGCAGCTTCCAGGACTCAAAGGGGCTCCGGGAAAGCTGGGGAGGGGCTCTTGATCAAGGAGGGCAGAGGAGAATGGTTTTAAGCTGAAAGAGGGGAGAGTGAGGAGGCCCTGGCTCAGGTTGCTCTGGGAAGTTGTGGCTGCCACAACCCTGGGGGTGTTCAAGGCCAGGTTGGATGGGGCTTTGAGCAGCCTGATCCACTGGGAGGTGTCCCTGCCCATGGCAGGGGGTGGATCCTTAAGGTCCCATCTGACCCAAACCATCCTACAATTTTATGAAAATGCTGTAAAAACTTAAATCATCTCTATGTATTGAAATAATTCTATACTCTGGATATGCCTTAAAATGTAAGCAGTATTTACATAAAAATGCCTAGCAAAAGGTTGAGCAGCAATGTCCCATTCTAGCAGGTAACTCACAGGGAAATTTTGCTGCTTCTTCAGTAAAAAATCCCAAATTAAAGAACAAAATCCCACACTGGGTCTGGGTTTCTGCCATGCTTGAGTGTCCCAAGGTGCTGCTGGAATTGGCAAAGCTGCACCACAGGCACAAGCTTTGGTCTGCTGAAATTTGTGGTGTATCTCCCACCCAGATTGTCATGATGAGTTTCTGTTGTTGCTTTTACAGATAGCAAATTGAGAAATTTACAGTCTAAATGAGAAAGAACCACAAATTGCAATAAAGCATCTGATGACTTGTAGCTTGGGGATTGCTCTCAGTCACATCCATGTGAATCCATCCCTCACAATGAAGAGATTATTGCTTCTACTGAGGGATTTTGTTATTGCTGGCTTTGTTTGTTATTTTCAGCTTTTGTCTCCAAAAGTCTTAATGCTCTCCAAAAGTCCTAAGGTGATTTCCTCTCCCACTCCAAAGCCACATCTTCACTAAACCCAGCAGCTTGTTTGTAAACACAGGGTGAAAGCACTTTGTTCTGTTTCTTCTTTCTGTCAACACATCCCAATTTTCTTTTTTTTTCTTTTTCTCTTGCTTCCCAATATCTATAATTATATCCGGAAAACATTTTTGGCCCCCAACTTGTCCAGGCTGGTTTATACTAGTGTTTAATATTCAAAACCATCCCTGCTGATTGGCTGGTGGTTGGGTCACACGGCAGCTCCCTGACTGGCTGAGACCAACACTTTGGGATGTGGTTTATCACAGCATGAAACCACACGCTAAATCATAACCAAAAGCAGATGCTGACTTAGCTCTGGGCTCAATGGGAAGGTGCTGGAAGGGCAGGAGCAGCCCTAAATGAATACTCACATCTTGGCTGATTCTATCTCCATCCCCATCACATCATGCTGTGCCACTTGTTTTTTGAAAGCTCACTGAGTTTGGAAACACGATTTATCAGTAGTTTATGAAGTTATTTACAGCTCAATTTAATGAGCATGCTACCGGAACAATGAAGGAATTATGTGGTGTGCCTTAAGTATTGAGTTCAGTCAGCAGGAGAGAAGACTTCTCGGAGTGTTTTAAAGCATTTTGAGCCCATCGCCTTCCCCTACTCCACAGAAACCTAGAAATGCAATCAAAGAAAAGCCAAAAATTGGTAACCTATAATTTTCAGGGTTTTTTTCCTTAATTTTCCCAAAGGATCTGTGCTTGAGCTCTGCCAGAAGCTTGGGTAGATGAGCAATTTCTCAGGGGAAAAAAAGCATCGTGCCATCACTGCCATGTTCAGAGGGCAATGCCAATAGGACAGGCTCCTCATCCCACACAAGCATCTAGTTTTGCCTGGATTTTTAATTTCACTTTTATTACCTTTGAGTCTGATTTTTTTCAAGGAAGCCCTCCAAAATCTTTGAATGTTTGCTCTCATTTGGAGGCAGGGGAATTTCTACCTTCAGTTTAAGCGAGTACAGAGACAAGAGAGCCCGAGGCAGTTTGGAAACTTGTAGCAGAGAAAGTCTTCTATGATCTCTGTCACAGAATCAGTCTGCTGAGCATTTTCTGGACAGCCCTGCCAAACTGAGGATTAATTCATTAACGTTCAGTGTGTGGAGCTACATAAGTAAAAGGACCTAGAAAAGTGCTGATGGCCTCTGCCTTTACAACATACCAGCTACATCAGAAGCAAAGAAAGGTGGAAATTGCTTTCCAAGGAACAGTTTTAAAAATGAGTTCTTCAAAGCAGCAGTGGTACCAAGATCTCAGTCATGGTTTGGGGTCCCTCTAGGAGCTGGTTCCTCCAAAGACACAGCAGTGACTCTACCCCAGGGAAAGGGACACTCATCACCCCATCAAGACAAGAGGCACATTGCTGCCTCTCCGAATCATAGAATCACCAGGTTGGAAGAGACCCACTGGATCATAAAGTCCAACCATTCCCATCAATCACTAAACCATGTCCCTCAGCACCTCGTCCACCCGTGCCTTAAACACCTCCAGGGAAGGTGACTCAACCCCCTCCCTGGGCAGCCTCTGCCAGTGCCCAATGACCCTTTCTGTGAAAAATTTCTTCCTAATGTTCAGCCTCAGCCTCCCCTGGCAGAGCTTGAAGCCATTCCCTCTCATCAAGTTTTCTCAGTCCTAGTGGACAGAGGTCCTCTAGATGGTGTGATGGGCACCCCAGATCCTGTGCTGAGGACGGGTAGCTGGGCTGGGTGAATTTGCAAAGAAGGGTCCTTGGAGCAGGAGCAAAGCCCAGCACTGGCTGCAGAGCAGTGCAGCTGGACTGGGCTGCTCCATGCACCATGCACCAGGCACAGCTCAAAGTTCAGCAACAGCAGACACAGGGTGCTGGCACAGCAGCTGAGGAACAGCAATGGCAAGCCAAATGGATGAGGTCTTGAGGCACCCTGCAGCTGCAGCCACCCAAGCTCTCCTGGCTTTCCTTACTGTAGGAGGATATGTGGTGGGATTCAGCTTCTCCACTTGCTGCACATTTGCTCAGATCAGCTCAGGCAATCCGAGAACTTCAGTTTGCTCTAAAACCTCTCCTCTCATGAGAGACAGTGCTTAAGGGCAAGGGAGCCCATGAGGGCTGGGAGCTCTTAAAAAAGGAGATCCTAGCGGCTCAGGAGAAAGCCATCCCCATGTTCCTGAAAAAAAAGCTGGCAGGGGAAAAAAACAGCTTGGTTGAACAGGGAGATCTTGAGTGATATCAAGAAGAAGAGGAATGTTTATGGGCTCTGGAAGAGGGGACAGGCCTCTTGGGTGGACTACAGGAGGGAAGTGAGATTGTTTAGAGAAAGAATCAGAAGGGTAAAGGCTCAACTAGAAATCAGATTGGCAAAGTCAGTGAAAGATAACAAAAAATCTTTCTATAAATATATAAATAATAAAAGGAGGACTAGGGAGACCATACAGTCCCTATTGGACTCAGAAGGAACAACAGTGACAGAGGATGAGGAAAAGGCTGAGGTACTTAATACCTTCTTCGCCTCAGTCTTTAATTGTAAAGAAAGTTGTTCCCTTTCTGTACAAACCCAGGAGCTAGAGGAGCAACATGAGGTTCCCACGGTCCAAGAGGAGGTGGTGAGAGCCTTGCTAGCCCGACTAGACACCCACAAGTCTATGGGGCCGGATGGGATTCACCCGAGGGTATTGAAGGAGCCGGTGTATGTGCTGATCAAAGCCCTTCCCATCATCTTCCAACAGTCCTGGAAGACTGGGGAACTTCCACTGGACTGGAGGCTGATGTTGTGCCCATCTACGAGGAGGGTCGCAGGGAGGATCCAGGGAACTACAGGCCTGTCAGTCTGACCTCAGTGACAGGGAAAGTCATGGAACAGGTGATCTTGAGTGTGATCATGAAGCACTTGCAAGAGAACCGGGGGATCAGGCCCAGTCAACACGGGGTCACAAAAGGCAGGTCTTGCCAAACAAACCTGATCACCTTCTATGACAAAGTGACTCGGCTGCTGGATGAGGGAAAGGCTGTGGATGGATATTCCTGGACTTCAGTAAAGCCTTTGACACAGTTTCTCACAGCATTCTGCTTCAGAAACTCTCACCTCTGGCCTGGACAGGCGCAGAGAGTGGTGGGAAATGGTGTTAAATCCAGCTGGAGGCCAGTGACAAGTGGGGTTCCCCAGGGCTCAGTGCTGGGTCCAGCCCTGTTCAATGTCTTTATCAATGACCTGGATGAAGGCATCGAGTGCTCCCTTAGCAAGTTTGCAGACGACACTAAGCTGGGTGGAAGTGTGGATCTGCTGGAAGGTCGGGAGGCTCCAAAGGGACCTGAACAGGCTGGACTGCTGGGCTGAGACCAATGGTATGAGGTTTAACAAGGCCAAATACCGGGTCCTGCACTTGGGGCACAACAACCCTGTGCAGCTACAGACTAGGAGAAGCCTGTCTAGAAAGCTGCCTGGAGGAGAAGGAAGTTGGTTGACAGCAACTGAACATGAGCCAGCAGTGGTACCCTGGCTTGTATCAGAAACGATGTGGCCAGCAGGTCCAGGGAGATTATTTTCCCTCTGTACTCGGCACTGGTGAGACCGCACCTCGAATCCTGTGTTCAGTTCTGGGCCCCTCACCACAAGAAGGATGTTGAGGCTCTGGAGCGAGTCCAGAAAAGAGCAACGAAGCTGGTGAAGGGGCTGGAGAACAGGACTTATAAGGAGCGGCTGAGAGAGCTGGGGGTGTTTAGCCTGGAGAAGAGGAGGCTGAGGGGAGACCTCATTGATCTCTACAACTACCTGAGGGGAGGTTGTAGAAAGGAGGGTGCTGGCCTCTTCTCCCAAGTGACAGGGGACAGGATAAGAGGGAATGGCTTCAAGCTCCGCCAGGGCAGGTTTAGGCTGGACATGAGGAAAAAATTTTTCACAGAAAGGGTCATTGAGCACTGGCAGAGGCTGCCCAGGGAGGGGGTTGAGTTACCTTCCCTGGAGGTGTTTAAGGCATGGGTGGACGAGGTGCTAAGGGGCATGGTTTAGGGATTGATAGGAATGGTTGGACTTAATGATCCGGTGGGTCTCTTCCAACCTGGTTATTCTGTGGTTCTGTGATTCTATCTTGCTGCTCAATTCAGCAAGTGAAAATCTCTCTCTGCCCAGCTCTGCCTGGATTTTCACAGGACCTACCAGTGACACCATGGAAATCTGGCACCTGCTATGCCTAAGAGGTCACAGTCCATCCAGCAATTCTCTGTGCATCTGGCTCCTGCCATGCTCTCAGAGAAAAAGCACTTGGTAGTGCTCTCCCACGTGAGCCCATCAGCATTACAGAATTAACAGAAACACCAGCCCTCCTCCTCAGCTGGGCTAGGATGGTGCGTCACTAGCATTAATGGGGTTGCATCAGATTTTACCAGCTGCGGATACCGCCCACAGCTGTGTCCTCTCCTCCCTACACCATCCAGATTTTCTGGGCTTTGAGAAAGCATGTACTTGTATAAACAAAACCAGATACAGGAGGAGAGGAACCTGTTTAAGATTTGAGATGACAATTCTGCCCTCAGTTACACTTTCTTGAACAGAACAGATTTGGGTAGTAACAGGATACAGACCTAATTCTGATTATTTTTACACCAGCAAAGCCAGAGACTCTGGGAGAATGAGAAGCTCTGGTGCAACACCAACCACTGGTGCGGTTCAGTGCCCTGGACATTTTCTCTGCAATATGGTTTCAAGCACTTGTGAGAGCTGAAAACAAAGAAATGAAATACCAGCCTCGTGCAGACTTTCAAAATGAAAAATAAAATGTCCAGGAAATCCCTGCAAGGTTTTGGACTGAACAGGAAGATACATTACAGAACTTTTTCAACTTTTTGGTTTTTTTCAACTTCCAAGCAGCAGAATGCCAAAATGCTAACAGGCAGGGCAAATTGAGCAAAAATAAAATATTCTGTGGCCTGGGTTAGAAATTAAGGCAGTGTTTATTTTTTTATGCTTTACACTTTGGCCAGCATTTATCCCAAATGAAGGCAGCAAATGTTATTAGATTTCATGGAATGTAAATAAACAGTTATTGGTAAATACATTTTGGTGGTCTGCTTGTTACACTGCATGTCAGGAAAACTATAGGGAACTGGCAGGAGTTCAGACGTCTTCAAGGAACAGAGAAAACAGACATATTTTACTAATTATAGCTAACAAAAACACTCTGAGATTACAGTTAAATTACATTAAAACATAACTTGTTGGCAAAGGCTGTAAGCATAATGCTTTGCCTATATCTTTCTGTATAATATTTCATCCGAACAGAGCAGTAACATCGGAAAACCCTGGCACAGACCAAGCTGCTGCGGCCCATCGGGGGCTGGTCCAGCCCATCACTTCGTTTCTTGCAAAAGTTTCTGTAGGTCGAGCGTAGTTTCTAGGAGAGTAAAGACCTGGGTTTCCTGACAGCAGGTACCGCAAAAGGGTGACCTGACATTCTCAATGGGAAGGGAAGGAAAAAGAGTCTGCAGGGGGCTGTGCAGTCCCAGAGGGGCCTGAGGGGGCAGAAGCGGTGAGTGTAGGTGGAGGGCCGCACAGCTGTAGCTCCCTACAGGAGCTTTAGTGTCCACAGCACCTTACCTGGATGGACTGAGCCACCTCTGGCCAAGTCCTCACTGAGCTACAAGCCAGGTGCTGTGGCTACAACACAGCAGCGCTTTGCTGCACCTTTTGTTTCTGTCTTCTGGGTCTTCTCTGCAACACACCTATGGGCCAAGTAGAGAAAGAAGCAAGGGCTCTGGTCTGGAGCCTTCCGTGGGGCACAAACCCATGTTTTGCCATTGCCACCAATGTAAACCACACGTGTGAGAGCACAGCACCTTAGCCATTGCAGCAAAACAAGACACTTCTGCAGAAATTGTTCTGTTTTGACCACTTCCAGAGTTCTCGCAACAAACAAGCCACAGCAAATGCCGCATCCCCACCCTTACCACTCGCAGCCCCATTGTATGGGGCATGCATGGAAACCAACTGCAGAGATGAGTGCATCACACTGAAGTAGATAATAACCTATTACATTTATTTTTTGAAGTACAGTTTACATGAGATAACTTGATAAAGAAAGATAAAGAAGTGTTGCATGTGAGCAGCATTGGGGTCACAGAAAAAACAGGTGTAACAGGTTATTCTGATTGTACGTCAAGAGATAAAAATATTGTACTTCAGAGAAAGTCTCTAAACTAGAAAAATTTCCTTCCTTCTGCTGGTGGGATGTTAACATTGAGTGGTCCCTGGTAGGGGCTGGTAATGGCTGTGCCATGGCTGCGATGATTGTCCATTTTTAACTAAAGTAAATCAAGGCGGTCATTTAATCTGACCAATTAATCTGACCACAATTTATATAATAAGAAAGGTGTGTATCATTTTGTCTGCCAAGTGAATGGAACAGGATTCTAGAGGTTTATCTCCCCAGAATATTAATAGCACTCCTGCCACTGTGCTCTGCTCCAGAACTACACGGTTCCCGTGGCTTGGGTTGTTCTTGCACCCAAGGCCGCATTAAGAAATCTTTTAATGAAATCATAGTTCACTATTACCCTATGGTAATCTCTTCATTTGGACTCTCTTTGTGTCACATTTATGGCCCATTCTTTGCTGGGAAGATATTTACAGGGGATCTGAAGTTTAAAAGAAGACAGATGACAAGCTGTGATCGCAAGGAGGAGAGGCTCACCATATGGAAATAGAAAGCCCTGGCTCCCTCCTCTATCCCTCCTCCCCCCTCCCCTGCCGAGTTTCTCTACTTCACATGATGCTATTGGGATTTGAAGATCAGAATACAAATTAAATTATTAAACGAGGAACAAAAAAACCCAAGCCTTTCCTCTCCATCCTCCCATGTGATCGGTAATTATAAATCAAAGTGGGGAAAACAACCCTGCTGGAAGCTGGCATTTGGGATATAGCCCAGTTGCCTGCAGAAGGATAGAATGCTCAGGCGACACGTATGTGCCTTTGTGTGCTATGAGGGCTCCACGCATGAGTTGGTTCTACAGCTAAGAAATTATTTTAATGGCACAGACTTATTCACAGGCTATAGTTATTATATTATTCATTATTTACTTACTAGGAAAAGCAGAAGCACCACCCCTCAAACCAATGTGTTCCTCCAACATCAGACTCCCAGTCACCAAAACCCACGCAGTATCCCCTGAAACAGGACAGCTGAACCCCCATCTGATACTTCTTAGTTATTAATCATTACAACCTTAAGGCACAGTAGCGATGACTTGAAGTCTAGGCAGTCAAAGAGAAAAATATTAATCCATTTCAGCTGGACAGAAGTTGAGACGTGGCAGTTTTTGAGTTTATTTTAGTGTTGCAAATTTTAAACAAGTCAGTGGTCTGGCCTGTCTCTAGTCTGTCCATTGAAGGTGACCACATGAGATAAGAGCAGGTTGAACCCCTTCATCCTGGGGCAGGAAAAGTGCTGTGAGTCCAGAGGGGAATCAGTGCTTGTGGTCAGGCTGTCAAACCTTGCACCCCACAAGAGCTGCAGGGGAGTTTGCTCTTTCAAAAAACCTCAAGCACATACTGCAAACCCCAAGTTTTGAAAAATTTGACCCCATTTTCAACATTGCCTTTGCAAGGCTTGGACTGAAGCGCTGCCCTCAGTAGCCAGTCTTACAAACCAAGCACTTAGTCCCCTTAGTGCAGGTTTGGGCTATGGATATCCCGTTAAGGCACCCATGTTTGAACACCAGCTCCTCGTAGCCAAAATAAATAGCTGAATCAATGCTACACAGAGTTTAATCTAAACACGCAATGGAGTCTTACTCAGATATACACTGTATTCCATCGACAGGTCCTGGAGATGGCAAACTGAAGCCTGCTTTTATAGTGTGCCAGCTCAGGGACCTGTTCCCAATTTGCAAATTTGGCCTGTTGCATTCTAAAAGATGTTTAATATACTCGATGCCTGTTTGTGTTAATGTTTACCATTGAAGCTTTTCATTATTTGATGTTATATTTGGCCATAGCATTAAAATTCCATTGGACCAACTGAAATCTAGTGTCAAATCAAAGCCAAAGAAGCGTCTTTGTGATAGACCTTAAGCTCCCATCCAACCATGTCAAAAGAAAAAACCTATTGTAGGTGTTTTCTTTGTAGCTTTTCTTCCTTTTGCCAAAGAAATAGCAAACACTTTATTTATTAGCTGTTGTTTTCATAATCACAGCTCTAGAAGGCACAGACTGGCAGGGAAGCACAAGCCACTCTGCAAGGAGAGCACAGGTCCATCCGTGTCACAGTGAAATGTGAATGAGGATGGGGGCCACCTCCCTCCAATATTTTGGGATAAAGAGGATTACCTGCAGCCCTTCATACTGACAAACTGATGCATCTTAGGGACAGCTGATGGACTACACTGATTGTTCTGCTCCTGGCAAATTACTTATTGTTATAATACTTGGATCATGATCAGCCTTTGAAGCCCAAAAACCACTTTCCCACTGTGCTAGACTCCAGCTTTGCAGGGAAAGGAGTCCCATCCTGAGAAGCCTAAAGCCTAGATTCACCAAACTACTTGAGCACATGCTTAAAATGAGATAGCTGCCTGAGGAGGTGCTTAAAATGAAGTGCTTGCATCAACTCTGCACTTAATGAGAGAGCTGGCCCGACCTGGGGGTCTGGCTCTCGGTCCCGTCCTCTCCTCTCTCAGCGTGCCTGCCCCAGCTCGCAGGCTGAAGGTTGGATTTCTTTGTGGAAACCCAGTGATACAGGATCAGGAGTCGATCCCCAAGAGCTGTGGGGAGTCACAAGCCTTGGGGGGATGCTAAAGACTCTTGGCACTGGCAGGCTTAGAGCCTGCAAATCATGCACACTCTCACAAAAACCCTGGCATGGCTCAGCAAGTCCGGAGCGAAAATAAATGAAGGAGGTTTGCCTAAGACCAGATGTGTCTGAATTCAAAGGGACCTGGAAAATATGATGGCCTGGATGAAAAACTGGGAAACAGCATTTAAACATAAAGCCATGAAGGCAGGTTTGAAAAACCGTCAACAGATATTCTCTCAGCTAGTTAAAAAGGGGGGCTCTGTGAATAGCCCAGTTTTCAGTCCACCAAAGAACTGCCAAAACAGACAGCAATGTTTCAGACTGTGTCAACTCCCCAGAATGTTTTCTCCAACTTTCTCATCAAAATTAATATCAAGTACTTTGTATTTTAGTTAACTTCATTTTTTCTTTCAGGATGGTGCTTTTTGATTTTAAAGATTATAAATTAAATTAAGTAAATGTCATCTCAGTACATAAGAGCATTTATTTTGACAGTATTAAAATGGCATATTTTGATTAATGAAAAATTCCAACTTAGCTCCAAATTGGATATCTTTTTGAAACAAGAAACAAAAATCTCTGCCTGCAAAACTTTGTTCAGATTTGGTTAAATGCTGAGACACTAAGAAAAAAGATCTGCAGCTTTATACTGAAGTAATTGTTACATATGTACCATATATACATTGTGGCTTATAGAAGAGGTCAGGCTGGCTGGTGTTTTGAGCAACATGATCCAGTGGGAGGTGTCCCTGCCCATCGCAGAGGGGTTAGAAGATAGATGGGCTTTGAGGTCTCTTCCAACCCAAACTGTTCCATGGTTCTACGATACAGAAGCAGCTCTGAACATCAGGCCCAACTCTGGGATTACTCATATTACAATATTCTCTTTAAGATGTACACAAGAAGTTTGACAATTTTGGAAGATGAAGCCACACTTTTAAGAAGCCCCAGGGGTCACTGGCTGCTAAAATGACCCTTGTTAGGGTCAGATGGAGATTTCAGCATTTAGCCCATTGGCATGGCTTACTAGTATTTCTGTTAATCCTAAATGGTGTCATCTTAGTATATCGTTCCAGAAGGAACTGATTTGATGTTATTGGCTGAGATGTGATACGTTACTGGTGCAGGAGTGAGTTAAACCAATTGTCTCCCAGCATTAGTATTGATTGTAGTGATTGGATTAGGATGGTGTACCAGATCCTCCCACATTATCCTCCAATTTTTTAATATTTCTGCTAAAATATACTGTTCAAAGGGATGTATACGTTAAGGTTTGCCTTGAATTTGTTGTTGCTGCTGGCTATGTGCTGCTGAAAATATCTGTTAGCATTTGAAAGTCTGGTAAATTGTTCCCTTTAGAAAAAAGTATCTTTGATATGCTGTACTTAATCGAGGGTGCAAAGCTGCCAATGCTGCTGCTGGTGCTCAGCGATAAACTTCTCACCATCACCACTGTCTCCTCCTCTTTCTAGGTAACTCACTTATGGCACCTCATGCCTAGAGCTGAGACCCTGCTTCTTGAATCACCCACTGGCTTTGAAGGCTGTCTCCTGGTTTAGCTGGTGACCACTTGCAATTGGGTCAGTTTGAAACCACAGAGGCTGAACACCATTTTCCTCTCATGCTTTTGTATTTACGTGGTGTCGGTTTCATGAAAAGACCACTTGCCTACTACAGGGCAGCCTGAAACAACAAACCTTCCACTTCATCGAGTCATCACATCACTGAGGTTGGAAAAGACCTCTAACATCATCCAGTCCAACCACCAGTCCAATTCCACTGTGCCTACTAAACCACGTCCCAAAGACTTAGAAGAAATACAGTAATGAGAAGGCTATTTAAGGTATCTACTATGAGATATCTTTACAGGCTGCTAACATAAATCCATTTTGTAAAACCATAGGCTGCACTGTTTGGGGGACAGCAGACTGCTTTAACAAACAGCCTTGGCCACCAATGATCCTTTCACCTTCTGTACTCTTGAGCTGAAAAGAACATCTCTCACCCAGGTCTGATCCCTAAGAGGCTGTTCCTTGCTTGATGCAGGCAAGAAGAGAAATATACACACTTCTTTACAGGTAGCAGGCACTACTTTTCCCTTCTAGTAAAAGAAACACTGTCCTTAGAAGGGTCTTGAAGCAGCTTCCAGCTTAAGTCAACAGAAAGCCTTACAGACTTGGAGCTAGTCATTATACAGCAAGAGCAGGATACCTAGGCCAGACTCTTACACATAAATTGGATTGCTCTGTTGGCTTCACTGACTTCAACAGAACAAACTCATTTTTTATTAGCAGAGGATCTAGTCCACATAACATCAGAGCTTGCTGCAGCTGTCCTGAGTCACTTCAGCTATGAATCTGGCCAACAGACACAGAGGTTGCATCTGCCACTTCCAAATAAAATGTGCTTGTAGCACCAATGAAACGGCATCAGAGAAAGCTTATAGCGCATGTAGCATGTTAAATATTAACCACAATGCTCGCAGTCCTAGAAAGGTCTGATAAGCCATGATTAAACTTAATTATGGATTATTTTATATTGCTTACCTCTAAGCACTGTGGAAAATTGCTTCCTTTTAACTGCCTTGGCTGGCTTTCTCTGACCACACACATACCCCATGATTGATGTATTTGTTTACCAAGCTCCTTACTCCAATGCAGGCCGATTCTCCCTTTAATCAGAGGTGTGAATACCTTAATAGTTGTCAGACCCACATTAACCTCTTGATTAAAAGACATCCCCACACTTACCATTAAAGAAATACATGGAACAAAGCAAATTCATATTCTTACTATAAAACTCATATTAGGTCTTATTTTTATATACATATTAGTGTACTTGGCCCATTTAATCCAATTGTATCATACAACAGATACGGGTTTTTTCTTTTGTTTTTTCCCTCTTACCAATGAGTAGATGGAAGAAGTTTTGGTGGGTTGGTTTTTTTGCATTGCCTGAGGGCAAAAAGCTCCATGAACATCAGTTTTCACTTGACTTCCTTTGACTGCTTACCTACACTGGCTATTACGCTCTTTCACTAGAGCAATATTACCAATAAAATACACATGTCAGGATTCAGAAGCACAAACAAGTTCATCTGTGACATTAATTTTGCCTGGCAAATAATTCTCCTTGTTTCTGAAGCAAGAGCTTCAGTTTCTTGTGGATTCAAAGCAAATCCATCTTTAATTTGATGCCTCAGTCTTATTTTTCTTTCCCAATCTCATTAGAGTAAAAATAGCAAGGATATCCATATGATTAAAGACTTCATGCTCAAGAAAGCAATCTGGTCATAGTGCTCCTTAGCTTTATGTACTTCTTTCTATTTGACAACATTAATTTGCCATCTGTCAGCTCAGTTACATAGTTTACTTGCTTCTTGCTTGGCGTTCACCTCCCCCTTTTTCATTGTCAGCTGTTTTTAATAGTTGGGCCTCCTTGAATGGGCCATTTATGCAGATTTGAAACAGGAGAAATCCTACAAACTGACCATATGGGAATGCACTTTGTACTCCCCAGGCTGACATAGCCATGCACAGACCTCCTCCCCCTCCCATGCACCTCCAGCACTTAAAAAGAAATCAAATTTTCCATACCTCTGTAGCACCTTTCATCCAGGGGGCTCCAGAACATCTTATAGCAGATGCAAACAGCTGAATTTTGCTTTCTTGTCAGGTCTGCTGAGGTCAGCTGAATGGCACAAGATTTCCTGGGAGCTACGGTCAGCCCTAAGCATGCAATGAAATAAATGAAAGAAATCATTAAGGTCCCACATGGCCACTACAAAACAAGCTGAGGGTCTCCTATGGGACCATGTGCTTTACTACCTGGTCTCATGTGCAACACAGGTGCAACACACAGCTGATATTTGTCTCGCATGGACAGCTGCAATAACGGTTATGGACGTACTACACAACTGATTTCTCAGTCTTTAGTGATAACTGCTTGAATTCCTCAGAATAGTCCTTAATTCCTGAAAAAAAAGAACTAAGAAATGGTGAGAAGAATTGGGGGATGAGGTTTTGCTATCAAAGCATGTAGTGTTTTGGAGAGGAATGGGAGCATCTAATTTCCAACTTCCAAATCCTACCTGGTGGAGTGGCAGAATGAATTCATCAGGAAAACAATTGTTTTGAAAAACTCTCCCCAAAAGCCTGAAATTTTCAGAATCTTCTGTCAGTGCTGCTGCTTCATCAATATTACTGTCGAATCAGGATGTGTTGTCTCTGAAAATGCTTCCTTTGTATAATATTGAGCGATCTTGCAAATTATTAAGCATATCTTTAAAAGTTCTTTTATTACAATTAATATCTTCTGTGTTCCAGAATCCAAGGTAGAGAGTGAAGCCAAGCAGTCAGTGGCTCAGCCTTTGTATGGACAACTGTATTTCCCAGTTGATGAGGATAAGAAGGTATAAACTGAACTGAAATACCTTATTTTGGGGGGACAGAAGGCTTTTACAGCAGCATCTCTAGAGCATCTCAGACAGGGATGGATGCAGGAGGTGAACCTCACTCTAAAATTGACAGAACTCCATCAACAGAGGCAATTTTTACAGATCCCAAGCACTTAACCCTCCAAAACTCATCTCTCATGTTATGAATTACACTTACAAAAGGAGATACATTAGTTTATATAATCTGAAATCTTATTAATTTATCTGAATATGCAGCAAATCCAATTCTGTCCATAGTTTTTCTGTGTCATTTTTCTGCCAGTTGAAGAATTTCAGAATGTTCCAGGGCATAAAAAATGAGACAATGTACTTTTCTCCTGAGTAGAAAACCAATATTGAGACTGAATACTACTTAATTCATAGTGGAAAACAGAGTGGTGCACAACCAGTGCTCTGGCCAGGGGTTTCACCTGAGCACCCAGGCTGCTGAGCACTGCCCTTTCCCAGCCATTCTGACCCATGTTCTTCCTTCTCCACCTAAACTGTGCGAGGGGAAGTACGCTGAAAAGGATTTTCACCTTCATGAGTAACCCGAATTACCTGCAGATTAGTGAATTAAGTGGTTTGTATCTACAGGAAAATTCATTAATTCCAGAGCTGCCATCTGCTTTGTTCACACCCTGTTTTAGGACAAAGTGACATTTTCAGGACTCCTGACCAGTTTCCACTGGTGCTGATTTCCCCAGCTCCAGTTGCCTTCTCAAAAACTCACCTCCAAGTGATCAGTTAAAAATGCAAAAGCTTAAAATGTTTTAAACTGAAAAGAAATGTGCAGACATAGATCTAGACTACCTTAAGTCTAGTCAGTTCAAACATAAAGGGCCCTAATCCTTCCTCAGAGCCATGCAGGGAGAGTGGAAGGTAACACGTGGGTGTTAGTTTGGGTGATCTCCACCCACTTTGAACCTCTTTGCTAGATCAGCTCAGCAATCCAGCACAAAGGTTGGGCTACATCAACAGAGGGTGTCTGAACTCAGACCACACCGGGAGCTCAGATGAGTGTGGGTTTGCTGGCTTTGATCCACATCCCAGACGGAAAAAGGGCCACTGTTGGGGCAGGTCCTTGTCAAGAAGTTCTGCTGGGGATGGGGAGAGAAGGGTGATCCCTCCTAGGGTGGATTGGTCAGTGGGCTGATCTCAGGCAAGAGGTCAGAGGTGAAAATGGGCAACATTTTACGTTAGGATTAATATTTCCAAAAATGTAGAAATGACCTCCCAGCTCTGATAGCCCAACCTCATATAAACTACCATGAGAAGGTCACCCTAGCAAAGGGAAGTCCAGCTCTGAGACAGAGTTAAAGTAATACCTCCCGCACTGCTCTCCTGGCAGGAGCCCTGCCAGATGTGTGCCTGCCTCTGGGGCTAGAGCAGTCCTCTAATTTATAACAGTCTCCAGTTCTGCTGGAGGCCGATGCACAGCTTGTTTCAGACAGAGTTCAAAGGATGCCCCAAGCTGCTCTGCATGTGGGCTGGCTGCCGGCTGGCACCCAGGTCAGCAGCTGGCATCATCCATTTGCCACATTCATCCTCCAACCCCACCTGGGTCTGCCTAGTACAAATGGGGCTAGTGACCAGCTGGATGCTCTAACAGGCTACCAAACGGTCTCTGACACTTCCTCCAGGTACCCTGACAGGTAGTGCTTTGCATCACCTCTCTGTGACGTGCAGATACACTCAGGTTCACGCAGCTGCTGCAAAAATGTAATCTCACAAAGATATCCAAACCTAGTTTTAGGCTGACAAAGCTCATTCTACCATTGTATGGCAGATACTTAACTCAAACTTGATGCCAAAAGCAGTATTTAGGAATTTCAAAACATAACCACTGCTCCAAACGTTTCTCAGTATCAGCACATGTTGGCTTATCCACATTTTTAAGAGCATATTTTGGGGCTGTAAGCTCTGTACCAGTGGCCAAACACTGCCTTGTGTAGGCAACATGCTGGTATAGATGACAGAAGCTATAATGACATCAACACATTGGCCAAAATGAAAATAGTAGAGAAAAAGAACATCAGCATGATACTGTTGGCCAAACTTGGCAGAAATGTTCAGTTTAAGAAAGCTGAGCCATTTACAATTAGGCCTGGCAGCTTTGGGGACACATTGTCTTTATAGAGGCTGGTTTCATTTTAGAAGCTCATTCATTTGCACAGGGGTTTGGTGAACCAACCAGTCCTCCTCCTTCTCCTCTCTGGGAAGACTCATTAGCTACAGGGAAAATCAGTGCAAATGGGAGGTGTGTGGGATATGGGTAATTACACAGGCACCTTAGAAATAAATCATGAACGTACCGATGATATGAGTGGAAACCTGGAACTGATTCTCGTTTTAGCCTTGGAGAAGGTCTTCAGCAACACTTCTAAACTACAAAGAAAAGAAAAGGAAATTGACTTTAAAAACAACACTTTAATAATACCGAGGTGTTGACAAAACCCTCAGAGACCAAAGGAGCTCCACTTTGGATGGACTCACTGCCTGGGAAGTGCCTCCTGGCATCTGCTTGGGGTTTTGCTGTGGCCAATGTTTTGTTAGCTCAGTGACTACCTCTCATCATGTGTCTGGAGAGGATGCTGCCATGGAAAATAGGCTCCAGGGATACCACCCAGTTGGGAGGCTGCAGAGCCACGGTGCTTCACAGCATCGTGAGATGCGAAACAGGAGGTCAGGACTGCTGTATTTCTTGATAGGAGATCCCAGAGAGAAGCAGGGTGTGCTCTCCCGACGCATGTGTGCAGTCAGCCACACGTGCCTAGGGTGGAAATGTGAGCGCAAACTGCAAATCTGCTGTCTAGCACATAGTCTTTGGGTCTGTAGTATCTGAGATGCACTAGCCTCATGGTGCATGCACTGTAATGTTCAATGCATGCAAGCAGTGACTATCTACCCTAGAAATACCTGGGCTCTTGGTCACATTGCATATCTCAAAATACACTCAAAGTCCTCCTTTGTTTTTTAGCAGGCCATCTGACACCCAGATGTCCTACAGATGCAATGCAGTGTCAGTGCTAACAGGGATATAGTGGAAAGGGTGGACCTGTGAAATTCCTCTTGGTCACACCAGAAAAATTCAGATCTGGGAGGTTGAGGATGCTCTGCTGAAAGCCTGGTTACATTAATTCAATGCCCAAAGAACATCTGAGCTGGCTCCAATTGCAGAAGCCACACTTTCTTGAAAACCTCAGTTACTTCTAGGGCTCTGCCCTCTTCCCTTAAAGTTGGATTGTAGTTTTGAAAGCTTTTTAGGTAATGACTGTCTCATACGTTGGAGACATACATGCCTCAGCCAGCTGATCAGTAATACTTACGGAAGCCAAGCTAACAGTGATGTAAAAAAAAATCATATAGTTTATGTGTTAGGCTACAGTGCTGAGTGCTCACATTGATACTCTGCTCTCTGCACAAATGTTAGATCCAAAACCACGAGGGAGGGGCACTGGAGTTTCGAATTGAAACCTGTGTAACGCAATAAAAAAAGCCACAGAAAAACTCAACAGAACATGGTGGCCCAGGCTCATAGCTGATGCACTCTGCTACCTTTTGACTGGTTTTGATAAAATGTTGTTGTTTCCAGCTTGCTGAGATTCTCTCTCTGGTCCATGGCGCAGGCAGAGGTTTTAGAGGAATAGAATTACCCCAGCCATTTTACAAAGAAGAGCCGCTGAACTGAGTGCTCTGAGCAGAGGACAAGCAGCCGTGGCTCCAGGTAGCCACCTCATCATTTGTCATGTCAGACATGCTTAGGTGGCTTAAAGGAATTCATTTTCCATTTAATTTGGGAATTTTTCCCAGAAAGTCTCTACTCCTGAATACAAATAGGAGTTGCTTAGAATACTGTGTTGCACTTGGCTACCTTTTGGCACAACACTGAGTTAGACGAGTAGCTCCTGGGCAGGCCAGCCTGGTTCACTGCTGCAGTGGACATTTCTGTATTTACCCACAGCCATCCAGGATTTCAGGTTGCCAGAAGCCAAATGGGCTAGAGGTCTTTTGTAGGTATCTGCTAATTAGCTTTATGCCCAGAGAAGTCATGGGACCTCCATCCCTGGAGGTGTTCAAGGCCAGGTTGGATGGGGCTTTGAGCAATCTGATCCAGTGGGAGGTGTCCCTGCCTATGGCAGGGAGTAGGAACTGCTTAGAAGGTCCGTTTCAACCCAAAGTCTTCTATGATTCTACAAATCTATGACTCTACAATTCTATGATTCCTAATCTCGACCAATTTTCCTGGTGCCAGGCTCTTTGAACATGGGATATCAGGTGTTTACAAACAATATTGGTATTATTCAAGGAAGGAATCACTGCAAAGACAACTCCTACAGTTTATTGCCGCACCTAAGCAGCCTAATGCCGGCTTGCGCTGTTACACATTCAATTCCAGTGAAGTTCATCCGGCAAGGGTAGGAGCAATATTCACACTGGCAGAAATGTGACTTCAGATCTTGCAGTGTGATAGATCAAACCATAATCTAGCAGCTGAGGTAATGCTTCAATCCATTCTCTAGAGTCACTGATTATGCAGTGGATTATGACCATAAGGCCATAATGCAATTTATTTATTACAGATAAAACAGGTTGTGCAATGGATATATGCAAATAATAATGAAGACTTTTGTGCAGGTGATGAGTACATAGGTGCTGTTTCAATCTTTTCTGTTTGTAGCTATACAGGTACAGCAAGTAAATGCACTAATCCCTTCAACATCTCAAACAGACTTCACAGCCCAAAAAACCTCATCATCTATGTTCCACACTTACATATCCTATGTGATACCACAGGTGCCTCTGCTCACCTCTCTCCAGCTACAACCCACCATCAGGCATAGTGCAGGACACCTGCCAGTTCCTGACCCCCATCCCTTCCCACCACTGTGAAATCCACAGCACCAGGACTTGCTGTATTTTAACTAGAGGGATAGAGGTGCTGCACTTACACATATTTTGGTCCAGACCTGCTATTTCAACCTGCTAAAAGGGAACAAAAACCCCATAAATAACAATGTTCTACAGAACTCCTCATCCCTAAACATGCTGCCTTCCTGCAGAGCAGGGTCCCAGCAGGGACTGCAGGGGAGTGGTGTGCAAGGCAGGCAGCAAAGCCCAGCACTGCTCCCATGATCTGCTTCTCACTGCCCACATCCCTCCCCATGTCTCCCTCTCAGCTTTGCTTTCCTTAAAAATTTCAAAGCTTCTTTTGCATTGTGGTTGATTTTCACATGCAACATAAAAACCTGTGTGCTGGGAATACTGTGGTTAAGACATGGGACTATTAACATTGTGGAAACTGCTTGGGGTTTGTTTTTCTTTTCCTTCCCCCTTTTTCCCTGTTATGAACTAAATTTTCCACTTCTTCGGTATTTTGGCACTTAGAACTTGTTTGGCCAGTTAAGAGAAACAAGGGCAGAAGGGGTCACAAAAGAGATCTGTTTTGAAAACTGAGCAGAAGTCTCTTGCAAGCTCTCGGCCAGGATTTGAGCAGGTAATCGGGGGTGTAAAGACTTCCACATCCAAGCATTCAGCTGCTGGAAACTCACATGGCTGTTACTCATGACTCTCCACCCCTCAGCCTAGCTGCCGTTGCCCTCACACCCTGTTTCCCAGCCCATCCCTCTTCCCAGAAGCTTGCCTTCACCCATCCCTGACCTCTCCTATGGCTTTTTGCTGGCTCTCATTCAAGGGCCTTCTCCAGGCCATCCCATGTCCACATCCTTCTCCCAGCTTTGAGGTGACTGTTAGCTCTTACTGCTGTCCACAGTCCTACTGTTGGAGGTCCTCACTGCTATCTCCCTGCGTGGCTGATACCATGGATGCTTTTGCATCCTAACCACTGGAGAGGCACAGCTGCTGTAGATCTCTACACAGGATGAGACACCACACGGTGTCTTCACAGTGAGCCACAATCCATCCCACTCCATAATGAAGACAGGTAGAATGAGCCAGTTCACTGTACTGGTAGACACTCACCATCAGCATATGCTGTACTCTTTGAAAACAACCCCAAACCAAATATTTTAATGCCATTAGAGATTAGGCTTTTTTCAGTGGTTCTTACAGATCTCTCTTAGATCAGATCAGATAGCAGACTAATTTGTCTTCTAAAAGATCAAATTATTTGCATCGAATAATAGAAAGACAAAACACATCTTCTTAGAAGTGCATTTTCCCATCAATGGGTCCTATTATCACACTATCAACCACTACAGGACATTCACCCCACCATGCCTTGCCTTTATCTTCACACATGTTGAAGGAAGAAAAAGCTAATATTCCTGTCCTATTGCCCAGAAACCTAACTTGCACAGAGCCAACACGCAGCCCAGGAGATCATGCGCTGCTGAGGGCCAAGCCAAGAAGTCCCCAGACACTCACCCTCTTCCAAAGTCTCTCTCTGCTTCCTAGGAAGTAGCACTTGTTAGAAAATAGCATTTTGTTTTTAAAAAAGCAAGACATGATTTAACATGGTTTGGGGTTATGATGGACAAAAAGCTGGACACGAGCCAACAACATATGGGCTGCTTCAAAAGTGTGGCTAGCAGGGCAAGTGAGCGGATTCTGCCCCTCTGGTTCACTCCCAGGAGACCCCACCTGGAGCCCTGCATTCAGTTCTGGAGTCCTGAGCACAGGAAGGACATGGAGCTGTTGGAGCGAGTCCAGAGGAGGCCACAGAGATGATCCGAGGGCTGGAGCACCTCCCCTTTGAGGACAGGCTGAGAGAGTTGGGGTTGTCCAGCCTGGAGAAGAGATGGTTCCAAGGAGACCTTAGAGCAGCTTCCAATACCTGAAGGAGGTCTGCAGGAAAGATGGAGACAAACTTTTTAGCAAGGCCTGTTATGACAGGACAAGGGGAAATGGTTTTAATCTAAGGGAAGGTAGATTTAGACCGAATATAAGCAAGAAATTTTTTACAAGGAGAGTGGAGAAACACTGACACAGGCTCCCCAGGGAAGTAGTGGAGGCCACATCCTTGGAAGCATTCAGGGTCCATTGGGCAGAGCTCTGAGCAGCCTGACTGAGTTGAAGGCGTCCCTGCCTCTGCAGGGCAGGTCGGCTAGATGGCCTGTAAAAGTACCTTCCAAACCCAAGCATTCTATGATACTATTAAAATATAAAATAAACAAAAAAATATTATATTTCTTATGATCTTGACCTGTATCTCCTGGACATTTCAATTTGGTTGTATTGTGTTGCTCTTCAGTCTTTTACTCTTCATCAACGGCTCTGAGATGTCTGCGTGCAGTCTGTTTCTAAAGGACTTGGGGCGCTCATGTCTATTCCAAAACATTTCAAAACAGACTAACACGAGAGCGATTTGAGCTCCCAGTCTCTGGGCTGTCTGCAAAGTGCCTGGCGAAGTGCTGTTTTAGGCAGATCATAATTAATAATTAGCGTTATTTATAATGGGGCCTGCAGAACAGAATTGAAAGTGTCATCAGATTTTACATCCAAAATATTGTATGAGCTAGTCCTTTCTAATTCCCAGGCATTGCTGTGGGAAGATACAATTGCACATGTAAATAGTTTCCCATGCCTCCTCACCGTGTGCGTATTTCGCATGTGTAGAGCATATGGGAATGTACGTAGGGCCTCGTTGGAAATGTAGTGTGTGTGTAAATTGTTGCTTGTCTACATCTGTGTATCTAATTGCATGTGAAAATCGCTACTTTAGTTGCATCAATGAAATACAACTTTTTGAAAATACAGCTTGCATATGTTTCTCATTCATTTTAGTGAGGCACAGGATGATCCAGTCAAAAAACAGTAGCTAAGACCAGATGTTCTTCTGTTCCTCCAGCGTGAGAGAAGCAGCTCAGCCTTCTGAAACTCAGAGCTCCTTAGCTTAGGATACTTGCAGTATCATGGGAGAGAAAGATCATCTCCTTCAGTGGCCTCTTCTTCCAAGGACCCAGACCTACTCCCAAATGGTGTAAATAGCAGGAGTTCACCTTTGCTTCCCATAATTTAGAATCAAGCACCAAGTCTTCTTCAAGTGCTGATGAGCAGAGGCTGGAAATGCTGTGCTGTGGTCATTCTGTGGGTTTTGAGGCAACCAGAGGATACTCCTGGGGACCATCCTGGCCAGCTAAGGCTGGACACATGGCAGAGGTTCAATGTAATATAGGATGGGAAGGTAACTCATCCAGCTTTGCCAAAGGTGTCATTTTTAAGCTATATTCCTAATTTCTAAACAATTGAGCCTTAAAGATATTTAATAGCCCCTTGAATTTTTCCACAGCTCTGCTGCTGCTGTGGTCATATTTCCAAACTCAATGTATGTCTTACTCCTACACTTAAAACATTCACTTTTCATTTAAACCTGCAGGAAAAACAAAATCTGGCTTGCTTTCAAATTATTGGCCAAGCTCAAAGAGACATCCCAGCCCTTTATGGGGTGCAGATAAAAGAGCTCACAGTTCCTGCTCTGCCAGGAAAAATGCTCACTTTCTGTGAAAAACATTAAGAAATCAAATGAAGAGCTTATTAAACTTTTAGATGCATGAATTTGCGAATTGGACAACGATGCGTGTATATGTCAGACCCTTAAGATGAGATGGTGCCTGTCATAAACTGCTGCTGGATGCATAAATAAGACTCACTGTGCTCTCCCCCAGTCGTATTGAAGTAGGAGCTCGAGCTGAAAGCACTCTTTATAAGGATCAGCTGCAAAGATTTATGTGGAAGAGCCTTTTCTTTAATTACCAGCTTGCTGAGACTGACAAAGTATTTGATAGCTTGAAGCCTGAAGCCTGAGAGCCCGGCTTGTGTGGGTATTTGTCAGTGATTGTACTTGCTTTGCTATTTATTTTTCAGTGCCCCAACCTGCAAGTGCCCTCCCACGCCATTGAGGAAGGACCTTAAGTGAAAGCAATCTTCTCCACACTCTCTTACCTTCCGTCTCTTCCAAAAACCTCAAACAAAATCATTTTGGTGCTTTATTCTAGGACGTGTTAACCTAACCCTCCACTTTTCGAAGAAGCATTAGTCACCCTAATAGTTATTCTAAAGCATTAGTTATTCTTCTGAAGAGAGATGTTTTAGTTGGCAGAGGTGCTCACTGGCCATTGCAGGTGTTGGAAGTGTAGTTGTACCCGAGGGAGTGATACCTATTAAAAAACACTCCTTCTTACCTATCAGTGATATGAGGTTATTTTCACAAGTAATTGTAGGCTATACAGGGAAGACAAGTTATCTCAGTGCTTATCTGCCCAAAGGACCTATACTGCTGCTTCTAATAAATGCGTGAGCAGCTTTGACTTGCAGAGCCTGCTCTAAGTTTGCAGATGTAGCAGCTACATAAATGCTTTTCACTTCTTACTAGTAAATGCACTATATTTGATCTGCACACTGAGACAAAGCAATGCCTCAATTTATAAATGCAAATATGCCAATAGGGCTGCTGCACATGAGAGTCTGAATGACCCCAGGTTTACATCCAAAGGTGCAGCAAGCATCTGCAAAGTTACTCTGGGAGCTGTGTGAGAAAAGAAGTTTACATTTTCTCCTTGATCAGGCAAAGACTATACATGCTCAGACAGAGAATATTAAAAATTCATACCTATTTGTAAGTCTTCCTAACTGACCACATCAAACAAAGATGTCAGCTAAAGATTTGCATGATAGTTCGCATTGTTTGTCCTCAGAGTCAGGTGCATGATAAGACCAAGAGACCACTTATCTTGGAATACATGGCTTATGACACTACATACTTTATTCTTCCTTTCTCTTAGTATGACTATATCCAACTAGCTGATATTCCAAATACAGCTTACACAGAGCATTTGAAATATTCAGAAACTTTATCTGTACTTTAGTGCATATATTATTTTCTCCTATATTGGATTTTACCTAGGATGTGGGCATCGAGGATATGAACAAGTAAGATATTAAAATGTTTGAGTCAGACCACGAAGGATCTGAAATACTTGACAACCACCTGTCATGAACCCTAAAACATCACAGATCAGTCTGCTCCATTCACAGAGAGCTCACGTGTCTATAGATTCCATTAGGCTTTTCTCAGCCTGTTTGACCCTGCAGCATAACCAGCTGCTCTTGGAGCTCCCTCGGGCTCCTTGGAGCAAGCTGCTGTCCTCATCTTCAGTGTTTCAGTGTTCCAATTCCATACAGCCCTGCTTTACAAGACGGCTTGGGCCAAGAGTCTCATCTTTGCTCAAGGACTTTCCTCTGACACATTCCTCAAGGCAGTTAGCAGCCCTTAACTCCACAGCTTGCACATTCCATGCTGGGTTAGAGAGCAAAATCCCAGGGATGAGAGGGATTATGGATTTGCCAAAAGCAGCCCTGGGTAAGAGGTCATCTTTGATATCACCGCGTGACCCATTTAGGTACTCTGGGTGTCTTCTGATAGCACAGAGGAGACCTCAAAGCACTACACTTCCATAATTCAAGCCACAGTGTTTTAGGGTGCCCCCTGGTTTGTCTCCCTCATCTTCTTCGCACGAAGAGCAGCCCCTGGATCCAAAAGAGGACACACTATGAGGGAGTGATCGTAAGAGTGTTTCCTATCAAGTTTCCACATTTCTGCATCTCATCTGAACATTTTGCCACATATTCCTTTCCCAAGTTTTACATGGCAGTTAACATGACCTAAAAATCATTTCTAAATGCCCTGGGACATTTTCCATTTGCTGTGCATGACTCAGCAACCCCATAAAGATGAGAAGAAAATCACCTTAACTGTCAGATTTCACCAGATGCCCACCTGGCTGACTCTATCTCTCTAGCACTCCAAGTGATGGAGTGCAAACCTGACGATGCCATGTACCTTGAAACAGTGCATTAATTAATTTCAGAATGACTTCCTAAGACTCAGCAGCCTTCAACCAAGAAGCAAGTAGGATCTGGCAGAACGGTGGTCGGACTCTCCCTCTGCTCATTCAGAACATGTTACTGCTGGTGCAGGAAGTCGACCAGTAGCGCCTGCTTCCAAGGAAAACACTCACTTTACTGTATCTGGTGTTTTGAAATGTATGAAAATAAATTATTTATTATCATGACTTTAGGGCTGAACCTGTTTATATGGGCTTGCATCTGTCTGATCTGAAGACTGAGTCACTGACTGACTGACAGACACACTCTTGGCTGGTCCAGTTACTTACATTATGTCCATACTGTTCCAACAGCTTAAATAAAAATAGCAAGCTTGAAACTTCTCCTCTGTTGGCATTTCTTCATAGAGACAGTGTTGCTTAAAGAAACATCAACTCACTCTTGAAGGGGTCAGATATGCAGGGCGAAATGGTAGAATTAATGGTGAGACTCCCTGGCTGCAGATTTCCAGCCCAGCTATAGACCCCTCATCAGCTGTGCTGGATGCCAAGAGAATGGACGAGGAGGTTTGGACAACATGTGAATCGCTTCAGAGCTTCCAGCAAAATATCAGTCCATGAGAATTAAAATTCTACTGAAGTTCAAAACTTGCAGCCCTTCTGGCATTGCCAGCACTTCCACATCTGGCAGATGGGGCAAACTCCAGTGTAGTATTTCCACAGACACCAAGTTAATTCTTTTTCCTCCTTTTTACTTTGTACACCCTCAGATCCTGTGAAGATTGAAGTAGGAGCTGCAGATGAGACTCTTGGAGAGGGAGCGTGATGCAAGTGTGGGCTTCTGAAGCAGAACTCTCACATTCCTGTGCAAGGTGCTTCTGTTATATCATACATAATTGCAGACTCGGAATAGAAACATCCTTTTCTTCACTATCCCATCGAGCAAGGTACAAAAGTCCCACATCTCAGTGCAGAATAAAGGCATTTGAGGTTGAATTTGAGTAGTTCCCTATTTGTAGACATTTAATTTTTTATGCTATCAGTGTTATTTTTTCATTTCTTGCTTTTCTATTAGTTTGCAACCTTTAAAACTGCATTTCCTGAATTTCTTTTTCATCTCATCATTACATCAGCAATGTTATCTGGAATAATCCGTTCTATTGAGACCATCAGGTGTGAGCAAACAGAAGGCTATCTGAGTAGACTGGACTCGATGGTCCAATGGGACTTTTTCAGCCTGGTGATTCTATGATTCTATGATTAGACAGAGAGATGTCAAAAGGCCCCAGGCAACAGGTAAAATGTTGGTACTGTTCTGCATTTGCTTGATGAGGTAGGAACTGAATGCGATTGACAGTAAATGCTGCATCCTATAAACAAGCAAAAACCCTTGGCACGATCGGCAGACAGCATTCCCTTGGGGCCGGGGTCCAGGCCCACAGATGGCTTTTGTAGGTTGTACTATAGCCCTAAACACCACAAAATCCTACTAGTGCTGCAGCCAGCAGCAAGTAAGCAAGAGCAGCCTCAGACATTTTGAAGGTCAGAGGCAAGACTGCCATTGTTGTGCAGAGGTACGGTGTTAGAAGAGACATTAGTCACCCCAGAGCCTCTTCCTGGAGACCTTAGAATCATAGAATCACCATCAGGTTGGAAAAGACCCACCAGATCGTTGAGTCCAACCGTTCCTATCAAATACTAAACTATGCCCCTCAGCGCCTTTAGTATGGCTACTAAAGATACCATGATAAGAAAGGGATAGTCCTAGGGATAAGTAAGCCTTCTACCTCTCCCAACACTTCAAAAGCTATAATTCCTTATCTGGCACATCCTTTTGATAACTGTTCTGTAATATCTTGAGACCACAAAGGATTAACCATGTGTACTTACGCTGCAATACACACCTGAGTGTCTGTCTGCCAGGAACCAAGCGAAAAACAAATCATAGCCATGCCTTACTTCTAGATTGAGTTGTTAAGTATTTTCAAAACACTCTGATCAGACAGGCTGAGAGAGCTGGGGTTGTTCAGCCTGGAGAAGAGAAGGCCGTGGGAACATCTTACAACAGCTTCCAGGACTGAAAGGGGCTCCAGGGAAGCTGGGGAGTTCAAGGAGAGTGGGGATGGAATGAGGGGCAACAGTTTCCAGCTGAAAGAGGAGAAATTGAGATGAGGTTTTAGGAAGAAATATTTTCCTGTGAGGGTGGGGAGGCCCTGGCCCAGGTTGCCCAGAGCAGGGGTGGCTGCCCCATCCCTGGAGGTGTTCAAGGCCAGGCTGGATGGGGCTTGGAGCCCCTGATCCAGTGGGAGATGGTCCTGCCTATGGTAGCAGGTGGAACTGGATGGGCTTTAAGGTTCCTTCCAACCTAAGCCATTCTATGATTCTATGCTTCTATTAGAAGCCTAAACATATCAGATGGGCTACAGTGAATACTGTGACTTGCCTTTTGTCTCAGAAGAACTCTTAAATCAGTAAGAACAGTTGCTCGTAACAACACAGTTTTTTTCCACCTGAAGGTGATACTAATTTTTACGTAACAGAAACAAATGTCTAATCACAGTTTCTCCATTGATTTCACAAATTTTTTTTTTTAAGGAAGAAGAAATGATTCAGTACCTTCTGGACTTCTGTGACTGAGAAGAACATGCAAAGATGAAGAGGACCTGCTGCTTAACACACATACCTTGGAGCAACAGCCAATATCTAAGTGAATTATAATATTCTCCACTCGCTCTGCACTTGCAAGCATGGAAGACTATGAGTAAGATGTGTGTTTGTGGTCAAGGAGGTATGCAAGCTATGCTCTGCGTGGATGGAATATGCCTGGTGCTGAAAGCTGTGGGATGGAAGAATGAATGCAGTTGTATTGGGAGCAGGAGGAATGCTTACAGTATTTTGTGTCCTCAAATGTGGATTAGCTTGGACAGGGATGTAAGGTGGGAAAGACATATCCTGAACACCTGTTTCTACATCTGTTTTTTTTTTTTTTGCTCGTTTTGGTGGCAGCAGACCTTGCTTCACACTCTCTGTCCTTATTCTGAGCTCAGGTCCTTTCCATTTCATGCAAAAATATTTTCTCCTCTCATGAAAGTCAGTTGTGTTTCTAAATGGGGAGAGGCTGAGGGGGGACTGGTGCCCACGTGCACGTGTTAAGGGTGATGGAGGCTAGATGCACCTCCACCTGTGGAAGAACCAAGGAACCAAACCTCCTGCTGCTGCACCGAGTGCGCTCCACGTCTGCTAATGTCCTTTGTACTGGTGTTTGTTGCTGCTTTCCTTCCACAGCTCAAGCTGCCACTGAAGTCAGTGGGAATTTGGTCAAGTCAAGGTATTTGGGATGGACTCCTTAGGGAATTAAGGCAGCCAGATTCTCAAAGTCTCATGTAAAATGAGCATGCAATGAGTAGGCAAACAGTGCTATTCTCACTTTTGTCAGCAAAGGGAAATTTAAGTGATTTATCAAGAAGCTAAGGCTAAAACTCTCTCCAGAGGCAACGGAATTATATGCACTTTCACTGACCTCTGAAAATACATGATTTATGGGAATACCCACTTATTTACCTAAATTCCCACAAACTGACCTGAAAAAATTAGCCCTTGATCTGTAGTGGCAAGGGACTCCACAGAGGTAAATTCACTGAAGGAGAAAGGAGCAAAAATAGAATCAAAAGAAAAAGTAATATTTTAAAGCAGAAATACATTGAAGGGTTAGAAAATAATTTGTACTAAGCAGTGTAACAGAATATCACTTGGCAGTGTTGTCAGGCTGTGGATGGACAGAGAGACTTAGGGCTTCAAGCTAGTTTGGCTTGGCTGTTGGTAATCAGGAACATGAAAGGAAATTTGAAAACACAGAAAATAATAATTTCAACTCGGAAATGCTGCAGTTCCATAGACCTGTAGCCACATGCCTGACCATCATTCCCAGGGAACCTCCGTTTGCAGAGCTGCTGGGCTTGATGAAGTCACACTCCACTTCGAAAATTAATGTTTTACAAGATGGTTACGCCACCTCATTGCTGTGCTAGGTTGCCAGTACTCTCTCATGGACCACAGAAACCTCTAGACTGCATAGTTTAAGATAAACCCCCTCGTAAAAAAGCTTTGTGTTCTCTTATGGTATTTCTGCAAAGGTCACAGGACCTTGACTCTCAAGGTGCCAAATAAAATAATATAATGCAGTAGACTGGACAGTATGTAGTGCCCCTGTCTCAGAAAGATGAACCATAGAATCATAGAGTGGTTTGGATTGCCTTAAAGCTCATCCAGTTCCACCCCTTGCCATAGGCAGGGACACCTCCTACTGGATCAGGGGCTCCAAGCTCCATCCAACCTGGCCTTGAACCCCTCCAGGGATGGGGCGGCAACCACTGCTCTGGGCAACCTGGGCCAGCAAAGCAAAACATTTCTCCCTAAGATCTCATCTCAATCTCCCCTCTTTCAGCTGAAAACTGTTCCCCTAATACTATCCCTGCGCTTCCTGATCAAGAGCCCCCTCCTCAGCTTCCCTGGAGCCCGTTTCAGTCCTGGAAGCTGTTCTAAGATGTTCCCACAGCCTTCTCTTCTCCAGGCTGAGCAACCCCAACTCGCTCAGCCTGTCCTCATAGGGGAGGTGCTCCAGCCCTCAGATCATCTTCTTTGCCCTCCTCTGGACTTGCTCCAATAGATCTCTGACTACCCTGAAAAGTTTTGTTCATTCTGTTAGATCTGAACTTGAGATCCAGAGGGTGCAAATGAAATGCACAGGGCTGTTTATCAGCCCCCACAACAAATGCTAGTTCTTAAATTTTCTTTGGAAGAAGGCTAGATGAAATTTAACCTTCCTGCTTACAGTCCCAGCACAGCCGGCTCCCTTGAACTCAGTCAAGAAATATGAACAAAACATGCTATTTCAGACACCAGATCCCAAATGCCTGCTGCTCTACGTGGAAAGAAAATAAGACAGACCACTGTCAGTTTTGATGTGCAATGCTTGAACTGATCTAGGATCTTGTATACATCATGGAACTGCGAGTATAAAAAGCAAAATCCCAGAAGTCATCAAAAGTAGATCAGAACAAAATCTATAAATTCATTTATCTAGAGAATGAAAATTTAGTGAGGCCATATCCCTTGGTGGTTATGAACCAGGACTGGACGTGCTGTCATGCCTCAGAGGTCTAATCTGAACTTAGTCGTTGATCTCCTTATGGTGTTTTAAAGTAAAGAAGCCATAGAGTCCATCAGAATCAGACTGTGAGAGCCTGAAGCCAGATTTGGATCTGGACTCTGTGGGTTTGGCTTATTTCTAGGCGTAAGTGCAAATGTGTTTGGTGGTCTGATTCAAGTCTCCAGCAAACAGGTGAGTTGGCTTTGTTCAAAACCACTGTATAATTCTGCATGATTGGCACCTTTCACTTTAAAGAAGCCTGAGCTGCATTAGCCAGCAATGAATTAAATTGGCAAATGCTTGGGGAGGTTTGTAAAGCAGTTGGCTCTGTTTGAGGCTCAGATTCTCTCATTTTCATGAACACAAACCCACACTGGAATAGAAAGCGAAAGAATAAACTACCTACCCAGCATCTGATAGTAAGAAGAATGCCATTCTTCTTAAAAACCAACAAAAAAAATCCTTCTTAATGTGATAATCTTACAATAACTAATTATTTCAATGAACAAATGACACCAAGACAAGAAGTATCCTGGAGTTGGAGGCGTGAACTTTCAGCTGGTAGGTCAATGGTAACATATCTTGTTTGAACAAGCCTGACAAAGATCTGCTGAGCAATATCCATTGGGGCCAACAGTGCTTGGCCGTCTGCATTGTGGTGGAGAGATAGACTTGGATAACAGTGTCACTCACTCCTTCCCTGACACCAGCCAAGCATAATGAACCATGGCCAAAGACTTCTTCAGTATGATGGCAAGAGTGATATGCTGAAAAGACCTAAAAATGATTGCTACGGATGAATTAGAATGAAATAGTTGCATTAACAATGATCTGAGAAGGCATGTCCACTGCTGAAGCCAACGCAACCCTGTTCCAACCCCCCTTTTCCTCCATAACAACCTTCTTGCTGTGTTTTCATGTATGCAGAAAAAATTTACACAAGTACATCCAGCCCACAGCAGTGTTGAGGGATGTCTGCACCACAGACTACAGCATAGTGCCGAGGTATCTGGATCAGCTGTAAATGAGCTAATGGGAGTACCTCTGGCCATGCAACTGCAGCTTCAGAATTTGCTCTGCGTAACTAGTTTCTATTGTTATTTTTATTACTGCTAATAATAATGCATCAGCAGTGTAACAGCTTTGAGTTGTTTAAAGCCTGGGACCTGCTGATTTAAACACAAAACACATCTGCCCCCCAAACTTCTGAAGTAAGATCAGACACAGCCAGTGAATATAAAGAGATGAACAGGCTGAGTACAAAGAAATCAACAGAAGGTTTACACCATGTTGGTTCTCACATGAAATCCTTGCTGCTATGAAAACCAAAGATTGGCTGAAAGTGAAGACAAATGGGAGAAGAGACAACTACATCAGTTTTTCTATTTTGAAGAAGAGTTTTGGCTGCTCTCATCCTAAAATGGGGAAATAAAGTTTCACTGGATGCGTTCAGTAAATTCTAATCTTTATAAGAAACTAATATACGAAGAGGTGTTCTCTTGTGCACAAAAAATCCAGCCTGAACTTTTCAGAAGCAATTGCTATTTTAACCATTTCAAAAACCTGGCCTAGAGCACCTGACTTTTTGACAGTAAAAGAGAGATCTGCAATATCACTCAGAAAACTTTAATCCATTTTCAGGCAAAGGTCATAGCATCAGGTCAACACCAAATTTCTAAGACTAAACTTCCTTCTAGTTTGTATTCTTCCTGGAAACCGACTAACAACAGGGTTGTATGAGGCAGCCAATCATTTTGGCTTTGGGCAGTGTTTGTGAGCAGGGTTAGCCCAAGGGAAGAGCAGCCCAGCCCTTGTAAGCTCCACGTTTCAACAGGAAGAATAGATTCAACCCAAGGAGTCTGGTTCATCCACAGGCTAGTAGATATCTTTTAAATCAGCTAAGAACATCCTTAGCCATGAGGAGGAACTCAAAAAAACCACCCCAAAAAGTAAGACCGTAATCATCATGGACCAGGACAAGGAGGATGTGATAACTGAGGATGACTTCCAAATGTAACTAAAGAAGAGAAGTAAAAGGATACTGCACAGTCCAGCTTGGTGATGATAACAAATTAGTGTAGATTAGCATGTTTCGCAGTTCCTATGTGTTGGTTTGGCACTATGAAAGAAACCTTAACATGTTATGTGTCTGGAATGTGCTCAGAAGCTGAAGGCAGCCACATAAAATAGATTGAAACTTCTCTACTTGTAACATTAGCAGATGGCTGTTACTAGTCCTCTTTCTCTAATGCATCTTAGAAAACAGCTTTTAAATTTATCAGATCTTGGACATACAGCATGGGTAAAGTTCCAGTAAGTAGCCGTTTATTTTATAAGGGGATTTAAATATTGTAAAACTGAATAAAATGCAGGTGTTGGCATTACAGACAAGTGAACCTTGTGCAAGCTCTATCAAGACAAGCCTTCAGTATTAAAAAGGCTTTGTACAGTTTGCGCTGCCTCGGTGGAGGAGATAGATTTTTGGATCATCTAATGCAGCATCTTCCTTTGCATTACGAGACCCCAGATTCAAACCTCTGCTCTGTTTGCACACCAGGGAAGCACATGCAGTAATACAGATGGTGGCCATATTTACATCTGCACAGTTTTGTTAACTTTGAAATTTCACTGGATGAGTTCAACCACCAGATTGTCCAAACAAGAATAATTGCCATCTAGTGTTTGGAGTTGCTATGCTTTCTGAGAAGCATGGACACTAACTCCATGTTGTGCTACTATTCAGGTGCGATATTCCAGGGATGATGGGATTAACCAAAAGAGGAGCAGAAATACATGTGAAAAATAGATCCACTGATTTTTCACACTGGATTTTGGTAGCAAGGAAAGAGTTGTAGCTACCTCTTGGCAGGCTTCCCCAGTGATCAAACCCAAACCTTCTGGGCCATGCAGAATCAGCCTCCTCAAAAAAAAAAAGAGGGATTACATGAAAACCTGACAAGGTTTAAGTTTTAAACAAGGTTTAAGGATGATAAAGCACCACCTACATCTGTTCATTGACACTTGATTTACACCAGTAAAAGTGAACAGATAACCAACCTAATTCTAGTTAATTATTAAATATATAATCAGTGTAACCATGCCCTCTAGAGGACTAAGTTTACCTTCATAGAGTCAAAACCAACCCTTGGGGCTGAACACTCTCAAAATCTGGGGGAAAGATGTTTTGGATACTTGTAGTTTCCTTCCCTACCTGAATCTAGACATGAATCGCAATTTCCTCCCCAGCACCATACCCTACAGTGGATTGAACCAACCCCACAAAATGGTGCTGGTAGGTGACTTCTAACTTTTGTACCCAGCTGGCGTCTCTGCCAAACAATTGATTTAGCTAATCCAAAGACTGAAGGACTGATCTAAAGTCTTATGCTCTACCAAAGGGAAGGACACTTCCATAGACATTCAACCACTTTGTGAGGCCTGACCCAAAACAATATGTTGAGCATTAAACAAACAGCATTCATTTTCTTACCTCCTGCTTTCCACATCTTCCTTCCTTTTCTTTTTTCTGCATTCACTGGCAATTTCCCCAGGTTTCCATGGGCAGCGTGGTTTACATTCCAAGTTGGCTTGAGATGCAAAAATGAGAGTGAAATCAATCTGTGTGAAGTTTGTTTGCCATGGCTGTGATTGCCCAAGTCAGATGGGATTCTGGTGGCAAAATCAGCTAGCTCTGTCCATGGGTACTCAGTGCAGGCTCTAGCACAGTCCTGAAGGAGCCAATAAATGCTTGTGGAGTCAGGTCTGAAACACTTTTGGCCTGAAACGTCCACAATTCAAGATCAGGAACTCACCACCATGAGCATGTTAGCTGTAAACCATCAGCTGTGCTGGCTTAGAAAAACAAATTTTGGACGGGAACAGAGAAAGGATCAAAGTCACAAGCTCATGGTAGACAACAAAAAAGAAATTCTCCCTCATCAGTTCAGTAAGTTTCTGCTATGGTTGGTCCTGCAGACCAGCCTAGGTATGTAGGACAGTAGCCTCCATTCAGGCAGTGGAAGGACAAGGAGACAACAGGGAAGACACCCACTTGCCTTCTACTGTCTATTTTGACATCTTTCCATGGCATTTTAGCTTGGGTCTCAAGTTAACTGCTCCCCAGTAGCTGAAGGGACAAGTGTAATTACAGTGCTGTTGTATTTCAGTTGCTCTGTTGAGTAATCCCAGAACAGCTTAGATGAGGGATTTTCAGAGCCTGTACCATTAGCTTTGCTTTTCTTATTGAGCTGTTGGGATGTTAGACACCAAATATACTGCAGCTGTCAGACGTCGGTTTTCAAATCCACACCGTGGATGTTTTCTTTTTAATCCCGCTTTACTGTTTTCTTTGTTTGACTTTTCGTCCCATAAAAGAATATGTATTTTTTTTTCCTTGGTCACTTCCACTCTGCTGACCTGGTTTCTTGTCTTCCTTTGGAAACATTTAGGTGTCTCGGCAATGGAGAGGATGAATCAGTGACCATACAGCAGGTCTAGGAAAACCCCAGCAGAGAGAAGTGTGCAGGGAGCAGAGAGGATAGCAGAGCCTTTGGAAACAGCCCGGCAAGAAAGGGTGCTTAGCACTTTCCTTTTCTCTCTAAATTTTCATTAGCAGCCAGTATTGCTGCTTAGAGCAAACCACAGAATCACGGAATCGTAGAAAGGCTTGGGTTGGAAGGGGCCTTAAAGATCATACAGTTCCACCCCCCATTACGGACAACTTCCATTATATCAGGTTGCCTGTGCTATTTTGTTCAGGAAGTTCTTTGTGATCGTTTAGATGAGAAAACTCTAAACAGTTTAGTAGCAACTAAAAAAATACATAATAATGCAAATTTTCCAGAAGTAGGAAAGTCTTGGCATATTGGACAGTGAAGGATGATTTGTTGGGAAGGTGGAGATCCAGCCCTCAAAGGGGCTTACTTAGGTTTTAGTTCATTCTTGGGAACACCAGCTGCCATCTCGGGATCACGTTTCCACGGTTCAGTGCTTGGTCACAGCCTACTGGAGATACGGCCATTTGCTTTGTCACCTACAAACGCACCTGAGAAATAGGCAGAGATTTGTAGATAGTTCAATAACAAAAAACCCTGACCCTTTTCCAAGTAAATTATATGATACAAAGGACATTGAACAAATGCAGAACATTAAACAAATGCAGAACAATGTAACCCGATGATCTAATTACTGAATATTTAAATTAAAATTGAGATGGAATTTTTAGACACTCTCCCTATCAAAGGTTTGGAGCAATATTCTAATATCTTTGTTATTCTTCTTTTTAAAGAGACTCCCAAAGAAAAGAGTGAATGAACTGTAATTTAGGCAAATAATCTTCTCCTAGCATTAAACGTCCTGTATCCTGGCTCTGGGGCTGGGATGCAATATCATTTTAAGCATTTTGAGTCATCTCACTGATTTCAGCCAGATTAGTCATAGGCTAAGTCTAAGCACAGCGCTAAGCGCCATGTGTGATCAGAGGTTTTATTTCAAAAAAAAAAAAAAAAGATAGATGGTACTTGCTCAGATTTACAGAAACTCCCTCCATTAAACCAATGACAGGAGCCTGTACCCTGAATATTTGAAAAAGGCTTTATAAAAATGTGTGTAGACTTATTGTAAACAAATTCTTTTGTGCCTTAAATCAGTTGAATCTGAATCAGATGAATGGGTGTGTTGAAATGAAGACTGAAAAACAGGAGTGAGTTGCGTAAACTGATAATACTATTAGGGTTGAGTAACATGTAGGCCTTTTTCTGAAAGTGGTAAATATTTTTTGACTTCTGAATGTCTGACACACTGGTTTACGGCAGGACTAAATCACATCATAAATGAAATTTAAAGGTAGTTAACAAAATAATCTTTATGTCAAACGACTGAAATGTGGGTTCTCCATTTGGAAATGTCATTCTTTGGTTTTGTAGTGTCCCTTAAAGGCTAATCTAAAAGAAAATTAAATTAATCTCATGCTCACCACCTTTGAGTTGCAGAAGTGAAAACCTTTCAGGACTTGCCAATTACTAAGGAAACTTCATAGCTGGATTATTCCCAAATTGCACACCCTTTATTTTAACCACTAAAGGCAAACACATGGTTTTGATGGGTCGTAAAAAGAACAGGTTGCTTTTTCAGTACTGAAGGAAGCTGTAATTACTTCCCTTGTTTGGTGACTTCCTGATTTACTTAGGCTGTTATGGGGGATACTATTCTGCAAAGGTAATTGGAGCTGCCGGAGTGAAGCTGATGACCCGAGGGAATGACCAGGGCTTTTCAGTCTAGATGACTTGCATCTTATGAGTAGAGTCAAGCTTCCCAGGAAAAGAGGACACTAGAGCTGCCTTAAATCCTTGGTATGTGTACTTTAAAGGCTTCGTTTCACAGTTGGAGCAAATTATATCTCTGTATGACATTCAGAAACCAAACTAAGTCAGTTCCAGATGCAAATAAAGGCATTTTCCTCAGACAGAAATATGAGAACTAGATCCAGCCAGAAGGGTGAGCTTCAGATATTTCTCTAGACAACCATACTAACGCAAGGAGGTAACCAGCAGTCCCTGAGTCAGTTCCTGTCTGTAACATAATAGATAATAAACATCGTTCAATGAGTGGCAATAGGTTATTCTAGTATGAATTAAAACATTTAACTCAAGAACTACAAATGGGACCCCAGGAGTTTTCCAAGGCTAGCACAGACTTAGAGAGGGCATCATCCCTGAACCATTCTTGGAGGAGAGAGAGAAAGCTGCATGCAGTTAGACTCTCAAGGGGACTGGCCACTCCTTCAATAGAGATCCCTTCCTTTCTCCAGCAGATGAGACAAGCAATCATCCAATGTCTTAGCAGTGCTTCCCAGAAAAGGGGTTTTGCACCTTGCAAACTGTGTCCAAGTTTAGCTAAAACTGTTGCTTGGTTTGTTTCTTGCAAATTTTTAAATATGTTATATTAGCTTCTGTTAAGTAGGACAAAATTTGACTTGCTGCATGTTGTCTGAAGATGAAATAAATCACTTAAACCTGTGGTTTCTGATTCAAAGTATTCTAGATCTCATGTTTTGAAATGAGTGCTTGGCTTACTGTGCAATAGGCTAGTTGCTCCAAGTGATGGGAAGAGACTAAATCAACACACTCTAAAGATAAAAGTCCTGTACATGAATCATGCATAGCTTTTCCCTTCTTGATTCCTGTACAGTGTGGTGGATCCAGTTAGGTATGAAATCTTGCAAAGGGTTTGGGTAGATAGAAAACTTAATGTGAAATTAACACAATTTACACCATTGTGTAAATTCAATTTACAGCACCTTATAGCTGTCTGTTACTCTAAGAACAGAAGCTCATGTACTTTTACTTCAGGGGAAAAGCAAGCATGGGCAAACACTGAGGAGCAGCTGATATGCTGACTGTTAACACCAAAATTGGCACCACAGTATCACAGTTTGACCCCAGCCAACAACCAAGCATCACACAGCCACTCAATCACTCCTTCCTAGCAGGACGGGGTTGAGAATCAGAAGCGTAAAAGTGAGAAAACTCATGAGTTGAGATAAAGACAGTTTAACAGGTAAAGCAGACCCAGGAATTCATTCACTACTTTCCATCAGTGAGCAGGTGTTTAACCACCTCCAGGAAGTTTGAACTCCATCATATGGGAAGACATACACATACTGGGAAGACAAACACCATTATTCTGAATGTCTTCCCCTTCCTTCTTTCCCCAACTTCATATGCTGAGCATGATGTCTTACGTTATGGAATATCAGTTAGGTCAGTTGGAGTTAGCTGTCCCAGCTGTGTCCCCTCCCAACCTCGTGCCCACCTTCATCCTACTCACTGATGGGATGGGGTGAGGAGCAGAAAAGGCCATGGCTCTGTGCAAGTACTGCTCAGCAAGAACAAAAACATCCCTGCGTTGTCAGCACTGTTTACAGCACAAATCCAAAACACAACCCCATACCAGTTACTATGAAGAATATTAACTCTACCCCAGCACACACAGTAACTCAACAACGTCCGCAGATTCATAGCCTTTGGCAGAAGGTAATGAGTGAAAATGTGAGAGCACAAAGACAGCCCAAATCGTAGGTCTCTAAGACACTCAGTATTTATGGATTGATATTAAAACACCAATAAGGAAAGAGTTTGGCTATGGCATCTCTTCCAAATGGCCAGAATATACTAACACTTAAATTACCCAAATCTTCCAGCATCTTAATTTCAAAAGTTATTTCAAGAGACTGCAGATGAGTATATTTACAGCTAAGACTCTTCAACACCTGCAAGCACCAACAGAAAGCCTCACATACGGTATCCAGATGTCCTGCATGGCTGGAAAAGGCATAGAGAGTACAGCATCCTCCAGAAATTGCCATGGAGAGTGCTCCTTAGAGAGGCAGGTGGCCAGTTAATTGTTGCAAAGGCTCACTCCCCAGTCTTTCCTTTCCCAAATTCAACTGGAAACCTATTCAAAGCATTAGAAAACCATGCCATGTCTTTAACTTATCCTAACTCTTTAAACCTTCCTTGTGAAACACAACTAAATTACGTTTCCAGTGGCTGCTATACAAATTGGATGCTAGACTAGCACTACCTAGAATTTTAGGTGAACCCCAAATCCAAATTAATAACTGAGGAGAAGCTTCATAATGTAGGGAGCTCCAGGAGACTTTGTTGAGCAGATCCACTGAATAACATCACCATCAAGCACTTAAATATGATCTGAAGAACAAATTATTTTAATTCATCATGGATTCTGAAATAGCAGAAACAGAGCTACTGCTGATGATATTGAAATAACATTTACAGAAGGCAGGAGTTAAAGCTAGAAACCTGAGCCTGAGCTTGGGAGGGCACACATGTCTCTGAACATACTCAGTCAAATGACCAGGGAAATCTAGATAAGTGAAAATGTAGAGAGAGATAATAAATTATAGTATGTAATGCTGTGGGTTAGGAAAAAAATATCCTATCTATTAATTGGAACAGATAAAATTTCCTTCCTATGTGAAGTGAAAAGGTGTGTCTGGATACCCTGTCCGGCTGGGATTGTCAGCACATCCAGGGCCAACATCATACCCAAACTACATCATGCTTGGGCAAGTGGAGGCGAGTCCCTGAGATAAGATGCCACTCACATTCTAGAGTTTTTCAAAAGCTGTGATCACCATCTTACATTGATCAGACTCTCAGAGCTTGTTCCCTGGTTGAGGGCTGGGGAAACAGATCTGTCCCGGCCTCCAGGATGGACACCAGAGCTGTATGTCAGTGTCCTGCTATCAGTTCACCTGAAATACCCCCTTCTCTAATCAAATAGCCTTATGAAACAATGATGTCCAAACAGAATCTGGTGAGGACTGAAACATCAGCAACATGTGGGTGAGTAATTAGTGACCATGAAGAATGAGTGGGGCATTTTTGGATTATCTCACCCGATGGCTGTAGAATTAATTGCTGAATTTATCAGCTCACAGGGTCAGCTGTACCAAAATCTACTGGAAAAATCTCAGTAGGTAAGCAGTGACCTGGGATCTTTGTGGCCTTCAAGGAGACAACAGTGACCAGCCAGAGCCAGGCCAGCTGGGATTCAGCCTGTGCCCAGAAGAGGCATGACACCAGCCAGGAATGACACAGTCTGAGCCCTTCAAGATACATACAAGTTTGCTATGGTGTCTTCCTCCCTTTTACAAACCTCCTCGAAGGAAAAGGCACTGATCAGCAGCATCCCTGGGGAGTTCCCAAGTGAGGGAGCAGATGCTCCCTGCTTCTCTGCCTACCTCCCCTCCAAAATGATCTGACATATCCAGAAAGCAAAGTATGGGAGATGACGATTAATGACTTTGTTTACCCTTTTCTGATATGTTCTAACAGGCAAAGAGATAACATTTGCTGAAATACAGATCTGTCATAAAAATAAGCAACCAAAAATATGAGTAAAACAAAACAGTCTTCTCGTCTTAACTTTCCAGATGTAAGTTTCCAAGTTCCCACTTGGGTCGTTATTATTACTATTACTACTATTACAGTCATGAAGCAGAACTAGCACATGTATAGAAACGTAAGACGGAGACAAGAGATGAGTGCAGCCTGGGGGAGCAGACACCACCTTGCCTGCTTTTCTGAACACGTTAACCACTCATAACCACCACGTCCAGTGGGGAACCCCGGCAAGGCAGGCAGGATGGCGAGAGACCTCACCAATGGAAGGGACTCCATGTCCTTTTAGAGTTACAGATTATGAAAGTATTGACCACAGTTGTTAGAAAGAAAGAGGAGAAGGAGGATATTCAGGAGCAGCCTCAAACCTCTTTAAGAAATAACCCATCCCTCCATTGCTTTACTTTCAAACATGGGTTTGAGCTGCAAGATTTGGAATCAGGATCGGGTTGTTTGGGGCTGAACTCACCCCCAAACCCTTGGTCAGTTTGGATTTAAGGATTTGGCCTCTGTTTGCCTTTGGATATAGATTCAACCCTTCCCAAACTTATGTGGGAATGCTTAGACCCATCTCTATTTGTCTTGGGTAGGGGAGTCACTGTGATGCTATCTGCAGTGGAACTTTCCGTTAGCAGCAACATGAGAGACAAAGAGCTCATGCTCTGACCTTTATAAAACTATTCCTTAACAAAATTTACTCAAGTAAAGATTCCACAATCCTCTTTGGTTTGACTCATTTAATTGATACGGACATAAAATATTTTGCGTTGTTTTAATAATAGTTTGGGTTTCTGCTATTTAAAAAAAAAAGTTCATTTCTCCGAACGTATTTTTAGCAAAAATATTTTGCTTGAACTTTTTTCCTCTGCCTTCAAAGGCTGCTGCACAGTTCTGGGGTGCTAAATACTAAACTCACATTCTACCACTCCATCTCCTCCCATTTGGATGCTAATCACAGGATCCTGATGCCAAACTCTGGAAGATATTTTTTCCAGCAGCAGCATCTGGCTTCTTGGCAGACCCTGCGAGCAGTTGTGTTGGCAGCAGTGGGAGCTCCCTGAGTCTGTCATGTGTTTAGGCTGCTGCAGAGCCGTCTGAACTGCCTTGTTGCCTTAGACACTATGTTCTCTTGACTTCCATTTCATTTTGATAAATTTGTTCTTTCTGTTGTCCGCCTGGTAACAAAACTCCATCGATCCCAAAAGGATCTATATATAGTTTCCCTAATCAAGAATAATAACGGATGTTTTGCAAGCCCTTTTCAGCTCACCAGACCCCAGCTCCTGCTCAGCAGACAAAAACTGCTCCATGACCTCTGCAGAGGGATCGTTTTGCACACTGCTGAACTGCAGCCGCCTCTAGAAGGGAGCGTGGGAGCCATCGAACTCGCAGGAGACCCTCGAGGTCCAGACACTCTCTCCACTGTCCTGCCACATGCCAGGAACACTCTGACTAATGCTTGTCATGGGAAGACCAAGAGTCTTGCCTGCAAACTGACTCACACAGCTCGTTAGAGAAGCCCCTTTTTGCCTCCTGAGTACCTTAAATTTAGTATTCTGGGGAAGGCACACCAGGAGGGATCTGTCACTCCTACTTTACAGGCTGGCAGTGGAATTACTTTGAACTTGACTTCCCTTAGGATCAGACTAAATGAAGATTGAGTTAAAGAATGGATTCGTTCCTTACGACACAAACACTTAAACATAATTCCTGGTTCTGGAGAAAGTTGCATGTGAAAAAACAGAAAACTCTGCTTAGCTAGATATTCCCTTGTTAAGCTTGAAATTCTCTCTCAATTTCATCCAATGAGAAATCCACGAGGGTGCTCCCACAAGTCTCCCTGTTGTGATTCAGGGCAATACTTTGCCCTCCTATTCCCCTTGATGAAAATCCCTTGTTTAGGAGACGTATTTCTTTAAATAAGCACTTTTCTTCCAAGGATCAAAACCACTTCGGTTCAAAATATCAGCATTTTCTTGTAATACATTTTCATAGAATCATAGAACCACCAGGTTGGAAAAGACCCACTGGATCATCAAGTCCAACCACTCCTATCAAACACTAAATGATGTCCCTTAGCACCTCTTCCATCCATGTCTTAAGCGCCTCCAGGGGAAGACTAGCTATCCTTGCTTAGTCTAGGAACACAGATACCTCTCTGTATTGCCAAGCAAGATCCTCTTACAGCCACAGCACAAACAGAACCTGCTAACACCTCTCCAGCGAGAAATTTGCACCAGACCAGAAGGGTGGGGGTCTGTTTTACCTAAACATATGAAAACAATAATACTACATGTATTTATTATGCCAGGCCTTGGATAAGGCTATAAAAGGATCTGGTGAGTCCTGATCTCAGAGAAACTAATGTGTGTGGATTGATGGCCCCAGACTTCAGTTCTGAGGACAAAAAACACTCTGTGACACCAACTGTAGACTTTTAGGATAGGACCTGCAGAGTGCTGCATGCTGTTGAAATGAAACTAGAGGCTGCAATTTAGACATTTTTCCTCTGTGTTATTATTCATCCAGGATTTCTAATTAAGTACATGGAACCTTTAGAAAAGTACTCTTTAATGTGTGTAAAAGAAATTTTGTTTTATTTGAAAATGGAACATTTGAGAAGTTAGGGTACCCAAAAACTTCTCCCCTTAAGGGAACGTGTTAGTGGGACACCTGTACAGTCTTCAGTTACCACTATGAGAGTGACAACTTCTCCTACAGCTGCCTTGAGGAGTAAGGCCAGCATCACCAAACATCTAAACACAACTCAAAGCTGCCTGGAGGAGAAGGACCTGGGGATGTTGGTTGACAGCCAACTGAACATGAGCCAGCAGTGGCCCAGGTGGCCAAGAAGGCCAATGGCATCTTGGCTTGTGACCAGCAGGTCCAGGGAGGTTCTTCTCCTTCTGGACTCGGCACTGGTGAGACTGCACCTCGAATCCTGTGTTCAGTTCTGGGCCCCTCACCACAAGAAGGATGTTGAGGCTCTGGAGCGAGTCCAGAGAAGAGCAACAAAGCTGGTGAAGGGGCTGGAGAACAGGCCTTTTGAGGAACGGCTGAGAGAGCTGGGGGTGTTCAGCCTGGAGAAGAGGAGGCTGAGGGGAGACCTCATTGCTCTCTACAACTACCTGAAAGGAGGTTGTGGAGAGGAGGGAGCTGGGCTCTTCTCCCAAGGGACAGGGGACAGGACAAGAGGGAATGGCCTCAAGCTCCATCAGGGGAGGCTCAGGCTGGACATTAGGAAAAAATTTTTCACAGAAAGGGTCATTGGTCACTGGCAGAGGCTGCCCAGGGAGGTGACTGAGTCGCCTTCCCTGGAGGTGCTAAAGGGACAGGTGGATGAAGTGCTGAGGGACATGGTTTAGTGATTGATGAGAATGACTGGACTCAATGATCCGGTGGGTCCCTTCCAACCTGGTGATTCTATGATTCTGTGATTCTATGAAACAGGAGACATGTAAAATGGCAGCACAGTTGATGTAGGATTTACAGGGTATTTGTGGCAGCAAAAAGACTCACAATGGGTCCTCTGCAGAGGGCCTTCATCACTGAGGCATCTCTTTTGTACACCTGCAGCACACACAGCAGCCATCTATGAATGGTTTCTCTTTCCCTCCTGCTCCCATTGCAGGGTCAGATGAGCTTCTTCCCGCAAAATGCTTCTGCATGTACCACAGTGACCACATCGGTTTCTGCTGAAGAGAACACTGAATAAAGATCAGTAAGCATTTCAAGATTCCATAGCCTTAAAAAATGTGAAATATGGATCCTTTCAAGAACTTGCACAAAGATGGATCCTACAGCACATGGGCACACTGAGCCAGAGCAGCTCTCGAACCACAGAATCGGAGACAACAGGGATGAAAAGCAGCTTCTCTGTAAGTCAAGAAGTCTGCTCTCCTGTGCTCCTACAAAACTGATCCCCAGAGCAAATAAGCTAAAGAATAGTTGTACATGAGATTATTACTACAGGTCGTTGTGGGGTATCCCAAAGATTTATTGTTAGGTCTAGATTTAGCTATGCTGGAAACACCTCTCTGTTGTTGGAACTGATGATTTGCCAGATCATGAAACATTTTTATTTTGACTACATGTGTAAGCCCTCCTACAAACCTGTTCCCATCAGGGTGATGGTGGGTGGACAGCCCTGCAAGGCAGAGGCTCAAATGTCCCTTTTTCCCTGTGTGAAGTAGGCAGGGTGGGACTGTTTGGTGTCCCCGCAACAGGCTCTACAGATTCAATGGCATCTGCAAAGAGTGGTCACTTGTGTACTTGAAGGGAAAGGGACTCTCTTCTCTCAACTCCCTGCTGAAGAGATGCAGCAACCACTACCTAAGCAGCACTCTCTGTTGAGGGTTCAGCCACAGAGTAACTTGCCTTCTTCTGAGCTGCTTCTCCTGCTGGCACTTCCCTGGCTAACCAGGGCCAGGCAGGAGAGCCACATGTACAGATGTCCTCTCTGAGATGGATCTGCAACTCCTTTGATGTTAAGGTCAATTGAAAAGCAGAAATGAAGAGGTCAGATCTACAAGCACTCTGTCTAGTCAAGGGCTGTATCAGAAGGATCTCTGGCTTCACGCTCCGCAGGAGAAATCCACATGATGAGAGCAACTATTCCCAAATTGTTCTCAAAATCTAAATGAAATCATGCTACTCCAAACCGAAAGCTAATTTGTGCACAGAGACATTTGAAAAGCTACTTGTGGTTTGACAGAGTGTTTAAGAAGAAAACAAACCAAAAGTTTGGAGCTGACTTGCATTGTTTATTTATTAAATCTGAATTGGAAATTAATTTTGTTTCCCTTGCTTTTATCTCCCCACCTGCAGCTCTGGCAGGGTTGAGGGGTTTGCATGGCTTTCTCCAAATGATCACAATCGTATGAAATTTAGGAATGAGTTTGTTCTTGTTTATTTACCAGCTCAATTCACCATCCTTAATCTCTTAGCACTTGCTGAGATATGACTATATCCAGCCTTAGAAACCTGGATGTTTCAGGAGTACATCTGAACGAGAACCCTGACTCAGACTTACTCCCAGGCAGTTTTGCTGACATACGGATTCAGAGAGGCCTGATCAGGTTTCAAACTTTTTCAGTTCTTTTTCTAAGATCAACATACATGCCAGTTGTTTTGTGATTCACTCATCACTAATAAACAGGCATTTTACCATTGCAAAACTTCATTTGAGTGCTATTTCTAATCCATATCAGAAATGCTGCTTCAATAAACTCAATTCATGCATTTCATCTCACTGGAGTTGCCTCAGCAGTGATTTTGGATCAATGTATTTAATTAGTTTCATGGGACAGAGGAACATTCCTTCCTCATGTATGCGGTTTATTTGCGTCTATGCATTTTGCAAAGGAGAACATAAGTCATTTAAGAAGCCAGCTTAGGAAATGTAAGGAACCACATTAAGAAATTAAGGAGATGGATTATTTGGAGGGGCTCCTTTAAGTCCCAACAGAAGCTATTTTGTTGAAAACTTTATGGAGAACTAGTCCATGCAGCATCTCAATGTATTCCCAGAAATTCCAGAAATGTTTAATCAGATATTTAGAATTTCCAGTATTAACCAGAAGTTCTGCCAGTGGAAAGTTGGACTTGTAGCACAAGACTTTTGTCTTACTGAGGCAGGTTTGCTTGTTGTTAAAAGGTGTTACTTCCTGGAATTTTATTAGGGAAGGGAGGGAGAAGTAATATCTCATGGTGGCTGTGGACTTTGTAAATAGCTAGTAATTATAAGCAAATCCTAGTATGTACAGTTTGCTGTTACTTAACAACAGAGAAGTGCAGAGACAAGGTTCTAAAAGGAACTCAAGGGATGCATCATTGACACATTCCTCTCAAAATGCCTTTTGGAAACCCCAGTTTAAATCTCAGCATATGAAATATCTGCAGTGAAGTAACTGGTTCCAGTCTAATAAATTTGCTAAGAGCTATGAAGGGCCGAATGCTTTCAACTGCCTTGTTTGCACCTTGGGAGTGAAGCAAGGTCAACTCTCCCCAAAAGCTGCTTAACCACCCACTGAAGGAGGGGTTCAGATAAGAAATGGCTTTTGCAATGTAGATCTCACCTGAATGGGAGAAGAGGTAAGAACTCAAGTGAAATCTTTATGCCACTGACATTAACCGGTAACCTCCTGAGCCTTCAACAGGACCAAGGTTTTGTGCAAATATCTACATATTTCATAACTTCAGAAAGCGTGCAGGTTCCTTTCCTGCAGCAGATGCAGATTCAGGGTTGAAGGTTTCTTATATAGATGGGAATATTCATTCCTTCCCACACAGTCAGATCTTTGGGCCATCATACATTCCTTGCAAACTGAGGGAAAAGGCTTTCTGGGCACTTCTAAGAATCCCATCATCTTTTTAAGCAGGCCTGAATTGTTCTGGCAATGCAACTTCCCATATGTATTTTCAGAAAAGGATCAGAGCAATAAACCAAGCACAAACAGAGGATAGGTGAGTATTTACTACCTAAACACAGGTACCTGAGCTCTCTTTCCTGTAGTCAGGAATGTACTGTACTGTAATCTGTACTGTACTGTAATCAGGTGGCATTATACCTTTGCTATAAAATTTACTGACATAAGAAACAACATCCAAGAACGATGAGATAAGAAACATCCAAGAGGATGCTGGAAATGGGCACAGCACGCTCTGAAGAAATCAAATGGAGAACTTTGGAAATGTCATCACCATCATCACACTCATTTTTTTAATTGTGATTTTCTTTTGATGATCCCTCGACACATTAGACCCTCTTGCAGTATAAACCAACAGCACTTCATGGAATTCATACTCTGTCAGCTCAGAGACCTGACCCATGTCATTTTTCTCTTCTCCACTAGTCCTCACTTTTGGCTCTGCCCTACCTCCAAAGACAGAAGTATCCAAGACTGTCACCACAGCCAAAACCATTTCTTTAGCTGAATGTCCATCCAACAGCGAAGCAGAGGGCAGCTGCAGTTCCCAGCTGCAACATCACCTCCACCAGAGACACAGAACAGGCACCAGTGACAACCAGCCCTGCCTGGCCTGCAGCTACAGCTTAGAAAGGGCAAAAGTAGGCAGAGCCAAATGCTTTTCAGATGTTCACAAGCATCCCCAGGATACCCCTTGTTAGCAGAGATGCTTGGGTGAGAACAACCCAAGGAGGCGAGGTGTGAAGGCAGGCAGTACCTGTCTCACATGTTGTGGTGTGCATCCAGCACATGATGAACTTGGATTATCAGCTCAGGAGTGTTGCAGAAAGCAGTGAGTTCTTGCACAGCACAGCTAGCTTGCTTCAGCCAGGTAGCATGAAAACAGAAAGCCTGAATTAGTCTCTGGTCACTGCAAGAAACCTGTGATTGATTATAGCGGTCAATTAATATGAGTTTTGATGTCTGCTGCCTGCAACTTTCACACTGTCAAGAGTTATTGGGGAAAAGATACCACTTGAATGCCAGCCTGAAACTCTACATTCCCACTCACCTGATGCCACTTTGCCTCCCCTATCTGCGCTGCCTGTCCTGGAGCCTTTGGAAATCAAGAGATCCTACCAGACTTATTCAACTAGATTACTCAGGTAGCTTCCACAGAGGGTAATGAGCTGATGTTATCAAGAAGCACTTGCAAGAGAACGGGGTGATGAGGCCCAGTCAACACGGGTTCACAAAAGGCAGGTCTTGCCAGAGTAACCTGATCACCTTCTATGACCAAGTGACTAAACTCTTGGACGAGGGAAAGGCTGTGGATGTATCTTCCTGGACTTCAGTAAAGCCTTTGACACAGTTTCTCACAGCATTCTGCTTAGGAAACTCTCGGCCTCTGGCCTGGACGGGCGCACACTCTCCTGGGTGAAAAACTGGTTGAATGACCGGGCCCAGAGGGTGGTGGGAAATGGAGTTAAATCCAGCTGGAGGCCAGTGACAAGTGGGGTTCCCCAGGGCTCAGTGCTGGGTCCAGCCCTGTTCAATGTCTTTATCAATGACCTGGATGAAGGCATCGAGTCCTCCCTTAGCAAGTTTGCAGATGACACCAAGCTGGGTGGAAGTGTGGATCTGCTGGAGGGTCAGGAGGCTCTGCAAAGGGATCTGAACAGGCTGGACTGCTGGGCTGAGACCAACGGCATGAGGGTTAACACGGCCAAATGCCGGGTCCTGCACTTGGGGCACAACAACCCTAAGCAGAGGTACAAACTAGGAGAAGCCTGGCTGGAAAGCTGCCAGGAGGAGAAGGACCTGGGAGTGTTGGTTGACAGCGACTGAACATGAGCCAGCAGTGGCCCAGGTGGCCAAGAAGGCCAATGGCATCTTGGCTTGTATCAGGAACGGCGTGACCAGCAGGTCCAGGGAGGTTATTCTCCTTCTATACTCGGCACTGGTGAGACCGCACCTCGAATCCTGTGTTCAGTTCTGGGCCCCTCAACACAAGAGGGATGTTGTGGCTCTGGAGCGAGTCCAGAGAAGGGCAACAAAGCTGGTGACAGGGCTGGAGAACAAATCTTATGAGGAGCGACTGGGAGAGCTGGGGTTGTTTAGCCTGGAGAAGAGGAGGCTGAGGGGAGACCTTATTACTCTCTACAACTACCTGAAGGGAGGTTGTAGAGAGGAGGGAGCTGGGCTCTTCTCCCAAGTGACAGGGGACAGGACGAGAGGGAATGGCCTCAAGCTCCACCAGGGGAGATTTAGGCTTGAGATTAGGAAGAAATTCTTCACGGAGAGGGTGGTTAGGCATTGGAACGGTCTGCCAAGGGAGGTGGTTGAGTCGCCGTCCCTGGAGGTGTTTAAGGTGGGGGTGGATGAGGTACTTAGGAGCATGATTTAGGGATTGGTGGGAACGGTTGGACTCGATGATCCAGTAGGTCTCTTCCAACCTCGTTATTCTGTGATTCTGTGATTCAGAGGCACCATATAAATAAAATTGTCAATGTTTACTCAGTGTGAACCATCTGCCAAACAAAGTTCCTATCACTGAATCAAAAGAGATCAACAGCCTCAGAACAGCAAAACAGATTATTCACAAGAAGATCAAAAGAGCATGACAAAATATTTTTGTATTTTACCAACTAAAGCTTCCATTGCTGACTGAGAATCTTGTTCAGGGTTAGATAGCAGCAGTTGGCTTATAACACCTGCAAATGATTCTTTGATAAAGTAATAAAAGTGATAAAGGCATAAAATAACCACTTGATAAAGGTTTAGACCTCCTACCACCCTGTTGTTAGCAATTACTTCTTCCATTGTTGTGCAGTCCATTTATTCAGAAAGGTGCCTATAACTCGGTGCATGTTAGCAAAGATTGCACAGGACAGTTCAGAGCTATTTTGCTGATTTATCTCTCAACTAAACCTTTAGATGTCCAGGATCCCAAACCACAGACGTGAAAAACTATGTGATAAAAGTTGTGAGGGACAGGGGCAGGATACCTACTTGGTATTTGGAGGGGCAATTTTCTCTTTGGCCTTTGTTATGAAAAGAGGAATGTTTGGATAATGTATAGCTGAAAGAGATCTGGTCTCTTGACAGCTCATCTGGGCAAGAGCCCTGGGACAGGCTTTCAGTTTGCTCAAAATCCTCTCCTTCATGCCCATTCCCTTTTGGCCAGCCCCAGACACCAGATCAGAGCAAACAGCTCCACAGCGTGGGACCACAATGATAAATACACATCAAAAGGTAACACACGGCACTGAAACAGAGAAGACTCTCACTCCCTGGAGGTGAAAGACCTGCATCTTTGGCAGAGAGACTTGGACATATATGTAGAAATTAAGACTTCTTTTTAAAAAATAATTTAACCAAAAGTAGGAAAAAATATTCTCGCAGTAACCTGCTCATAGGCACCAGCTAATTTAGCACTAAATCACATACTCTCCCTGGCACCGGTGCAGAGAAAGGTATTTCCTGAACAGCTCGTTTCAAGTTTCATTCATAGGTACTGTCTAAAATTAGATCCACCACTTTCATTCAGGTCCAAATCCTTTGCCTAGTGTAACATTTTTTTGAAACAGAAACTCAGTCAAATGTGCTCCATCATCTGCTCTATTCCCCCGAGCTGGCTGAGGGCTGCAAGCCCCACCAAGCAAAGCATGAGAGCTAGGCTGGCAGCTGAAGGCTCATAAACCTGGGGCTAAATGTAAAGTACCTGTTTTTATGGGAGACTGCAAACTCAAAAAAGAAATAAACGCTCTTTTTGACCTGAACAAAGCACATCCTGTGCCACAGAGGTAAACAAATGTTCTGTGGTCAAAGTCTTGCCTGTGAGCCAGGCTCTGATGGTAGAACCTGGAAACATGGCCAGAGGAAGCTTTTGCCTTGACAACGTGGAGCTCTGAGCTTCAGGAAACATGGAACTACATGTCCCAAAGTGTCTTCCTAGAGATGATCAGGTTTGATGACTGAAGCAAACAGCAATATCCCTTAGAGGAAAGGCCTCACCAATAAACTGCACAGTGGCTTAGATTTATTTTCACCCCTGCTCATTAACTTAAGTCATAGAATCATAGGTTGGAAGAGACCTACCAGATCGAATCCAACCATTCCTATCAAACACTAAACCATGTCCCTTAGCACCTCGTCCACCTGTGCCTTAAACACCTCCAGGGGAGGTGACTCAACCACCTCCCTGGGCAGCCTCTGCCAGTGCCCAACGACCCTTTCTGTAAAGAATTTTTTCCTAATGTCCAGCCTAAACATTCCCTGGTGGAGCTTGAGGCCATTCCCTCTCATCCTGTCCCCGTCACTTGGGAGAAGAGGCCTGTTCCCTCCTCTCCACAATCTCCCTTCAGTTAGTTATAGAGAGCAATGAGGTCTCCCCTCAGCCTCCTCTTCTCCAGGCTAAACAACTCCAGCTCTCTTCAGTCTCACAGATTATTTTTTGTCTCAGCATTTATCACAAGAGTGCGAGTAGCAACATTCCCTGGACGCACTACTCTTCCTACACTAACAAGTAATCCTGATAACTGTGGGCAGCCTTGTGTGACCCAGGGACCTCAGCACAGCCTCCAGAAGGGTTTTTTCCATCCCAGGTGGTGTTTTCCTGAGTCCCACATCATGGAAAGGAAGACCTAAAACCTGGGTCTTTTGGTGCTTCCAGAGCATTAAGCCCCCAAGCCTCTTCGATGCTGGAGCTTTAATGGCTCCAGCAGGAATGTGGGGTGCCATCATCCAGCCAGCAAACAGGACTGATACAACATTCCTATTGCTGTAAATAGCAATAACACCAGGGCATTTCAACCCCTTGTCCGGGGTGGCTTGGCTCCTACACATGCTGTTGATGCTTGATGCTGTCTAAGAAGAAACATGCCCCAGGGCCCAGACACAGCTAAAGGCTGATGGCCACAAGGAGAATGATGCACAAACTTTTGGCAAGCACACACCAAACAGACTTTTTTGGCAAAATCCAAGAGAGGGCAAGCTGCCTATTTTTAGCACTTGTTAATTGTTTTAAAATCCATCTGGCAACAGCTGCTAAATAATTTAGCATTTTGACCCATATGTCTGAAGTAATAAGTAACATAATCCCTTGCGATGGCTGACTTGGAGACGTTCGGTGTTGGGAAGCACAAGCATTTCAGGGAGCACGATGCAGCTGCCCTGAGCTCCCTGTAGGGTAGAGACTGTACAGAGGGAAAGCTCTTCCCAGATGCTCAGGGCTGGATTCCCCTCACCTGACCTTTGTCACCTAAGAGCGAGGCAATGAGTCAAGCCAGCTGGTGAGGCTCTTCCACAGGACACGGAGAGAGAACTGCCTCCAGCGGAGGGTTCATCCTACCTGCTGTGAACACCTCTGAGGATGGGACACTTGCCTGTGGATACTCTTGTTTCATAGATAAAAGAAGAAGCCAAAATTATTAGTGCAGATCAGAAGCTTAAATTTGAGCTGTTCAAAGTCATTTGAGGTTTTTGACCTGACTGTTAGGTCAAAGCCCTCAACATCAACTGCAAAGCACACTCACACGAGTGGGATGTTCCTGGGGAAATCCCGGAGCCAGAGCAGACAGGGCACACAAGGAAAAGCGTAAGGCACTATTCCTGTTTATACACTTGAGATCTTCCAAACCACGGACTTGGGAAAGGTGCAGGCTGTGGAATGGCTCGCCTCGGGAGCCTCACCATGCATCACACCTGGACTCCTGCCCTGGCTTTGTGTGGGTATTCATGCACCAATTGGACACAGTCGGGCTTCTGCTTTTTGGGGAATGTGTTTCTCTCACATTTAACTTCAGATCTGAAAAGCATTCGCCTCCCTCCTCCCTTCCTCCTGGAGGCTCATGAATCACAGAGCCGCCAGACGAATGAGTCACCCAGCCAGTTTTTGGTCAAGCGTGCCAGTCTGACAGGCTCTTCTGTGATCAAATGTAGAGTGGGGCTGGCTTTGTCGGTGACTGGCCATGTGTTGAGTCGTGTAAACCTCTCCTGGGGGTCATCCTCACTGTCATTGTGAGTTGTCTGGTCAAGTTGTAATTGCTCTTTTGTCAGGAATACTTGGGAACGCATTAAGGGAGGGAGGCAGGGGAGAGGGTGGGGGGTTTCTTAGGAAGGAGAGCTTCAGAGGGCTTCCCAGGACTGCAGTGGCAGCCGGAGGAATTGTTCTCCAAAGTCTCAGTTCATTGAGCTTGAACTTCCAAGGAAACCCAGCCCATCCCTTGCGCCTGTGAACTGGCTCAGAGGACTCAGCTCACAGAGCCTCTGAGGATCCCACCCGGCCCTATCAAAGGCTTCCTCTGGTCCGCAGAGGCTCCCTGGTGAGTGGCACACACTGCAGGTGCCTCAAATCTGAAAACTGAAGCCAGGGTACAGACTGTGCACATTTTATTAACTGGAAATATGACATGCTAAGACACACTTGTTTCGATTCATTCCTAGGTAGGAAACTTGAGATCTGCTTCCAGCTCGTCAGAATGGTCTTTGTTTTTTCTTTTTTTTTTTTTTCAAAGAAATACAGAAAATAGCTGAGATGCCAATCCTCCTGTGTTAAAATGCGTAGTGGGGGCCCTTCCAGGCGTTCAAAGCAAGTTTGATCTCCCTAGGAATCATCTATTTCATTATTAGTAAATTAGGCATGGGCTGCATTCCCCTGGGAAGTCAGCTCTGCCCTGTCTCACACCTCCCATCTCTTCTGCTCCAGTGCCAACTTTTAACGGGCAGGTGTTCCACCTGAGACACTCTACTTTCTTCTCTTTTTAATCTGATTGCTCAGATCTGCTTGTGGTGGAGGCAGCTGGGAAGGATGACACCTCCAACTGCCCTGTCTGGGCTGGAGGAAGGATGGCATATTTAATACCACCTCTGGGTGACGTGGATGACTACACAGTAGTGGTTTACTTTTCACAGAAGCAGAATGATACAAAGAAGGATCAAAGAAACAGGAATAGACAAAGAATCTGCATCTAGATTGCAGTGTGAGATTTGTGGCCTCACACATCACACTGTGGAGGTTTCTCCAGCAGTAAACAAGGATCGTTGCTTTCCTAGTTTTGTGGTTCTATAAAACACCTGGATATCCAGACAGGTTTCAGAGGGACAGAGGGGATGTGTCTATAGTTTCCTCTATGGGAAACAATCAGCAGCTTTCCCAAAAATTGCCTGTACTTCAAGCTCTAACCTCGAACAATTTGGGATATATGAAAATGTAGCCTGACACTTGGTCCCTGACCAAAGGATCCAGTCTTTAGGATGTCACTCCTCAAGTAGGCAGCTCCAGCTTTGTGGGAAACCCAGCACAGCTCCTGCCTCACATCGCCAACCCTGCCTTGTTCTTTCAAGGAAGCATGAGTAGCCCTGGTTATTTTATTACTTAAATAGATTCAACCAAGTATCATTTCAAACACTAAACTTGCTTAGGGTGAAAAACAAGGCGAGTTTATTCCAGCAAGGGCAAAGATTGCATTCTTAGTCAAAAACTTGAAAATCTCTCTATAAAATCAGAGAATAACTAATTAAATAACACTGCATGAATGTCAACACCTGACCACATCTCACAAATGACTCTGCAGAAGCTGTACAAACTGGGCTACAAAACTCTCCCTCACCCAGCTCATTCACCACATCTCTCTCTCACCAAGTGCTGCTTTTTCAAGCATCTCAGCAACTACCTGCAAAAGGTTTTCCACAACCAAGCAGCAGCTCAAAATGCCTTCAAAGAACTCAGTAGCTCCAGGGCTCCATTATTATATGTTAATGCAAGAAATAGATGTGTTTCTTATAGGTAAAAATGTGAAGATTGTAACGGTTCTTATTTCAATTAATAATTTTTTTTTCTAAGCTGAGATATACTGCCTTAAGGTTGATGGTTAAAAGTGGCAATTATTTTTGCACCAACCAGATAACTCCTTTCCCCTTTCCTTTCCTCTTTTCTTTCATCTTTTCATACTCATTTGATTCATTTTGTCACTCATGGGCTTTCTCCCTTCTCTTCTCTGAGAGTCACTGTGAGTTTTTATTCCTTAGCACAACCATTCTAGCCTAAACTGCTTTTTTCAATACAGAATTTAAAATAGTTTAAAAACCAGACGTTCTAAAAAACAATCCCCCTGTATACATTTTATCTAACTCACAATCTCTAATTTGCCTTTAGCACACCCCAGAAACTGCACATAACACATTACTCATCTAGACAAGAGATTTGATACCCAGGGGTGCTTTGCCTAAATCCTCTTGCTCTTTGTTCCTCCCTGTCACCTTTTGTTAGCTTTATGTTCTTTGCCCTTTACCTAGACCTGGAATAAGTCAGAATGGATTTTCAAAACTGCTCAAATGCTAGTTAGCTGTGTTCCTGCCTCCTCCAAAACTGTCGGATAGTGACACTGCTTCCCACAGCCAAAGCTACTCTTCCCCCCTTACCACACTTCACGCTTCTTCTCTATGTACCAGATATACTCTGTTACTCAAGGATGAAATGAAATTTATATATATATATAGTAAATAGTATAGTAAATATACCTCAGTCTGAATATTTTACAGTCCTGGGACCAGGCAGAGCTAGTAAGAATGCACTGAACTTATGTTTCACAGGCACACAAAAAGCAAAGATATTTTGGCTCTCAACTACTGAACATAAATCCAGGTTGCATATTAAGCACATCAGAACCTGTAGCTGTGACATTAAAACCTGGGAATGTTCCTATCTAGAAATAACAGTTGTAGTTTTATAATTTTCTTAGTTTCCTCTTGACACAGAAATACTTTCCGCATCTTAATGTTTTATCTAAAATGGCTTGATTTAACCTGGGAAATACTGCAGCTGTGAAATCAAATGTTCCAAGTAAGAAGAGTGCATTTTCAGTAGCATCTAAGTGGTAACAGAGTCATAAAACCCTCCCTCCATTCCTTACCTCCCCTGGAGTATCTGCTCAGCATACTAAGAAGTAGTTCCTTCCTGGCTGTTTCGTGCCAGGCAAACACAAGCTCGTTATCAGTCTGTCCATCTCTCTGTCCATCAGTCTGCCCACGCTGCCATTGACACTGTGACACTAACCTCTGTACAAGCTTTCTGGCAACAGTAGAGTGTGTCAAATCTAGATCTTTTCAGTGTTTTGTCTATAATCAGGAAACACTGACAAATCTGATCCCAACTACATATTCTGTTTGTTGCTCAGGGTGAAGCTGTTGGGCTAATAATTCTAAAGTGCATAGAATCATGGAATAGTTTGGGTTGGAAGGGACCTTAAAGATCACCTAGTTCCAACCTCCCTGCCATGGGCAGGGACACCTCCCACTGGATCGGGCTGCCCGAGGCCCCATCCAATCTGGCCTTGAACACCTCCAGGGATGGGGCAGCCACCTCTGCTCTGGGCAACCTGAGCCAGGGCCTCCCCACTATCACAGGGAAGAAATTCCTCCTTATGTCTAGTCTAAATCTGCCCCTCTCCAGTTTATACCCATTGCCCCTCATCCTATCACTTCGTGCTCTTGCAAAAAGTCCCTCCCCAGCTTTCATGTACCCCTATTCAGGTATGGAAGGTTGCTATAAGGTTTCCTCGGAGTCTTCTCTTCTCCAGTCTGAACATACCCACAAAGAGTGATTTTACATGAAAAATGAAACTGTTTGAACAGTTCCACATTTGTTTCTCTCAGCACTAAAGTGAGTGAGTTTGCCTGGCAAAAATGCATATAGAAAGCTTATTTCAAAATCATCCACAGGACTGTTAAAATGAATTTTATTACACCTGATTCATCTTATTAGTAGGAGTACACTCTGCTAACCAAGCCAAAGGAAGGACATCTTGTGACTAAGCTGGCTAATCAACACAACAAACCATAACAAATATATCAATGGATTAATTCAAGAATATATCTGCCAAATAGTTTAAGGAAGTCAAAAGATACTTGCAAACATTTCATGAAAAAAGCAACCATGTTCTCTAAATGCACGACTGCTGCCAACCTTCCCCTCTCTTCTGTGATTTGGTGGCATCTCCCTGTGTTATAGATGTCAGAAGTTCCCTGATCACCATTCAAAGAAGCTGAAGTGTTGATCTCCATTTCAGGAACGTTCCTGAAAGTTTATGGTAAGGCTTTTTACCATCTATTCCACGGCATTAGGCAAAAGTGGAAGATGCAGCAAGAGCAGCATCACTGAATTTTCCTGAGGAAAAATCTAACCTCTGAGTCTCAGAATTTTTTTTTAAATGTCTTCTGCTAATAGGTTTCACCAGCAGCCAGCCCCTAGTATTTCCAGGGATTGTAGCTACTTGCATGAGGTGAGGATCCATGTGAGGTTATTTTCTCTGTAAGGTGAGACTGCATAAGCTGACTTGTTTAAAAGAAGCAAATGAAATGCCTATTTGTTTGTTTGTCTGCAAATTGAATTAAACTGTGGGTTTTCCAAAGAGCTGTACGGAGGCCAGAAAACAAATAGATTTAGAAAGGACATAGTAACATCAATCCCAAAGATTAAAGCTTTAGTGACGACTACTAGTCCTATGGAGTCCTGCTGACACTTCTAAGTCAACCTCTTGTATTAAAAGAAATGCTTTAAGCACTTCGTAGCATCACATAAAAGATTTCCCAACCCTTAAACCTTGAATCTCAACCTCTATAATATTAGGAGAATGGTCAAGACTAGAACCACGGCATACCTATCATGACGTTGATTATTTCAGCCTATTGACAGTTATCCACTGACAGTTATTCTCCCCTCACCCACTCATTCAAAATAAATCTTTACAACACAAAAGTCACCTGAAACAGTCAGACTGGACACCTTGGAGGGCTTCTCATTCTCCGAAGGAAATAAAGTGCCCTCAAAACCTTACAAAACACTTTGCTAATGACTCCACTGAGTACCTGACGCCAGCAAGTCCATGTAAACAGAGGCACAGCCCATGGAACATGATTGCAGGACAAGGCTGGAAGACCAAGCCAGATCTGTTTCACTGCCCCCTTACATCAAAATCTTGTACAATGCATAAGAAGAGGCTAAGAAAAAAAAGTAACAAAGTTATTTACTTAAAGAACTATTTTATGTGGAATGTGACACAAATTCCTTATACGTGTGAAGAGCTTCTAGCACAACTTCACTTTGTCTTGTTCTTTCACTCTGCACTACAGAGGCCACCATAGACATTTCTTAGAAGATCCTGGCTCTGCAACAGTTTATTATCTTCTCATGTTTTTGGCTGTAGAGATTCAGGAATGTTCCTGAAAAGTTTCACATTAATCCACTTCTATCAATGTTACTAAAATGACATTGTGAGGTTTTCATCTTTACCTACATTCTCTAAGCTTTCTTTTCTCCAAAGGAACATCTTTCTCATTATTTTTCTCTCCATTTACCATAAAACTCCAGGTCAAAGGAGGTTTGACAGTTCCAAGATTAAAAGCTTATAAAGACAGAGATCTGCACACACAAAAGCCAAATAAAACCTGCTTTTAAGTAAGAAATACTACCTACAACAGGGAAACTTTTTTAGCAGTGCCTGCCTCCTGCCTGGTGATTAACTGCTTTTTTTCTGTGTAAGTGGTTGCTTTATCATCATTTGCATGCACAAAACCATGGCAACAATGAAATACGATAGCTATATTAATATGAATGTCTGTCTACTTTACATTGACCTTTTGCTTGGGAAAGGGAAATAATCAGAGCTTCAAGTGCATAAGGGAAAATCATACTTAATGGTGCCTAACAACATCTCTGGATTGAAGCATCTTCCAGCACTTCTTCAGAGATATCTAAGGAAGCTCACTGACGTGAGCTGTATATTCTTGACACTTTCTTACAAAAATCGTGGAATTGTCAATAAAACAATATTGCAAAGATGTGCATAGTGCTTTTCAGTGGACCACTGCAATTCAGCCTTTTTAGAACTCTTTCTGAGCTGAAATCTGACAGTAAACATTTCAACTTCTGATTAGTGATCCTTGCACTGTGAGCAGGGAAGACTGTTCAAGTGCACAATGATATCAGCTCAGTTTAAAGTCCCAAATTTTAGGCACTCTCAAAAGAATTTCTCACTTGTCCCATCTTCAAGCAACAATTTGAATTATTCACAGCATCTGCAGCTTCTATTGAATGTAAAACTGAGTCCCTGACTCTGTGAGGTGGATTTTTTTCTTGGTTTTATCCGAATCAGCTGGCATTGGAACTGGACAAAATAATTTTCTTCATTTTCCATTTGTAGCTCTCTCTCCCTAGCTTGCACACGCAACTGCTGTCTTCTGTGCTCCAAGCAGGACTATTTAGAATAAAACACCACCAGCTGTGTTCTCTAATATATAAATGTACACTTTAAAAGCAATTATCTCTTCATATTCTAGTAGGAAAATACCAAAGAGAAAAAAACACGTTATGGGTGAATGTCAAATGGATCAAATATCTTTTTGTTTATTTTCCTACTGAGCTCAAAGTTGGCAAAGCATCTCAGTAGCTTTGGACATGAAAGTAAAGCAGGATGTTCTGGGGAATGAGAAGGCAGAAAATATTTAGCAATTGTCAACTGATGGCCTTATTGCAACGTTTAACAGATGCACCGAAACTGTTAACTGAGGGGAGATAGAAAGATTGTTATGAAATAAGAATACTATTGTTGACTGTCAGCTGAGCCTCTTTAGGAGGTAATAGAAGCATCTCCAGATTATTTCATCAGGGAGTGCAGGGATGGGATGAAGGGAACTATTTTCAGCTGAAAGAGGGGAGATTGAGATGAGACGTTAGGAAGAAATGTTTTCCTGTGAGGGTGGGGAGGCCCTAGAATAGGTTTCCCAGGGAAGTGGTGATTGCCCCATCCCTGGGGGTGTTCAAGGCCAGGTTGGATGGGGCTTGGGTAGCCTAATCTAGTGGGAGGTAGAATCATAGAATCATGAGGTTGGAAGAGACATCAGATCATCTAGTCCAACCATTCCCACCAATCTCTAAACCATGCCCCTCAGTATCTCATCCACCTGCACCTTAAACACCTCCAGGGAAGGCAAGTCAACCACCTCCCTAGGCAGACCATTCCATTGTCTGATGACCCTTTCAGTGAAGAATTTTTTCCTTATGTAGAGCCTGAACCTCCCCTGGTGGAGCTTGAGGCCATTCCCTCTTGTCCTGTCCCCTGTCACTTGGGAGAAGAGCCCAGCTCCCTCCTCTCCACAACCTCCCTTCAGGTAGTTGTAGAGAGCAATAAGATGTCCCCTAGGCAGGGGGCTTGGAACTAGATGATCTTTAAGGTCCCTTCCAACCCAAACTACTCTATGATTCTATGATTATAGCTCTCTACATATTTTGGAGCACGTGTCCCATCCTACTACCTCTTATGCAGACAACATATCAACTGAAACAGGATGGAGTTACTCAAACTAATACTGCAGACAGAACAACATCCATAAGAGTCTTGGATTGTAAAATAAATATCTCTCTATACTGTTCCCCTCCAGATGCCAAGATAAATTACAGAGAGTCTGTATGTTGGAAAACACACCTTTCAACAATTATCACTCTTCTTTCTAAGACAGAGCATGGGGTTAGTCTGACTGCAATCATTCTATACTTTCACAGCTTTCACCATCCCAGTCATCTTAGTCTCTAGTGCCGCCCAATATTACAAACATCAGGTTTGCACCAAAGCTAAGCCAAGCCAACAGAGAGATGCTTATTGACAACTATGAACTGTCAGATGTTATGTTCCTAAGGAGTCTTGCTTATACAAAGTAGATCATTGAGTAACTGGCCTGAAGTACTGGTAAAGGAAATGTAAACAGTGTCATCTACCCATGACAGCGGGCTGGTGAAGCTGCATTATAAACATTACACTCAAGAGTTTAAAATAAGAGACTCCTGGAATGGTTGTCAAGAGTTGATATAGGAAATGTTGTGGGATTTTTTTCCTATCATTAGCTGCCATGAAAAGATTAAGAGACTAGAAGAAGAAAGATAGAAATTAAGAAGAGCCATCCTGGTTCAAGTCTGGAAGTCAGCCCAACCCACACTCATTTCAGAAGCAGCAAATAGCGAGGATAGAGACAGACAAGTATAAAGAAAGGAATTGATGTAGAACAAGCTTTTCCTGGTGTATAACCTCATATTAATGCTTGATATTGAAACAAAATACACACAAGACATTTGATAGTAGATAATAGGTGAGGGCAAGGCAGTAGATGAAACATTATTTCTGATGTGACAGCAGTCACTGCAAAATCTGCGATGGTCATTGGGAGTAGATGAGAGCTCACCTGTTCAGCTGGTGGAGGGAACCCTTCTGAATAGATTCTACCAAAAAATTACAGTTCAGCAGCTCTTATGAGAATGGACAATTCCCCCTAGCCTTTTTTGCCTGTGATGGTTATGACCTAGGAGACACATATGTAGTTTTAGCTAGTTCCTTCAGGTCTGTAGGTAGTCATGGGTATCAATGAGTACCCTGCAGAAGGCAATAGAACCCACACACCCTAAGGTGGGATCACCTCCTGGAGGTGCCAGTTCTGGAGGGAAAACAAGCAACTACTTCAGACTAGTTTCTTAACTTTCAGATTTCCGAAGTGAGGGGAGGTGAATCCCACCCGTTTTATCTTTCTGCATTGAAAACTGGAAGGGAGTATGAACAAAACATGCTCTGGGAGGAAGGAGTGCAAGTGAAGAGTTAGCTTGGAAGGCACAATACCTGGGTTTTGTTTCTGGCTCTGTCACCATCTCCTTTCAACAAGCTCTGCTGTTGTGGTATTGAAACATTATGTAAATGGAATAAAGAGAATTGCCTTGTCTATTTGGATTATAAAGTCTTCACCGTAACAGTGTGTACAACATCTTGGAAATCCCAAATCTTACTATAAGACAAAAAGCACATTTAAGAAAACAATTTTGTGATTGGGAATCACAAGGAGAGGACAGTTAAGGAACTGAAGTTGCTTAATGAAAAATGACAATGTCTTGTCCTTGCTTGAACGGGTCCAAAGGAGGTCATGAAAATGATCAGAAGGATGAACACCTCTCCTATGAAGACTGGCTGAGAGATTTGAGGTTGTTCAGCCTGGAGAAGAGGAGGCTGCGGAGAGACTTTAGAGCAGCCTACCAGTACCTAAAGGGGTCTTATAAGAAAGATGAGTACAGACATTTCAGTAGAGTCTATTGTGATAGAACAAGGGGTAATCATTTTAAACTTAAAATAGGGGAGATTTAGACTAGATATAAGGAAGACATTTTTTACAGTGAGGGTGGTGAGGCTCTGGCCCAGCTTGCCCAGAGAGGTTGTCGATGCCTCATCCCTGGAAACACTCAAGGCCAGGCTGGACTGGGCTCTGAGCAACCTGATCTCATTGAAGATGTTCCTGCCTATTGCAGGGAGGATGATCTAGATGACCTTTAAAGGTCCCTTCCAACCTAAAATATTCTATGACTCCATGATTCTATGACTCTAAGATTCTAAAACAGCGGTTCACAAACAGTTGGCAACAGGAAAAGAACTGAAGCCTGTTATTATTCCACTGTTCCCCTCATATAAGGGCTGCACACAGCATAACATTTTCTAGCTGTATAGTAACACTCACACATTTCTTTTGAGTCCATACGCTCATTTGTGGCTAATAATTTGGTTTTTGTTAAGATCTTTGTTGTCTTCGGCTTTTCTACTTCTTTTCTGAAAGGAAATAATGAGCAAAAAATAAGTCAGGACAGTATGTGCGAGAAGATCATGACTGGGACACTTGACACTGGAAGAACTGAGGCAACTCGTAGACCCATAGATGTGCTATGGACAGCAAGAGACCACGTCTGCTGCACATGTACATCCACAAGGTAACTGTGATTTAAGAAGTCTTGGGAAACCAGAGTTTTCTGCCTGTAAAAGCACTTGTAATTGGCAAATGGTTTGAATTAACGAGTGAGCCAATCCAGATTTCTCTTCAAGAAAAAGGAAAAGGACGAAACCCAGCCATCTGAGAGAAGCTTTTGGGATTGCTGGACTCAAAACAAAGCACTTGCAGGCGTCTAAGTGAAGGATATTATGCACTGTGCTGACTTATCATACCTCATGAATTACAGGGATGTGGCTCAGACAATTCTCGAGCTGTCCCAAGTTTAACTGGGCTGGGCCCATCCTTTTTATCTCCTGAACAAACTCTAGCTTGGAGATCCGTTCCTTACTAGACATGATTTACACCCTGTGGAAAAAAGAACTGATCCTGTCTGTTCCATCCGAGCTTGCTCATAACCATAATTTTAGTTAACTGGATGCCTCTGGTTCTGCTGGGATAGAGCCTTCTTCTGAAAACAGGTGTGGGAAGGAAGGAATATGAGTGAAACAAGGCATTGGAAATGTGGAAAGACAGGAGAACTCAGGGCAGAAGATCAGCTTCCATGAATCACAGCATGGAGAAAGAGAGGACACACGTTCCCTAAAAAGAAACCTGATGTTGTATGTAACCTAATATCTCAGTAAAATAGTCATATTTGGCCATTTTCATAGGATGAGTGTCATCACCACTGGCCAAATGGGCGGTGATGACTTCCGTGAGACTACTCTCTCAGAGATAACCAGCAGCACCAGAGGCTTTCTAACTGTTATTGTCTCAGCTGCTGCAGACCAAAATGTCCAGCTGATAATGATGTATACAGTTTTTCCAACTACTTGTGTTCCCAGCACAATAGGGAATCTCAGTGCAGGGCTGTTTGTTTGTTTATTATTCACCTCTACTCCCAAGTAAGCCCTGTACAAGGTTGCCTGTTTCCTCTTGTTTCAGTTTAGGCTCTTTGATCCTCAAGCTAGAGATTCCAATACTGCCAGATGACAGCAGCATTTTGATTCGTGATTTTGGAGTCTTATTGCATGTGAATGGATAAAAGGAAAACCTTTTGCCTACACCCATTTTTTAGTATAAACCACTGTACTTTCCACATTTTGCTTGTCTTGATCTACATGCTGCTACTGAACTGGTGTCTGATGACCTCTGGTTACCCTCCACTGAGTCATCACCATGTTCTCTGGGCTGCTGAGAAACTGGGTGGGGTATTGTTTAAGTTGGAACCGAATAACACAAACATTATGTATAGAGAAATTGGGCTATATCCATTTCTGCTTCTTGATTGAATTTTCACAGGAGCTCAAAGGTTAATACTTATAGCTAGCATAAATGCTGTCCTGGGTTTCTGAGACTCAGGGACCAATGGTTACATGTCTTCTCTCCATGTCTGATGTGTAGAGTACAAAGGTTTATTACAGCCCATTGCCGGAGAACCTGATTTTTTAGCTCTAACTTGCCAGGTCTGCTTTTCAGTAAGTCAGTCAAAAACCTGCGTGGGAGTTAGCACTGAATTCAAAATACGGGGGCCTCAGATGTTTGGAGTAACCCAGCAGGCTGAAGCCAGTGCTAGCATGAAAGTCACCATCTAGCCTGCTACTTAATGGATTACACATTTGTTTTCTTTAGTTATTTTATTAAAAAGGAAAAAAGATTTTTGGTGCAATTTTGTATTAGTCAGTGATACTCACTATTCTCTTGTCATCAAGCCTTTTTTTCATGCTGTTGCCATTTTAGAAAGGTGAAGGGGAATGGTTTGTAGTTTTATCTTCACCCATAAGCTGATATCTGAGTTTGACTCTTTCCAGGGAAAATGAAAACCAGGGACAACATCCCTGATACGTTCAACATATTGGCTTATTAGAGATGGAGTTTCTAATTTGATTCTTCTCTAACAAACCAGGAGCTGAAATCAATAGCTTTAGTGAAGTCTATGTCTCTACTGGTGAACTGGAAGTGCTAGGACATAGGATTGGCCAGAGCTGTCAGCTGGGGTCACAAAGCACTACTGGTCAAGTGGAGACAAACACACCAAGAAGAGAGTCAGTGTGAGCAAACCCTCAACAAAAATCTGATTCAACTTTCTCCTACTTAAGCTCCCTGCAGATTGTGAAAGCTGTTGCTCTAAGTTTTGTGGAATATCTTAATGATTATAATGAAGATGTGGGTGGAGATTGCCTGCTGCTTATACCAAGACTGAAACACTTTAAAACTAAACGGGCAGCCACTAGCAGAGATTAAAACAGAAGAAAGGAATTCCCTGATGTCATGATTTAACCCCACCTGGCTTGATTGGCTGCTAAATGTGGGCAGTGGTGACCCAATCCCCCCCACCCAAGGAAAGAGAGACACACTTGTGAGTTGAAAACTAAAACTAAAGGAGCTTTAATGTAACAAAGATAATAAGGAAAATACTATTAGTAAGCAGATAATAAAATATACACAAATATACTAAATAGAACTGTCCTCGATCACTATTTCACCACTGATGCTGCAGAGCAGGCATGGGGAAAGGTCCTGGGCTGGACTCAGTGACAGATGGGAGCTGGACTCAGGAACTGAAATCTAGGATCAGAGGTGAAAAGACAGACAAGGTCCATCTTAGGCACAGGCCATCAAAGGAGAGAGTGTGACTCAGTGATCCCTCAGTTTTGTACCGAATGTGACACAAACGGGATGGAATCCTTCGTGTATCAGTTTGGGGTCACCTGGCCCGTGTGCTCCTCCCTGCAGATGCGACTCCTTTTCAGCCTGTTGGCTTACAGTACTCCAGCAGCTCAAGGGTGGCCTTGGTTTCTGTAGGAATAAGCATAAGCAAAGGCCTTTCTGCATACCAGTGCCCCGTGTTATCATTTCTAGGGAGAAACGCTGCCTGAAAACATGCAGTTAACTTTCAGAAAATGAAGTTACTTAGGTGAAGCTTAGCTAAACAGTTAGAAAACTGATCCTAGGTTAGGTCAAGACAAAACACCAGAGTTGAAGCAGACTGAAGCAGAAACCACAGTATGATGTTCACCTTTGCAATGGGTTTGTTTAGCTATGAAAATTTTGACTTTTCATCAAGTAGGACTTGCATTGCTCAGTGTACTTTTAGAATTTACTAAGCCTCATTCAGGCTTAGTAAAGCCACTGAGAAATTCTGCTTTTTCTGTGGAGTGCACTTTTCACGGTACCCTTATAGTACACCTAAATATTTCTGCTATCTCTGTAACTTCACAAAGCCAAGATTTCACCCTCTAGCCCTGCGGAAAGTGCTGTCAAGATGGGGTAATAGGTTTCGTGGTTTTTTTTATAGATTGAAATATTTAAATATTCCCATCATTTATCTCCTGAGAGACAAAGAAGCCAAAACCAAAATGGGTATAACTGGTAAATAGTTTTCCAAATGCTTTTAAAGCTTCTGTTGAGAGAGGGAGAGTGTTTGGTATGTTTATAGACAGTAAGAAAAGAAACAAACCTTTGCCTCAAAGAATTATTTTACATATTACAGAATCACAGAATAACCAGGTTGGAAGAGACCCACTGGATCGTCGAGTCCAACTATTCACACCAATCCCTAAATCATGCTCCTAAGCCCTTCATCTACCCTAACCTTAAACACCTCCAGAATGACATGGTAATACTGGGATGGATGCCTCAAAATTCTCAGCCCTGTCTATGCGATGTAGATAGCAGCAGCCAAGCACAGTCACTCCTAGGTGCTCAACAGCAGTTGCACCTCATAGACGCTGAGTCTATCTGCTAGAAATTCATCACAATATTTAGACTGGATTCTAAAACACAATTGAAATTCTCACAAAATACTGTATTACCTAGAATAACATTCCCTGTGCCAGTCAAAAAATAACCATGCATTATAAATATGTATCATTCAGATCACCTAGCAGCACCGTTTAAGCACAAATACAAGGGAGTTCCATGAAGTGAAACCAAGGTTACATTCTGCTTTGGGAGGATCAATCTCTAGCAAGCATCCTGAAGTGGTTATATTTTATCTCAGTGTTTTCCCACTCATTATTTCCTTCCCTTTGAAGGAAACAGAGTTGACAAATTGGCCTGCTCGTATCCAAACCACACACTGTTTGACTTCATGGCATTTGTGGTTTTAGGGGATTCATTGTTTGCAAAGAGAATATCTCTTACCGGGAAGATCAGACTTCTGATGCAATCCCATGAAACCCACAAACCACCTCCCTGTTCAAAACCTCAGAGTTGGGGTATTTTTCCTCTTTCTACAGAATTCTTGGCAAAGGTTTCAGATCGCAGGCCGTGTCTTGAATCCTGAAGAAATTTGAAAAATTCTCTTGGCAAAACCTCTGGAGATTGTTCTGTTTAATCTGCAGAACACTCATTTCAGATCCTTCACTACTGTGGAAAATGGCTTTCCTTTTAATTGACATCCCCACCCTTCTCACCAGAGATACATTTATGAGGAACAAAAATAGATGTGTGCCTGGAATATCGTAGGACTCCAAGAGTAATTCTTACCACCTGTATCAAATACATTCCTCTTCAGATCACTTAAAAGCCGAAGAGGCACCTAATTTCCTTTCCAACATGCCAAACTCAGATTAACAACAAGTTTTATGCTCTCCCAAAGAGCTGGTTTTTGCTGCTCAGTGATGACCCAGTTCCATCTTGACATACGTGGGCTGAGACCCCACTGGTTGCACAGGACATCACCCTTGTTTACCCAAGCAAAATAGTCAAGGTAACAGAATGGAATGACTTTAGATCACGAGACTGTTCAACATCCACTACAGTATCTCTGGTTTTTGGATGGCAGATCCCTTCTGACTGTCAATCTGACATATAGAACAGAGTTTTGCTCTTAATTGGTGCTTTTAATCAACAGTCAGCCATGTGCAAAAAGACCAAAGCAGTGATTTTGATATCAGAACCTATGTCCTGAATTAAAATGAGGTATTGTTCATGGATATTTTGGAGAGAGGTTGCAGGTACCAACAAGCGCATCTATCTGGGGACATTTCTTTATGCATCTGGTTATTTTCTCTACATAAACAAAGTGGGTTTTATTCCCTTTTATTATTCTAGTATTGAAGGGGCTCATTTCTCCAGTCAGGCAGAAGAAACAAATCCAGTATTGTTTAAGAAATCACTTACATGCAATAGATATCAAAAAACAAATACTCGAGTGCACACTTAATGAACAACTGCTAGCATGAAGCACATTTGCATGCACTGTCTTGATAAATGTCACTGCAGCAGTAAAAATGAAAATCTGTTCACAAATTATTTGCTACGCAGAAACCAGAAATGATAAATTTGTATCTATACCATTTTAAGGAATATCCTGACACTCCGTAAACCGCCCCAAAACCTTTGTTCTCTCCACCAAAATCTGAATTTCCCAAGCCCTACCTAAATTTTACTGAAATAGCAGCATTAGGGTGCAGGTTAAGAGAACAAAATGAGAAAAATGGCATGTGAGAAAAAGCTTCTTCACAGCATGGCACTGTTCCAAAACCACATATGGAAATTAATATCCTAATTAATAAGAGTTCATGAAGCACAAAGTATTAAGGGCAGACAGAAATAGCTGGAGAGCTTCTATGCCATGGCACACTCAGGGCACACAGATTGGCAAAGATGTCTTAGATGTACAAAAATATTTGGGATATTTTCAGTCTTTCCAGCCCAGTCTTCCGTGTGAGGATTATATACAAGCATCTCACAGCACTCCAAGCCAATTTACAACTATGTGATAAACCAGCTACCAAATCCACTCTGTCTCTCCATATCCAGCATTCTTAGACGTTGATGAAGTAAAGAAGCTAAAGGGAAATAAACTGATAAACATGCCAGAAACAATTTTGAGGGCTCATAATTTGGATCTAGTAAAATAAATGCTTTTTCATCCCTGTTTCCTAGTTTCCACCAAGAGGTACAACACCCAACAGGTTGGAACAAAGTCAGTGAGTAACTTCTGAACCTGGCAGATGCTGTCCTTCCACTGGGAACCCACCAAACTCATTACTGGAATTTTCAGTTTCTTACGTAGACCCTATTCCACCTGGTTTTCCACCTAAAGAACTAATGACAATTTTTACTACAAAAGGATTTATCTCAGACAACTCCAAAATGACAAATATAGCCAGCTTGTTTGGGGGGTTGCGTGTTTGCTTTGGTATTAAATTTACAATAGACAGAGCATGGAAAATGTTAATCCTGAAATACTTTGAGAAATTTATAGTTATAATAAAGAGATTCAATGGTTGCTCCATGTTAAACCAAAGAATGAGAGCTATCCTTCAACAGCAGCTCCAGTATCCACCCAGTAAAAGTTCTATCAGACAAGCCAAAATCATGACTAAGAGCAGGCTGAACGCACAAATATGTCATATATACAAATATTAATTCCATGGCATGACCTGTCTTCCAAATAAAGACGAGCTTTGACAAAGCCCCTTGGGACAGGAAAGTTTGTTGAGCAATTGCCCACTCGAGCTTTTCACACAGCACTTCAACCACTGCAAAGACACCGTTATGACTATGGATGGTGAAAGTAGTATTAGGAAAAGGGAAGTATAATGGTACCTTACCAACCAACACCAAAAGCTTGGACAGAATGACTCCATGACAATGATCAAGCCTCCTTGCTGCAGTGCAAGGAAAATCACCTACACTATACTTCAAACATATCAGAAAACTGTGACAAATTCATAGAATCATAAAAATCATTAAGATTGGAAAGGACCTGTAAGCTTATCCGGTCCAATTCTCAACCCAACATCCTCATGTCTATCAAAATACGTCCCAAAGTGCCACAGTCACACGCTTTTTGAACCTTTCCAGGCATGGAGATTCCACCACTGCCCCAGGCAGTCTCTGCCAGGGCTTCACCACTCTTTCAGTAAATAAATTTTTCCTAATATCCAATCGAAATGTCCCCTGACACAACCTGAGGCCATTTGCTCTCATCCTGTGACATGTTACATGGGGGAAGAGCCCAACATCCATCTTGCTACAACCTAAGCCCTAGTATTAAATTGTAAATACTTTTCAGTACATAAACAATAATTTGCAGAGAGGCTCTTCATAGCATTTCAAGAAGACACACTTAGGATGGACTTGGGAGAAGCCTAAATTGGTATGCTAAACTCCACTGCAAAACTGCAGTCATTGCTGACACATTATAGACTTGCTACAGCCCAAGCTAGTCTGGGCACAGGAATAAATTAGTAGGTTCTATCCATCAGTACTAGTTCAGTTGCACTCCGTTACCTCAGCTAGGAATACAGCATACTGGTCCCAGCAGGGAAACACAAAACCACGCCTGCTGAGAAGCTCAACCTGTGAACCCTGGTTCGATATTTTTCAGCTAAGAGGAACCTGTATTTAAGGTTTGTCGTGCAACTACGTTGTCCAGCAAAAATTTCACAGTAATAAGAAACCCCAATATATTTAACTAATACAATGTCAATACTAATCCTTACGTAGAACAATTATAGAAAGAATTATGTAGAAAATATTTAGAATCAGAATGTCATACTTAGAATAAAGCTTGGCTAAGCCAGCTGTTAAGATGAAGAAATTTTATAAAACTCTTCCAAACCTGACAGTTCAGATTTTTCAGGCTTAAACTGAATTAAGGAGGATCGGTGATACGGAAGGGGAAATGGTGATACGGAGCAAGCAACATGACTACTGTGCTGGAGACTGTGTTTCTACCATCACAATGCTTGCCAGCTCTATCAATATATGTTTAAATATCATCACATATTAGTACAGACATATGACATAAGATACAAAAATCTTATCTCTTCCTGAAATATCTTGAGGTCTAGCCTTTCATAAAAAGCTCCAGGCAACAGAGGCTACACGAGTTGACTGTGCTTTCCCTGAATACAGTCCCTGGGGACCTGGTACACCTTCTAGGACATGGTCTACATACATCCTATCTGGGAAAAAGCTCTTGGGTTTTTTTTTTGTTTGGGGTTCCTTTTTAAATTTATTTTTGGAGGCTCTATAAAACTGCCAGAGGAGACACAGAAAGCAGCTAGTGAGGAAGAAAGAAAAAAAGAAATGCTGGCAGCAGCATGTGAACATTGTGCAAGAGAAACTATAGTTGGAGATGGTTTGTAGTGCAGACACCAAGTACCCCATAAAATGCTTCAGATCTCCCGAGTACAGCTCCAATAGACTTTGAAGTGTTGACATCACATAAAATAAAAGACATCTCAGTCCAAATTATCACATTGGTTTTTCCCCCTCTCCTCACTTTGATGGCTTCTACAAAGCATTTTATGGTTGAATAAATTTGAGTAACGCTTTACAAGTAAATCAAACCAAAATCATTTAAAAAGAAAATATTGGATGCTTGCTACCAGCCTCCTTTGAAAAAATAAAGTGTGTTTCCAAATACGCTGCATACAAGATGGTGTGATGCAGCCTGATTGGTAAACAGCAATGAAGATGAATACCTCTCAAATGCACTGTGATTTTTCATCCTCAGACAATCACTGCTTCCCAAACTAATGACCAGTTTGTTGATTAATTGACTTCCTCTACCTAAAAATCAATTGTCTTTCTTCTTACTTACATTCTGCCTTTTTGTATAAGTGGCTGCGTGAGGTTTGCAAAAAAATAGAATTTGCAAATGAAGATTAATTTATAATGGGATCCTTGGCCAGATCTCCCTCTATGTTGCAGCAGATGGACTTTTGTGTGAAATATTTTTCTTTAGTTGCTATAGAAACATGCCAACATATTTCTGCTTAAGTGATTTGCTGGAGAGCTGTTTGTTGTGTTGCCCAGCGCTGACAGGAGTGAATCATTTTAAATCTTCAGTCAAGGCTGATTAAAACCTGGTCTCTGGGTGTCTTACCGCTGCTAACTGCTACTTGCAGGAGGGACATACTGTTAAAGTCATTATGTCTGGGACATTTGAAGCATGCCTTGAAGTAAACCAGGCAGGTGGAAGGTTAAAATTACAAAAATGACTAAAAGCTGAGAAAAAACCAAGGCTTACACAAAAGTGTATAGAAAGAAAAGGCAGAAGAGTTACGATGATCTCTTAAAAAAAAAAAAAGAAGGATAAGAGAATTGGTTCTAGAAGACAGTTGTGAAGGAAACAACCCCCAAATGAAACTTATTATGCAAAAGGAGAAGTTATGTGCTTTTTCAAAAGGCATCGTTTGAAGAAATGAACCAAGCACATGTCAGGTGCTGGCAAGGACCCTGCCCACAGCACATGGCAGCAGGTCTGGTCCCACACAAGTCCCACATCACAAATGCACAGCTCAGGGGAATCCCACTGGGGATACATTTTTTATTAGATCTGTTCTGTAATCCCTTGCTGTTCAGAATACACCGAACTTCACCTCAGCAGTGTCAAGCTGATGATGCTAAAGGCAGACGGCTCAAGCCATCTGTGCCCATGCTGCTTAGAAGAGAACAATTCCCTCTATGTATCTGAGTTCCCCTGCCTGACAAGGCAGTTCCAGCCACAGCAGCAGCAGCAACACCTAAAGCATTCAGCTGCTGGGCTTTCCTGTACACTGCCTCATCCCCATGTACCAGCCATGGCACACGTGCACTTGTCCCCGGACCTGGGAGTTGGGAAGCCAAAGTAGAGTCAACACATAGTAATGTGAATGGTCAAAGCATTTGACTTTCTATGAATGTGGCATGAATCCATGCCATGGTAAGCTGGCATCATAGACACAGCCAGAGAAAAATGAAATTACAAAGTTTTACTAGGGAGCTGACAAGTCTCTCCATTTCTAACAAGGTGGTACCAAAGACCTTTTCACCCATTTTCGCATCATCCTGCTCTGTGTCCCAGTTCTTCCACTTGTAAAACTCAGCAGAAGACACTGACCACATGATGATGATGTGGGACATACCAGCTAAAGTTTTCTGGAAGAAACAGACCTAATTACACGGTGTTAGGAGGCTCACAGCATTTCAGAAGCAAGAAAAGGAGCAAACCTTGAGATTAGACTGAGGAAGCAACTCCCAATTCCCTCAGAAGCAAAACTGCATATGCATTCATGTTATTAAATTGCTTGTTAAACCTAGAAATAAAATTTCTCTGTTTTGGAAACAATATGATGTAACTGAATGTTAAAAAGTATGTTTCTTAACAAACTTCTATCCAGATCAAGCTGCCAAGCCTCCCTCCTTTTGTTGGTTAGCCATGAGATCTGTCGCTTGGTATTAACGCTTGAGTCTTACATCGATGAGCCTTCAGACGTGTTTGTAACAGGCATTTTACTGGCATTTTTTCTCCATTTTTAACATTTTCCTCAATTCTGTCCCTATTTTTGAAGTACACTCCCACAGTGGCAGCTCTCCAACTCCTCTTACCTCCAAATGAAGGGCAGGCTACCAGCTACCTTTATAGTTAAAGCCAATTTTTCTACTTGGCCAGGTTGCAGGAGGATTTAATCCATGGAATAGTTGATTCTCTGCCCATGGCAAGTATATGAGTCATCCCTCCAAAAAGCATAACCTCTGTTGTCCCTCAGCTGAGACGTCTAGGAGGCCTGAAGGGCCAAAAGGCTCTCTGGATATGTCTAATGTTATTTTAGGATGCCCAAAGCTACGCATTAAAGATAACTTGCAGGAAAAGTAGAACCAGTGAAGATGACCTAGGAAGCAGCTTGATTCTTGGTCCCATGAGTGTAAGTTTTGAGTAAGCCCATGAAGTTACTGAGTATGTAGTCCACAGAAATATAAGCAGGACAACTGAGTACTGTGGTAATCCGTGTTCCTTCACAGCCGAACTTGAAGCACTCGATGAGTTTGAAAACCCTCTTGGATTTTTATCATCTGGTGTCCCCATGTCTCCCAGCACACACAAACTCAACCCTCCACCCTCTGTGCAAATAAGGAAAGTTTATTTTTATGCCTGAGCCATAAGATTCTGGCAGCAGAGTGCAATCCTTATAAATAAATGATTCGATGTGCCCATGATGGCCTTGCTAAGACTGCATCACTTGAAGAGTACATATTCCTGCTAGCAGTAACTTCTACTCACTGCAGAGTTTGTAATTCCAGCAGGACTTCAACTGTGGGGAGCAAACTTCCTTTTATCTGAGGGAAGATGCAAGTTTTGGGACGTTCACTTTTATGAAATCTATTCTCCATGTTCTTCTAAAATAGTAACATTAAAGAAGTCAAAATTCGCTTCCAGCCATCATATGATCTCTGTGGTTGTGGAGCATGAACTTTTCTGGAGGCTCCAGTACTGGAAACTGTTATGCCTGTTAATTTGGTCAGGTAGAAACTACTATCAAATTCAATTAAACATCTTGCAGATTGATGGAAAACATTGCTCTGCTTTCTTTTAGCATTGGGCAATAGTTTAGAAGCATCTTTCAAGATTTTTTTTTTTTGCTTTAAAGTTGGCTGAATGTCCTATTTGTGAAAAAAAAAAATGTAGTTTCAAAAGTCATTTCTCATCAAAGACACTCTCCCTGTTACAGACAGAACTAGGCAGACCAGTGGCTTGATCCAGGATGGGATCCTGCTCCTGGGTTCTTAAGTTTGCTACAAATCAGCATGTCTCTTCCATGTGTTTCAGGCAGCACTTGCCTTAATAAAAACGTAGTTCTGTGTTTGCACTATTTGCCTTTTGGTATGAGGTAGAAATGGAGGAGTAAAGACAGATGAGAGGTGGGTACAAAGCAGCAGGGTCCAGATCACCTATGTATGTAACAGGAGATCATTTGGAAAGGTTGCAATGCTCCTGTTACAGAACACAAAGAATGGAATAGATCTCATTTAAACTACCACAGGATTCAGCTTGCTTTTAAAGGCTTTGCTTGTTTTCTACTGAGGAAGACAGAAAATACCAACGGTAAGTATTTGGTGGAAGCTCTGAGGTTTGCCCTTGACAACAGGTGCCAGTAGATCTTGTGAAGTCAAGTTCTCCATGATCCTTTTAACTTGTGCTACTGTGTTTCATCTACCCTACCTGCATATCCTTGCTCCTCCATTTCTTCCCAGATTCTCCAAAAACCCAAACAAAAAAATTCACTGACTTATCGGACCTACAACACCATGAAAACATATCACCTACAATCCTGTTATTAGGTGGAAGAAGGCGGCACTCACTTGCACTAAAAGATAGAATATTCCAAGCAATTCTTTTCACTACTGATAGGTCTGCAAAGTGAAGGAGCTCTTTTCTGTTGTCCCAGAAGTCTTTCGCCTGCTACCTACAAGCTCTTCCTCACTGTGTGTCTGTGGAAGCCATCCACCCTCCTGAAATGCCTTTTCATTGCCAAAAGGAATGCCACCTCTTTCGACACAAGGTCTCTGTGAAGCAACAATGACTGTCTCTTGTCCAGGAACGTTTTTGATGTAGACAAATAGGAAGCATGCTTCTAGGCTGACTTGACTTTTTGTCATGAACAAACAAGTCATAATTTTTGATGACAAGGGAATATCATCTTTTTTCATGTTTGTGCCTGCCATGGTAACATTAGGTGTGAAACTGGAAGAGGAAATTGCATTGCAAGAAATCCACAAACAAGAATGACTTTATCCAGAACTATATGAGTTTGGATGTGTTTTGGAGGTAACTTCATGAATCTTTACACTTGTACCTTCCTGAGGGGTCAGTGGTGGGTTTGGGAACACTGTCTTACCACAACACAGCCCACGAGAAGTTTCCCTAGTCCATGTATCAGACATTTACAGTGACCAGCAGAGACAGGGTGCTTGGAACTAGATGATCTTTAAGCTCCCTTCCAATCCAAACTATTCTATGATTTTTGATTAGTGTGGGACACACTGCTGTAAATACAAATATTAGTAGTTTTCAGGATAAAAATGATGAAGAAAAGTAATAAAAGAGGGGTATGTGAGTTTGGTAGAAGAGACCCTGGGCTGCAACTCTCCAAACTGTGAAGAGCCTGCAGAGTCCCTGTATCCTGCTTCCAGAAAGGCACAGCTAGTGTTTGAATGCTTTTATCCAATCTATTAAGACACCCTTTGTGTGGAAAAGCACAGGGACTACACTGTAGAGCAATATCAAACCCCAGCAACTGGAGAGATGCAGTTAGCCTCTTGGAAGTAGAGGCTATAATGAAATGTACATAATAGAGTAAAAAGACATTTTAAGAATTGCTGATGATGATAGATGATACTCCTAGAAATGCCAGCTTGCTCAGAAACAAGCAAACCATCATATGAACTGCTACATGCCTAAGCACCGTATAGACAGGTAGGTTGAGAAAAAACATTCAGTGATCCAGTGAGAAGGGGCTGGGTATGTCACAGCCTGGGAAAGGAGAGCCAGTACCCATCTGCAGAGCTGGCAGCTCCTCTCCGTTCCTCCTCACAGCACGCTGTGAGGCAGATGTGCAGAGGGGTGGGTTTGCAATTGAGCAGTGTGTGGCACTTAGCCAAGCCTCTCCAGCTAATTTTGATGCACTTAGATGCAGGTTGCCACCACATTTCACACGTCATCAAAATGAGTGTTTAACAACCACAGCACAAACTGCAAATATTAGTTACTCCCCCTTTTTCCTTATTTACAAATTTATTTCAGTAGTGCCTATGCCTCTATTGAATTTACTTTTATTTTCACTCAAATGCTCTCCGGAACTGTATCATGCACTAATATTCACATGAGAAATGCAACACCATGTTCCACAAAACCTTCTGCCAGACTCTGACACAAACAAGCTGGACAGGGATTTACCCAGAGCAAAAAGAACCACGTATATACACGCAAGTAAGTTGTGTGAAAGCAAACCCCATAAAAGTTCTTTTAAGCTTTGTTCCAGCCAACACACCTTAGGTTATTAGACTAACAGTCCTAGATCCCTCTGGGGAAGAAGCATATTCTTTCCCAGAGCCTTCTTCCAGTTTTTTCAGTTCTAACAATTATGCTTTATCCAGCCTGGGAGCAGTGACCCATCGTTTGCATTAATCACAACCAAGTAACATATGTGAAATCTCAAACACTCTATGAATCCAAACTGCTGTCCTCTTAGAAGACTATTTTCTAATAAGACATAAAAAATGTACTTTTACTCACCACAGGCTTGTACAAGAGGAGCAGAATAGGCACTGCTGTGTCATAAAAGGGATCTGAGCAGCCAAATACTGTGGCAGTCTCTGTATCATGGTTATGTGGATGAGGCCATCAGCACTGCTATCGTCTGCAGGTGACTCTTCCTGCGTATGGACTGTGTAATTGTTCCCAGCCCAGCAAGGGGAACCCGTGTTCCTGATGATGGTTAGGGGGAAAAAAAAGGCAGCACCTGATCAGCTGTGGTAATGAAGAACACTTGTGACAACAAAACCTGAAGAGTTTTACTGAGTATCTTGGCTGAAGTTTTGTCTTTGGTACCTTGGGCAACTGTACAACGTTCAGCTGTATCCTCTCAGCGGGTCCCCTTTCAGATGTAATCCTTCCCAGACCAAGCAGCTGAGAACGACTTTTGTGTCAAGTTAAAAGGTGCTGCTCCTGCTTTTATATTTTTACAACCTAGCGTGACCTGTGGTTCAGGATAAATGCACGTTTGAACCATTTCTGCTCCAAATGGCAGGAGAGCAACAGCAGTGCAGTGGGTATGACACAAACTTCAGTGCAAGATACACAAACACAAAGTAGGACCTGGTGGCTGAACCTGTGTTGTAAATATGCTTCCAGAGAGATACAAAATAATTTACTACAAACAGCTCGATGGTATCCATAACTGCCTTGAGGGAGAGGATACTCCCCTCTACTTTGGTGAGACTCCAACTGGAGCCCCACATGCAGTTCTGGACTCCTCCGCAGAGGAAGGACATGGAGCTATTTGAGCAAGTCCAGAGGAGGCCATGGAGATGATCACCAAGCTGTGCCCTGTTGAATTACTCCTGTTTTCTTTGTTACCACAAGTTTTATCTGAGCTAACAGAATTATTTAACAGGAGCATAGGATCTCATTGCCTCTGGATCTCATGAAAATCTCCATTTTTTTTTCTCCAAGAGGAAGATGTTGTGATTCCATGATTCTATGAAACTGGATTATTCCCCTCTTAAATCGCTCCCTTCCAGCTTCAGCAAGTTAAATCTCATGTAACAAATAGACTCACAGCATTAGATGCTCCTAAATGCTCTCCACAACAGAATTGCAGTTCTATGAATGCCCTTCTGTCCCATAGTTTCATTCACCTAAAGCCACTACCTTAGTTAGGGCTTCTACGTCAAGGTACCTGTGATGGTAGTTCCTTAAGTAAAAAGACTCTATGCAATGTGATTTACATTGAACGCGGAAGATGAGCTTGAGATAAATCCTCAGCCTGTGCAAGTGCCCGTGGCTCTCTTGGCTCCACCTGAAGGGCTTACCCTCTTCCTGCTCAAGATCTACCCCTTCACTTCAGGAAAGCTCAGGAGACCAAGGTGGTGTCATTTACTCTCCCAAAGCCAGACAGTCAGCTGATGTAAACCACACTTCCACTACCATAATTATACCAGCAGAAAACCATTTGCCTTTAATTTATATCTCTCATGCATACGAGTTACTAAAAATGGAGTCCTTAAGGGTGTCCCAAGGTGTTAGAGATAAGCTTAAGCTAAAATAATAAAATACCTAGGTTTTTAAGCATATACCAGTTCAATATACTGTATTTATTAGTAGTGCCTGAACCCACAATCTTCTAACAGTTCACAAAGAGCAGTGAATTAAAGCCAGTGATGATACAAACAGTCTGGTCCTTAAAATACCTCACTTCATCCTTGGAAATCTTAAATGAAGCAATATTTATGAGGTTCTGCAGTAAAAACACAGTCTGGGTATAATAAATTACCAGCAACAAGCTAATGTCTTGATTCTTTTTCCAAACACAGAATCCACTCCTCCTGATTAACTCTCTCTTCCCTGGCTTTGTCAGAGGGGGCTGTCGGCAGGAGCGTTTCTCTCCATCAGCCTCCCCTGACTGCCAGCAGAAGATGCCAGCAGCCACGAAGAGATGAGTAACAGCCTCAGGGGACCAACTCTTGTAAGAATATTATGAAAACGACTTCATGGTGAGAGAGGTCATAAAGCAGTGAAGGAGAAGGCAACAGGAAGGAGGGGAGATACCATCTCCACTTGGAAAAGCTTGTCATATGATGGCTCAATACGTCTTTGAATCCAATACATAGGCAAAATCCAGAGGTAAGAAACATAACTCTGGAACAGATTTTGGTGGCCATGGCCAGTCTAGCTGCCAAAGAAGGTGGGTTTCTTGAAAGCATCTCATACTACAATTAGTTTATACAACAGGAACAAGCAAAGTGCCAGGATCCATATGTGTCAACACTTCATGTCACCAAAGGAGTCATGCCAGCTTATATTCATCAAGAATCTGGATATAATTTCAAATCTAATGTTAATATTAAAAACATTCTGCATTTAATACAAATAAAACCTCTTGTTTGAGAAGTGAAACAAATTTCGGGGTCAGAAATAGTAATGTATTTAACACTGCAAAAGCATTCATAATTCGCAAGCAAAGGTCTCCTTGAGTTCCTAGCAGAAGATGACAATGAAATCTAGTATGGTTTGGTTTGATGTGACAGGGTGAAGAACAATTCACAGCAGTGAATGCTCCAAATTAAGGTCTACTGCCATATCTAAACTCATTTTGACACTCATTTTTCTACTTTTTGTAAACCGTAAGTTTCATTTGTTCTGGAGCTGAGTCATTATTTTCTTCCCTAAGTAAAAAGGGATCACTAAATAGTAATATGCACGGTTTTCATGTTAATTTTTTATAATTTTAATATGGTTAGTATCCTTTGTGTACATAAACTAGGAATATAGGTAAGAAAAGCAGGAGATTTTCCAAATCCAGTATTTTCCATACTTCATATTTCATTTATTCAATGCATTTATGTAGCAGGGAACTGAAAGGGGAGCACACATTGTGGACCCAAGTAATTGAGAATATGTAGGGCTGGAAAAGGACAAATCAGGCCTATGATGTTTATATGTTCTTGTAACATAACTTTGTCTAGAGACTATGGAGTTGTACTGTTAAGTTCTCAAGAAGCCAGCTTAAAATCATTAAGCTCATTAAAACTTTAAGACACACTATAACACAGCTGTGTTGCAGGCAACAAACTACTTCTAAAATAGCATTCTCCTCTTCCCTGTAAAGATGAGAGACTGAGAGTAACAAACTCATAATTGAATAATATATAATAGGCATAACTTTCAGCATTAAAAGATTCAGTTTCTATCATTTGAATTTTGCAGATTGATGGGCAGAAGATTTAAATGTACGTTGTGTCTGGCATGGAACAATATATATTGAAGTAGGAGAGAGTTTACTTGTGAAAACCTCTGTCCTAACTGAGTCTGTTTCTTTGTCAGCAGTGTGAATGGTCATAATGCTGGGCTGGTACTGGTATGCAACTCAGAGGAGGGGAATCAACCCCTCCTGTTACCACAAAGTCCAAAGAAATTACTTTTTGCTTCAGAGAAAAAAGTACTTTTCTAGGTAGTCTCCTTTATTCAAGACAGTCACAACCCAGTTTGGTCAGTAAAAAAGTCCAGTCAAGTCATGATTTCGTCTATGAGTGTTTTGGATTAGCAGTAACAGGGGAAAACCAAAGAGGTAAAGACAGGAGTCACATAGCTTCTGCTTGTGTGCAATTTGAAAAAAAAGAAGGAAGGAGACATGATAAATAATTTCTAGAAGGTGAATGGAAGCTGTAGGACTCAGCTTGGCAATGAACCAAACTCTCCTTTGGAGTTAAAGAAACAGGCTTGGAGGCTCTTGAGAAGAAGTGGACCCTACACATAGAAGGGAAAGACAGAATGATGTCCTTCGGTTTTAGCATGACTCTTGTCCTTGACTGCAGTGTCAAGAAAAGCCCTAGCTCAGAGGCAGATGGTGCCAACTGCCTTTCTCCAGGCATCTTGCCTAGAAATGCTTTATCTCTGCCAAATCGCCTCCTTGGCATAACATATTCCTCCAAAGGAAATCAACTCTTCACAGACACGTAGCTCTACTTAGAGACACTTTTTAAAAGAAGCTCCACCCCAACACCCAGTATTCTCATGCATGATTAGGATTCCAATATTCTATCTCTATCAATATAGATTGAGTCATCCAAGGTGAAATCTTTGCTTAAATGGAACTGGTTTGTGCTCAGAAAGACCAACAGCTTTTCCAGAAATCAATCTTCTCTCTTATATTGACTAGGAACCAATGCAAATGCTCTCCAAACATGAAATACCTTGAACTTGAAAGCCTCAGTGGACAGCATGAAGTAATCTCCAAGCAGCAGCTGGTGCTGGGAAAGTGTGCTGAGCTAACGACAATCTTGAAGGCAGGGTCCTCTGTGTAAGTACAAGAGATAGATAGTGTGAGTGGTGGTAGTTCAGCTCTTCTGCAATACTTCTTCCCAGCACAGCTTGCTCTTGCCCTGGTGGGCTCAGCAGAGCGTGGAAATCAATTCAAACTATTTTTATTAGACTGTTTGTTGCTCTACAACATACCCACCCATTAGGAAGAGGAACATTGTAGTTTCTCTCATCCCCTTCCAGAGACATTTCAAATAGGTGGAGTTTCAAATACCGCAAGTGAAAGTTACAGACATAAATTGCATATTTGTTTGTGTGAATCCGCACATGGCTAACCTTACAGAATGTAAACCAAACCCTAATAATGGGACCCAGGCTGAAATGGAAACCAGCTCTCCACAATGAGATACAGATTCTCGTGTCTGAGAAGTTTGCAGTCAGCTACAATAAAAATCAAGAGCTACAGCCCAGCCAGCCCCCAAGTCTCCATAAATATCAATTTTCCCCTCTTTTTATTGCTAGCAGAAGCAGCTTGGCGTGGCATGCCACCACACTATTAGTAAACACACATTACAGTAAACACAGAACAGAGATCATAATAACCATCAAGAAAAAAAAGACGGAAGAAATTACACAACAAACTGACTTCTAAGAAAACAATTTCAAGAATACAAGGCAGTTCTAGCTGGAAACACGACTATGGTACCCTGCACCTGATGCTTTCTACCCTCCTTCTCTGGACTTTAGCATTATTTGTGAAGCTAGAAATGAAGTTCTGGAAAGGATCTGGTGGATTCTGCATTCTTTGAAGATTACTCCAGATAAAGAGACAGTTCTCTAATTGTAGATACAATCAGGTTTATAAGAATCAGGCTACGATCTCTCTGCCTTTTAATTACCACAAATAATAACAGGACATGTTAGGAGAATTAAAATAAGATAGTGCTTCTGTAGGATCCATCTGCACAGAGATCCAGAAACTCTTGGCTACCCAAACATCTAAGAAAGCCTGATGCTTCATGCAGAATGAGATTTCAGTGAGCTCCCCAAATTTATAAAGGCTCAAACCATGCATCCTTGGTGCTGGTGTGCTCTCCTAACACCCAGGATGACACTGATGCAAGAGAAAGCTTTGGGTGGCCAGAGGCAGCAGCACAGTCACTGCAGCTGCACCCATCACAAGCCTCTCCTGCAAAATCTCCTCCTTTCTTCCCTCTTGTGTGGTATCATGGGAAGTATTGAGTACAAAAGCGTCTGTACCACCTGTAATCCTGTACTCCATGGCCAACTTCACCACAGTCGACAACTACATTGTACTTTGCCAACAAAAAAACTTTAAGCTGAAAGAGGGGAGGTTTGGATAAGATTTCTAGGAAGAAATGTTTTGCTGTGAGAGTAGGGAAGCCCTGGCCCAGGTTGCCCAGAGCAGTGGTGGCTGCCCCATCCCTGGAGGTGTTCAAGGCCAGATTGTTCAAGGTGTTCAAGGGCTCAGAACAACCTGAGGCAGCAGGAGGTCTCCCTGCCCGTAGCAGGGGGTGCAACTGGATGGGCTTTAAGGTCCCTTCTGACTCAAACCTTCCATGATTCTATAGAACACAAACAGCATAAGGATTACTGAGGCTCTTATTTATACATTAGCACTCATTTATGATCTACTTTCTCTGATCAAGAGGTTAGGATATTAGCAGAAAGCTACATTTTGCTCAAGGAAAAGCGAATGAGAAAAGAGTGGATGTTTGTGCATGGGGGGTTAGCCTGGCAGAGCCGTAATGAAGATAAGCAGATGAAAAGGGCCACTGCAGATTGCCACCAGCTCACAGTTAAGTAGTGGGTTTGTAAAATAATTCCTTCTGATTCATTTTCTGGTTACATTATGGTTCTTTAGTCAATTATATTACCACATAGGGTTTTGAACCAGATTCCTGAGTAAACAGTGATCAGCGGACAAATTAGTTGAAAAACCCAAGTAGAGTTCTTTACTGCACAAGTTTTCATGAGTATTGTGACTGATAACAGACAATCCCCCTGCTTCCCACTTGTAAGCCTGTGCCCTTCAGACTTACAAATGCTTTGTGTGCACAGAGCCCAGAAAGGATATTTTTTTTACTATTCCCAACACATTTAAAGCTGCAGAAGCCCCCAAATAAATAAATATGAAAAGGAATTAATTGTTTTGCTGTGAAAATCAGGGGGCTGGAAAGGTATGCAACCATCAGCTTGTACCAAAATGTGCTTTGGCACTGGAAGAGCTGGATGAACTTTCCTCTGGAGGAAAGGCAGCAAGACAGTGCTCGGAGACGTCCCTGCCACTAAAGCCCCCTGTTTAGCTCTCTCTGAAGGAGCTTTTTCTGAAAGAAAAAAATAATCTCATTACTGTATTTCACTTTGTTGGAAGAACTTTCTCTCCACTGTAATTAGGATTAGTAGCATGCATCGTCTTGCCCTGTGCAGACTAGGTAGCGTGAACAAGCCAGGACTAGGGGTAAAAAAAGAAATGCAGACTAAGGGAGGGATCTCAGCTGGTTTTCATTTATCCCTACGGCTGGCAAGAAAGAGAGCATGGGCACCTGGGGATGTGCCAACCCAATGCCTTCAAACCTTTGAATATTCATATCCTTTTGGGGTTCAGACCATTCCACTTCCCATGGTGAACCCCAGTGTCCAGTCTTGGTTACAGAGGTGTCATGGGACAAGGAACTTACTCTCACAAGTTCTGCCTGTACAGATATATAAGCAAGCACGAGGCTCATCCAGAGCTCCCATGTGTGTATTAGCAACACTTCCAAAACAAAGACTTTGGGGTTTGCACTCGAATATTCTGTTTTGCAGATGAAAAAAAGGAAAAGTTTAGGCTTTGATGGGTTTGTGTACGAAAAAAAGAAACTCTGGAAGGCAGGCATGCTAACTGAAATCTTCTCCCTGTTATTCAGTTTTATTAAACCTATTTACTAATAAAAGGTCTTCTGCTCCTTGGAAAGCCTTTATGAGAGCTTTAAAGTGCACGGTTAAGCTCAGAGGCTATTCTCTGTGATTAGATCTGTGAACTGAAGCCAAGCAAACCAGGGTATCTAATGCTCATTCCCCTGGGGCACGAGACTGTACATACAGCCCCTGCACTGTGGTACCTTGCACACTGCATCACTCAGCCTCTCCGCGTGCCAGCTCTGGGAGGCATTATTTCATCCTATGTTCCCTGGGGAATTGTTTCAACACCTTGCTGGAGTCTGCTCTGAGTTTTTGAGATTTATTTTTATTTTGCATATTTTTCTTGTTCCTCCTGGGAGTTAACATCTCATCCGTATTAAGAAAACCTTTTAACATCTCGTTCAGTAGATTTTATTTATGAAGCAGGGAAGTGCTGGTGCATGCTTCTAGCTTTAACCCTGTGCTTGGTTTTGTTATTATCCAAGAAGCCACTGCCATTTGTTGAGCCATAATTGTCTGAATCTAGACCTGAGTCCTGATGCCATCAGGCACGCAGCCTCACCATGGGCAGGACATGCTGGCTGCCTGCCCAGCACACAACGGCTAAGCGCACATGTGCGGATGCTACTTCAGCAGAAAGGATTGCTGCGTACGGCTCTGCTCCTCGCTCCTTCGCAGACAGCAAAATTAATTGCATGAGCAGGTTCTGCAGAATTTGGCCTGACAGTTTCCTTGATAAACTGCTTGTATTTTGGATTCATAAGGAATAAAATCACTTAAGGACGCGGTGTTACCTCTACACAGCACAGGGGCAGAGGTTACTCTCTGTCCCAACCCTATGGATCACAGAGGATGAAGCCCTGACACAGGACCAGTGCTTCATTACCTTTGTAAACTGCAGCTCTTCATTTTTATTTCCTGGTGAAGGATGGGACTGGGCTTTTAAAATACCTGCCATAAGCTGAAGTCACTGATAACCTATGAAGTTATTTTACTTGTAGTGTTGTGCAAGTGAAAGTGATGCTCTAGTCAGTTTATCACTGGAAAAACGAATTAATATGAAGTTATTTTACTTGTAGTGTTGTGCAAGTGAAAGTGATGCTCTAGTCAGTTTATCACTGGAAAATACGAATTAATCAAAACAGAAAGAGATAATCACCAGTTCTAATAAAACTCATCACGCTTTGGGGTTTTTTTTTTACGATTCACTGTGAGGTTTCTCATCATTGAGAAAATAAAGACAGTTTCTAGAATAACCAGCTACATAATGGTTGCAGTTGTCACCTAGAAGATAGGAGACTCAACCACAAATTCACTCACTGCTCTGCATTCAATAACCAGGATGAAATAGCTCTGCTGATATTCCAGGATTGATGCTTCCTGACACAGTGTACACATTTTAAAATACTGACATATATTGCCCCCTAAAAATAATGACCATTTTTTTCCTCCTTGTAAATCAAGTCACGATAATATAATATACACCATATGTGGTATCACCATATTCTGCAACATTGCTTGAAGAAGGCACACATAAACTGAAAATCTAGTTTCTACTATGGCTCAGGTTGCTCCAAGCCCCATCCAACCTGGCCTTGAACACCTCCAGGGATGGGGCAGCCACCAGTTCTCTGGGCAACCGGGGCCAGGGCCTCACCACCCTCACAGGAAAATATTTTTTCCTAAGATCTCATCTCAGTCTCCTCTCTTTCAGATGAAAACCATTCCCCCTTGTCCTATTCTTGTGCTCCCTGATCAAGACCCCCTCCCCAGCTTTCCTGGAGCTCCTTTCAGTGCTGGAAGCTGCTCTAAGGTCTCCCCACAGCCTTCTCTCATCCAGGATGAATAATCCCAACTCTCTCAGAATGTCCTCGTACAGGAGGTGCTCCAACCCTTGGAACATCTCCGTGGCCTCCTCTGGACTCACTCCAACAACTCCATGTCCTTCTGGTGCTGAGGACTCCAGAACTGGATGCAGGACCCAGGTTAGGTCTCACGAGAGCAAGGGTAGAGGGGCAGAATCATTTCTCCTGACCTGCTGCCACCAAGTTTTTTTCAAGACCTTTGAAATCCCTTATGAATAATGGATCCTGACACACTTACCAGCCTTACAGCTCCTTGTCTGACCTGGTGCCACCCTTGAGACAACAAGAACTTCCTAGCAGCTCATACAGGATTCCCAGACATTCCCTACTGCACTGTCCCCAAATTACAGGCTGTCTAATTATTCACTGCCAACATTCCAAGTCAAGGAATAGCTGCCTCACAGTCACTCTATCCTTAAAAACAGCTACACTGATGAACTTTCTATACGATAACATTTTAGACTGGGTAATTTCAACAGAAAAAATGTAAGAAAAAACACTGATAAAATATCATAGAAAGCTAAATTACTGAAACACTTTTTTCCCTGTGCTTGGTAACATTTCTTTTTTCAAGATTCTTGCCTAGATTCTCTGTCTTTTTATTACATGTTTGAAGTCTTTTACTAGTGCCTCATTATTACCAGGGCTCAATAAGCAGCAATCTCAATGTACAGTTGTAAAAAGTCAAGCAAAGACGTTGTAAATAACTTTTTCTGTATCTCAGCTGTAATCAGACACTTGGAGTCAGTACTGTGCATCCCTAGCATGACGTTCAACCCCCTAAATCACACATCCTTTATTGTAATACAGTTGATTCTTTTTGCCTTTAATTGAAGAATTCTGTCCCCATCAGCCAATATCAATATTTTTTTCTACTGCTTTACCGGAGAAAGGGTGTTAAGATTTTTCTACATCTCAACAAGGATTAACCCAGCATTTGGGATTTACCATCTTGCCTTTGCTGCTGGAGACAGCAGTCAGAATATTACTCCAATAAAAAAGCAAAATACAGATACATATAAGCAGGCATGACCTCAATGTCCTTTCAACTATGCTACTGATTCCTCAAACATCCTGGAGGGTTTGACTCATCTTTTTCAAATATGAGGAGGAATAATGAGAACAATAAGGAGGGTGGGTGAATCTCAGGGCAAAACCACAAGGAAATACAGGCTGATGTCTATCTTCATTTATTACACCACAGCACTTTCCTGCTAATAGCTGGATCTGATTTTTAACGTTCATCCCTGATTTGGTTGTGGTGATAGTAATATACTTAGGAAAACTCAGTGGCTGAACTTTGTTTAGACTAAGGCTGGGAGAAAAATATTCATCAGGATTTGTCTTTTAGGGTTTTTGAGCATACCTATTATTAATCATAGAATCACCAGGTTGGAAGAGACCCACCGGATCATCGAGTCCAACCATTCCCACCAATCTCTGAATCATGCCCCTCAGTATCTCATCCATCTGCACCTTAAACACCTCCAGGGAAGGCGAGCCAACCACCTCCCTAGGCACACCATTCCATTGTCTAATGATCCTTTCAGTGAAAAATTTTTTCCTTATGTTGAGCCTGAACCTCCCCTGATGGAGCTTGAGGCCATTCCCTCTCGTCCTGTCCCCTGTCACTTGGGAGAAGAGGCCAGCTCCCTCCTCTCCACAACCTCCCTTCAGGTAGTTGTAGAGAGCAATGAGGTCTCCCCTCAGCCTCCTCTTCTCCAGGCTAAACAACCCCAGCTCTCACAGATGCTCCTCGTAAGACTTGTTCTCCAGCCCCTTCTTAAGATCTATAAGGATGTATAATTGGCAAACAGAATATAAGCCAAAATTACTCAAGGAATTAGACACTTCAGAACCCAGGGTTCCATCACAACAGATATAAGGCCAGCCTTGAAGTAACACATACACATGATCTGAACACATGAGAAGATCCAAGTGCTATTCTAATGGAGAAACGGTCACTGCAATGGGACAAGCTAGCAACACATGGATTTATGGATGAAAATGTATAGGTGGTCCAGATAATCCAGTTGACCTGAAATTAGAGTTGGTTGCTGTTTTCACTCAGGCTGTCAAGTGGCTCATGACACCTGGTAAATCTAGTTATTTATTTAGAAGAGAAGTCCTCCCCTCAAAGTTTATGGGTTGGGGCTAGTTAAACATGAAAACTTGTTTCTCACAAAATATTGCATTGGGTCTGACAATGTTTTTTTGTGATGGCTATGATAGTCCTCCTATGAGTGAAGGCAGCAGCATGGACAGGTGGACTGGGACTTACATCAGGGACTTCTTTGTCCTTGTTCTGGCACGATTTTCTTGATGATTTTGAGCCGATGACATCAAATTCCCTAAGCTTCTTTCAGACAAGCACATTCTAGGCACCATCATTCTTAAATAAGTATTTTCCTTTCTTTGTACAGCCAATGTTTCTTTCTCAGCTTGAGACTTTGTGACTTGTCTGTATTAGTCTTTTCACCAAGTCAAAGCATTTTATCCCCCTAGGGTTATATACGAATCCTCAAACAACATTATAAGCAATGACACAACGAAGGCAGGAATTTGCGGAGTGCCTCTCTCATTATTAGTCTGGCAAAGTGATGCCTAAAGACCATTGACCAGCTCAGCTTTGTGTCTAGAAATATAATCTAACCACCTGGAATAATTTGTCATCCTTAACTACACTTCTCTGCCCTAAAATGCTCAGTGCTGAACTTGTCCTTGTGAAAGGAATGTGTCCAACAGAGAGAGACGCTCTCTGCTGCAGAAGGTAGAGGACATGTTATAGCAAGATAATCCAAGCCCCGCTAAAATACTGCACCCACAGAGCTTGAGATTGTTACCGTCTGCATTTCAAGTGTACAAATGGAGTGCAAAAATGATGGAGTTTATCTCTTGCACTCACTCAAATGCTTAGACTTCTCTTATTTTTTGCTTAAAGCCAACAGGGAGAGACATGTGATCACCAGATATAAGTGAAATATTTTAATTGCTATTGGCTTCTGATAGATCAGAGTTATTCATACACACATAGTTTATTTTCCTATGGCCCATACTCTTCTGGCAAGCTGGCTGATGCCGAGGGTAGGCTGGGAGAGATGAGGCCAGGGATTCGTTGGCTTTAATGCACAAATGAAAGATGCTTTCAGTCAGCCGCAGCCTGGGTGCCAGGTTTTATTTTTTTAGTGCTCTCACTTTGGGGTGGAAAGGGCTGGCCCTCTCCTTCCTCATACTTCCTTTGCTCTCACACAATCTTTGTGGAGCTGCAGAAAAGAATTTTCCCATAAATAAACAAAATATTGAGTTACACACCATGTAAGTGACGACAGAAGAGAGCCCCAAGTCATCTTCTTAATTTCTATGCACAACACAACGTGCCAACTCTCAGATAAAAGATGCATGAAAGAAAATTACAGTGCTTCCAAGTCCACATAGTTTTGAACTAAAATCACCAAGTCGTCATTTTCCACGTACTCATGTGCACATTGGGGTGCAGGGTTCAGCCATCTGCCCGCCTACCTCCACCGGCACGCTCAGAGCACACTCACGCTGCCTTCCCCTCTGCTCCCATGAGCCATACGGTGCTCTCAGGCTCTAGCACGCTCACCAGCCCGCAGACCTCTGCATTGTAGCTCTCGCAGGGGAGCAGATGACTTTTTTTTTTTAAGGGTCAGAAGGCAAAGTGCTAACTTGAGACCTCGTGCAGGCAACATCCACATCCTGCTGAAATCGCAGCTGCAGCTTTCCTTCCCTTGCTGGAAATCAGAGTTTGGCTCTAGAAACTTTAATTGGGGATTAAGGGCTGCAATAGTCTTTGCAAAGCCCTTTTCCACAGAGGTGGTTTTCTTCAGGTTCTACTGGGCAATCTACAATTAGGTTACTTTTTAAAAATAATTTGGTAGCAGAAACAATTGATTTTGTGTAATTTTGAGGCTCACTATAGATATTATTCATGAGAAAGTTATTCAGAATATTCAAGACACAAACATAACATGACCCTGGTGATTTAGAATCATAGAATCATGCAATCATTTGGCTTGGAAGGGACCCTAAAGATCACCTGGTTTCAATGCCCCTGCCTTGGGCAGGGACACCTCCCACTAGATCAGGCTGTCCAAGCCCCATCCAACCTGGCCTTGAACACCTCAAAAGATGGGGCAGCCACAGCTTCCCTGGGCATCCTGTTACAGTGCCTCACCATTCTTATAGTGAGGACTTTCTTCCTTATGTCTAGTCTAAATCTGCCCCTCTCCAATTCATTCCCATTGCCCCTTGTCCTATCACAAAGGATTTAGTTGTCTATACAAGCCTTGCCATTCCTTTTTTGGGCTCTGATTGGATGAGGTCTCTCATGTCATTTATCTGTAAACAACCATCTGAAACTTCAATATTTTTTGCAGTCACTGTTCTTCACAAATCTTTGTGCTGGAAGGGTCTGCGAACTCTCCATAGGGCATGAAGGGAATGTCATAGGGATGCCTTGAGTCCCTAGCAGGCAGCGTGCTGGACCAGCACAGCACAATATACAGTGAGAATGTCACTACCCTGGAACGTCAGTCAATAGATCAGGTATGAAGCCAGGCTGAGAAGGAAAATAAATAGAGGGAATTAATAATTTTCAAGTGTTCTTAGAGAGCATTTGGAAAGGCAAAGAACACAGTCTCTGCAAACTCTGGTCCAGTACATCATTTAAAACCCATGCCTTGCTTTCCCCCTAATTACATCTCATTGTATTATACCTAAAATCATAAACGGTATTGTAAAAGCCTTATAAAAGCTGTCCTTATTAGGAAACTTACTTATGAAATATCAAGTGTCATTTTGCTCTCTGTTCCAAGGAAGATGCACTGGTAACAAGCATTTAGTCCTTGTCCTGAAGGAACATCTGGGAAGGTTTTCTGTTGTTACAATCTGCTGAGTGTGTGTGCCTCCTTCAGTGCATGTATGGCTTTACCAGAGAGAAAAAAAAAAAACACATAGAATCATTAAGGTTCAAAAAGACCGCTAAGGTCATCCAGTCGAACCATCAACAAAATACTCACATGTCTATTAAATCGTGTCCTGAAGCACCACATCTACACAGTTTTTGAACTCCTCCAGGGATGGAAACTCCATCACTGCCATGGGCAGCCTCTGCCAGGGCTTCACCACTCTGTCAGTGAAGAAATTTTTTCCTAGTATCCAATCTAAACCTCCCCTGGCACAACCTGAGGCCATTTCCTCTCGTTCTATCACTTTTTTGGGGGGTGGAGATACATCCAGGCCAAGCTACTCATCCAGCCCAGCCCAGCTCCACTGCAGAACTTCTGAAGGGTGTTCTGTGCCATAGCTCCATAAGCCAAGTGTCCAGAGGTGACTACATAAGAACACATCAAGCAGAAACTGGAAAAGGTGTTCCCTAGATGGAATGCCTGCCTGGGATGGGAGTTTAACACTCTTTCCAAGATCCTACACAGAGATGAAGATTAACTCAAGACCAGAGACCAGTGCAGGTGGTTTATTATGTTTATCAGTGACATGCTTCTTATTAATTTTTTGGGTTTCTGCTTGAGTTCAGTAACATTTTACTCATGTGATTCCCTACGTATCATCGGTTGAGAAATGCATTGGCTATGTCTCATCTCCAAATAACCACAGGAAACCCTCATGGTGGCTCCAGCTGGAGACGACAGAGCTGCAGCACCAAGCACTCAAGGAGCTAACAACCCATCTTGGCAAAACAAGTAACAGCTTCAAGAGCTCATGAGCTAGATTGTAATGAGCTTGGGGCTGATGAAATATAGGAAAGGAAAAAGAGTAAACCCAACATTTGTTCCAGTGGTCTCTAAGCTTTCAAGACCTAATATTTTTCTTCTCTTTAAAACTTCTTTTACAGCAATGAAGAATTGGGATATGCACGTTAGGGAAAAAGAAGGAAAAGAATAAGTAAGAGAAGATTTGTTGATAAACACATGAATCCAGGAAGTGGGGATTTAAGCTGTAATTTTAATGACATGGTACTTATTATACTTCGTGAAAATACTCCCTTTATAAATTGTTATTAAAAAAACAGCAAAATCCACTCATTTTTAATACACTCCACATAGTCAGTCAAGTATATAAGAGGGCTTAGTTTGAATGGGGACCACCCCTCGTCTATATTTTGTTGCCTGATCACTCCTGTCAGCTAAGGAGGAATCTCTGGACCTGCGGGCTGCTTCACAAGCAAAGACTGAAACAAAAAGAAGCTGGTCTGAAAAGGTGGCTAAAGAGCTCAGTTGAGCAAGCCGTGATTTCAGTTGTACAGCCACCCAAGATCAAGGTGGAAATGTTCAGGGAATTATAGGCAGCAGTTACTGGCCTCAACTGAGTCTGAGTTTCCTACCCTGAACGTCTATTAGACACCGAAATAGTTTTTTCCAAGTAAAAGGTAGCAGAAGCACCAGGGCTTGAATTATTTCAAACTAGACAGGATCAGGCTCCAGTGAGAGCATGGCACCAGGAATAATTCTGTCAAGAGCCAACAAAATGAATGACTTAATAGGTCTCTTTTCCACTTCTGATTTTCAGCACAGGAAACACAGTTCCATGGGTTTTGCATCTCATAGCAATGTAACCATTTGTTCCAAGACCCTCAAAAGACCCCAAAAGCCCATTTTACAATACAAGTATTGTTTAGGAACAACATCCATCAGTGCAGCAATACTAAAGTCAACTGCATATTTGTGGGTTATGATTATTTCTTTGTCTAGATTGTTTAATCGGGATCAAAGAAGCATTGTAGCAAGCACCAGGCAATACTTACTGCCCTAGGCGAACAGTAGAGATAAAAGAAAGGAAAAATGACTTCTCATGCAATGTATTAATTGGGAAGCCTGAGAGAGAACCAAAGACTCATGAGACTGTGTCTACCTTCTGAATTACACCAAGTCTTCTCTCATTGCATGAGCCATTACCACCAGAAGAGCATCTGGGCCATGCTCTCCAGATCTCTAGCAACAAACTTTAAGTAGTCACATCTAAAGAGTTGCCAAGTACATTTAGTGTAAATATTGGCCTTTTTTTAGTAACAAAATCTTCTCAGAAGTGGGGATTTTTTCTGAACAGCGGACTTCAGGACATTTCTCAACAGCTTTCCAATGGCTCTTTCTTCCACATGCATGAATATTAGTTATGATAAGTCAATACACCGTATGTGTTACACGTTCCCATAATGAAATTGCCTGCATATATATGTAGCCCCAGCAAGACAGGTTCCATACGTTAGCACAACTGACAGTACATGCTCTGATAACCCCTAGTTTCAGTTTCCCACTGCCATGGGAGCATCAACAGCCCTGAAGGGCCCAGGTGGTCCCTGCAGGACACCCTAACAGCACCCACCACCCAAATGCCATAGAGAGATGACCTATTGGTGCAGGTAAAAGTGTGCATCCAAACCAGCATACAGGTGATAGCAAGGAGTTTCTAGTTACTGATCAACGCCATCTATTTCCCCACTGGAAAAGAGAGCTGAGAATAATTAAAATGAGCTTGCACCAGGTCTGCAAAGTGCTTACTGCATTCAGAATGTATCATGGACATTAGCCTTAACACCATTACCAGTTGTCAACTATAGTTGTGTAGATAACCAGGGTATTGCAATCAAAACAACATTCTTGAGGGCTTTTCAATACCAAGGACAACCTTTTGAGTTTTTTTAACATGGCAGACAAAGTTCTAGAAGTTGTTAGGTCTTTCAGCAGAACACAGGTTATTGTTGGACAAAAAATTATAGGCAAATTCTTACACTTAAAACAGAGCTGAAAACAAGATTAAACATATATAAAATATACATGCAATGTTTTTCCACCCACTCTTGGATTAAATCTTAAAACTTTTGTAAAGCTTCTTACCCCATAGATACTCCATGTATCAACAAATAAGCTTGCTAACATCAAAGCACCATAAAGATCTGAAACATCTCAGAACCCGTGGGTAATAATTACATACCAAAAGCATTCATCCACATTTACAGATAGGAAAATTAAGATATATAGGGCTCTACACTTCCTCATTTGCTTTATCAAATGGAATTACGGGAGCAATGAATCTGGCTCAGAGGAGTTCAAATCATTTACTTAAGGTCACAGAAGAAAGCCAAGGACGGGGCCAGAATGAGAACTCAGGAGTTTCCAGTCCTATTTGTAATCCACTTGGTCATATTGACTTAGTAATTTGTCAGAGGAATGAATGTTCAGTGCTTCTGTTAGTACTCAGAAAAACCTCCTGACATGTATTTCCTTTGAAAGAGCTGATACTACTGCAGACCAGAAAACAGGCTCAGCAGACTCATGGTCCCATCTGGTACAGTTGATCTCATTCGGTACATTTATTTAAATAAAACTCCCTTTTCTCTCCTAAACTGACATGGTTTTTTAGCATGTTCATCAAGTTTTGGCACTTTCTTATTCAGAAATACACCTTCTCCAAAATTACCTGCAGAGGAAGGTTATAGGTGGAAAATGGTTCATAATTAACGGTCCGGCAAAGTGACACTCAGAGATCATTAACCACATCAGCCCTACGCCTAGAAAATGAATGTACCGGCCTTGACAGCTGTATTCCATGTCTGATGATGCCCTCATTACAAATGCTGAATATTCAACCACTTTTTCCTGGCAATAAAACCTTGACACAAGCTTAGGAAATCTACTGTACTTGTGAGAAAAGTGAGGTAAGAATATGTTTCCATTTACCCTCTGAAGGAAAACAAAAACAAATGACCTGCTACTGAATGTCCTTTTTATTCAGAAAAATAAATCAGAGGCAGTCATTCTAATTTATGTTTCGCTAACTTTTCCCTGTGATTATTTAAAAGAAAAAAATGGCTGTTTCTGTGGTTAGCTGGGAGAACATGAAGGATTTTCTGGTCCTGTTTGTTCTTGTTAGGGGCCATAAAGTTCTACTTCTCACTGAGTTCCAGTCATTGCAAGCCCTTCCATATTTCAATGATATTTCACAAATTAAATTTAAAAAGAATATAGCACAGTATTAGCGGCAATTTCACAGCAGAAAAGGAGGGGCAGGGACTTAGCTTCATCTGGGCTCCTGACTCCTACTAAATCAAAAGGCTGCAGCTTCCTCTTACAATTAAGTCAATATCAGAATTATTTTTCATCTCTTTAAGAAAGATCTGAAAGGAGACAGAAAACTGAAAGAGAGGGTGGGATAAAAACCCCATACATCCTGTTCAGCTGCTGATGCATTTTTAGAATAAATGGATACTGAGAGTACATTGATCCTGGGCTGCGTGAAAGGCAGCATGTCCAGCAGGGTAAGGGAGGTGCTTCTGACCATCTATTCCTCTCTTGTGAGACCTCATCTGGAGGATTGTGTCCAGTTCTGGAATCGTCAACATCAGAAGGAGATGGAGCTATTGGAATGGGTCCAGAGGAGGCTACAAAGATGATCAGATGGCTTGAGCGCCTCCCATATGAGGACAAGCTGAGAGACTTAGAGTTGTTCAGCCTGGAGAAGAGAGGGCTCCAAGGAGACCTCATAGAGACCTTCCAGTACCTGAAGAGGCTCCAAGAAACGTGGAGAGGGACTGTTCACAAAGGCTTGAGTGATAGGATGAGGAGCAATGGGTGCAAATTGGAGAGGGGCAGATTTAGACTAGACATAAGGAAGGATTTCTTCACTCTGAGGGTGGGGAGGCCCTGGCCCAGGCTGCCCAGGGAAGCTGTGGCTGCCCCATCCCTGGAGGTGTTCAAGGCCAGGCTGGATAGGACCTTGGGCAGCCTGATCCAGTGGAAGGTGTCCCTGCCCATGGCAGAGGGGTTGGAACTAGATGTTCTTTATAGAATCATAGAATCATAGAATAACCAGGTTGGAAGAGTCCAGATCATCGAGTCCAACCATTCCTATCAATCCCTAAACCATGCCCCTTAGCACATCATCCACCTGTGCCTTAAACACCTCCAGGGAAGGTGACTCAACCCCCTCCCTGGGCAGCCTCTGCCAGTGCCCAATGACCCTTTCTGTGAAAAATTTTTCCTAATGTCCAGCCTAAATGTCCCCTGGCGGAGCTTGAGGCCATTCCCTCTCGTCCTGTCCCCTGTCACTTGGGAGAAGAGCCCAGCCCCCTCCTCTCTACAACCTCCTTTCAGGTAGTTGTAGAGAGCAATGAGGTCTCCCCTCAGCCTCCTCTTCTCCAGGATAAACACCCCCAGCTCTCTCAGCCGTTGCTCATAAGGCCTGTTCTCCAGCCCCTTCATCACCATCTTCGTTGCTCTTCTCTGGACTCGCTCCAGAGCCTCAACATCCTTCTTGTGGTGAGGGGCCCAGAACTGAACACAGGATTCGAGGTGCGGTCTCACCAGTGCCGAGTACAGAGGGAGAAGAACCTCCCTGGACCTGCTGGTCACACTGTTTCTGATACAAGCCAAGATGCCATTGGCCTTCTTGGCCACCTGGGCCACTGCTGGCTCATGGTCAGTTCCTGTCAACCAACACCCCCAGGTCCTTCTCCTCCTGGCAGTTTTCTAGACAGACTTCTCCCAGTCTGTAGCTGCACAGGGTTGTTGTGCCCCAAGTGCAGGACCCGGCATTTGGCCTTGTTAACCCTCATGCCGTTGGTCTCAGCCCAGCGGTCCAGCCTGTTCAGATCCCTTTGGAGCCTCCCGACCCTCCAGCAGATCCACACTTCCAACCATCTTGGTGTCATCTGCAAACTTGCTAAGGGAGCACTCGATGCCTTCATGCAGGTGGTTGATAAAGACATTAAACAGGACTGGACTCAGCACTGAGCCCTGGGGAACCCCACTTGTCACTGGCCTCCAGCTGGATTTAACTCCATTTCCCACCACTCTCTGGGCCCGGTCATTCAACCAGTTTTCCACCCAGGAGAGTGTGCGCCTGTCCAGGCCAGAGGCCTGTCCCTTCTATCCCAAACTCTTCCATGATTCTATAATAGTGTGCGAGTGCCTTTCCAGAGTAAAATTTAGGGTGAGGAAACCACAGAGCAGTGACGCTGCTGGAGGACATGGGTAATGGAGTGGCAGCATAAAACAGACAAAGCAAAGGAAGAGATTGTATATGTCAAGATAAAATTAAATTCTGAACAGGTAGCATAAAAGAAGTATGGAAAATTAAGTATCTTCTCCACTGTTATGCAAAAAATGCCTTACTATTGATGGTGTGATGTGACCCCCTCACCTGCAAGTATCTCTTCCTGCTAGGTACCCACTTGATGGACTGGAAGACAGCCACACACGCTGAGAAACATGTACCAAATGTCAGATAAATGGCTTAACATGACTGAGGAAATCCTGATTATACAGACAGTTTGGAAAAGGAGGTAGCTCAACAGAACTTTTTTTTCTGTTGCAGTAGGGAGAAGTGACCCTGACCACCAGGAGACAGCTTGATATGCATGTCACACACCAGATTCAGAGACATCCCATAGCAAATATATGGTCCTGAGACTACTAACAGCAATTTTCTCATAGCTTCAGGGCTCAGGGTCTGGATTCTCTATCAACCCCAGGTGATTTTACTGCAAAGACCTTACGGTGGTTAGCAAACAGCAGGGTGGCTGATGGCTGCTAACAGCCGGGACCTGCAAGGCTGAGTCAGAACCAAAGACTCATTAGGACACAGGATTCTAACCAGAAAACTTGTTCCTCATTCGAGTGTAATAGAAGGCATGCAGAACAAAGCTTCAACAAGAACAAATCCCACTATCCATTGGGAGAACTCTTCAAATACATTGTGTTGCGGTACATTTATTATCAAGGCATAACTGTTCCAGCTTGGATGTAACTGAACGCTCCATTCCTTACAGACCTCACTCAAGCCCTCCAGTGTATATTCTGTTCAAAAGTCTTTTTTTCCCCTGCACTTATTCATGTTTATATTTGTCTCTACACTATGGATATGAATATGGATATGGAATGGGTATAAACTGGATAGGGGCAGATTTAGATTAGACATAAGGAAGAATTTCTTCACTATGGGAGTGGTGAGGCACTGTAACAGGTTGCCCAGGGAAGCTGTGGCTGTCCCATCCTTTGAGGTGATCAAGGCCAGGTTGGATGGGGCTTGGACAGCCTGATCTAGTGGGACGTGTCCTTGCCCATGGTAGGAGGGTTGGAACTGGATGATCTTTAAAGTCCCTTTCAACTCAAACTATTCTATAATTCTATGAAAATAAAGTCTGTAAGATACAGCATGCATATATTTTTATATTTAAAACTTAATTGTATCAACACAGCCTGCATCTCCAAACTTCTGGGGTAGGGTTCAGGCCCCAGACTTCTCTGTAGTGCTTTGTGATAACACATTTTTGGCTTTTTGGTGTCACAAATGTGAACAACTCATCTGCAGCTGTAATTGAATGTGATGGGATTGAATTAGGCCACAGGTGAAAATCAGCAGGGCAGACAGTATGTCTATACAAAAACATTTCATAAAGAAACTAGAGAAATCTTTTCCAGTTCTATATGCCGTTAGCTCGGCTATTCAAGAGGCAGCAGAAGCTCTTGAAAGAGAAACAGTATCATACTGAGGAGTACCTCCCAGGTGGCATGTATCTTAAATATTCAAAGATAAATTTTATCCAAAAAGGTTAATTTAATTACAATGAAACATTTTCCTTTAAAAAAACCCATAATCTTAATCTTCTACATTTTTCATACAGGAAACAAAAAATCCCTGTAATTTCTATTCACCAGCTACATATGAGGTTTATTAATTGTAAGTATTCAGTGCAGAACTGCACTAACAGCCCATGTGGGAACTCTGGCAGAGAGATGGGATGCTTCAGGAAACCTCCCTGCCTTTGCAGGAAAGATTGTTTTCCAGCCCAACTTCCCACCTCCTAGCCACCTCCTAAGTCTCATTCTCAGACCTCAGCCGTGCTTAGGCTTTTAGGGAACAGTGAATTGGAGTCCTGGCTATAGCTCCTAAGAGAAACACCAGCTTGGTTGTTACACCATCACTGCATAAAGAAGAAGGGACAGGTTGAGAAGCAAGACCCAGTGTGCGCAGAACCTCATCTCAACGCACGCCTTCTTCGTGTACCTGCAGTCATGTCTCCAGTGGCTGCTGTCCTCTGGGCTTGTGCTTCGGAGCACATCTAAAGCTTTCCAAGAAGGAACATGCTTCACTACGGCCAAGTCTGGTGGTAAGTGCCCTCTTCTGCAACACAGATTCAAGCCCATGTAGACATCCTGACAGGGCCAGATGGCCTTAGTTTTAATGAGCATAAAATTGTGCAATACCTGGTTACAGGAACATATATAAAAAGGGTATAAATAAAAAACAAAGCAAACAAAAGAGAGCTTCCTGAGTTTTAGATCCTTTCTTAGGTGCATCTGAATTTATTATAAAATCAAATCTTCAGTATCTTGACTTGGGCATCCATGACACCCAAGACAGTTAAGTTTTGGAACAGCAGCAGGTTTGTTCTGCTTTTCAGCTGTACCCACTATGCCTCGAGCACAGAGAAGAGAAGAATCATAGCTCCAAGTAGGAGCAGGGGTTACAGGCTCTTGCACATGGCTTCACAACCCTCCTATGGCTGTTCCTTCCACAACAGCCTTGGCTGGCATTGAGCAGCATGACACGGAGCAGAGCCCGACCCGCAGCCACACATGATTCATATAATATATAGCTGAGTGTGCCCGAAGAACCCTTGCCATGGGATGTCAGCTGGCCACCAGCCCCACTGCCGGCTTCTTCCAGGGGAAAGCACTGCAGGGAAACGGCAAGGCTGACTTCATTTGTTTTTGTACATGAGAACAGATGATTTTGGGGAAATGGCGGTTCAGAAACATTTCAAGTGAACATTAATGAGCCCACCGTGGTGATGTACAGCGTGAGACACAGACCCACGATTGCACACGCAGTGCTGTTTATGATCTTACAGCATTTACCTCGCCCTTCTTTCCTCACCTTTGTCTTCAGTCTGTTTTAGAGCAAAAAGAAAAAGGAACGCCCCGTCCCCCAGGCCCCTGACCTTTAAATTGAGCTCTCAGCAGTGTTCTCCCATCACAGTTCCGAGGAACGCTGCATTTCCGCTTTGAAGGGGGAGATTTGAAAAACAGAAAATATATTAAATGGAAAACACAACTGGTCAGAAAAGCCATTCTATAAATTATGGGCCTGGGCAACAGAGATATTTTTCTTTGGGAATCAGTCACTCGCCGTCTCCAGGCTACACTATGTGTAAGAAACAAAAAAACCAAACAAAGAGAAAATGTGGAGGATTTTTAAGCTGGCTCAGGAAAGGAAATTTTTACAGAATTGGGGAAAGGAAACTTGAAATGCAAGTGAAAGACCTACAGCAATCTGGATCATCTGGTTATTGAGACCTGGCTGTGAAAGCAAGCAGCTCTTCACCCAGGGGCAACACAGGAGACTCTCTATTCCGCTTCTACTGCTTTGGTAAAGGTTATCTAACTATAACTCAGCTAACTCTCCTCCTTAAACCGCACTTCTACTGATACTGATGTCATAGAATCATAGAATAGTTTGGGTTGGAACAGACATTAAAGATCATCCAGTTCCAACCCTCCTGCCATGGGCAGGGACACCTCCCACTGGATCAGGCTGCTCAAGGTCCATCCAACCTGGCCTTGAACACCTCCAGGGATGGTTCAGCCACAACTTCACTGGGCAAACTGTGCCAGGACCTCCCCACTCTCGCAGTGAAGAAATTCCTCCTTATGTCTAGTCTAAACTGGCCCCTCTCCAGTTTATAGCCAGTATCATCTTCTTATAGCCAACCCATCCTATCGCTATGAAGGAGATTGCTATCAGGCCTGATAGCATTACCTCTACTTCACATTGGCTATGATCACCTCTTGCAGCACACAGCAGAGTCCTCCACGCCAGTGCACACCTACCTGCCCTCTGAGTTCATATCACCATGCATCTTTAAACAGATAGAACACCTGGAGTTTAAGGCAAATTTAGTTTTGCATAGCATCAAATCTAATAAGGCAGCCAACAGCAAAGCTTGGTTTTCTGCATATTGCTAGATAACTCTGGAAAGGAGGCAACTCAAGGAGAACCCGCTTGGTGTCTCTGTAAGTGTAGTGCAGACGGTCTCATAAATATAATAGGACTGGGGCTTTCAAATTACTTAAAAGCAGTCAAGTATTCTATTTCCATTATATTTTGGTCTTATTAGCCCATCACTTAGCTTAGTATTTGGCTCCTGGAGGCCACCCCATCATCTGAACAACTGGCAGATGTTTTAGGTCATCTCAAGACACAAGTTGCTTCTCAGCCTTTTCCATGAGCAGGAATTTGCTTGTACCTTTTGAATGACAATTACACACACTGTTGACTGGTAACTAAACTAACACAAGGATGAAGACAAATTAAACAGCAAAGTGCAGTCTGGCTGTGTGTGTGGTTTCTGATGGTAAGCAAGGCAGGTTTGAGTCCCCAGGATGGGAAGCAAAGAATATATCTCATTTTCAGTTGCAGCCACCAGCTTGCAGCCAAGTAGTCCCTGACAATTAGTGACACCATCCTCCACCCACTCTAGTGTCCTCTCACTTTGGTTTATGCCACTCTATAAAGTACCAGAAGAAAGCCAGTAATGAGCCAGCAAGTCAGACACTTCTATAAAAAAAAGACTTCCTCACAATGCCACTTCTGAACACTGTCGTAAGCCTTGATTAGAAATTATTTTATCTTAATATGTCCTGCTTTAGATATTTTTCATTAAAACTCATCCAACAGTAAGAATTACCACAAGTTTCTTGAAAAACCTGGTCTTGAAAGTGGAGCTGAATAAACCAAAAGTGTTCCATTTCTCTGTGCCTGTCTCCATGAACCCCCCATTCTCCTAGTGCAACAGTGAGAACAAACGCTTTGTGAGAGAGGAGTTAAAAAAGCTTTGAGTTATTTAACTGCCCCGAAGTCACACAGCAATTCAGCATCTGAACAAGAGGAAAAACCGGCATCTGTTGATTTCCTCTCTAGAAATTCCTCCACAAGACTGCACAGCCTGGCCCTTCACTTCAGTATTGGCAGCAACCACAGTGTTCCAGTTAAGGGCATTAGTACAGCTTTGAAGCAAATCTTTCTATCGTTCCTGCTTACTGCACATGAGATCAGTTGTGAGTGCTATCACAAGGCTTTCATGGGCTATGAAGTTGGAAGCCCCAATGCAGGTGTGCACCATATGCGCTTTAGCCTGTAGAAGACAATAAGAGACCAAATCAACACTTGATCCTCACAGACAGCTTCAATCTACCTGCTTGATTACTCCAGATACACCTAGTGGAGGTCTGAGGTCTTGAATATAAACTGTATTTTCTCTAGCAATGTGCTTCTATTGCAACAAATCACCTGCGGACATAGAATCATAGAATAACCAGGTTGGAAGAGACCCACCGGATCATCGAGTCCAACCATTCCTATCAAACACTAAACCATGACACTTAGCACTTCGTCCACCCATCCCTCCAGGGAAGGTGACTCAACCTCCTCCCTGGGCAGCCTGTTCCAGTGCCCAGTGATTCTTTCTGTGAAAATTTTTTCCTAATGTTCAGCCTAAACCTTCCCTGGCAGAGCTTGAGGCCATTCCCTCTCATCCTGTTCCCTGTCACTTGGAAGAAGAACCCAGCACCTTCCTCTCTACAACCTCCCCTCAGGTAGTTGTAGAAAGCAATGAGGTCTCCCCTCAGCCTCCTCATGTCCAAGCTAAACACCCCCAGCTCTCTCAGCCATTCCTCATAACCACCACTTCCTCTCCATTTCTTTGAGAGGAATCAAAGAAAATCATTCCTTGATTTCTTTCGCTGCCAAGATCTGAGCTTTAACCTCAGCTCTGACTGACAGCAGTCGCTCTGCAATCAGTTTGGGAGCTCTGCTCAGTATCTGCAAGTAAATATTTCCTTCATAGTTGGAGTCCACCTGCAGCTCTCGGCTTTACTCTGGTCCTTCCAAATGCTGCTCAGGGACTGCACTTTGGACATTCTTAACAGCTTCACCCAAGTCTGATAAAACCACATCAGTTTGTTGCTATAAAATAAAATAAAATATTAAGTGGAAGACAGTATTGAAGTTGATCTGGGCACAGCGGCAACTTCAATCTCCACCAAAATGGCAGTTCCTGGTGGGGAGAAATTATTTCTGAATAATTTCTTAATATTTCTAAGTGTTTTTCAAGATGTTTTTTCATCAGACTTGTCTTAACCCACCTCTATGATTTCTGATTTCCCGGATAACAAGACAAGGAAGAGCAGAAGACAGATTTGGCCTCTTGACTTGGTGCTCCTGGCTTTCCCTAGTAGAGTGATTCTCATCGGTAGGGATTGCTTTGCTGCAAAGACTGCGTATCACAGCTAGTTGGAAGCATCATCATCTTTCTCATGTCAGGGACCTCCAGAAACCGCACGCCTGAAGTCAGCTGAGAGGCAGACTATACTTTGACCCTTGCGTCAATCAGCGATGATATCAATGTGAACGCTTTCTTCTCACTACTGTCTCACTGTATGTACTTCTAAACAGAACATAAAGAACTTAGACAGTAGACGCTTTCAGTTGAGTTCTCTTACCCATGACAGCCTAGCTCCTCAGAAATTAATGCTGGCATGAAACTGGAGTAACACAGTAAAAAAGGGGATCCCTCGAGTTGTATTTTGTGTCAGTTACCCCCATGGAACCTCATTAACTTCACTGAAGCTGCAGAAAAATAACATATTGCAGAATTTGGCTTTGTTTTATTTTTGTAAATGCATCTTTTCGAATTGCGCATCTGGAATTCAAGTTCTCTTCCAAATGCTGTGTGTGATTTGTTCTTGCCAGAGAAGCACACCTGGGACTAAGAAGGGGGTTTAGATAAGTACCTTTCCATATGGTCCACCGATAAATGATTCATTTTGCACAGCTTAACTTTGAAAATAAATTCAGTATCGTTAAGATATTAAGATACCAGCTTCATATTTCACCTCATAATTGCACTTCACATATCACAAAAAGAGCTGGGCTGTTGTTTTTGCTGCTGCTGTTTGCAGATGCAGCCCGCAGACCCAAAGGGGAGCTCCTGGGTATTGCATCACAGCCTCGCTCACTCTTTCCTCGAATTCTAGCACACATTTTGCTCTTCTTCAGAGAGTAGTTTTTATACAGACTAATACCAAAAAAACAAAACAATCATTTTCTTCTCATAAAGTTACAGAGAAGAAATAGATTGATACATTTTTTAAGGATAAAAATTAAATACACAGATGAGATTAAAGATCACTCAGGATGAAAACAAGATCAAACAAAGCAAAATTCTTCCTTGAGAGGCAAGGAGCTCAGTACTCCTCAGCCCACCTTTTGACACTCAAAACGAATATGACAATATTGTAAAACTGGTCCTCTGTTTGCTGCCCCATGCTCAGTGTAGGGTTGTCATCATCATCCTCACAGATCTTTTGCCTACAAGCCACCATCACCACCACTGGCACACTACAGTCCTTTGCTGGAAGGGTCATACTGGTCAGAAGATTTCCCAGTCAATAGCAGAAGATCATCACATTTTGCATTTGACCCCTAAACACCAAGGAAGAGGGAAGTCCACCTCTAATAGGCTTAGGATTGAAACACAACTGGTAACACGGTGGGAAAACTGTGTCCTCGTCTTGTTTTTAAGGGAACCAGAAGGAGAACCGGTAGACAGAGACACTGGGGCAGTAACCTACATGTCATCCTAGTCCATCTCCTTAACCACCAGAGCAGCCCACCTCAGGGACAGCACCAAGTACACTACAGTCCAAGAGAAATAAGGCATCATGAAAACCTCACACGGAGATGACAACAGCTGTTATGCTGCACCTCTGGACCATACTCAAGTACTACTATGACAAGCATGGCATGAAAATAGATCTACAACAAATTCAAGGATGCAGTTGATTCATTGGTCTCAAGAGGTTATTTGGGTCTTTCCAGACAGCATTTACCTACCACATGCATATAGGACTCCTGATGTAGGTGAAAGGACCCTGGCATAAATTGGCATAGCTCAGATGATGTTAGGGTATTTGTACCAGTTCATGTCATGAAGATTCATTTGTGTAGAGAATGAAAAACAAGGACAAAACCCAGGAGATGTGGTGAATAGCTGCACTGCAGACAAGAGATTTCTGCTTTCTCATCAGATTTAGGAGTCCGACAAGTGGAGTTTCTGTACGGGAAGAAAAGCAGTCTCTGATTGTTTCCAAGTCCTTATGGACAGCAATTCCTCCCAAGCTGTTGTTGGTTTTCTTTAGTCTCATTCAGCCTTTAATTCTTCTCAGAATCAGTGAAAATATTTCCTTTGGTCCTACCAGGATGTAACAATTCTGCTTAAACATATCTTATGTGAAAATCACACTCCAAGCAACTGGGCACAGCTAGGAGCAAAAGGGGGGGGCAGCTCAGGCTGCACATCTGGAAAATATTCCTACTGGTAAGATCTGTTGGAGCAAGGAAGGGGCTCCCCAGGGAGTGAGAGGCGACCCACGGTTGGCGTCATCGTAAACTGGATGAGGCCAGAACCCAGAGGGAGCTGTGGCAGGAGCAAGAGCTATTTGATATAGTAGGTGCTGTCTCCAGCTTTGCTGGGGGATTAGAAAGCTGCCCACGGCATTTTTCTTGCCTAGTGCACAGGGACGTGTACAATTTCCCTGTTAAGAAGGATCATCTGAAGGAAGGTCAGGAAACAAGAGGAATCATGCTGCATACACCCTGGCTTGGGGCACAGGAGGGATGAATCGGGTCACACATTCAGCTGGCAAAAATTGGTGTAAAACCAAGAGTGTGGATCTATGCTAGTGGTGCCCACAAACAACATGTTTCTGGTTGTTAGACAAAAGCGAGAAATGGCTGTTCCATGTATATTCCAAATGTTTACAATAAACAAAACGCTAAATATTGTGTTAGTGGCAAACAAAACCCCAGGGAAATGAAAACATGACAAGTTAAAGTTTGATCTGGAGAGCTCCTTTCAAGGACAGAAAACTAAGAAATATGACTGGAGCAGAAACCTACTTTCAATTCCAGGTGCAGTCTATAGATATTTAGGCACATTATATTTTTTTCTGTATAAAAGCAGTCCCAGGTGAGTGTTCATAGACGATATATCTAGGAAAAAAACAACAAAAAACTCCCCAAAAAGCCTTGCTCTCTGTTCCAAAAAGCTGTCTTCCTTCTTAATTCTATCCATTTAAATTTATTGCTGCTGAAATTCCCAGTGTCTGCCAAAATGTAAGGAAAGTTTCATACAGACTAGCGTTACCAGCACAACAGAGAGAAGTGTTCAGAAAGGAGCTCGAAGGAAACACTGACAAGGACAGATCTGACATTTGCAGTGACTATAGCAATTCTTGTGGGGTGCCTTTTGAATTACTAGTAGTAAACAAGAAAACAGAAGACAAACCAAGACAATCCCTGCCACAGCAGAAGAGATTAGCCCAGTAGTCCATATGATTGTTACTGTAGTGGCCATCTGAAATTGGAAGTGTGTGAAACTGGGTGCTGTGGAAGAGCACTGAAAAAGATGTTTCTGTCCAGAAAATCTTCATGGAATGATAGAATGTCCTGAGTTGAAGTGACCCACAAGGCTCATCAAGTCTAACTGCTGTCCCTGCACAGGACACCAACATTCACACCATGGGGCTGAGGGTGTTGGCCAAATGTTTGTGGAATATTGTCAGGCTTGATGCTGTGACTGCTTCTCTGGGAGCTGTTCCAGGGCTCCACCACCCTCTAGGGGAAGAAACTTCTCCTGATGTCCAACCTAACCATCTCCTGGCATCTTCCTGCCATTCCCTCATGTTTTGTCACTGGTCACTAGAAAGAAGAGATCAGCACTTGCTTTCAACCTGCACTGAGAAGGAAGTGCTGTGGTGAGGCAATGCAACCTATGTACACTCACTTTTCTCCAAAGCCCATGAGCATGTCAGTCTACTGGCAGCAGTCATGGCCATACTTGCTGTCTTACTCCCTCTGCTCCTTCCAGAGAGATTAGAATTGGCTGATCTTTATGGTCCCTTCCAGCCCAAACCATTCTATGATTCTGTTCTGCCATTCTGTGATTCCAGGCTCTTTGATGTCTAACCTCCAGCCGTGACCTGTTTTAATGAACCTGGAAGTCATCTCTATGACTATTACTCTTCCTCCTTACTGGGCTGGAATCAGACAGATGTTTCAACAGTCAATAGGAGAAGGATAAAGTGGCTGAAGGTACTGTGAAATGGTTGATAATTTTCAAATCCGGAGTGCCCTGGCAAGTCAGCAGTTTCATTTACAGAAAAATCTAGCTGAAAGAAACAAAAAATGTTCAAAAGCAACTCTTGTAAGACTGTAATTATTTTAACACTATTGACATTAAAAAAAAAAAAAACAAAACCACCAAATGTTTTGATAGAACAGGAGATTTTAGAAGTATTTAAACCCTGACATTTTTCAGAAGGGGTATTTTAGAAACACTAGCTCTGCTCTACATGAAGAAATCATGTTACATAAAAAGCCAGATAGTAGACAAATAACACGCAGAAGATCATTCTGCAAAGCTGGATCCCAAATGAACCCATTTATTAAAGGTATACTGAGAGCAGGGAGTGCTTCCATACACTTACTTCCATAGCTTGTTTTGCATGGCTTTTCAACCACAAACTTTATTGAGAATAAAGTGCTCTTTTTTGGATGCTGAAGTTCCAGGAATAAACGGGCATCCAAGCAGGTGAGGGAAAGGCAGTACAGCCAGAGGCCCCAGTTGAGTCCTTTACTGAGGACGTGGTATCCATTTCTAGGAAAGCCACACTAACAGGAAATGTGGGGGTTAGAAATAGAGTCTAAGACCTTTCTACAAGAGTAGAGACAGATGCATCTGTATTTTTCCATTATATCGAGAGCTTTGCCCATATTTACTGCTTGGGGATTGTTTTTCTCACTGCTGTTGTCCTGCCAGCAATATGTACTTACGGCTGGGGCCTCTGCGGTCCATTGGCACAGTGATTTGGACTCTCTAGTTGGACCTCACCCTATTCCTACACTTGGGCTCCGCTCCGTGCCTCACGTCATCTCTAATGCTGACATGTATGGTTGGCTGGGAAGTGGATGCTTGAGCACATAGGTCTGAACCTACCCTGACTCTGATCTTTATTCCACACAGCTTAGTCAGGCATTTTAGTGGGAATGGAAGAAGTCCTTGATGCCCTTCAAAACCCTGCTTCTTGAGTACTGCCGACCTCAGCACAAGGTAGCTCGAGAACACCGATCATTTTGACAGAGATCAGGCACCCATTTAATCCTGTGCTCATATGCGAGATTAGAAAGAAAAGAGGCTGAGAGGAACATTTCCAGGCAGCGCGATGTGCATTGCCCTCCACGGTAGGAATGCCTTGCTGGCAGGACCTGCCTGTCCCCATAGGAGCTAAAGGCTGGGTAACAGAATGAATCAGAGCTGTTCTGAGGTCATGCACTAAAGCCATTTCCCAGTCATTATTCAGGGAATTCGCAAGATGTTTTGCCTTAGCTGCAAACACAGTAGATTTTTCTCACACAAAATCTAAGAAATGTGCAGAAATCGATTCAACTGTGTCAGGAAGGGGCCAAGTTGTAAGGCTAGTGGTCCCTAGTGGCCCTCTGATGTGTGAATCCATCAAAATCAGAAATGTAACATAGCACTAAAGAAAAATCTCATGAATAAAAGTGACAGAAAAATCTCTGACACAAGGAAAGTGCAAGAGCAAAACTCATTAGACTCAGGAACAGCCTCCCTAGAAAACAAGCCCAGCCCTCTTACTTGATTTGGTTTATAACTAAACTCAACAATAATCTCAGGAAGATACTTTAGGAAAAGTCCTCCACTGACAGGAAGATGGACAAGATGACTTAACAAGCATCCTCAATCCTGTGAGTCTTCTCCATTTACATCAAACAACTACTTAGCTTTGTGTAAAAGAAAACAAAGAAAACATCCTCCCTGATGAAATATCAGATGAATGCTTAGCACAACAGGCTCCTAGTGAAGCCTTTCTTAATGCAAGTTGTTTGGAAACTGATTCTGAGCATGAGTCGTACTGAACACAGACGGTTACTGCTTTCCCTTGGCCAGACTAACATACCCATCCTCGAGGAAGGAGTTGATTCTCAACAGCAATTGCAGGGATCACACATGGAATAAAGTACCAAAGGATAATGGAGCAGTGACTCAAATCTGGCCCCAGATGGTCTCAAATGAACCACATGCTGCATAGCACCTACCAAGCCTTACAAGCCTGTCTGAGGCTCTGACCTGCACCAGTTCAGTTAGCTTTCACCTCTTGATAGAGACACCACAACAGCCCAGGGACATAGGAGAATGAGAAGGATGCAGCACAAGGTTAAATGAAGGATTTACTCAAGGAAACACATAGAAAAGCTCTCTGGATCTTTATACACAAAAGAGATGAAGGCCAGGCTGAAACACACATGTCCTCAGGAAAGGCACAGGTGAGGCACAGCTCCTGTCCAGGGCTGAAAGGACCAGAACCTCTTCAGGGATGACCATGAAGCATCCAAGAGGAGTTGTGCCAGAAATTGCTAATACCAGCCGTACTGCATCTCCTAATTACTTGCCTTTTAGAGAAGTGTGTGAGTTACAAAACCCGGGACCAAGTTTTCAGCATGAAATTAAATACAACCAGCACCAGGTTTCCTGGAAGAGTGAGGGAGGATACACTCTCTCTGGGTAACACAGCTTTCATGAGAAGCACATTCTGCTTGGTAGGACTGTGATGCTTTGCAGTCCTTTACATCATCACTAAGATTATATGTGGCCATAATAAATGCAGTGGACAACAGCAAACACTTCACTGCGATTATTTGGCTTTGTTTTTGGTCATTATCTGTGTCCAGCCAAGTCCAAAGCCCATCTCAGTATGAGGGAAAACACTCATGTACATGGCAGGATGCACCCGCACAGAAAGCAGTGGTGGAAGCTCTGTGATTTCAGGTGAGAAGTAGCAATGAGCCCCACATCTCTGTACCACAGCCCCTTGCTCCTGGGCATCTCAGCCTCAGCTCAACCCATAGCCCTAAGCCAGAGGCTGAGATGATGTGGATACCTGGGCTGCCCAGGGTTTTTGGACTCAAATGCCCAAGTCTCACTGTGGAGCCAGCCCCAGGTGGGCATCTGACTGGCTGTGTACAACTCAACTAACCGTGAACATGGACCACTGCTTTGTAGCTAGCTAGAGCAGACCTTCCAGACACCTTCTTGTTTTGATGCAACAGCCTCGCCATATGGAGAAGACATGAGCCTAGAGAAGAGACTTTACAGCAGTCTTCAAGCACTTGGGTTTCCCCAAGCTACCCGAGGAAGCTATAAAGCTCTGAATTAGCCTGAGCTCTCCAGCACCAGAGTCAAGCACAAAGATTTTTTCTTCTGAATTTAGCATACGTCCTGGAACGACCCATGTCATGACTCAAATAAGGGAAATTAGGGGGATTGTAACAACCCATTAGGCACCTGATCTTGATATAACGCTGGCCACGCAGAAAGCAAAGCAGGGGAACTTTGCACCAAACATTACCTTCAATAGTTACATGGCTTCTACCACCTGAACTGTGGGTAGAGATGAAGACACAGAGATCCCTTATCAATTACTGTCATGGGCAAAACAAACTCCAATCAGGTAAAAATAATTTAATTTATTGCCTGTTAAAACAGACACTCTCTTTTTTCCCCTCATCCTCTGCCTGTCCTGTGGTTTTGCCCTTTCCTAAATACTCTTTTCCAGAGATGCCACCAGCATCGCTGTTGGGCTCAGCTGTGCCCTACGGAGCCAGCTGGAAGAAGTCAGAGCCATGTGAGTAGAGCACAAGGCAACTCCAACCTCATAATAAAGGACACTCCTTACCCAAACCTGGGCACTGCATTCGCCTGTGAGCTAGCCTGCAGGCTGGTTCAACAACAGTAAGTAAGAACATCTTCCTTTTAGTCAAAGATCCTTCACGCTCTTTTGCAGAAGTGATAAAATAGCAAACAAAAAGGCCTTCAGCATTTCACCTAGATTGTAACTGAAATGTTATATGACTTGAATACACTTCCATGTACTAAAAAGACATATTAATACCTTTTTTTGTCCAAGTGACTTGCAAATGTATTTCTTTGTGTCTTTGGCAGTGACATTGGATGGCCAAGCTTTTTCATAAAATGGAAAGCTTTCCTGACCTTTCCTGCAGCAAGAAGTCACTGACATCCTCCTGCTGTGTATTTGCATAGGGAATGCTTTTAAGCCAGCAGTAGTCAAAGGAGAGTTTAGTAGTTGCGTCCAGAACTGTATCCTCAACCAAGAGGTTAGTCCTACAGGAGTTCCTTCAGCCAAATGCCTCAGAATCTGGAGATTAAAATTTTGTGAATTCTGCACTTTTCGTTATCCCTTTGTAACTAATTTCAAAGTTATTTTCATCTTTAAACAGAATTAGTCAGACACTGGCGTGGCAGGAAGAGGACTTTTATCATGTCAGAACTGCCACAACTATCAGTTTTCTGCTGCTGACTTCTCTCAATAAAAAGAGAAGTGTTTAAGTCTAGGCTGGATAGGGCTTTGAGCAGCCCGATTCAGTGGGAGATGTCCCTGCCCACGGCAGGAGGTTGGAACTGGAGGGGCTTTAAGGTCCTCTCCAACTCAAACCACTCCATGAATCTATAAAGCCAGACAAGGAATTGTCCTTCTCTCAGATCTTACAATGCTTACAAGTACTGAGATACAAACTTCAGCCAGATTAGCCTTCCCTGATAACCTCTTCACCTAAACGGTCTGTTCTTTGCTTTCTAATTTTTTAAGAGCCAAGCTGTGGAGCACTAATTTGTTGCAGCTTTTGTCATTTATCAATGGCTATTTACATGTTTTGTTCATTATTGTAGCCTCTGAGTCATATACTAGACTAGTCACATCTAATCATTTCTATATTAAACATTCAACTGCTTAAAAGAAAAACCCATCCCTGTGTGAACTGAGCCATAAATCACCTTGGATGAATTCTCAGAAGGAGCTGGGCAAAGAGAAGTTTCCTAGCTGTAAATGGCCCCCCACCTTTTTGCAGCCTCTTGGACTTCTGATAAACATGAGCAATTAGCACCTTTGCAGACATCATTTTCCTTCCCCGTTGATGGAATATTGGACACTCAGAAGGAAACTGTGCCTTGGAGAGACATTCCAGGAAGGTCTTCAGGATTGTACATGGGATTATTAACACTGCTTCAACTCATTCTTGGAGTGATGTGCTAACACGCTCCTCTCACCCACACCTCCCTGCCCGTAGAGTGACAAGTGCCGTGACAAGCCCATTTCTGTCTGATGGGCAGAAAAACAAACATTACAGTGGATAATCAAACAAATGTGGGCTCTTCAGTTCTTGGATGTGAACTACTCTTAGCTAATGTCATAAAACATGGGAAGAATGCTCTATAATTAAACCCTTCTCTGGAAATATTTGACTAGGCTTGGGATGAGCTACAGGAACAACACTGAAGTCAGCAACAGCACTAAAGGTTGCATGAGACTGGGACTGAGGGATTTTCATCAAAATATGTACTGGGGAGAAGCTGGAGGTAAGATGCTGCAGGGGAATTTAGTGAGGGGTTATATACACACCCCAGCAAAGCTGCGTTTCCTTCTGCTTGCATCACTGCAACCACGCCAGGAGGGAGCTGTATCTGCAGAGAGGAGCCAAATTCACACCACTACAGTCATTATCACACAGTTTTAATTGTTCTGATGCAGGTTTCAGCTCCTGCTTTTGTGCTGTCTTCCCACAATCTGATTTTTTTTCTAGCCGTGACAGTAGCTGAGCTATTTTCAAGAAAACCACAGATTGGTTTAAGTCATGCCATGATAGATTTACAGCACAGAAAACAGAAGCTCTGATGTGTGAGTTGCAGCAGCTGCAATGATGGAAGCCAAGGCTATAGACCTACAGGTAACAAGATGGACATTCACAGTGTTCATTAAGACACTTGCCACCAAAAACTGCTGGCAAGAAGAGGAAGAAATAATGAATGCTAATGAGGCACAGAGATATAGGAAACGGAGCCCAAGGAAACTCTCAGGAGAGAGCAATATCCCTGGAAGCATGGGAGCTCCCCCACATTTTCAGTTTCCACACCACCAGAGAAATGTCTCAAGTGGTTCTGCCAGTTGACCTCAGACCTGGATTGGGATCTCCCCTCCTCCCCAACCTGCCCCATTACACGTTTCCTCTGTTCATCACTAATTCCCTTTCTTTCTGCATGGCTGACAAATGGGCATTCCCCATCCTCTACCTGAATTCCTCCACCTCACAGCAGCCTCGCAGTTCTATATTCAACCTACAAAGCTCTACTCGTCCAGGGTAGGTTTCTCCAGGTCTCTCATGCCTGTCGGTCTCAGGGAACCAGAATGCAGACACATCCACTGGACTGGAGGCTGATGTCATGCCCATCTATAAGAAGGGGTGCAGGGAGGATCCAGGGAACTACAGGCCTGTCAGTCTGACCTCGGTACCGGGGAAAGTCATGGAGAGGGTGATCTTGAGTGTGATCAAGAAGCACTTGCAAGATAACCGGGTGATCAGGCCCAGTCAACACGGGGTCATGAAAGGCAGGTCTTGCCAGAGTAATCTGATCACCTTCTATGACCAAGTGACTAAACTCTTGGACGAGGGAAAGGCTGTGGATGGATATTCCTGGACCTCAGTAAAGCCTTTGATACAGTTTCTTGCAGCATTCTGCTTCGGAAACTGTCGGCCTCTGGCCTGGACGGGCGCACACTCTCCTGGGTGGAAAACTGGTTGGCTGGCCGGGCCCAGAGAGTGGTGGGAAATGGAGTTAAATCCAGCTGGAGGCCAGTGACAAGTGGGGTTCCCCAGGGCTCAGTGCTGGGTCCAGCCCTGTTCAATGTCTTTATCAACGACCTGGATGAAGGCATCGAGTGCACCCTTAGCAAGTTTGCAGATGACACTAAGCTGGGTGGAAGTTCGATCTGCTGGAGGATCGGGAGGCTCCAAAGGGACCTGAACAGGCTGGACTGCTGGGCTGAGACCAACGGCATGAGGTTTAACAAGGCCAAATGCCGGGTCCTGCACTTGGGGCACAACAACCCTATGCAGAGCTACAGACTAGGAGAAACCTGGCTGGAAAGCTGCCAGGAGGAGAAGGACCTGGGGGTGTTGGTTGACAGTGACTGAACATGAGCCAGCAGTGGCCCAGGTGGCCAAAAAGGCCAATGGCATCTTGGCTTGTATCAGGAACAGCGTGACCAGCAGGTCCAGGGAGGTTCTTCTCCCTCTGTACTCGGCACTGGTGAGACTGCACCTCGAATCCTGTGTTCGGTTCTGGGCCCCTCACCACAAGAAGGATGTTGAGGCTCTGGAGCGAGTCCAGAGAAGAGCAACAAAGCTGGTGAAGGGGCTGGAGAACAAATCTTACGAGGAGCGGCTGAGAGAGCTGGGGTTGTTCAGCCTGGAGAAGAGGAGGCTGAGGGGAGACCTCATTGCTCTCTACAACTACCTGAAAGGAGGTTGTGGAGAGGAGGGAGCTGGGCTCTTCTCCCAAGTGACAGGGGACAGGACGAGAGGGAATGGCCTCAAGCTCCGCCAGGGGAGATTTAGGCTTGAGATTAGGAAAAAGTTCTTCACGGAGAGGCTGGTTAGGCATTGGAACGGTCTGCCCAGGGAGGTGGTTGAGTCACAGTCCCTGGAGGTGTTTAAGATTAGGGTAGACGAGGTGCTTAGGAGCATGATTTAGGGATTGGTGGGAATGGTTGGACTCGACGATCCAGTGGGTCTCTTCCAACCTGGTTATTCTGTGATTCTGTGATCTTAAGCCATACTCAGCTACATGCTGGACACATTAACATGTTAAGCTCCGATTTGTAGTAATATAATACTTTAAAATAAAGTATTATGAAATCTGGACTTGTATGGACCATTTTTAGGTCTTAAAAAGCACAAAAAAACCCACTGGAAGTTGGGAAGGGTGACTGAGGGTGCACACTAATTCCTGAAAAAATATTTCCATTTCATAATTTCTTCCCATTTTCAAAAAGACTGAGCATTTATACTGAGCTGTAAAGCTTAAGAATTTACTTTACTCCTGGAAACCCTTCAGTTTCACTGAAAACCCAGATAAGTGGAGATGGGAGGACCAACCACAGACATTGATAAGAAGTGAGAAGAAGCACAATTCGTTAGTAAAATTGAAGCAACAAGAGCACTTGAGCCTTCTGTGTGCTGAGTTCTGTTCTAGGTTACAGTTCTTTTCATCTTGAAGAATACCAGCTAAGCTAAACATAGATGTGATAAACTTTTTGTGCCTCAGTTTATCACATCTTGAGATGAATAAGCATTAATTAAATTTGTGAAATGCATTGAAGTCTCTTGAGCAAACACACAAGAGATGGTAATACTAAATTTCAAACAAGGGCCTCTGGAGTCTGTGATCTCCAAAGATTTCAAAGCCAGTGCAGAGTGGCTGCTTTCAGCAGAGCAGCAGGAATATAGGGAGTTACAGCTCCAACAGCCATCAAATATAGCCAAGATCACACACCTCAAAACTTCTTTTAAAAGAAGTAGAGAGACACAAAAAGAACAATCTCTTCTTGCTGGAGCCATCAGGTGAGTGCCCAAAGGGAGTCTTAGAAAGCAATTTGCACAGCTTTATAGGCTCATCAGAAAAGACAAGGTCAAACTTGGACTATTGAAATGATTTTCCAACTGGATGGTGAAGTAGACAAAACAAGAAAAATATGAAAAAGCTGATGTGGTGACCAACCCCCAGCCTACTTCCTTCTTGGTTTTTGAAACATGAATCCAGCTTGCAAACTCAGTGTCAAATACCATTGTCAAAAGACGTAATTCTTACAGCTGTTGGGCTACGGGAGAACGATTCAAGTGCTTGACAAAAGAATACAGTATGCATTGGCAATACTTCTCATTACATATGTCAAAGGAAAAATTGAAACCACATTTCTAGACTGCAGAGTTGGATTGCCAGAAGGGTATTGGTCTACACAACAATTGCTTTGCCTCCCCTCCTCTTCCTCCCAAGCCTACCCTCCATGCAAGGCATCAAACACCCCTTACCTATTGCAACATCACAAGTCTGCTGGTGTCCATATACTGATTTAAGAGAGAATTTACCCATGCCGTTAAAGGGTTAAAGAAGACAATACAACACAGCAGGTGCAAGTGCACAAGAAAGAAATAAAGCAAAATTCTCTCCTTATGGGAGCAATAGAAATGATTGAGAGTGTGGACTCTGCAATCTGCAGAAACTGGGGTGACACTGTTAAGTCAAATTAAATGCACAGAGTGGAAAAATCCGAGCTCGACAATATATCTGTGTCATGTGACTGTGTGTAATTTACTGCCACGGTTGGAGTCTGCCTTCAATAGATTCGAAGGAGAGAATTGATGTGTGGGGCTTGTTTCCTTATGAAGTATGGACGTGTGCATATGTCTGTAATCACACTGAAGAGTGATGAACAGGACAGTAAATTTTTTGCACTCCCCATTCCCCCATCACGTGTAGGAGCTGTCTCCACCCTGTCACTCCCAGCATTGTGTTTGCTTATCAGGAGGCAGCGATCAAAATACTTGGGGTGAAGGCTTATGAGACAAGTAGTTGCTCAGGGCAGAAAGGGATGCTAAAGCCATTAAAGGGATGTGCCCTCCCAAGGGAACAGCTGAACTCCTGCATCTGTGCCTTCAGCTGCCAGCAGGCAGCAACACTGCTGGACCAGACCCCAATATTCCCCTCCTGAGCCCCTCCCTGGCCCGGCATCTGCAGGCAGCCTCAGGTGCTGCCACACAACTCCCTTGGACTAAACCTGGTTCTGAAAATACATGTGCAGTAACAACGGGACTTGGGAAGATGCAATACCCTGGATGCCGCCATGTGCACTTGGAGCAGGGATGGGAAGCAGCACATATCATACTGTGCATGAGACTACCTTAGTCAAAGGCAAGGGAAGTGCAACTCCCCTCCTGGCTACAGCAGTTTAGTAGGACTAAACAGCAAGAAATTCTGTCCCATAAGACTCACAAAGGGCGGGAGTGACCACAGCACCAGCAGCTCTCCATAGTTCTGCCTTTAACAAGAGCCTCAGCCAAAGCCCCTGGTGTAAATAATCCAGGAACACAGACCATGTTACATACCAGCATGCTTTGTAGAGGAGTCCTCCTCTACAGTGATATTCTCTACCACCCATCAGGCTCTACTTTGCCGTTAGTGTTGGATTTCAGTTCCGAGAATCGAGCTGCAGCTGCTGGCTGAGTTCAGCTCCTTGTGATCAGCTCGAGGAACCATTTAGGGTAAAACACCAGACTGGCTAGTTTTGGTGTATTGCCAGTGATGCGCTAGCATGATTTCTTAATGTTCATTAATGCCAACCAAGTTTCAAGTGTCCCAGTGCTGTAGTTTTTTTATAGTGGACAGATACAAAGCAAGAATCACAGTTGGTCTCTTTTTTTTCTTATATACACAGAAAACCCAGATCACAAAACGAAGCTTTCCTTCACTGATATAAATCGTAAATAACATCAAAGATGACATGGAGCCACAAGTGTGAGAGGGGAAAGGCTAAGCCACAGGAGTTCACAACTCATTTTGAAATACATAGGTTGCTTTTAAATAAAATGACCCCAAAGTGTGCACAGCTCTGCTGCCTCTGCTGAGCAAGAGGCACGGTCCCCTCTTTCCCTGTGTGCTGGGGAATTTCAAATTCCTCTGGCTTCCAAGCCTCTTTCACCTACCTTCTCCTGCTGAATTGTCATCAATTTGGCAAAAGAACAGCAGTCATGCCTTTTTTTCTTTCCCCCTCTGGTAATTATTGGATTTAGTTACCTGCCAGCAGCAATCCAGGCAGGGGTAGGAGGGGTAAGTAAATATTCTATGGCTCCTTTCCTGCACCCAAGTATTATTTCATTCTCTAACAATCATACAGAAGCTGATTAGGTATCTAAATAAACTAGGATTATTTATTCGATAATTTAATTGTCCTGACAGGTGCCACAGGACATTTGTCTGATGCTACTTATTTCATCATAGGGTCTTTTGACAGCAACTCATGCTCTGCTGCTGCTATCACAGTTAGCATGATGGAGCAGGGTAGGTTTTTGAGGGGCTTTGGTCTCTGCAAAGCACCCACGGAGGGCTTTTCTCTTTGAGAATCTGAGTTCGCAGAGCTCACCTGACTGTCCCCATAGCGCACCGGCTGTGCCCCAGGGGGCTGCAGCCAGGACATGGGGAAGCTGCACTGAGGAAAGGGAGCTGGAATAGAAACTCCCAAAAGATTTCAACAGAACACAAACCTGCTAAACTGAAGAGTTATTCCTGGGACCTTCTTTATCTCTACCTAGGAAAACTAGCTGGAGGGAAAACTGAAATGCAATTTCACATGTATTTTTCATAACAGCAAGAAATCGCTTTGGAAACAAAGATTATATTTGCTGTCTGCAGTTTTAAAAGAATATCAAACTGAATGAAGTGAGACTTCATTAACAAGTTTACAAAGCTCAGAAATGCCTTTTAAAGGTGTAATTTTGTTTAGTAACATGGAATTTTCATATGTATGGAAACCTAACACAGGAGAACTCAACTGGCTGGCCTATGTTCAGAAGCAGTCATTCAGGAAGGGAAAGTTACTGTGAAAGAATTATTATTAAAAGTATTTACAGGAATTTGGAAAATCTGAATACATATAAATACATTTCTCCACACAGGAGCTTCAGAGACTGGAGTCACTTCTCTCCCTGCTTCCTCCCCACCAACTTCATCCCTACCCTTGAGTGTCCAGGAGAAAGGTGGGACCTCAGCAAGACCTCTCCACGTACCAGAACTACTTGTTATTGACCGTCTTGAAAAACATAAACACCAGCTCAGCAGAGTAAGGTGTTATTTAATATAGATGATTTATGTATCTTATATGATACATAATACCATATAAGACACACTGCACACAGGCTAAATTCCACACTTCCACATCGATAAAACCACCCCAGGTGACGATGACTAGTGCAGAGGATCAGACGCACTTTATCAGATGCAAGAACCACTCGAGCATCCAGACACTGGGGGGCTCGGCAGCTTCAGATGTGTGTTAGAGGATACCTCTGCAGCCCACGGCAGTCAATTAGGATGTAACTAATGACTGTATTGTGTCATCTGTGCCATGAAAGGAAAACAGTGGGAGAAGGCCGTGACCCCAACTGTAATGGAGAGGCATGGGCTGTAGTACAAGACGAAGCATGCACAGATCCAGGGATTGTATCAGCTAAAGGACTGACACCAGGATGGACAGTGTTTGCTTTGACAAGAGCTCTTTGTTGGGCAGTCCATTGAGGGGGTTTAGTTTCAAGCCTAAATAGGTGTCTGATTACTCTCCCACTTGGAGATAAGGCATCTGAATGCCTTGTGCAAACACGGAGAGGCCAGAGGGAGAACAATTGTGGAAAAGGCTCTTGGTTGCACACTGTGAAAAGGAAGAATGTTCTAAGGAAAAACCAAACAATTCTCTGACTTTTGTTAGTGCTGATGAAAAGTGGCAACATATAAAAATGAGCTTTACGGCTTGCCAGAACATTGCTGGGAGTGGAACAGATGGCCAATTCATCTCCACCGAACTTGGCACTTCTAACAAAAGAAACAATATGTGTTTTGCTACCCTAATTTTTCCCCCAGGTATCCCAGCAGGTGACTGGGATGTCTGATGACAAGAATGACTTGACTTGTGCTCCCCAAGAGCATGAGTTGCTTGTTTCTGTGGCCTTGTCATTGTTTTGCCCAGTTACCCTCTCCCCTGCAGCACTCCAGTGAGGTTTCTCCAGATCCAGAAGACAATAGCAAACCTGGATGACATACCCACATCCACAGACACAAGAACCACCTCTTACAGGGTACTTGTATTTTCACACAGAGATTCATTCCAGTAGCCTCACAACTAGACTGACAATTTCTATCTTCTTTTACTGCAGTTGCACGCAACACATCATGAAGATGCTTTACAGAACATAATTGGTTGTAAAAATTCCAATATTAGATGGAGAGATCAAAAAATTATTTGGCTTCTCCAGCATGTTTTCATATTTAATATTAATTCCCAGGCATAATCCTAATCTCACAATTCAGATTTTTCTATAGAAGGGCCAAGCTGCTCCACTTTCCCACAGACAGTTTTCAGGTTCCACCAGGACAACTTTTACATCAGAATGAAGGCAAGAGAAGGGGAAAAGTCCTTCTCACACCAATACAGCATGCAGAGGGCACATATACATATGCCCAAAGGAGAGAAACATGGTTGGAATGAATAAAAACTGGAAAATGCCTCTGCATAAAATGTGTCTTCCCCAGCTCCCACACTACAGCTGAAACACAGCGCAGATTGTTACATACAGAGATCCTTAAAATCTGTGAGTCTTACAAAACCAACATGACTCCCAGGCTGGAAAACTGCACTATTTTCTGTCGATCGCTTTTCTTTGTAACAACAGTAGATAAAACTACCAACCAAGTCTAAAGGGCACTAGAGGTTGTCGGGCCATTCAAAAACAGAGGGTAGGTGTTCATAAGATCTCTGAAAGGCTAAATATTTTGGAGAACACATGCTACAGTTCCACAAGTTGCCCATGCTCCAACTAGAATTGGTCTGGCCACAGAAGCAGGGCTCCATCACACATTAACAAAACAGCCAGATAATTACAGTGATGTGAAAAAAAAGATTGACTAAAGGTTAAAAATCACTCACTGGAAAAATTCAAGAGGAATATTAATAGCAGATCAAATATAAATGATGTTTTAAAGAAACTAGCGTTTGTTCTAGTGATACGTTAAGAGAACTTCTAATGGGTTAACTAAGTATTTTATCCATACGCTGCTGTATCCAGAAATATAATGTTAGAATAAAGCAAAAGTTGTTTTGTAGTACTAGTAAATATTGACTAAAAAGCGTTGATTAAATGACTGTTCTCATCCTGCTGACTCGACCACAGCAGTGTTTGTTCCCTTAAGAGAGCCCAACACACAATGAATATGCTTACAAAGGATTCAATAATTAGACACATGTTTAGGATATTATCTTTTCCAACCAAAAAGGCTAGGCTTTCAGTGAGAAACCCAAATTCAAGACAGGTTGTTAGAAGAGCTTATCTCGCAGAAGCACAGCAGAGCAGGTCATATCCCAGCCTCACACAAAAGCACTTTTGTATTCATATTGTTGAAGGAATTTGTAAAAAGAATCATCTCATTATTTTTTCTTTTCATCATGGGATTTGGGTTTGTGGCTATCCATGTGGAAACGGAACAGTCTTGAAGTTAAAAACACAAACTTGGGTCTGTGTGATTGCAGGCAAATAATCTCCAGCCTGATTTTTTAAAGCTATGTAATGAAGATGCTGACCAGGTATATTTTAAAACATAGAATAGTCTGGGTTGGAAGGGACCTTAAAGATCATCCAGTTTCAAGCCTCCACCGTGTGCAGGGACACATCTCACTGGATCAGGCTGCCCAAGGCCCATCCAACCTGGCCTTGAACACCACCAGGGATGGGGCAACCTAGGTCAGGTCTTCACCTCTCTCATAGTGAAGAAATTCCTCCTTATATCTAGTCTAAATCTGCCCCTCTCCAGTTTATACCCATTTCCCCTAGCCCTATCTCTACAAGTCTTTGTAAACAGTCCCTCCCCAGCTTTCTTGTAGCCCCTTCAGGTACTAGAAGGTTGTTATAAAGTCTCCTTGGAGCCTTCTCTTCTCCAGGCTGAATATATCTTTTAACTGCTTGAATTGCATAGATTTTCAACACAGCTCAGCTGAAATTTCTCCTGCTTCAGCAGGATCCGTGCACATGAAGTCAGTACGAAGGGTCTGGGTCTCACCAGCATGCACCGCTCTAAGAGAGCTGTGAGCATTTTGGGGAATCTCGCCCCTTCCTCTTGTTAACAAGGGAAAGATGAGCTGCTTGAAAAATTTAGCTTACATTTCTGTAAAATAAGGGTTGCAACGCACTGCTGATTCACACAGGCTTGGGAAAGCAAGAATTGTGAAGAGCTCAGACATTTAAATGGTGCTTAAAAGATGGAAACAAGGTCAGTCAGTCACACTACACTTCCTATTCCACCAAGTCACCTTTTATACTCCCTATTTCACTAAGGCACAGTCTTTACTACGTTTTCATTTGTTGCTTTCTAAGATTAGACAATTTAATTCAAGATATGTAAAACTACTGAGGAAGAAAATCTGCTACAAATCTAGTGACAGGCTGAGAGCAAGCCCAAAGGTTATTTTTTGCAATTCTGTGGTAAACTATTTCAGGTTATTGTGAAAATAGCAGGATATAAAGATCTTCATATTTATTCCAAGTTTCGAATGGTGTGGAGAATGACAGATTGTACACAAGCTCATTAGATAGAGTACATATTATTTCACTGATGAAAATAAAACTTATCACATATGTACCTGTCTGCTGTTTTCACTCAGTGAGACCTAGACAGGGATCCGAGCCATCACCCAAGCTCCACACTTCTCATCCATATCCAAATGCTCACTTCAGGTTTGATTCCCTTCTCTCTTCCATTAGAGCAAGTAAGGACTGCACAAACAATCCCAGCCTTCAAACACACTATCAGTATGAGGAGCATCGGTCCTTGAAACAAATAGTGTCACTGAATCGCTTTTGGAAACATCACAAGAGCTGTCGGAGCCATCGGGCCCTTTGTATGTAGAATGGTGGAAAACTATTCATCCACAACATGAAACACGGCAACTCAGGGCACTCTTCTACCCTGCTCAGAGTAGGGACATTAAAAAATTGTGGTTTGTGCACTTGTTTTAGCTGCTTTGAGACAGTTCTTGTTGGACAAAGGGTTGGATCTGTCTCCTGCTCTCACAATGGATGCTTTGGCTCACCAGTCTGCATCCATCCCTACTGCCCACCTTAGCACTAACCCAATAAAGAGAAGAAACAAAGCCAGAGTGCTCATGGTCCTCTCGCTGATCTTGTGAGGGACTCTGACGTTATTCTCTACCACTGCTCTACAAAAACAGACTCCTATATACCAGCCAGCTTATCTTTTTGATTATTTTCTAACATGAATTTTGGGGGAGGTTTGCTCATTGTATGAAGTTCAAGAACTTTCAGGTCAGTAATTTTGGTCAATATAAGTATTTGAGTTCCTTGGCCTAAGAAGTATGTAATTTTTAGGCTTTGGGGCTTTTTTTCTCAATCAAATGAGAAAATGGGTAACTGAAAATTCCACCAAACCTGCAAAATGCCTTTTTGACCAAATTATATTTAAGATCCAATAAGTTCTTTCTTCAAGTGCAACCTATTAATAATGCTCCTTTTTAGAGTACCCAAGTAATGCTCAGTGGTCTCTCAACCACATATTCCCACACCTGCAGTTCCCCAGACATGTAGCTATCTATGGTGGTGTGACCTACATGTGAAGAAGATATTAGTTTGTATTGCTAAAGCAGAGACACAGCATGCCAGCTTTTCAGTTAGCTTTAGAGGCTGAGAAAAAGAGACAGGATAAGCTGCAAAACATGGACCATTCACATCTACTCCTCAGCCCTGCGTGCCACCAGATGTACAAGAGCGGCTGCCCCAATGCGTTAAGCTTAGCTCACTGCTGCTTGAACGTGCTCATTACTGGTCTCATGCATAATTACAGGAACCCTGGAAACACGAAGGAAGTGACATATACAATCCTCTGTAAAATATGTCCCAGCTGGAGCATGACGACATGGCCATAGATCAGCCTGGGAACGACCCAGAGTCTTGATCTAGACTCTTGTTAAGACTGATCGGTTGAAGGAAATCAGTTCTGCTCTGCACTGCCACAGAGAAGTATCTGCCAAGAATTTCTTCTTGATCTGGGAGATCATCAAGTCTTTCTAGAACTTTTTTATAAAAAAAAACAAAAGGATTGGCTTCTTTCCAAAGATCTTGACATGCTTTATGCCCATCAGTTTGCTAAACATCAGGAGCAGGTAGTTAATAGCTGATTTACTTCTTTCACAGGTAGGCAAACAAAGACGCAGAATGGCTGAAATGTGACAAACTTAGGCAATTGACTTCAGACTAAATGTAATTTTTCAATCAGATATGCTGCATGGTGGGATTTTCTTTTCCCCTTTATCCAACACATAAGCAGTACAAGCAACAAGATGAATAAACTCATATAATGAAGCATTAAGGGGAGTATATGAAAGGTAAATTATTAAAGCTACTCTACTACAGACTCAGAACAGAAAAAAATGCTATTTGACTAATTGCAGCTAAACTATGTAGCTTGAAAGTTTTCAAATTCAGACTGCAAGCTATGAAGTAAACAAAATACACAAAAAATGTAGCATTTAAAAGATGCATTTTAAGCTACGGAGATTTTCTGAACTAAAGCAGGGTTAGAAAATATTGTAATGTGTTCAGAAGTAATTACAAAAATTACAGCATCTTGTCATCATTTTTAAATAGTTTTGGCATGCGAGAGAATTAAAAAGAGGATCAAGATTTAAAGACCAGATTGGATGAGGCTTTGAGCAACCTGATCCAGTGGGAGGTGTCCCTGCCCACAGCAGGGGTTTGGAACTGGATGGACTTTAAGGTCCCTTCTAAACAAAACCACTCTGTGATTTTTTTATTCAAATTGCAGAACATTTCCCCACATCAAACCCACCTCCGTTGTGAAGATGGCCCCCTGGTTCTCATGCAGTTTCTCCACTCTTTCTGGTTTGTGCTTTTCCCTATGCAGTTCCTCAGCCTAGGTAGAAACCTGGTGGTGTGCACAGGAGGGCAGTTGTGCCTGCACACAATGGGTACGTGCACAATATCCTTGTATCTGCACTTGGATGCATAAATCAACATTATGAGATACTGTATTAGAGTAATTTTGGATATGGCAGGAAATATTGCTTGCTCTATGAACTCCCATGGCTATCAGCAGCCTCACCTCCATGTTTTCACCTAACAATTGAGATGGTGACACCAGACACTTGAATCTACTGGAGCAACGCAATCCTCCCATTGCTGTTTTCAGCTCAGCAGCTTGTTCACCCACAACCCACTCCAGTCATGCAAAGACTGAGCTTCTTGACCTTCAAGTAACAACTTAAAGTGAGATTCAGCCTTTTTGCTAGGTCCTCACCTCCTGATTTACATTAGTGGGATTGCAGTTTGAGAGATTGGGGAGCAAGAGTTTAGGCTCTTCACTAAGCACATTTGTTGCTTATGTTAGTTTTTAGGTTAAAGCATCATCATGTTCCTCAGGACACAAAGAAAAGTATATCAACTAACACTTTGAAATGTTGCAAGCCCAAATAGGAATGAACATCTATATATACACAAAAGCTGGGGTGTAAAAATCTATCTCAAATCACAGACTGGGTGAAAGGCCTTTTACAAGTTTGCCCCCTCGCTTTAGCACATGCAGCCTCACGCTGCATTCCACTCAATCAGCATAAAATCCCATGCTCCCCTCCTAGATGTTATCCTTCACGTGTTGTGTTAGTTACAAGCTCCGTGCACTCTAGTAGGCACTGACAGATGGCAGTAGATGATGTAGAGGTGCAATCATATCAG